>QRDG01000601.1:0-610301 GCA_012064385.1 Puccinellia tenuiflora | reverse complement strand
AGACAAGCCGACCAAGGCCCATGATGAAGAAAGGACCCGTCCGGAAGGAGTCCAAGTACAACCCGGAGCCTTAACTTGGAAGATCAAGACGTAGAGTAGGACTCCGTGTTCTAGTGTGACTCGGTGTAACCTGTAAGTCCAGGGACCCGGCAGCCTTTATAAGCGGGGTCCTGGACCTTAAATCGACAAGTTCTAAGCAATCCATAGTCGCCGACTCCCCAGAGAGGAGCCGGAACCCTGTAATCGATACCAGATCTAGAGCAATAAAAAGAAGCAGGAAATAGGTCTTTACCTCTACCAAGAGGGGCCGAACCTGGGTAAATCTGTGTCCCTAGGCGAGATTAATCTCTCCTGCGTACTTCAAGCATCGATGGCCCCCGAACTCACCTTCCTGGAGGAAGGACTTGCCGTGACAACCCCATGACACCAGCCGACACGACACAATCCTTCTATCATTTTTTAATTTTTTTCTGGAAAATAAGTTTATCGGGTAAAAACCGTCGGTTTATCATTTTATTTCTATTTTTATTTTTTCTGCAAAACAGACCGACTCGTTTATTAAAGGGGGCCGTGCCTGAGCCTCGATGCGAGGCACACAACACTTGCCGAGCCCATTCAATGCCGGGCTGGCCCGTTGGCGACCTTTGGGCCTTGACCGCGGGGAATGCCCGATGCGGGGATGCAATGCAATGCTAGAAACCCAAAATTTGTGGAAATCGTTAGAAAAAGGGAACCCTTCGCGAAGGGAACCCGCGTCCGCTCTCCTCGCGCCAAGTGGCGCTTTCTCCTTTGTGCGGTCCCTCGTTGTTGTTTGAATATTCGCCACGTGTCGCAACCGGAGTTAAAGTGGGGAGGAAGAGAGAGAAAGAAAAGGTACGGGTGGGAGGGAGTTTTCCCTTTTATTTTTCAAAACGGAAACTTAAAACGAAATATCTTGAGAACCGCTAATCCAAATTACGAACCGTTTTTAGTTTGAGCTCATCGCGTCCAGATCGTCAAAACTAGATCTCATGTTGATAGGTTTCGATAAACTTTTTTTACATCCGGTTCTGTATAGTTTGTATATCCGGTAGCACTCCGGTTGTACATTTCCAGTTTTTGTACATTTTTAGTTTTGTACATCTCCAGTTTTGTACATCTCCAGTTTTGTACATCCGGTAGCACTCCGGTTGTAGATTTCCAGTTTTTATAAATTTCCAGTTTTGTACATCTCCAGTTTTGTACATCCGGTAGCAGTGTGGTTGTACATTTCCAGTTTTGTACATCTCTAGTTTTGTATATCTCCAATTTTGTACATCTACAATTTTGTACTCCCTGTGCCGTGTTAGCGTAGGCGTTAGGGTACGGAGTCTTCATCGCCCGTCGACGCGATAGCACCCGTCCGTAGCGTACCCTAACGCTCCGAGGCTGAGTCCGCCCGTACGCCGCGGTAGCGGCGACGGAGGACGAAGCCGAGCTGGTAGATCATGAAAAACTTATAGCTTGTATATATAACTTAGGGTTTAGTGTGGGGGTGGAAAGTAAGCCAACTTATATACCGGTATGTAAGAGAAATTTTAGATTTAGCTTACTCGCATTCCTATATTATATAATTTATACATCGTTTGATTTGTTTTGTACATCCTCGATTCTACTCTCTCTACCGTGTGTACTTTTTATTTTTATTTTTGAGGGTCTACCGTGTGTACCTTTGTAGCTTTGTTTGTACCTCCGATCAAAGCAATCACACGGGAGCCTCCGCGCCCGATGTACAACGCTCTGTACCCTGTACTTCGGATCGAAATAGCCAGCAGACGACGCGTACGAGGGGAGCTTCGTGACGAGCAGACGACGCGCGCGATGGGATCACAGGACGCACGTGGGCCTCTGCCGTGCCAGCTTTTGCTTCGGCGAGCGCTAAGCGTCCCCCGGGGGATCAGAACGCCCGATCCCCCGGGTCGCCGACCGTCTGATTAAGATGCGAAGGACCGTGCGATCAAAAGAAGGAACTGCCTGTCGTGCGTTGTGTCCTGACCACACAAAAAAGTCCTCTCCATGCAAAGGAACACAGCTGCGCACCCCCGCACCTCAACGCATGCCTGCTGCATTGCAGCTCAACCACTGCCTTCAGAGCTATAGCACCTCATCGAGATCGAGTGACCATGGTCGACCTGCCGGAGCACTGCCGTCCACGACTGCAGAACCGCCGCCCATCGCAGCCTGGCCTCTGACGAGTAGCATCAACGTCCATGGCTAGTAGCAGCACCGCCGGCAGCCCGGCACCCCACTTGCATCATCCAAGTTCCCAACTTCGGCCAGCAGCACTATTCCCCTGTAGCACCATCAACCGCCAGTGATAGAACCGTCGACCGTCCTTGACAGCACCGCCGCTCAATCATGGGAGCACCGCCGTCCTCTCATGAGCGCGTCGTCGCGCTCCGTCGGCAGCACCGCTGCCTTCCCATGGGAGCACCGCCGTCCTCTCACGGGAGCACCGCTGTCCTCCATTGGAGCATCCTCGCGCTCCATCGCAGCATCGCCATGCTTCGTCGACAGCATGGCCGCCCTCCAAAGAGAGCATCGTCGCCCTTCTACGGGAGCACCGCCGTCCTCCCATCAGAGCATCGCCACGCTTTGTCGGCAGCACCGCGCCACCGCTGCCCTCCAACGAGAGCATCATCGTCCTACCATGGGAGCACCGCCGTCCTCCCCCCATCGGAGTATCATCGCGCTGCGTCGGCAGTGCCGCCGCCCATGGGAGCACCCCCGGCAGCCGCTTGCAGCAGCAGCGCTCTAGTTTGGCAGCAACGCCGACTTCCGAAGGTAGCATCTCCGGCTGCAGAAGGTAGCATCTCTGACTGTCGGCCACGATTCCAGCCAGGGAGGAAGTGGCGCAGGCACCGGCGACTAGCAGGAGCGCGCCCCGTAGCGACGAGCTCAAGCGGTGATCACGTCGAAGCGTGGATCCGGCGCGGAGCTTGGCCTGATGCCTAGTGGGAGGAGGGAGAAGGTGGGTCTACGGGGAGGAGATGGGGCATGGCGGAGCTTGGTGGAACGGGGATGGAGGCGAGGAGGCCGGTGGCCGGCGACGGCGGGGCGGAAAGGGCAGGGAAGGAGCGGGCGCTGGGCCTGACAGCGAGGAAGAGAGAACGAGTGGAGAGGAAGGAACGTAGAGGATAAGGTAGGACCGTAGAAAAAGGTCGTGCCGTTTCGTTTCGTTTCAGAGTATGGGACGCGTGGCATGCGCTCGACCCGGAGGATGGATGAAGCCCGATCCCCCGGGGGTATCCCAGCGTTTTCCTTTTGCTTCTATGTATGGCTCCCCACGTGTCGTCGTTTCGTACGCACGGTTACCTCCCGGAAGGGAGCCCTTTCTATAGTGCTACCCAAAATTTGTTGCATCGGGCTAGAATTGCTCTTAGAACAACGAAATCATAACTGCTCAAGCAGAGTTCGATACGGACCCAACAGGCCAACGCTATCCAAGTAGAAGTCATGTCATCCTAGGATACAGAAAGTCCACGATCTGAACCCGGCCTCGATCATCGCCTACAAATTCCCTCGGTCGATCCCGCGCAGCCGCAACGCGTTTTCCATGGCAACAGCGCCGGCGACGATCGGAGAAAAGGTGTCCGGCATATCACGTGCTTCGCTCGTGTTAAAGGCTGTGTATCTGCAAGTCGTGTCTATAGTCACGTGCGTGGCCATGGCTCTCGCCTTCCAATCCACACACCCTCGATTCTTCAGCAGCATCCCGTGGCGGCTGCCGCTGCTGGTCTCGTATTTCATCTACGTCTCGGTGATCTTTCTGATGCTGTGCTACATGGAGCTGTTCCTTCCCCGTGCGCCGGTGGCCGTCGAGGAGGCGCTCAAGATCGTCGGTCTCGCCGCTGTCGGCGGCGGTGTTCTCAACATCACGTTGGGCGTCGTCCTGGGCCTCCCGGTCCAAGACAGCCGTGTCGTTATGGGCTGCACGTGTTTCACGGCCCTGCTCATTGCTGGGCTCCTGATGCTGTGGGCGTGGCTGGTTCTCGAGTACGGAGGTGAGGCGTCGCATCTACGCAAGAAAAGCCAGCGCCAAGTTAAAGCTGCATCTATCAGCTGCGTGTAAGATGATAGTACTGACTCCGTTCCAAAATATAGAATGTTTTAGTAGGTTATTTTAGTCTCCTGAAATTTCTGATATTTAAGTTGGATGTCTATCGCGTAGAAAGTTTTTGTGACTTGTGTAAAAAGATAAAAAAGATCTTGTGAAAACTTATTTTGGAGCATCGAAATTGTTTTTTTTATACATACCACAAAATGATGTATTATGTGTACACCTAATTTTTTTTGTTTGGAATCTGTTGACATTTTGTAATGCATTTTTCACATAGTCGGTGCATCTACACCTATGAGTTAAAACAAATTTCCCATTAGGTCACCACATTTTTCTCTGGCGGGCGGAGCACTCCCCGCAACGGTGTCGCGCATCACCGTGTCGAGTACGGAGCCCCACGATCCCCGTCATCGCTCCACCTGCTCCTCCGATGTTCTAGCCCCCTATCTTGTATTTCGAGTACATCCCAAGCGGGGGGACGCCAGAGGACGACAATTGTTCGACGGTGGCATCATCGGTCTATCTTAGTTATTTTGAGTACCTCGATCGGAGGAAGGAGCTGGAAGGGCACAATTTGGTGCATGAGTCACTCTCGGTGTGTGGCCAAGAAGAATACATGACACAACGCGTGGTGGAAGGCTCCTTCGTGACTCTACGCCAAAATTGTTTGCGCAAGTGGATGTGCCTCAAGGAGGAGCTCAAGGGTGTGGTGCCCCACCCCCCAAGCGATACAAGGCGACGGTACCGAGGCCTCGGGGTACAGCCACTCATACGTTGCCAACCATGTCGCCACCGACAACGACGGCGATTATGCCGTGCCGAAGAGGAAACATACTCTCACGAGGAGAATGTGTTGTCTATATTATTATTATTAGCTTTTTTTGTAACTTCGGTATATTTAAGGGATGAATGTTTGAACAGAGCGCTTTAAATATCAGTCAGTAATATTTATGGTAATGACGGGGTGTGTGTAAACTCACTGATATGTGTTAGTACTAACTGTTTGTCTGAATCTCTTTCTTAGAAAATATTCAGTATTATACTTTTAAAATTTGAAACCAAATGGCGTGCAATGGTGTTATAACTACACGGTTTACGGAAAGTAATCGGTTTCTGCAAGAGAATCGTGGGCAATCGCCTAAGGGCATGTACAACGCTGAATGCTTAGATAGGCGCTTAAACGAAATAAAATAATTACTAAAAATCTAATTAAGAGCTAAGCGCCCTACCTGACAACGCGGAGCGCTAAGAAAATACTCCCTCCGTTCCTTGATATAAGGTGCCTAAAGTTTTGGCACGGATATTAAGACATCAGTATTTTACATGTGGTGGACTTATTTCATCATGAAAAAAATTGAGCGATAGGAGTCTCTAATAGCAACAAATTGAAAACAACCCTTCAACTCCATCTATGCCATATTATGACTCATTTTTCAATGGGTAAAATTGTCGATAAATCGCAATATACCTTATATTTTGAAATTTTTCTCAAAACCTTAGGCACCTTATATCAAAGAACGGAGGGAGTACTAAATACGATCGCTAGCGCCTTGGCTTCCAACGCGAGACGCTTGTGCCGGCCTATTCTGACCTTATCTTCTCAGCTTTGAGGTAGCAATCTGCGCATGTGCTAGCGCCCGCCGCCGCGCGTGAGTAATTTTTTTGTCCAAGCGCCCGACGCAAAACGTAGAGCCGACGCAAGGCAAAATCCCAATTTCGGCCGGGAATCGTACTTAACCGCTGGGAATTTTTTTCTAGCATCGGCCTAAGCGCCTCCCATTGTACGTGTCCTAACAACGCACACACTTAACGTTATCTAATCATGTAATGGTGTTATAATGCACAAGGTTTCTTTTCATCCATCATGCTAATTTAGTCCCACCTCACCACTATACGGTGTGTACAACCTGTATTAGAATGTCGCGCTTCTAGACATCAATATTGAATCTAGGGGCCGGTCAGATCAGGTGTATCTGATTAGACCGGCCCTAATTGAAATATTGTTTTTTTAAAGGACTGTACAGATAGAAACAAATTTTGTCTTGATTTTTTCGAAGAACATGAACATAATTTTTTGACTTATATTATGTAATTTACATATTTTTGAAGGAATAACTAGTCCTGTGCGGACAGACATGCCCTATAACCTTTATTGAACGACTAAACCCAGTTGTACATAATAGATGGGATCTTCACTCGCTTAGCAACATACGCTAAAAGGAATATTGTCGTGTCAGTTTGTTCCACATTTTCTAATTCAATGGAAGATTAATGTTTTAATAAGTAATTTCTTATTTCAAATATAGCTGATTTGATGTCCGTTTTATTTATCTTTTCAATCATTTCTTCTTCTTCTTCGCCATTGTCCTCGTCGTCGCTTGTCCTCCTCCTCCTCCTAATCCTTCGGGTCCTCCTCCGCCGCCATGGGAGACTCCAACTCTGAGTCGGTCTCCAATGGCGGCTTTGGTCCTTCCATTAACTCGACATATTCAAGTTTATAGGCGGTGGGGGCTGGCTGGTGGCGTCAAAACGTCCTTGCCCAGTGAGTCCCTTCTTATAGCGGTACTGCGATCATCGTCGATGGACGAGTCGTTGGTCTTCCAAAGACCTTTCCACGACGCCGTGGATGTGCTCTAGAGAGACTGCAGAGTGTGGAAGAAAGCGGGGATATATGAAGATGGCAATGATGAGATGCGCATTACATGGCAGATAAATTCCGAAACAATCAACCGCATTTTGTTCCACCACTCTCAAGATAGCAGTTGCACTTCTGAAGATCAGAGCTACGCACATGGTTTACAAACAAGATGCTATGTGTGAAATGTTGATTATCCCATACATTTTATCGTTACAAAGCGGGTGCGATTAATATAGTTCAATTTTTGATTCGAGGAGATTGACAACGACATAGACTCGGACAATGTAACATTTGTTCCTTCATGTTTGGGGTTGTTGTTGTTTGTTTTGGATTCATTACATGTTGTTAAATTTGAAGGTTCCCAGATGTTGCAACTGCAAAATGCGTGCCGAGTTTTTGCAGTTTGTTGAAGGAAAAATGAGAGCAATGTTACAAGATATACGCATTTCAAAACTACGCACATGGTTTACAAAGAAGGCAGGTGTGTGAAATGTTGACTATCCCATACATTTTATCGTTACAAAGCGCGTGCGATTAATATAGTTCAATTCTTGATTCGAGGAGATTGACGACGACTGAAACGTGTCAAACGTCTCGATAATTTTTGATTGTTGCATGCTAGTTTTTTACCCATGTCACATGTTTCTACTATCATATTATATCATTTTGAGACATTTTATTGAACTAACCTATTGACAAGATGCCCAGTGCCAGCTCCCTGTTTTCTGTTGTTTTCTATCTCAGAAAATCGACTTAAGAAAATATCCTCGAAAATGGACGAAAAATTACGTGAATTATTTTCACGCCAAGACGAAGACGGAGTCCAGAGGGCGACCTGAGGGGCCACCTGGAGGCTAGGGGCGGCCTCCAGCCGCGGCCTGGAGGGGACCTGCCCCTGCTCCTGGTGGGTCCCCTCGACTCCCTCTGATGCCTATAAATAACATCTGACCTAAAAACGTTGATGCGGTCATTATTTTTCACGAAACCTGTCCCGAAGCCGCCGCCATCTCAAACCCTAATTTTGGAGGGTTGCTTTTCACAATCACGTCCTCGCTGGTCTGTTTCAATATTTTATTCTCTTCACCATATGTTTTAACTTCTTTGTTTTCAGCGGGAAGATTGACAACCTTCCTATTGTTGTGGGCAAAGTAATTGTTTGAGTGTGTGCAGGTCCGCATTCGACGATGGTCAAGCGCCAGAGATCGTTGTTGGATACCTCGCTGTTGATTTCAAAGTCCTACTGGTTCGATTAAACCTTGGTTCTTTACTGAGGGAAAACTGCCGCTCGCTGCATCCTACACCTTCACTTGGGGTGAACACCAACGTTGTTGCCAACTACGCAACCACGCAATCAGCGACACAGACTCAATGTAACATTTGTTTCTTCATGTTCATGGTTGTTGTTGTTTGTTTAGGATTCATTACATGTTATGAAATGTGAAGGTTTCCAAATGTTGCGACTGCAACATCCGTGTCGAGTTTTAGCAGTTTGTTGAAGAAAAAGTGAGCGCACTATTACAAGATATAAGCTTTTTTTGTTGAGGAGAAGAAGCAACCAGAGGAAAAAGTGAAGAGGATTGTGTCGGAGAGAAGTGGGCTTAGCTGTTTAGGTAATAATCCTATGGATCTGCACCTCTTCTAGCCCACGACGTCGAGAAATCCCCCGGTCGGGTGGCCCACTTTTAGAAACTCCGCCGCCTAACCCGCCGTGCTGCAAGAAGACTCCCTAGAAATTGATTCAAGAACAATGCACGCTGAAGAAAGGTTAAGAGATCTAGACATAACATACAAAACAAGAGAAAACCCTAAACGTCGAAGTCTCCTGCCGGAGACATACCAGAGGACATCCATCATGAAGATCATCCTTTTCACTTCCAAGATGACCATGTATGCACCGAGCTGAATCCTTTGCCTTCATAGAATCCGTAGCCTAAACCCTAGACAACAAAAATACATCCCGCTTGAGAACATCGATAAGCTCGACCAGATCCTCTTGTAACACTTTGCACGATCTTGTAACATCTAGATGAATAAAGTCTGGGTAATCTACATAGTTAGTATCATCTTCGATCCAACCCTGTTGACCTGTGCAGTCTGCCCAACAAATAAAATCCCATCGGTTCTCTGAAGTGAGATTGACATGGGATCGTAAAAACCATCATTCGACAGTTGGAACGCCAGGTAGGGGGTGCGCGTGTCATACATATCGGATCTACAACAACCTCTCCGTTGACAATCTCGACCTCCGTCCATGTAGCGGACGACGCCCGCTCGACGGAGATCGAGGAATCAACGGGCATGAAGGTCGTCGACCAGACTCGACCTCCCACTGCCGGCAAAAACGCAACAACGGGGTACGAGGAGTACAACCCAATGTCACCCGCAATCGCCCAAAACGGGGTACGAGGAAGCAACAATGTTATGCTCGTCAATTCGCAAAATAAAATAATTCCCATTGGAAGTAACGTTGTTTTATTGTGTTGGGGAAACACGCGAGCATTGTGCTAGTATGAGTAATAGATTTAAAATGCGACCATATTAATAATGAACAAAAATACATAAGTTAAAATGTACCTACAAATTTTTCTTCTATATTTTCCTACAATACGGTTCTTTTTGTCCTTCACAACTAATAGATGAAGGGAATATGCCCGAGAGGAAATAATAAAGTGGTTATTATCTTATTCAATGTTTATAATATATGTTTATTTGTCATGATAGAATTGTATTAACCGGAAACATTAATACTTGTGTGTTTAATAAACAAGCAAGAGTTCCTAGTAAAGCCTCTCATTTAACTAGCTCGTTGATTAAATGATGGTCAAGGTTTCCTGATCATGAACATTGGATGTTGTTAATAATGGGATCATGTCATTATAAGAATGATGTGATGAACACACCCAAAGTAGATATAACAATACTATCAAGTCATTAAGTTTACATTGATGTATCAATCGCATACGAAGTAGCTCTAGTCCTCAGACCATGAGATCATGTCAATCACTAACATCGGAAGAGTATTTTGATGACATCAAAGGTCACACCATAACAGGGTGACTATAAAGATGGATTTGGGTACTATAAAAGTATTAGTTGAGGCTCATGGATCAAGAGTGGGATTTTTCCATCCAGATGACGGAGAGATATACTCTGGGCCTTCTCAGTGATATCACATTGACACCACTTGCAAGCACGTGACTAGGTCACAGGAATGTCATATCATGGAACGAGTAAATAGTACTTGTCAGTAACAAGATCGAACTAAGTATAGTTGACAGCGATGATCGGATCTTAGATAAGTAAAATATCGCGAGACAAAAGGAATTGAGTATAAAGTTTATGGTTCACACGATCACAAGATCCATCGTTGAATGTGTGGGAGTCATTAAGGATCTCTAGATCCCGCTGTTGATTATTGATTGGAGATTGTCTCGATCATGTCCACACTATTCACGAATCATAGGGTGACACACTTAAGGTTCGTCGACACTTTTGAGGGGATACAGAACACAGGAGAAAATATTGGACAACACTGAAACTATTTCGGGATATCAGTACAGTTCAAGGGGATAAGTGTTAATGTTTGTTGATTAAAAGAATCAACAAATATTAAATCTCAAATAAAAGAATTAAAAATGTTTTATTCATTTATGGGAGAAAACTCTTGGGATTTATGAGTGGAAGTTTCTACCAAATTAAGAGGAAGTTTCAAGTGAGTTAAAATGGAGTTACCACTCACATTAAGATGGATGAAATAGTGGCACCTCCTTGGGCTGGCGCATCCCCTAGGGGAGTGGTGGTACTCCTCTCTCACTTGTTCTTTCACTTGTCCACTTGTTCCTCTTCCCGCTGCTCCACCAAAAAAGACATGGCTTAGGCGAAGCCCTACAGAAATATTTTCTCCACCACCACCACCACCACCACGTAGAAGTGTTGTTGGAGTTCCTGGTGGATCCTATACTTCCGTTGCCCCGCTGGAATGAGGGACACTACACCATGGGCCAAATGTAGGGGCACATTTTTTGCCGGGAAAGGTCACCTAACCTGGCAATTAAACTGTCGGCAAAGGTTTTTTCCCGACAGTTTTGTCTGCCCTCTATAACCCTGCCGGCAAAGCTCTTTCCCGGCAGTTTGTCTTTTGCCGGCAGTTAGTCTGCCCTCTAAGCTCTAGTTTTGCCGGCAGTCTACTATTTTTGCTGGCAGACAGATTGGCCCGCCGGCAAGGAGATGTGCTGGCTGTTTGGAGTATTGTTGGCAGTTAAATTGCCCTGAAATTGTGCCCAGGCTTTTTCAGCATTGTGCTACATGTACAGTCACAGTTCAATCAAAGTAGACAGATTACAACACAAGATAATGCATTTCTTCCAAAAGCGAGCATTTTCAGGATTCAAGCAGTTCTTCCACAAGTGAACATTGACAGGATTCATTGTCTAGTACATGGTTCATACCCACAATACAAAATCAAGTCGAATACAAAATAAATGCACTTCATCAAGAATAGTGCACAAGAGTTATGTATGTTCCTAACATAGTAATCTTAATAGAAGTTAACAAAAGCATCCAACAAGTACTCATTCTGAATCAGATCAAGGGTGAATCATTGACCTGATGCAGCAACTCCTGAAAAATGACAACGATAGATGGGATCAGAATAAAGCCTACGCAAATCATATAACATAAAAGAGATAAAAGGTCTCGGCATGAAGAAGATTCATCATCATTCATGAAACAAAGGAATAGGGCAACCTTCAGATCCAAAAGCAAACACGAATAACATGTGCTAGTGCTGGCATTAGCCAAAAATTGAGCTATATCTACTAGGGAAACAAGCAGCCCCAATACTTTCCAAAAAAAGTGCCTAATGCATCATGAAAAAAAAGGGACGCGTCACAAATTTGAGAAACATCAGAAACCATTCAGGTCCCTGTCAATAAATCAGTGCAGGAGAATAGATCTCCATAAAAACACAAGACCTGTAGAATACCATCATTCCACTAGCTCTGGTGCAACATGGTACCAAGAAAAAACATTGACCACAATCTTAAACGAGCTAGCACAATTTCCACGTAATATAGTGCCAAGAAACTGGATCTGCTACTACTTGATTATTTTCTAGTTTGGTTGTACATAGGTCATAGATTTCTCCATGGAAAAAGGAAGCTTCTCATGGATTTCATCAATGCAGGTTCCATCAACCAGCCTCTCACTCTCCGTTTTTCTTTAATTTTTTTACAGAATAAGTTCTTTGTTGTTGTAATCTGGATTTGTTTACTTAATCTGAGCATCAATCTATAAATATATAGACTAGTACTATATTACATCAATCTTTATAAAGCTATTTTCAGTCTAACATGATATTTTATTAACCTGAAGAGAATTCCGTGTAAGATTAACGACAAGAAAACTTCAGCCTTTTATAGTCTTAACATGCTGACATTCGCCAAATCATGCATGGATATAGTCCATTGCTTATACATCCAGTAAATTGTCTACTAATTTATATCATCATCTCAATAAAAGATTCCTTACCACTCTCATTCTTCTTATGGAGGTGAGGCTTGCTTTGCCATGGATTTCTGCAACTCCAGCTGCATATAAAGTAGATTGGTAAGAAACTTGACTTAACCTTGCAGCAAAAGAAAGAACTAAAGTAAGATAAACCTACATGCTTATACAGCCAAGCAACTGATCTTCCTTGAGCTTCTCTGATGGTGGTAACATTCCCAACAGGCCAAGGAAATATGGGGTATTTTTTCATTATATAGTCGACCACAACTTCACAACCCTCAGTACCAAGCTCCTTGCCCCCTACTATATTCTTTGGATCAGTTGGCAGAACTGTGTCTTTTGCAACAGGGGTACTGTAGTGTCCAGACCACTTCAATCCCCATTCCCCTAAGTGCCCTTGATGTTCAACAATTAACCTATGGAGTGAATCAATTAGCACAGAAATATTCAAAATATACAATAAAAAGCTAACACCGAACCATAAGTGAAGTTATTCTGATCTAAGCAATTTACATCATAGGGGCAGCCTTAAACACACATGTATGTGGTAAAATTAATTCATCCCATTTCAGAATGTTATGTTTCTATATTACATACATATATGAAACCAAATAGCACAAGGAATACTCCATTAAACATGCTAAATTAATCTAGAACTATAATATGAATACTAACTGAATATCATGCCTCAGAAGCAGCCACGTACGAAATGAGAAGATAACCATAACATAATGCACATGAACAAAAAAGGACTACTTGAATATGTTACAACCAGCAAACTAAACGATTGCGGTATTTTGTTTGCAAAAATAAAAAATCTCTGAACCAAACAGACTTCAGCAATGTGCCTTTCAACTGAGCTAAGTACAGAGACCTCGCATAAGTATAGTGATGCTTAATAGAACTGCAGCATGAGTACAAAATGGGAAATAATATCGAACTATTTATATTCATAGAAAGAAATGTCAGTATGTATAGGTCACATCAGCAGATAGAAGCTAAAAACTTAATGTGAATAAGGCAATACTAAAAGACATCTCTCATATTATAAACTAGTTACAACAAAATAGTCCCAGCAAGTGCAACACTATGATACGTGTATTCCAGCCTTGAACAAAGTTTCACATGGGAGTTCTTCCAAAATAAAATCATTACAAAGCTTCTAACACATATGCACGTAAACAAAGATTCAAAACATCCACACAAAAGTGTGTACAAATATATATGTGCTCATAAATATTAGACAAAGGATGCCAAGCATAGCATATCTGTTCTGCGGTTCTGCGTAATACAACTAATCCGACCCATGAGAATAAAAATCGGAAGTGGATAACTAAGGTAAAAAAAATCATGTATTTAGTTTGAAAATGGTCAAAAGAGCCAAGTCCTAATACTGTTAGATTGATCTCAGCGTGACCGATCCCAACGGATCGATCACACCCCTTGACTGCGCCCTGATCGGGGGCGCCTGTTCCGTTATGGATGGTGGGCCCCTGTCGCCGCGCTATATAAAAGGTGGGGGGGCCGGCCTGCACGCCTCATGAGTTTGACCGTGCGCCATTGCCCCCCACCGACATCCCTATCCGATCTAGGGTTCTAGCGTGAGCCGACGGGAAGCTCCACTACCGCCACTGCCGCCACACTCTCCTACACCACCACCACCTCACACCACTCACTCACCTCACCGGCCACCACCACACCACCATGGCCGGCTCGTCGAGCTCTGCACCGCAAGGAGAAGGTATACCCCAATATCTCTCTCTCTCTCTCCCTCTCTGCCTCTCTCTCTTTTACCGAAGAAGGCAAAACCCTAAGAGTTCTACCGTAGAGGATCTGTCCTAGTTGATCTTGTAGTTGTAAGAGCATCTCTAACAGAGCCTGAAAACAGGCCAAAACCGAAAAATAACCGCCAGTTTACGGGTTCGGTTCGAGAATTGGCGCAGAACAGAGCCTGAAAACGAGCCAAAACCGAAAAAAAGTTCAGTCCGAACTGAGAAACCCAACTCGGCCCCTACTTGTGGGGGGCGAAATGTCGAACCGAACGCGAGTCTGTATCTAGGGCGCGCGGAAGGTTCAGCACGCCCAACTGCTTCGTCTCTCCCCATTTCCGCGCCGCCATTTTCCGCCGCCAGATTCCGCCGCCGCCGCCCACCATATTCTGCCGCTTCCGCTGCCGCGCGCGACATATTCCGCCGCCTGCTTCCGCCGCCGCCGCCGCGCCCACCAGATCCCACTCTCCTACTTCACCTCCGCCGCCCGCTCGCCGCCGCTGCCGAATCGAGGATGAGCTGGTCCGACGAATTCCCCGACGTCGACCTGTCCGATTCGTCCTCCTCGGACGATTCGGACCTGGAGGAACTGCTCGCCGACGACGACTGCGAGACCACCGTCCTTTTTCTCGCCGTCAAGGAGTTGGAGGACCGTGCGAAGCTGCTGAGTCAGAGGCGCGGCTCGGTGATGGGCCGCAACTACATCCAACGGAACCGCCTCCTCGGCCACGAGCAACTTTGGGATGACTACTTCGCCGAGGTACCTACCTATCCACGGCAGATTGAGGATGGCATCTCCCATTCCCAGCTCGTCTATGATCTGAAGATGCATCATTGGAAGCTCCATGGCCGTCGCCAAATATGATCCTACAATTTCATCATTTATGTTGAGATGAACCATTGTCGAGACATTATTTTATTTGTTTTATTATCTGCAAACTGTTGTTGTAATTTGGTTGATACATTCATTTAATTGTTGTAATAATTTAGATGATTATTGTGTGATGAAAACTATTTTTTATAAGTGATTGCTGTTGGCGTTTCTGTGAAAAACCCTGACTTTTCGGGCTCTGTTCTGCGCCAGCGCTTTTCGGAACTGAAAACACGTTTTCGGAATACTGAACTCGCCTTTTTCGGTTCGCCTGTTTTCAGGCTCTGTTAGAGATGCTCTAACAATGGTATCAGAGCAAGGCTAGGTTATAGATCTTCTCGGTTGGAAAAGAAATCAAAAGAAGAAATCGAAAAGAAATCCCCACCCAAAAAGATCCCCTCCCAGAGAAACCCTAATGCCAGATCCGAAGGCAAAGGGTAAAGAAAACTTACCGGAGGGCCTCGGGCTCGCCGGCAAAGTGCGCCGCCGTGTCGGCCGCGCCAGTTCCTCTCGATCCCGAGCGCACCAGATGGGGCTCGGACGAAGAACATCACCCCTTCGGGGGCAAAGGGCACAGTGGCCTCTCCGTTCGACGGCGGCGCGCTCACCACAAGGGGGGACGCGCGACCGGCGAAAGGGGAGACCACCGGGCCACCTCCTCTCGTGGATCTGCTCCGGCGCAGGGGAAAGAATAGAAGGGGGAGGGAAAGGAGCTGGAGCTGCGCGCCGCGGTGGCGGTCGTCGCCGTCTCTAGCCACGGTGACCGTCTTCGGCTCCGGCGATGACAGAGAGCAGCGGGTGAGGAGAGGCGCATGGGGGGGGGGGAGGGATGAATCTAGGGTTTCCCCTCCCCGCGGTCGACCCGGTTTTGTTCGGGCAAAAATGATGTTGCGCCGTTGGATCCGTGACGGATGGCCGGGATTGAAACCCTAGCGCGTCCACGGGCCGAAAAGGGCAGGCCGTGGGCCGGCCGGACCGGTTGTGTGACGCGCGAGCGCGGCGCGTAAAGATATGGGCCATGGGCCGAAAGTGGAGAGTCGTGGGCTGGGCCACGTGAATTCTGGGCAGAGTTTTTTTTTCTCTGTTTTTTATTTTTCAGAAGCTGTTTTAGTTGTCTTTGTCTAATTTTAGGCAAATTTAATATAGTTTTTTCTACACAAAAATTATCCAACGAAATTTTTGTCTAGGAAACAGAAAAGTAAAAGAATTGCTTCTGAAAAAGTCTAAAGTCAATAGAATTTTATTTATGTTTTCCGCTGCAAATAAAGTAATGTGCTTCCTTTTAATTCAAAAGTCAATAGAATTAAAAGGTGATGATTAAAAGAGCATGTTAAAAGTTTATTGTGATAATTGTAATCATGTTATTTTATAACCAACGTTATTAATGACATAATTATGATAGTTTTTGTTATATGCATTTATTTCTATTTCTTCCCAACGGTGATGTAGTTTTAAAATTGCATAAACATTTGCATGTTATGATTTTGACCAACGTTGGATTATTTCATGCAATTGTTGAAAAGTTCTCACCTCATTGTGATTATTTCAGGAGGGTATCTCTTGATGAGCTGCCTCAAAGATGTCCCTACCCTCCGAGGTGACAACTACTCCGAGTGGAGAAAGAAAGTTGATCTGGCATTTGTATGTGCCGAGGTGGACTGGGTTGTGGAAACCCCACAGCCAGTCATGCCAAAAGAGCCTGAAAGAGAGGCAAAAGATTCTGATGATGATTGGGAGAAAAAGAAGAGGGACTATGCTCCTTTGGAGATGTCTTATTCCCTCAGCAAGCAAAAGTGGCTTTCAGCCAACAAGAAGTGCATGGCCTTCTTAAAGAATACAATTGAGAACGCTATTGTGGGCTCAATTGCAGAGTGTGCTTCCGTTAGGGAGTTCCTTGAAAAGGTAAAGAACCAGTTCACTGGTTCTTCAAAGGCATATACTACCCAGTTGCTGAAGCTGCTGGTGACAGAAAAGTACACAGGAGGTGGACATGGCATAAGGGAGCATATCCTGAGGATGAGCAACATGGCAGCTAAGCTTAAGCTCATGGATGCTGATCTGGAGCTCAAGCCTGCTCTTCTTGTTCACCTCATCATGGCTTCACTACCAAAGGAGTTTGACACCTTCGTTGTCAACTACAACATGTCCCCTGAAAAGTGGGACATAGAAAAGACTATAGCCATGTGTGTCCAAGAAGAGGACAGACTGAAAGCTTCACATGGTGGATCTATCAACTATGTGAAGGACAACAAGAAGAGGAACTACAACAACAATGGTTCCCCTTCAAAGCCACATGGCAAAGCTCCCTATCAGAGTCAGCAAAGGTCTTTTCCAGTTGACAAAGACACGTGCCTCCACTGCAAGAAGCTTGGGCACTACAAGAAGGATTTCCCTGCTTTCCTAAAGTCCATAATGGCAAAGAATGGTAAAAACATAGTTTCCTTCATAAATGAATCCCTGTATACACAGTTTTTGAAATCTACTTGGTGGATTGACTTAGGTGCAACTGTTCATGTCGCAAATTCTTTATAGGGGTTCCATTCGACGCGGATTACGCAAAGAAACGAAGGATGCATTGAAGTTGCAAATGGAGTGCAAGCAAACGTTGAAGCTGTCGGTGACATCTCCTTGGAGTTAGCTGATGGTTTCACGATTTTGCTTAGAGACGTCTTATTTGTTTCTTCATTATAAAGAAATTTAATTAGTGTTTCATGTTTAGACAAAGAACAGTATGAATGTTATTTTGGACATGGCAAGTGTGCCATTTGGTGTAATAATATTCATGTGGGGGTTGCTTTCCTCCACAATGAGCTTTATTTATTAGCCTTGCGTGGAAAACTTTGTTCTGTGAGTAAAGTGAATGAGATTGTTTCTGCGTCGAATAAAGAACAAAAGAAAAGAAAGAGAACTCATGATTCATCGAAACTATGGCACTGTCGTTTAGGCCATATTTCGAGGGGGAGAATAGAAAGACTAGTTAAAAATGATATTCTTCCTCCGTTAGAGTTCTCAGACATAGAGCAGTGCATCGATTGCATAAAAGGAAAATTTGTAAAACAAATTAAAAAGGGTGCAAACCGAAGCACAGCGACACTAGAAATTATTCACACTGATATTTGTGGACCATTTCCAGCGAAAAGTGTGGATGGTTATGATTCGTTCATAACATTCACAGATGATTACTCCCGATATGGTTATATTTATCCAACCAAAGAAAAGTCTGAAGCATTTGATAAATTTAAGATATTCAAAGCTGAAGTTGAAAATCAGCACGATAAAAGAATAAAGATAGTGAGATCTGACCATGGGGGGGAGTACTACGGTCGGCACACTCCATATGGTCAAGTCCCTGGACCTTTTGCGAGGTTTTTGCAGGAGACTGGAATAGTCGCTCAGTATATAATGCCGGGCGATCCTCAGCAAAATGGAGTAGCTGAAAGGCGCAACCGTACCCTTATGGATATGGTGCGCAGCATGATGAGTTACTCCACATTGCCATTGGGATTATGGATGGAGGCGCTTAAAACCGCCGTTCATATTCTCAACAGAGTGCCAAGTAAGTCAGTGCCCAAAACACTGTACGAACTGTGGACAGGAAGGGTGCCCTCTCTTCAACACCTCAGGGTGTGGGGGTGTCCAGCTGAGGCAAAATTGTTTAATCCAAATATTGCAAAGTTAGATCCCAAAATAGTCAGTTGCCACTTCATTGGCTACCCCGAAAAGTAAAAAGGTTTTCGTTTCTACTGCCCAGACAGATAAACAAAGTTTGTAGAAATGAGACATGCAGTCTTTTTAGAAGACGAACTGATGAGGGGGAGCATGGTAGCCCGAAAAATTGATCTTGAGGAGAAGAGGGTGCATGCACCTAATCCGATCATTCAGGGGCCATTTTTCTCGCTACCTGTTGTGCCTGCATCAACAATCCCTGAGATTACGGTGCAAGCACCTGTTGTAACTCCACCTGTGACCACAATGGGCGAAGGTCCGGAGCCTGTCCACCAGGAACGGACTGAACCCATTGTTGAGCATGAAAGGGAGCTGCAGCAGCCAACTATAGAGAATCCACCAGAGACAGAAAACCTTGGAAGGTTTAAAAGAATTAGAAAGCCAGCTATTTCTAGTGATCATGTATATAATACAGAGATAGCTCATATGGAAGGTGATCCCACCTCATATGAAGAAGCCATGAGAAGTCCTCACTCATCCAAGTGGCTGGAGGCTATGGAAGATGAGATGAGGTCAATGAGTTCCAACGATATTTGGGACTTAGAAAAGATTCCTAAAGGAGCCAAGACAGTAGGGTGTAAATGGGTCTACAAAACAAAGTATGACTCCAATGGGAATGTAGAAAAGTATAAAGCAAGTCTTGTGGCAAAATGATTTACGCAAAGAGAAGGAATAGATTATAATGAGACATTTTCTCCAGTTTCATGTAAGGATTCCTTCAGAATCATAATGGCACTGGTTGCACATTATGATTTAGAGCTGCATCAAATGGATGTAAAGACGGCATTTCTAAACGGAGATTTAGAAGAAATTGTCTACATGAAACAACCCAAGGGTTTTATCATGGAAGGGGAGGAAGATATGGGATGCCGTCTAAAGAAATCCATTTATGGATTAAAGCAAGCCTCTAGACAGTGGTATCTGAAGTTTAATGAGACAATTAAAAGATTTGGATTTAAAGAAAATATTAAGTGGGAAATATATTTTCCTAATCCTATATGTGGATGATATCCTGCTTGCTAGCAGTGATGTTAGTCTACTAATAGAGACAAAAAAGTTCTTGTCCTCAAATTTTGATATGAAAGATCTGGGTGAAGCATCATATGTTTTGGGCATAGAAATTCACCGAGATAGAAAGAATGGAGTGTTAGGACAATCGCAGAAGGCATATTTAGAAAAGGTTCTAAACAAATATAATATGCATGCGAGTAATGCCACACCTGCTCCTTGCTGATGTATTAAAATAAGTTGGGTGGTGCCCCAAGCGAAAGCGGAATTGCAGCTAGTAGCAGGTTTCCCTCGTTTAATGAACCGAGGTTTATCGAACCAGTAGGACTTTGAAATCAACAATGAGGTGAATGTTGAAGATCTCTGGTGCTTGACCTTCAACAGACGTGGACCTGCACACACTCAACCAAAATACTTTGCCCCCAACGGCGGAAAGGTTGTCAATCTTTCCGGTCTCGCAGAAAACAAAGCGGTTAATTGTATGATGAAATAGATAAAATATGAAAAGTGACCAGAGGAATAATGATGATTAAAAGCAAGTAAATGAGGTTGTAAACAATGTAAAAAGATGGACCGGGGGCCATGGGTTCACTAGTGGAGTCTCTCAAGTAAATAAAATATGCATGTAATGGGTGAACGAATTACAGCTAGGCAATTGACAAGATCATGACACAAACCCAATTTAGCTATGACAAAAAGGACATGATAATATTTATGGAGGCATCACGACAAGGAACAAAGACCGTTGAGTCCAACTGCGTCTTTGTCTAAAAAGTCCACCGTGGGATCACTATCCAGCCTATCACCCAACGGTATTAAGTTGCAAGCAACAGACAATTGCATTAAGTAAAGTGCATGAAGTAAGCAATACTAATATCAAAAGAGACATTAACACCGCTGTTTTACCCTTAGTAGCAACATCACACCCTCTCCCTTAGACGTTTCTGTCACTTGTGCCCAGGAACAAAAGGGGGCATGAACCCACTATCTAGCATAAATACCCTCTCTTGGAGATACACACAATCACTTGGCCAAAGTAACTACGCACATCAGAGAGCATGCAAGAACATAAATTACTCATATAAGAATCATGCACAATCTGAACATAACTTCATAATCCATCGGATCCCAGCAAACACATCACATAGCATTACAATAATCGATCTTGATCATGTTAGGCAGCTCACAAGATCATAAGACATGAAGCACAAGAGAGAGAAACTACCAACTAGCTACTGCCATGGACCCGTAGTCCAAGGTGAGACTACTCACAAATCATCCCGGAGGAAGGCATGATGATGAAGAGCCCTCCGGGATCGATCTCCCCTCCGACAGAGTGCCGGGATCAACTTCAGATTGGACCCCGAACTAGGGTTTTCGGTGACGGCGCGTCGGGGTCGAGTTTCTGGAAAATAATGGCCGCCTTGACGTTTTTAGGTTATTTCTGATTTTATAGGCGTCGGAGGGGGCCAAGGAGGTGCCCCACGGGCAGGGGCGGGTCCCACCCACGGGCCCCCCTGGGTCGCGGCAGCTACCCGCCTGCGCCCTGTGGGTCGCCTCCGAGGCTGCCCTTCGGTCTCCGTCTTCGTCTTGGCGTAAAAATAATCCCCATAAATTTTGGTCCAATTCCGAGAATATTTCCAGAAGTAAATTTCTGAAACAAAAAGACAGCAGAAACAGGGAACTGGCACTTGGCATCTTGTCAATAGGTTAGTCCGACAAAATGCATAAAAATGATATAAATGACAGTAAAAACATGTTACAATATCACAAAAATAGCATGGATCACTCAAAAATTATAGATACGTTTGAGACATATCAGCATCCCCATGCTTAACTCCTACTCGTCCTCTAGTAGGTAAGTGATAACAAATAATTTTTGATGAGACATGCGACCAACACAATCTTGATCAAGATAGTAATGCAAAGAACATAAAGTGAATAAGGTGATCCAAAACAATTGTCTATAGTTAACATTAAACAAACAATGATTAACAAATGCTAGCTAACAAATGCTAGAAATTTTTCATGAATAAGTGCGTTGGAGACATGGAACTATACATAAGGTCTAGATAGAAGAATTGCGAATTATGTCTCCAATGTAAAGTATAAATCATTCTTCAAAGCATCTAATTAGTCATTCATGAAAATAGCCAAGCTCAAGTCAGGTGTCCTAATCCATCTACTTCACAAATCAATTGTTTCGAAGTCTACTCAACTAGTGCAAGTAAGAAGTGTCTTTGCCACCATGATGTTATGGCAAAGAGAACAATGATGGAGGTTTGGAAGGTCAAAAAGAAAGGCTCAAACAGTGGAGAAAGTAACCACAAGACAGAAGGAAGTCCCGTAGTTGACACTGTATGAGGAGTAGTGATTGCCATGCAACGGATGCACATAGAGCTATAAGTGTATGAAATATCTCCAATGGAACTAGTGGGGGTGCATCCAACTTGCTTGCTCATGAAGACCTAGAGCTCACTTGAGGAGGTTCATCCTTGGAATATACAAGCCAAGTTCTATAACGTTAATTCCCCACATAGTTATACAAATGAAACATGAAAACTCTCTATAATGAAGTGTAGGTGCTAACTAGCACAAGTGTGGAATAAAGGATAGTAGTGCTGCCCCCTCTCTCTTTTATATTTCTCTTCTTTTTTTTAATTGTGGCCTCCATGGCTCTTTTAAATTTTCTCTCATTGGTCTCTTTTGGACTCTTTTATGTGGACACTTTGGACTCTTTTCAATATGCTCACAGGTAGGGGCAACACTCTATTTTTACAAGATGATCATCACACTTTTGGTACTCATAACTCATAAGACTAATACATGATGTATAAAAGAAGATATGCATGATCGAGCATAGTGTGGAAAAAATGTAGAACATGTGGCAAGCCACACTGCACACTAACTCAATGATCAAGCAAACTATTAAAGAACGACATCAAGTCATGTAATGTAATGATGGATGTTGCATGGCAATGTATCTCGGAACGGCTATGGAAATGCCGTGATAGGTAGGTATAGTGGCTGTTTTGAGGAAGATAGTTGGTTTATGTGTAGGAGAACAGAATGAAGTTCTCCCACGGAGTTGGATGTGCTCGCGAAGTATGCACCAATCTCAATGTGAGAGAGGGCATTGCGCAGCACCGAAGAGGCTAGCAAAATATGGAAGTGGAAGTGCCAAAAACCAAAACTCAACAATCCATTTCGTATATTGCAAACAACTAGCAGTTTCAATGTTCCACAAATAGGTAGAGACACCCCGAGAGGGATCGTGGCGGCGACACAAGTGCCCCGTTGGCTTCCCCGACCGTTGCAGTAACAACCCACTAGGAACTTATTTTCAACTTAGTAGAATTCATGACACATTAGCATTGTTGACTTAGGTTGTTTAGTTCAGAAAAGTACGGCTCCACGCTTTAATAACACCTCTCCACTAATCGTCTCTAACACCATTAACCAACACATTTTAACCATTAGTTATTTTAGTGCCTCAAAACAATTGAAGGGTATCAAATTATCCACATAGTGATCTACAAGACTATGTGATACCCACAAGTATAGGGGATCGTTGAAGTCTTCGATGTGTAAGTATAGTATCGATCCCACGAGGAGTAGAAGGTATAAGTATTTATCCTCTCAAATAAGAGTGTCACTTCCCTTATTATCTATGCACTAGACAAACTAAAATGATTAAATGATGCAAGTGTTTTTGGGTTTTTGGTGTAGAGTTTGCAATAAAGTAAAATGCTGAAAATGCAATATGACAAGTGAAAGCTCTCAAAGAGAGAAAGCCCAATCCTCTATGCATCAAGAGGACAAGCTCAAGTGTGTGTTTCTTATAGGTGGAGAGAGTTCCCAAGGGCTAATTAGACTTCATGGCATAAATATTTCTAGAACAACAAGGTAAACATTTTGTCAAGTTTTAATCTTCTTTGGACGGAGCCATAATTAGGAATAGCTAATAAATAAACTACACCTCTTATGATGGATCAAGGTGCCAAGTAAATGACTACACAAGAGTTATTAAGACATAAAGTCCCACCATAGCATTAATCTTTAAGGTCCCCGATACTAATACCCCATAAAGTAACTTCATAACTTGGTCTTAGGTTTACATGTCCCCCTAAGACCTCCTCAATTCATTACATCATAGTGTTCTCCTATGATCCCATATAGGTGAAGTGATATGCAGTCGACGTTCGCACAACACCATCATAGAATTACATCAAAGATAAAAACTAGACAAGATACCAACACATGTTATATAAAAATCATTGCCAATTCATCCTATGCCCCCAGGAACATGAGAGAACTACTCACAACGCCAAGACATGATATGATTCAGTGGTATAAGTGATACAACACAATCTGAAACTATGATCTCCCCACAAAACAATGACAAGTAGCAATTCACAAACATGTAGAATAGCACTTAGACAATAGCTAGGGATCAACCAATCTCAAACTATGAGGGGGATGAAGTGGATCACGAAGATGGTGATGGAGATGGTGCTAGTCTTGGCGGTGGTGTTGATGGAGACTCCGGAGGGGGGATGGAGAAGACCTCCGGAGGTGATTCCGGCGACGTTTCCCCCCTCCGATCTTCTCCGGCGGCAGCCTTCTGTCTCTCTGTTTCTGGTTTTGTGTTTCTCCGCCGCCCCCCTCTGGAAAACGTCGGGGGACTATTTTTATAGTCGTTTTTAGGTCACGAGGAAGCTTCTGGGCGAAGGATCGATGCAAACGGGGCCACGAGGGCTAAAATAGGTGGGCCCACGCGGCTACAGTACCAGGCCGCGTGGGGCACCCCCTTTTGGCCCTTCGGCCTCCGTTCGCTTGCTTATTTCGCTCCTAGGTCTTCCTCCTTCCAAAATAATGATCCCCGTAAATTTTCAGCTCATTTGGACGTTGTTTGGGTCCCTGAAACATCAAAATATAGAAAATAGGGTTTTCTGCCAGTGCAGGGTTAATTCCAAATAAATGGGGAAACTGTGAATTATCCCCAAAATCATTATAAAACAATGATATAACCCTTATATGATGCAAATATGATTGAAATATGAGAATTATAATGCAAAGTTCATGTATGCATTTTACATGCATCAACATCCCCAAGCTTAACTCATGCTCGTCCTCGAGTATGAAAGTGATAAAACTAACATGAACTTTGCAATATAATCAACAACATGGATATAAAAGATGATTGCTACTGCTACATAAAGTCAAATGATTCATTATTCAAAGAAGTAGCAATATGCAAACAGTTTATAAAGTGATATCAAATATTCAATGCAAGGATGTTCAATGATAGTTCACAAAGTGTAACATAAAAGATAGTAATATGGACATTCTTACTTTTACATACTTGTGGTCCATAGAGTGTAGATGAAAATCTGAATATAAAAGGTGGACACTTTGGAAAAGATATATAAATGAGTAGAGGTCAAACATGCATAAGTTTCATCTATCCTCCAAACTATTCTACTTAAGTTATTGATTGCAATGGTAATACTTGGTGTCAAGCTCTCATTTCCCTATCATAGCATCTTGAGTGATTAAAGTTAAATGTGAAAGCAATTATGAGCAGTGGCCTTGATAAAGTAAGGGTTAGATGTCTCATGCCCCTTGAATACAAGTACCTACACCATGATTACTCAACTTGGGAAACAAAGCAAGTTTAAGTTATCTATCATTGTAAGTAATAATGGTATCATCAAGAGTCTCAACTGGGGTACCTCTTGTCCCATGATATGGATCAAGCCCACATCAAAACAACAAGACAAACAAACATAATGAACAACCTCAACACCCTTTTTATTTACCACTTGATATAGCTTTTTATTATAGGGTGTATCACAGAAAGTTCAAAATAGCATGTAAGTAAATTTCCACCATGAATGATGCATGGCTTAGATTAGCGGCCCAGGTTTCTCTCTAACCATTTATATAAACTCATTTAAACTTACTCTATTTCCACATTATTTCACCATGATAGGCATCCATAAACAAAAGTACATGATATTAACTAAATAAATGATGGAACATGTTGAAAGCTTTGCATGTGACAGCACATATGGGCTAACTCCAAACCTTAAACATTTATCAAGCCACTATCATCATAATATTAATCACAATGGTTCATGTTTATTAAATGCTATAAAAGTAAAGTGTGCATCAAGTTTGCGAGAGCTTTTTAACCAACTTTTCCCATTACAATAACATAATCATTTTCATTTAGAGGTATAGATAGCACAAATAACATGATAAACATACTTGGAATAGCATAAAGCTAATAGGTAGATATGGTGGACTCACTGGAAAAACTTGGGTTGAAGGTGTTGGAGACAAGTTTTTACTTGTTGGAATTTTTGGGCTAGCAAAAGGGAGAAATATGACCATCTAGATGCATGCATGAGTGTCCATAGAACTAAATAATTTATGTCAAACAAGGTGAAATAGCATACAGCATCAAAACATGAATAAAAGATAGCTCATGATAAAGCATTTGCAAATTATTACTCATAAAGAAGCTCATGAATCATGCAACTATATGTGTCATTAAAAATCAACTTAGATATCCCTTTTCCCAATCATTATAATAGCATCCAACTAAATTCAACCCAAACTTCCAGTAGCTCTCTCATATAAAAATGGGTGTGGTGGCCTCAAAACAAAAACTAGACAAACAAATAAAAGACGCTCCAAGTTATGCGACAAAGTGCATTGATAGAAAAACAGAAGTTAGACGTGTGCAAACCAAGAGTGTGTTGGTCCAGTGGGGTTGTCTTCACATCCCCAAGCTTATGGTTTTCACCATCCTTGGATAGCTCTTGGTGCATCTCCTCCAATCCCTGTGAAAAAACTTCAAAACACCATTTCTCCCATTTCTTTTCTGTGGGGTAACGTTAGTAGAGATAAATAAATAGGTTTCTTGCTGCATATATGTAACAGCCCTAACTTGGTAATGGAAAATACGAAGGATTTTTCCACTTTTTGCATTCATGTTTGCATCATGGCATATCTTTAAATTGCTTTTGTGACAAACCACAAATGGAAAATAATAAAAAGAGGGAAGCCAAACTTCCCAAAACCTTTACTTTCTTGAAATGCAAAGTATGGTGCAACCCTTAACCTGACAGGTGACCTTATGGTCTAGCAAGTTCACCTAAGTTCAACCAATGCTCAAGAAACCGAATGGCTTGTCCTCTAATTTTGTTCCAAGTCTCAAAACTTCATTTGTGTTACAAGGCGCTTCCTAATTGTAAACCATGTTATGTTGCCCTAAACATCTCAAGGAAAATATGGGGAGCTTCCTTTTCTGGTTGGGAGCATCCCTAAAAATTTCTGTAATTCTTGGAGTTGTTCTTATGCCTTTTCAAAATCTGGCTTTTCTGCCAAATCTGTGGTCATTCGGATTGACCCAGAATTTTCCGGATCAATTCCGGACCAGTCGGAATTTTCCGGATCTTTCCGGAAAATTCCGGATGAAGCACGTGGCGACCATGGACACTGGCGCCATGCCGCCACCTCCCCCTTGCCCATGCCGCCCGCGCCCATGCCGATGCCGCCGTGGCATCACCTGCCCTCGACGCCGTGGCCCCTCTAGGAGTCGAAGACGCACGCCACGACGCCCTAGACCTCACATGCTCCCTCTCCCCTCTCCTCTCTCCCTCTCGTGCATCTGCTCGAGTTCCACCGTTGCCGCCACGGTTGCTGAGCTCGACGCCGCCGACTCGGTCCATACGGAGTAGATCGAAGCCGATACGAAGTTCCGTCGTGCCCTCCTCTACCTCCTCTTGCTAGGAATCGGGCCGGGGTCGCCCGTACCGGTGCCGCCGTCCTCGGTTTCATCCGTGTCGGTCGAGCTCCGACGAGCTCGATTCCGACGACTCCGTCTACCTCCACCGCCGACGAGCACCCTCACGCATTAAGGGTGAGCCCCGCAAGCTCTTAGGCCTCCTCCCGCTCCCCCTCCCCATCTCTTGCTTGCTCCCCGAGCAAGTTTCCGCCGCCGCCGTCGCTTTTCTGCTCAGATTCGAGTTGTCCGGAATCACCCGAAAAATTCCGGATCGATTCCGGGTCGCTCGGATTTTTTCGGACGTTTCCGGGAAAATTCTGAAACCCCAACCGAAAGATTTTGAGGTCACCTCGGATTTGGTTCGGATTTAGCCTGAATTATTCCGGACCATCCGGAATATTCCGGCCCAATCCGGATGAATTCCGAACCAAGCTGAAAACTTGTGAACTTTGGATCTTAAATCCTTTTCGTTAAATCCTGCAAATGGTATATCAGTTTGATCAGTGTTTCAAACGCTGTCTAAATATGCTAGTATCACCTCATGACAACACCTTGGGCTTTGATGTTAATCTTGAATTGGATAAAAGATATAAATCCAAATAACCTTCTTAAAATTGCTAGTTAAGCATCGGTGCTCCGAAAATTACAAATAATTTACCAAAGTGATTGGAATGATAAACCCTAACCATTTCATGTCATGTTCATGCATTTTGAGCTACTTCTCTAATAATTCAATAAGTTATAAAGAACGTGGTCACTAAGCTAAATGTGGGGTTGCTTCCAAAATAATTTCCCTAATTATTTGGCTCCCCATTTAATTGTGCCTTTAATTTATATAATAATATCATTGCATCAATTTGACATGTCATCATGTGATTGAGCATTGCACCTTGTGTTCTTGTGATTTATGTGTGCTTTGTATTTTCTTTTGGGTATCGATAGATTCCGGAGTCGAGGGTCTCTCTACTTACCCCGACGAGCACTACTTCACGCCCGGGCAGCAAGGCAAGAGATAACCTAACCTTCTTGGCATCTAGCATCCTATGTTTTTAATCAAATTATTTTATCCACCATAATATTGCATGCGGTTCAAATGTCTCTTTTGGTAAATATTAGAATATCCTATGAATGCATGTTCCTCCCCGAGCCAATCACATGTATCCCTACCTATGAAACCTAGGGTTGAAGTGTTGGCCCGAGATAAAGATAGAATTAATGTATTCATATGCTTAGCCATGCTTAGTTAAATATTTTAGATATGTCCGTTGTTTATTTCCATAATTGTTGATGTGATGGAATGATTCGGGCATGGTGGATAATGGTGATGCTTAATGAAAATGCTAAGAAGGCCTGGATGAGTTGCCCTCGGGGAGGGTGGTTTGCCTCATTCTTGCCGCCTAGGTTGAGAGTGCTTTTAGCTAGAACCAAGAACCGAGCGTGCTTCCATTGGTGGGTGTATGGGAGCCTTACTAACCGAATAACTTGTGCGGGCGTATCCAAGGGTCCTCTAGTTTGCTATTTCCATTTGCCGTGTGTGTGAGCGGAAAAAGAAATGATGAGGATGGTGGTGTTTAGGACGTGGCGATGGGGCAGGGGCTGAGGCTGGGTAAACTTGCCCTGTGGCCACAGATGACTCTTGGATAGTCTCACACGAGGTAAAGGTTTAACCGCACCTGCTTGCCGGCTTTCCCCGAAAGAGGGCCAACTAGGTGAGCCGGACGGTACCAATGGGTAAAATAGTACACCCCTGCAGGGTAAATCTTTTCGAAAAGCCGTGTCCACGGTTATGGACAAACTCTTGGGAAAGGCGGATTAGCTCATAGATAACTTTAACCTAATTGATATGGCAGCTAAAGGTTGCATAATCAACTTGAGATAGAGGTTCATTTCCTCGAGGGTGAGTCGAGGGAGTGCCTTTGAGTGAGATGAGTGGTGATGGTGGGAAGTAGGTTCGTCGAGAACCGAAGATGATAATGATACTCTCTTACCCCTTTATAAAAATATTCTGAGTAGACGAATGCCATGTGTCATTTTTGTTTCGGTTTATGAATATTAGCTTGATGCAAAAGAACTACATATAAAGCTTTAGAGCCTCCGTCAGTCATTGGGCCTATATCGCCCTACTAAACTTGCGAGTACATCGTACTCAGTCTCTCTTTGCTGCCTCTATGATTTTGTATTTCAGAGGAGGACGACACCGAGCAGCTAGGTGGGTTCTTCGTTGACGTCGACTACTAGTCTGGGGTTCCCAGGTGGCAGCTTGGGACCGTGGAACAAGCTGGCTGGGATGATGTTTATTGTAGGCCTCTTAGGCCATATTTTTGCTTCTTGTTGTTAGACAACACTACCCCGCTTCCGCTTGATGACTTGTTGGATCTGTGATCCTTTTGTTGTGTAATATTTGTATTCTTCTCGTTATATGAGTTGCTTTATATCTTGTGTCGTAGAGTCATGCAATGTGCCAGTTTGTTCCACAAGTCTCGATCTTTGTTTTATACCTTGATGGTTGTGCCGAATACATAGCCTCTTTGTATAATTCCGGGGTCGGGGCACTACAATATAATCCATGGATTAAAATACATATGAATGTCCAGAAAATTTATAATGTTGTATGCCTACTCATAAACTTAATTGGATCAAAAAGATTCAACTTAAAAGTTCAAAACAAGCATAAAACAATATGGGACAGAATCTGTCCAGAGAAATAGCAGCAGAAAAACGTATTTTTCTACCTGACTTACACATGTCTAAAAATTCTGAAAAAAATCATGCATACATAGGTTGAAAAGTTGCAGTTACAGTAAAAATATCAGCTCATTCGGAGTTACAAAATAAAAATTAAAAATCAAACCGTGCACAGTCCTGTGCTGGAATGAAATCTCCGCATGCAGAATAGCAACTTTTTCAAACCAAAATGGGTAAAACTTGGCACTTTATTAATTATTCCAGAAACTAAAATAAAAACTAAGTCTCTTGTTACATAAAGAGGATACAAATAAAATTAAAAAGAAAAACAACCGGGTTGCCTCCCGTAAAGCGCTTTCTTTATAGCCATATAGCTAGGCTTACTTACTTGATATCAAGATGGTTGGAGTGAGGTGGCTTGGCATCCCCAAGCTTAAATTCTTGTACTTACTTGATATATGTAGGGTGAGCATAGGGGTAAAATACCCAAGCTTGAGCGTTTGTCCCTCTTGATCTTTGTTTATCACCCCAACTCTTCCACTTGAAAGGTTCTCTTCACACATAACTCATCATAAAACTTGATTAGAGGGGTTAGTGTCTCCATAAATTAAATCCACATAGGTACATCAAAGACATATCATGAGTTGATTATACACATTAGCTAATATTACTATGGTTGTGCATTGTTCTTTGATCAGTAGAACCACACAAAACACAAGTAATGAGAGTAATGCAAAATAAAGACAGAATCTGTCAAAAACTGGACAACCCATAAAGAGTGAATTTTTAGAGGCAATTACGTTGCTCAAATCAGAAAACTTTGAACTAATTAAATGTGTATTAATAGCTGAATAATGCTTTCATAAAATATCAGGTCAAAATTCCTCTTCTGTGATTTTTAACATTTTTCGCAGTGAAGCTTAGGAATCTGTTTTCTGGACAGCAAATCACTAATGTTCAATCTTATCTTTCAAAAGAGATTACACTTGCCATTAAGATGAAAAATAAGATACAAAGGTGTGGTTACAGTAGTAAACAAACACCTTGACTCTATTTATTTAGTTTTAGCTTTGGGAGAAGTTTTAATGATAGAGACTTTGCAATGGTTCCATTGGCATGAACAACACATGTTCAAGGTCGACCCCAACATCTCCATTACTCATCCTTCTCATTTACTTTCCCAAATTTTATATAAAGTGAAAAATCTTAAACTAATTGTTAGTAAACAGTAGGTAAAGTTATTTTGCAAGTTCTCAAGATATATAAAGGTGTGCCCAAACAGAATTGGAAGTTAAAGCATAAAGAACACACCACAAAACATTAAACCATCAACTTTTAAGTCTAACTCTTTTCCTATGCATTGGCATTTTATAAATGAATAAATAGCAGCCATTTCGTGGTAACCAATGCATGTAATGATCAGTAGGTTGTGTTTTAAATAACATAGAAGCATAAAGATAAGCCTTTCTTCCTCTCTCATAATAGTTGCAAGTAGTGGAAGCAAATTTGACAAAAGAACTATCAGATTGGTGCAACTTTGCAATCTTAGGAACATATAGAGGATTATTAAAACTATCATGTGAGCTATTAGTGTGTTTTCCCCTCTCAAAATAATTGCAAGAAGCACCATAAACATGATGGTTATGGGTGAAATGGTTATTAGTGTAAGATAATTTCAGCCCACATAAGTACTTTTCAACATATAAAAGCTTCTCCTCCATGATGTGAATAGGAGAGTTCAGAAATAAAGTAGGACTCTCATGAGTGAGAGTATTATCACAAGCAGCAAGTATATCATTTTTATCCTCACATAAAGTAGTAACAACTAAATATGGAGGATTATCAATAAGCCTAGGACCACCATCTAAAGCATTATCATATAGCATGTCCAAACCATATTCTTCATCATTTTTCAAATCATTATCAATAATGTTCTCATTAGGCATAGGTTTATATTCTTCCTCATCATCAGAATCATAAAAGCAAAGTGTATCATCAACCAAATTTTGAGTGTTACCCTCGTCCATAGGTGGTGAAGGTGGATGTTTCCTCTCTTCATTCTCTAGTTGTTCATCATTTTCTTCATCTTCTTGCTCTTCATTGTCTTCTTCTTAGGGCTGCATGGACATCCCCAAGCTTAGGATTTTATCCTCTTCTTCACATACTTCCGCTTACAAGCTTATGTTTTCATCATCTTCTTCCTACAAAACATTAGATCTTCCTTGGGCAAATCTCTTCCTTGTGTCAACAACATAGATATTTTCATCAAATTCAAGTGTGCAGAGCTCAAGGAGAGGATCAATAAAAAAATTAAATTGAGAAGCTATAGGGCAGGTTTCATGTTCCTCAATGAAGGTGTATAATTCATAGGCTGCCAAAAAATAACAAATTGCTCTACTTCTTCCATCCCTAAGTGAGAATAATTCCCTGTATGATAAGTTGCAATAACAGGTTCAACTTTATTGGAAGGACATTGGAATTCAAAGTGTCTACAGTATTCAGAGCAACAAGTTTCTTCCTTATGACAATTAAGCAACGTTCTAGCAATTTCATTTAGGAGCTCTATGTAGCCTCCTAATCTTTTCCCTTCTTCTGTTTGTCTAAATTCAGCAGCTGTCATGGCATTTTTTATAACAATTTTCCATTTTTTTAATTTTTTTGGGTTTTTGATAAATGCAAAACTGAAAGTAAAACTAAACTAAATGCAAAACTGAAAGTAAACTACAGTATATGCAAAACTGAAAATAAATATCTAGTGCAAACAAGAATAAAAATTTAAGCACTACACTCCCCGGCAACGGCGCCAGAAAACGTCTTGATACCCACAAGTATAGGGGATCGTTGAAGTCTTCGATGTGTAAGTATAGTATCGATCCCACGAGGAGTAGAAGGTATAAGTATTTATCCTCTCAAATAAGAGTGTCACTTCCCTTATTATCTATGCACTAGACAAACTAAAATGATTAAATGATGCAAGTGTTTTTAGGTTTTGGTGTAGAGTTTGCAATAAAGTAAAATGCTGAAAATGCAATATGACAAGTGAAACTCTCAAAGAGAGAAAGCCCAATCCTCTATGCAGCAAGAGGACAAGCTCAAGTGTGTGTTTCTTATAGGTGGAGAGAGTTCCCAAGGGCTAATTAGACTTCATGGCATAAATATTTCTAGAACAACAAGGTAAACATTTTGTCAAGTTTTAATCTTCTTTGGACGGAGCCATAATTAGGGATAGCTAATAAATAAACTACACCTCTTATGATGAATCAAGGTGCCAAGTAAATGACTACACAAGAGTTATTAAGACATAAAGTCCCACCATAGCATTAATCTTTAAGGTCCCCGATAGTAATACCCCATAAAGTAACTTCATAACTTGGTCTCAGGTTTACATGTCCCCCTAAGACCTCCTCAATTCATTACATCATAGTGTTCTCCTATGAGCCCATATAGGTGAAGTGATATGCAGTCGACGTTCGCACAACACCATCATAGAATTACATCAAAGATGAAAACTAGACAAGATACCAACACATGTTATATAAAAATCATTGCCAATTCATCCTATGCCCCCAAGAACATGAGAGAACTACTCACAACGCCAAGACATGATATGATTCAGTGGTATAAGTGATACAACACAATCTGAAACTATGATCTCCCCACAAAACAATGACAAGTAGCAATTCACAAACATGTAGAATAGCACTTAGACAATAGCTAGGGATCAACCAATCTCAAACTATGAGGGGGATGAAGTGGATCACGAAGATGGTGATGGAGATGGTGATGGAGATGGTGCTGTTCTTGGCGGTGGTGTTGATGGAGACTCCGGAGGGGGGATGGAGAAGACCTCTGGAGGTGATTCCGGCGGCGTTTCTCCCGTCCGATCTTCTCCGGCGGCAGCCTTCTGTCTCTCTGTTTCTAGTTTTGTGTTTCTCTGCCGCCCCCCTCTAGAAAACATCGGGGGACTATTTTTGTAGTCGTTTTTAGGTCACGAGGAAGCTTCTGGGCGAAGGATCGATGCAAACGGGGCCACGAGGGCTAAAATAGGTGGGCCCATGCGGCTACAGTACCAGGCCGCGTGGGGCACCCCCTTTTGGCCCTCCGGCCTCCGTTTGCTTGCTTCTTTCGCTCCTAGGTCTTCCTCCTTCCAAAATAATGATCCCCGTAAAATTTCAGCTCATTTGGACGTTGTTTGGGTCCCTGAAACATCAAAATATAGAAAATAGGGTTTTCTGCCAGTGCAGGGTTAATTCCAAATAAATGGGGAAACTGTGAATTATCCCCAAAATCATTATAAACAATGATATAACCCTTATATGATGAAAATATGATTGAAATATGAGAATTATAGTGCAAAGTTCATGTATGCATTTTACATGCATCACTATGCAGGTTTTTCTACTTCATACCACTGCCACATGCATAGCATTTTTTCGATCTAAGACATTAACCACACAACCAAAACAACTCTCCAACAAATATAAGTGAAGAACAAGAGAGTTTAACTTAACAACTAGCAGCTCTAAACAAGATAAAAGTTAAAAGCGAGAGCTTACTAGAAAACAGACAGTAGCTAAGAATACTCAAAAAGATATAAGCGAAGTAAAGGAGTATTCAAACAAAAAAGCGGAGCGTGTCTCTCTCCCACACAAATAAAGCTAGGATCCAACAAAGATATGACCAGCAAACAAACAAACAAAAGTGATAAAAACGAAGTTCAACGAAGACGACCTTATGATAGTCGATGAAGATGAGGGGATGCCTTGGGCATCCCAAGCTTTGACTCTTGATAGTTCTTGATATTCAGAGGGGGTGCCATGGGGGCATCCCCAAGCTTGAGCTCTGATCCATCCTCGATTTCTTCATATTCCTCTCCTTTGGAACTTAAAAACTCCCTTCACACAAAACTTGTCATAATTTGATTAGAGGGTTAGTGCTCATAAATTAAAATGCACATGTGTTCAACTCATGAAAAATTGCAAACCAACTTCATTAAACATTAGCTACTGTTTACTAAGCCTCAATGTGTCACTCCACCCCTAGAGTATCACATATGACGATGGTAAAGAGACAAATGCAAAATAAAAGCAGAATCTGTCAAAATCTGAACAGTCTGTAAAGATCGAATTTTTCGAGGCACTTCTGCAGCTCAAATAAAAAAACTTAAAACTAACTAAAGATAGATAAAAGCATCAGGCTTTCTGTCAAAAATTATCAGAAAATATAAAATTCTGGCGATTTTAGGATTTTCGTGCAATAGGCGCACAGAATCTGTTTTTGGACAGCAACACAATACCTCGCACTTTCAATGCATTAGAGGCTAAACTTGGCACAAAAAACCAAAAGAAAAAGATACAATGAAGTTGCTACAGAGGTAATAACTTCATGACTCAAGAAAATCAAAAAGAAAACTGAAAATAAAAGATGGGTTGCCTCCCAACAAGCGCTTTTCTTTAACGCCTTTTAGCTAGGCGCAATGCCAAATATCAAGTTTTTTCGAAATCCATTGCAACTTTTCCTTCAATAAGCACTTCTTTCTCTTTGAGGGGAAAGGAGAACCTGCCCCTAATGGGAAAACGAAAACGTATGCAACCCTTTTTAACATCAATAAAAGCTCCCACGGAACAAAGGAAAGATCTTCCAAGAACGATATTAGCTTGAGCCCTTGACTCAAGAACCAAGAAATCAACCAAAGCAGTCTTATGTTTAAAAGTGACAAGGACTTCATTAACTCTTTTAAATTTTTTGAAGAGCTACCATCAGAATGAGAGTGACAAAAAGGGTAATCAAATAAGTCTCCAAAATTCATAGCATCGAAAATCAGTTTAGGCATAGTTGACATCATAGAACCAATATCACAATAAGCAAGGAACCTTTGATCATTTATGTCAATAGGGATATACGGTTCCCAATCTCCATTTATTTCAAGGATTTGATAATCTTTAGAGCTCACCTCTATTCCATTTAAATTTAGATTACATAAAATATTTTCTATTTTATCTAATCTACCATGTATTCCATTAGTTTTCTCATTGGTGGGAAAAACAACTAAGCCTTTTATAATTCTCAGGGATTCTAATTCATGAATTTCAAGAAAGTTTCCTCTAGTAATGACATCCAAAACATGCTTGCATGCATCAGATAGTCCATAATAAAAGCGTCTTAGTAAAACACACATAACAAGCATGGGTTGGATCTTTTGATGTAATTCTGAAATTCTATCCCAAGCATTTTTAAAACTTTCTTATCTCTTTTGTTTGAAGGTAAAGAACTCGGCTAAGAGAGGAATATCAAAAGTGGTAAAGCTAGACATAAAGACAGGATAAAATAATAGGACAGGATTAAAGACTAGACTAATTTTTTTGGGGTTTTAAAATGTTGAAACAGGAAAATAAACTAAACGAGATATAAAGCAAGCAAGACAAAAACAAAGTAAAGAGATTGAGAGTATGAGACTCCCCTTGCTGTAGCTCCAAAGTCCCCAGCAACGGCGCCAGAAAAGAGCTTGCTGCTGTATTAATATAAGTTGGGTGGTATCCCAAGCGAAGTCGGAATTGCAACTAGTAGCAGTTTTCCCTCGTTTAACGAACCGAGGTTTATCGAACCAGTAGGACTTTGAAATCAACAACGAGATGAATGTTGAAGATCTCTAGCGCTTGACCTTCAATAGACGTGGACCTGCACACACTCAACCAAAATACTTTGCCCCCAACTGCGGAAAGTTTGTCAATCTTTCCGGTCTCGCAGAAAACAAAGCGGTTAATTGTATGATGGAATAGATAAAATATGAAAAGTGACCAGAGGAATAATGATGATTAAATGTAAGTAAATGACGTTGTAAACAATGTAAAAAGATGGACCGGGGGCCATGGGTTCATTAGTGGAGTCTCTCAAGTAAATAAAATATGCATGTAATGGGTGAACGAATTACAGCTAGGCAATTGACAAGATCATGACTTAGCTATGACAAAAAGGACATGATAATATTTATGGAGGAATCACGACAAGGAACAAAGACCATTGAGTCCAATTGCGTCTTTGTCTAAAAAGTTCACCGTGGGATCGCTATCCAGCCTGTCACCCAATGGTATTAAGTTGCAAGCAACAGACAATTGCATTAAGTAAAGTGCATGAAGTAAGAAATACTAATATCAAAAGAGACATTAACACCGCTGTTTTACCCTTAGTAGCAACAGCACACCCTCGCCCTTAGACGTTTCTGTCACTCGTGCCCAGGAACAAAAGGGGGGCATGAACCCACTATCTAGCATAAATACCCTCTCTTGGAGATACACACAATCACTTGGCCAAAGTAACTACGCACATCGGAGAGCATGCAAGAACATAAATTACTCATATAAGAATCATGCACAATCTGAACATAACTTCATAATCCATCAGATCCCAGCAAACACATCACATAGCATTACAGTAATCGATCTTGATCATGTTAGGCAGCTCACAAGATCATAAGACATGAAGCACAAGAGAGAGAAACTACCAACTAGCTACTGCCATGGACCCGTAGTCCAAGGTGAGACTACTCACAAATCATCCCGGAGGAAGGAATGATGATGAAGAGCCCTCCGGGATCGATCTCCCCTCCGGCAGAGTGCCAGGATCAGCTTCAGAATGGACCCCGAACTAGGGTTTGCGGTGACGGCGCGTCGGGGTCGAGTTTCTGGAAAATAATGGCCGCCTCGACGTTTTTAGGTTATTTCTGATTTTATAGGCGTCGGAAGAGGCCGAGGAGGTGCCCCATGGGCAGGGGCGGGTCCCACCTACGGGTCCCCCCTGGGCCGCGGCAGCTACCCGCCTGCGCCCTGTGGGTCGCCTCCGAGGCTGCCCTTCGGACTCCGTCTTCGTCTTGGCGTAAAAATAATCCCCATAAATTTTAGTCCAATTCCGAGAACATTTACAGAAGTAAATTTCTGAAACAATAAGACAGCAGAAACAGGGAACTGGCACTTGGCATCTTGTCAATAGGTTAGTCCAACAAAATGCATAAAAATGATATAAATGACAGTAAAAACATGTGACAATATCACAAAACTAGCATGGATCACTCAAAATTATAGATACGTTTGAGACGTATCACTCCTATAGTCAAGGGCGACAGTTTTGGGAAATTTCAGTGTCCCAAAATCCAATATGAGATCGATCAAATGAAAGCAGTACCATATGCTTCGGCTATTGGAAGCTTACAGTATGCACAATTGTGCACTCGCCCTGACTTAGCATTTGTTACCGGGGTACTGGGCAGGTATCAATCGAATCCAAGCTTAGAGCACTAGAAGATGGCAAAGAAAGCATTGCGTTATGCGCAAGGCACAAAGGACCTCATGCTAACATACAAAAGATCTGATTCCCTAGAGATAAGAGGGTATTCAGACGCAGACTTTGCGGGGGATAAAGATGATAGAAAATCCACGTCTGGATACGTTTTTACTCTCGCAGGGGAGCTATTTCGTGGAGAAGCTCCAAACAGTCAATAGTTGCATCATCTACAATGTATGCAGAGTTTATAGCATGTTATGAGGCCACGGGGCAGGCGATATGGTTAAAGAAATTTATACCCGACTTGAAAGTGGTAGATTGTATTCACAAACCACTAAAGATGTACTGTGACAACCAGCCCGCAGTATTTTACGCTCACAACAACAAGTTGAGTAATGCAACAAAGCCAATAGAAATAAAGTATTATGTTGTGAAGGATAAAATCCAGGATCACACTATAAGTCTCGAGCATATAAGGACAAAGGATATGCTTGCGGATCCGCTAACGAAAGGCTTACCACCCAATGTGTTCAAGGAACACTTAGCCGGCATGGGTTTAAGGTAGAGCCTATGATTCCTGGATCATAAGAGGCCCAAAAGTAAAAGTTTTTTGTTTCAAAACAAGAGGTATATTGTAGCTGTCTGATTCTATCGGCAATTGAGCTGAGACGATGAAACATGCTCTATGTATCGACTTGTGATGGAATGAGCAAAGTAAAAGTTAAAAGTAAAGTTGAGATCAAGGGGGAGAATGTTAGGTTGATCTCAGCGTGACCGATCCCAACGGGTCGATCACACCCCTTGAATGCGCCCAGATCGGGGGCGGCTGTTCCGTTATGGATGGTGGGCCCTATCGCCGCGCTATATAAAGGGTGGGGGGCCGGCCTGCACGCCTCACAAGGTTGACCGTGCACCGTCGCCCCCCACCGACATCCCTATCCGATCTAGGGTTCTAGCGTGAGCCGACGGAAAGCTCCACTGCTGCCACCGCCGCCACACTCTCCTACACCACCACCACCTCACACCACTCACTCACCTCACCGGCCACCACCACACCACCATGGTCGGCTCGTCGAGCTCTACACCGCAAGGAGAAGGTATACCCCAATCTTTCTCTCTCCCTCTCTGTCTCTCTCTCTTTTACCGAAGAAGGCAAAACCCTAAGAGTTCTACCGTAGGGGATCTGTCCTAGTTGATCTTGTAGTTGTAACAAATACATCATCACGGGTGACAATGAAAAGGCAAGGTCACAACGAGGTATACCTTGTCCTTAGTGATGGCCTCCACCTTGAGCGAGTGCATGTTGTTTGCCTAAGATGACCTGACCTCGCGGGATTGCTCAGGAGTAGATGGGGCAGACTTAACTTTGGGTAGTCCTCGACCGATACCTAGGGTATCACCAAGAAGAAACAGGTCAAGCAGCCTCGCCGGAGGTCACCATGGAAGAAGAAACTGAGAGCGCTAGGGTGGTGGTGGACGCGGCAGCAGCGTGACCACCGGCGACGGAGGTCGAGATGGCATGATGTGACGGATCGTGCGGGTAGAAGAAGAAAGGGGTGTGGCGGCGCTGATGCTCACCGAGGTGGGTGGTGGAGGAGAAATCCCCATCAGCTGTGGGTGGTCGAGGGAGAGGTGGTACGCGACGATTGCTCTGGGAGCGGCGGCGCGAAGATGGGTGCGGCGGCACGGCGCGGGAGGCGGAGTGCGGTGGCACAGAGATGGAGCGTGGCGTCGCGGCGCGAGAGACGGAGTGCAGCGTCCCGGCGTGGGAGGCAGCGTGTGGCGGCGGCACAGAGCGGGAGGTGGAGTGGCGGTGGGTGATGTGCAGCCCTAGCGCAGCGAGATGTGCGAATGGGGATTTTTCTTGCGATGCGATCTAGGATTTGGTTGCGTGGCCAAGTTTGGACACCCGCGCAGGCCCACAAGTTTCAGGGATTCAAGCTTATATTCGTGAAGAGAAGTGAGAATTCAGCAGCTCATTGTTGTGCTAGGAATGCTCTCTCCCAGGAAATTGGGCTTGTAATTGCTGATGTAATCCCTTCTTATCTGGTTGATACTTTGCAATCAGATATGAACCTGCCAAATATTTAAATAAATGCCTGGATGGCAGCTTCAAAAAAAAATTCGCTTGACGCGCGCTGAGTCTGGTTGGCCTGCCAAAAGTTTCGCTAACCAAGTGTGCCACCAGTTCCATCTGCCGGGACTGACTTGTGCCGGCAGGTCTACTGCCTCGACATGTTTTGATTATTACCGGCTGTTTGACATTTATATTTTTACCGGCTGATAAACTGCCCTCCGTTACCATTATTTTTGTTGGCTGTTTATTTCTCCCGGCAGCTAAACTGCCTTCTAAACTTGATTTTTGCCGGCAGTTATTTGACCCGTGGTGTAGTGGGATTGGAGGTCGTCGTCAAGCCGCACGTGTGACCAAGTGCGGAAGCGCTGCCGAATTGTGGCGCTCGTCTTTATCATGATCTTGAGATCGGCAAGTGATCCCCTGCATCACCCACGAGAACCGTTCTCGTTGACAAAGCTTTGTGTCTTCAAGGGTGAGTTAATCTTAGCCACGGTTTAACCGTTACTTGTATCTCCTAGATATGATCTTGGTGGTTGTAACCGTATGAAATTTTATGTTTTCTATGCAACGAGCCCATCAATAGAATATTTATATCTCAATTTAGACAAACTAAAATACCAAATAGTATGCGCACACCTTTATCAACAATCTTGCTTTTTCTGCAATTGAGAGTGCTTTTGAGCAGTTGGATCTCAATCTAACAGCCAATGCCAAACCCAAAATTCATGTTTCTCTCACTACCCACTCCTTTTCTTTCTCCCGGCACCACCCTCCATATGTGTCAACCCGCATTTTGTACTGACCTTTCCAGTCTTGACATGCCCCCATCTCATGTCATTTCCGCTCCACCTAGCTTTGATAAACCCCTAGGGCCCCTACCCTGCCAATATGATGTCATTCCCTCTAACGATCACCATGGAGCACAAGTTTTTCTCCAAAAAGGTAAGCAACCCCACCCTAGCTACATCGGAACTCTAACAATCCTTGACTCCCCCTCCTTCGTCGCTCCCGGTGGCAACCACCTAATATAACTCAAAGTCCACCAACAAGTCGGAGTTGATGAAGGTGACAAATGAGCTCGAAGGGCCTTGTATTGTGCAAAATTCTCACATCTATGCAAAAATAGCAGGCAAGTCAGAGTTATTCATTATATGGAATCATAAAATCGACAGAAATGGACAAATAAAATACAACTATAATCACTAATATCCTAATTCACTGATACCTCAATAATGGATTCAATACATTAAAACTAGACTCCCTCCATTCCTTAATATAAGGTGTCTAAGGTTTTGGCACGGATATTAAGACATCAGTATTTTACACGTGGTGGACTTATTTTCTTATGAAAAAAATCAAGAAATAGGACTCCCTAATAGCCACAAATAGAAAACAATCATTCAAATCCCTCATTTCCATATTGTAACTCATTTTTGAATGGGTACAATTGTCCATAAATCGCAATACACCTTATATTTTGAATTTTTTCTCAAAACCTTAGGCACCTTATATTAAGGAACGGAGGGAGTATAAAACTACCATGGTTTGTCGAAGACTGCTTCTCTCACGAGCCACTTGTGTCCAGTAAGATTTTACGTCGTGGAAGCCTTGTCAAGAGCTCTGACTGAAGGATGGAATTCGAAGCCAATCTTCGACATGTTTCTCGCTTGGAAAAAGCATGTGAGCTGGTCTCTGTGGCGAACGCTTGTACAATGGGCATAGTCCACAATTAGGCCATCCACGCTTTGTTAGCCGATTCACCATCCTCTTCCGGTTTTGAATGAAGAGCGACGAATATAACTTGCATTTGGGTGGTGCCCAATTTTTCCAAATTGTAGAGTTCAAATTTGCCGAAGTGGCATCCAAAAATTGCGCTTTAGATGTTATCAACGGGAGTTGTCGTCCCATCACAGTGGCGATTTTGTCGCCTTGTATTATGATCGGTCGGGCCAGTTCTCCGTAAAGAGTGCATACAAGCTCACCAGCGGATGATAAGGTGCGTCAAGAACTACTAGGAAGAAAGTTCAGAAGAACTTTGGAAACCTTGAGCACATGCTCTAAAGCTAGAGCTCTAAGAGAGGAGGTGAGGGAATGGTGGGACCTGCTTCCCGAAAGCATGTTCAGGTAATACACAAGTGACTACTGGCTGCTCATCCTTCTTGATAGCTGTAATAAGAACCCGTGGTCGGTGAACCGAGGCATAGCCCGGATGGTTAGAAGGTGTTGATATCTCTCTACCCGCGAGGTCTTTAATTCGAGTGCCAGCGCTCCCTTGTGCGTACACACCTAAAATTCTTCTATTAAAATGTTTGGAGGGCTGTCTAACCCCCAAATCGCATTTTTTTAGAACCCGTGGTCGTGTCTGGCATGCTTAGCATCTCAGATGCGATGCCATCCACGAGAAGGGAGAGGAAACGACCAAGCACTCTGCATACTTCCTCAATACTGGAGTGTGGGGAGTCTGCTGTCGGCACTATGACTCGTGACCACCGGGGCGAAGTTATCGCCGCCATTAGTCGCTCCTCCGGGCTCCGGTGTCTGCTGGGACGCGGAAGAAGCCGAGGTTGTGGCTATCCTGACAGGTTTTCAACTTGGCATCAACCTGGACCTAAAAGTGTCGATACTTGGAGTCTGACTGCGCTTTTGCAGTTAAGGTCGTCAACGGCCCAGGAGCCGACCTCTCTGAATTTTGTTGTCCAATTAAAATGTAGGGGGAGGGGGGTTAAAGCAAAAAAAATAAAAAAATACACTGTTCATTTGCTAACTAGGAGCTAATCCATGGTGTTAGGGGGGGGGTCACCTGCTGGTCCCCCCCCCCCCCCCCCTCCGGCCCTGAGCCTAAATGCATGTTTCCTAATCGTTCGGGTGGCAACAACTTGTGGCTGTTTCCGCTTGCAGATCTTGATACTGTAAACAATGTCCGTGAATAATATTTGAGCTTTCCCCCTCTGAAAAAATAATAATTGCACTTGGGTAGCTGATGCCGCGGAGTATTGGACGGAAGCGGTCATCTTTCCAAACAATTGGTGTCATCTTCGCTCTCGTTAAGTTGAAATTGGGAGGTGGAGTTCCAGAGGTTGATAGACTCCTACTGCTATTTGTATGCGATTGCGGACTACATACGGAGCAAAATAAGTAAATCTATATACTAATTAACTTTAGATACATCCGTATGTAGTCCGTATATAAATAGCTAAAACATCTTACATTACGATACAGAGAGAGTAGATTGCATGGATATATGGCTCAACATCCTCTGGCCTATTCTGAGCGAGAAGCTAGAACGCAAATATCTAACCTGAGAACCTCTCGTTTTACATTCGATATTGACTGTTACAGCTCATTTGACAAATTACTAGCTTTGGATACTACATTTACTATTCTATTTTGTCAGTCTTGCCGTGTTCGAACTTGCAATTTATGTGTCTTTCGATGGAACTATTTGGAAATTCTTGCAGCAGGAAGACAAACAAGCCACTTTCAAAACAAAAATCAAGGCGAATGAAAGCGATGGTCGCATGCTGTCGTGTATTCTGCCCTCAGAGACAATGGCGGCATTATGTTAATTCACTAAAGACAATCTATTCCATCTTCACGTACGTCAATTCTTAAGTACAGTATTGAATTTGCAGGTTACACAACCTAATTTGACACGGGTCGGGGGAAGAGAAAAAAGGGCCAGAATTTCTTTGCACGTATCACCAAGTATCTCAACCTTACTTTGCACTTTGCTTTGCACTCCATACACCAAGTGAGTGGAAGCACAAACAGGACAGAAAAGACTAAATTATCCTCAGAGAACACAGAGTTGGACGGCACAATCCAGGAACCGGAAAGTTGAGATTATCCGAGACACGGACCGACAGACACGATCATAACCTTTAAGCAGATTGGAATCACATGGTGCGGTGGTGAACTTGTCCACACGAGGGTGCATTTTTATAGTCTTGTGTTGAGAATCAGAAGCATGTGAAGCTGTTTTCAAGCCCAAATAGTGTTGACACCCCTTTGACATGTCTTGTGTTGAGAATCAGAAGCATGTGAAGCTGTTTTCAAGCCCAAATAGTGTTGACACCCCTTTGACATGTCACCACCCTGAATCATATAGATGGCAAAAGCAACAGTTGTCAATTTTGAAGTCAACAAAAACAAACATAATTCTATGAGATGTAAGATGAGCGATTATCAGAACCCAAATTGTGCATGGAATAACATAAATTGCAATTCATCACCTTTTCCTCAGACAGTTGGTAATAAAATAAATAACAGTTGAGATCACGTAATGATCTCAAATAAAGATGTATAACCTTCAATCAGGTACAGGAGTCTAGCCTACGGAGACGTTTATGCAAGTAAACGACTTGTCCAGATGTAACCCGAGAAAAGATGAAGATATACAAAAGTTCTTATTATTTAAATAGGTACAGCTCTGCAGGTTGAATCTGTGACTATAAGGGCTTGTTTGGCTGTCCGGGTTAAATAGCCCCGGGAAAATAATCCCGGCCGGAAATCTAAAGAAACAGGTGTAAAACCTCGGGATTTTATTCCCGACCTCCGGACTAGGGGAAAATTCTCCCCGGGAAAAGGCCGGGATCCCCCCGGGATTGCAGTTACTAAACAAGCCCTAAGAGAATGTTGTGTAAACAGACAAGGAATATATAAACAAGAAACGAACCGAAGAAACAAAAACATTCCCTTGTACTTAGACAGGAAGACCTGGGCTTCGGAAAAGATTCTTGTTTGGTGGTAGCTATGGATGGAAAGAAAGATACGAGAGGGTGTTCCGCGATGACAGGTGCTCCATTCCTCAAGTTCTTGGCAGGATAGATGATGAAGCGCAATCATGGAGATCTGCTGGTGTTAGCCCTGCATCCCAGCGACGGATCATACAGCAAGATGGGGAAATTACCTAGGACACCAATCTACAGCGATGGACCTTTTCTTTTCCTTATTTTCTTCATTATTTTGTTCTTCGGATACTAAGCCAAGCTTGCAACTAAACCTTCTCCCTTATATGTGTTTTTCGTCACAAAAGAAAAATCCTTGGTGATCAAGGTGTGATGTCGTGAAGATGGCAACTCACAGTGCTTAACTATAGATGATAACTTTAGGTCTTCATATGTGTAAATGGATTTTTTTCCATATCAATTTATCCTCTTTCCACCTTCTTTTGATTTTCATTATTCTACCAGTAAGTTTATTTTCAAGAGTTGATCCTATTGTTTTTTTTTTTTTTTTGCACCAGGTAATAGGTTCCAGAAGAAAATCGAAGGGAGAAGGTAACGAAAATATGGATTATCTTTCTTGTGCAACACATGTGGATTTTGTAGTGTTCTCTTGTTGTCACCTTAACCAATTTCATTGTTTGGTGAATGTGACATCTCGCTTGTACCGATGTCCATGGTATTGTGGGATTGCAGTTTACTCTACAAGAACACTGGTGCTGCACATTATGTTTATTTCGGAATTCCTATTGCATTTCCAATTCTACGTTTAATGTCTGTTTTATTGCATTAAATTTTTGGGTCCCCAAGCTCAGGCTATTCAGCTAGACTAAAACCTGCCTAGCTGCTAGTCTACAAGGAGCTCACATGCAATTTTCTTTCTGTTACCGAAACTACTTATGCTGCAATCTGAATGCTTTACCCCACGTACTATTGCAGCAGTTTTTCTGCAGCATAGTATCTAGAAGCAGAAGCTAAAAGTCCGGTTTCAAACTTGCAACAGAGCAATAAAGTCAACTGAACTATCAGAAATCATGCATATAATTTAACATACTATTCTGAAGTTAGCTAAAAGACATCTATGACAACATGAGCAAAGAACATGCCAGCATAAACTCCGTTCTTCGATAAGCAAAACTGCAATCTCAAAACAAGTGCTAGAATCCATAACATATTTACTACGATGAACAATTTTACACATAATGCTGGCCTTGGCATAACAATTACTGTTTCCGTGCTAGATGTAACCTGGCCTAAGGAAGTTAAATTTTGTCTTAGCCCTTCTACCACTGACATATAATATCTCATATCTAACTAACAGGCATTGAGACAGCAAGTTTGATCAGTACTTCTAAAACACACTTACTGGAAATTATCACATCTCATTCCTGATCGCTTTGAGAAACAACATTAGTACCACGCTTTTCAAACACTGCCAGCATACAACAGACTAAAAGTAATCAATGCAATCACATTGAAAATTCATCTGTTTAACCAAGCAAATGCGAATGGCATCACGAATAGGAAAAATTATCTTACCAGATCAGCACTCTTGAGCAAGGAATGCAGGTGGCCATGCGAGGACGTAGGCGAAGATAGGGTGCCCATGCTCCTTGTCACCTTTCATCGCTAGGCGCTCCAGCTTGCTGGTCTCAAGAGAGAGTGTATAGCGCCCGTATCCCCACGTCTTGATGAACAGCTTCCCGGTGCGTCCCGCGTCGATGTCGCTGAGCCAGACGCCCACGATCCTGCTCATGGTGTCCCTGGGTAGCCCCACCACCGCGTCCGAACACCTCGCGCAAGTTCACCTTCCTCTCCAGAATCCAACCGTTGTTGCTCCACTTGCCCTCCCCACGCACCCAGAGCTGCATCTCCTCGTTCTCCACGGTCACGACACAAAGCCGGCCATCCCCCGGCGTCTCCCCGACGCGGAACTTGAAAAATGATCCCCCAGCTCGGCTGGCACCGATAGGTATGAAAACCTCATCATGGCAGGGTCCAATACGAGTAGGCGGCCGGAGTTGCAGATGTGCCAGTAGATGTTCCCGGCGGCATGAACGCAGCGGCCCTCGATACACCTGTGCTTAAAATCGACCTTCACCTCCATGGCCTTCGGGAGCGCGCGCCAGACACACTTGTCGTCGTTGAACGACGCGACCCAGGCGCGTGGGTGCCCGTCTTCGATGGCGAAGCAGACGGCCTCGAAGCAGAGCTTGCTCGGATGCGCGCGGGAGAGCAGAGCGGGGCCGACGTAGCGTACGGACCAGCGGTCCTCGGGTAGCATGTCGCGTGGTGGCAGCGGGAGGAGTGTGTGGCGGCGGGAGGCCGGGTCGAGGACGAGGAGGCGGGGTAGAATCCCGTCGGGCGCCGATCCGGTTGGTTGAAAGAGCAGGAGGCCTCGATGGGAGTCGACAAGCCTGAATCGGGAGACATCCGGGGCGAAGTCGAGGGAGAGACGCGGAGAGGAGGCGTGGAGGGGAGCAAACACGACCGGGAAGATAACCTTAGGATCTGGAATCGGCGGCCGAGGAGGGGTGTTGGTGGGGTGGAAGAAGTAGCCGAGGAGGGGAGGGGTGCTTGGGAGGCAGCGGGCGGCCACGCGGCGCCAGCGGTGGCAAACCAGGGCGGCGCGGAGCAGGCCAGCGAGGGAGAGAAGGCGGAAGATGGCGCGGAGAGCGTCCACGCCGAGGGCGGCGATCGCCGTCGGGGGCGGCTTGCTCGTGGAAGGCGCGGTTCTGGTTCTGCATCGTCTCTCCCGCATCGCCAGCGTCATTGTTGGAGAAGGGGCAGAAATTTGGGGAAGAAGCAGCTAGTCACAGGCTCACAGCCTAGGAATTTATGGATCGTTATTGTTTCGAAATAAAGTCCTGATAAGCAAGGAGTAAAATGCATCCACGATGCTGAAATATGTGAGATGTGTTAGCTCGGACCTAGTAGAAATCCAAAAATACACATTTCGGTCCTAATTCTTGATAGATTGTGTATTGTAGATAGACCGGAGCGTGAATACGGAGAATATGGGGCACGTGCACTGTTTTTTATAAATGCATTTTAAACGTATTTAAAATGCTAAACAAATCTAAAGTATATTCATATTAAGAATCATGGTACATCATTATATGGATCTCAACGGTAGAGCAAGAAAGCATTCAAAAAAAGGTAGAGCAAGAAAGATAGATGCCTAGCTGCACACCACAACAAGAATATGATCTAAACTCAAAAAGAAGATGCTGAAGATTACAAATAGAACTATTGTTCGATCATCAGTTGGCAATCCGAATTCGAAATTGCTGCATCTGCGGTCCTCAAGGGGGCTCAATATTATGCCTCGTGGATGGCTCTCCCGACGAGTTTATCTGAAATATGCACATGAGATATAAAGTTGAGTTGTAGATATCGAACCTTGGTGTCCCCCTTGTTAAATCTGGGGATCAACAACGAAGGAGTTGTCGTCCACCTCTGGTGACACAACAGGGTATATACTACACCTTCATCATGGCGATCATGTGACAGTGACAAGCACGTACAACTAAACCAACAAAGAAAATACCACTCAAGATTTGCAATAGCACTAGCCATGATGGGATGAAGATAAACAATAGAAAATAAGGTGTGCTGCCCCACTAAAAGCATCCTCTTGTTTTTGAACGGGATACGGGGTCAAAGATCCCAAAGCTTCATTATAATTATTGGTGGGGTACAGTTACAAAGAGGACCACAGAAAGAACTAAAAATACAACCAAGTCCTCACAGTTTACATAAGGGACTTCGCATGAAAAAAACAATCCAATCCCTCTCCACCGTTACCGAGGCAAGGCCTCAAAGCCACGGCCACCGAGCTCACCACCGAGGATGAACCACTTGGTGGCAAGTCGATGATGGATGTCACGCCGAAGCCGAACAAGATCCTCCCAAACGGAGGAAGTAGAACACCCGGAGAGAAGCACTCCGAGGCGCGGAGTGGCCCCCTTGTCCAACGATAGATGGCGCATGTCGCCACTGCTTGGGAACATCCGCAACAGAAGCTTCGCAACCGATACCACCCGATCCCGCAAACTGTAAGCTATTCTCGCAACCATTGCACGTAGAAGCAGGGCAAGGCAGGAGATCAAGCATCATCAACTCCCTTCGCCCTCTCCAGTAGCATCTGCGTGCCCAAATGCACCATCCATCCTATCCCCCGCCACCTCGGCTAACCAAGAGGAAGATGCGTCCCGGGAGCTTACAAATCAGAGAGAGGGGCGCTTGAAGAAGTAGCTCGCTCCATGTGCCTCATCTTCCACCTCCCTCCTTGGGAGCAGGTTGAAGAAGCACCGAAGCAACCGCCTGTCGTCGCACCATGACAGCAGACCGAACCATCTCCACCAGCCTTTATTTGCGGAGATCCCCGCGGTCCTCGTACCCTGATGGTCCATCCTCTGGAGTAAAGAATGGGAGAAGAAGCACGAGATGCGCCAGATCTGGGCGCACAAACCTGACGACCTACTCCTATTCGCCACAAAGGACTAGACCCTAATAATAAACCTAGACCAACTACTATACTGAGGAGGCCCCCCCCCCCCCCCCGCCCCCCCTCGACCGCAGATGGCAGAGCCGCCGAAGAAGAAGGGGGGAGTCGGGGGCGACCTGCGAGCTCTCAAGGATGGTATGAGGAGAAAGAAAAGTCGGGGCGGGGCGGGGGGGGGGGGGGGGATGAGCACTAAAAGCATCTTGAAAGTGGACATCTCAGTCAGCTCCGTAATATCTATTGTGCTGGCACAGATTGTACTTTGATGTGTGTGAACAAAGATATTCATCAAAGATGTGACGGTTTGCTCAACTTGATTCTAGCAGCTCACACGTACTCATTTTAGTCGAATAAGTGTCGCTAACATGGTTATATCTGGCCATGGATATATCTGGCGTTAAAATACTCCTAGATAGATCCTTTTAGCGGCATTTATGAGGGAATATTAAACTATACCATTTCAGATATAAGCAGTGAGCAGCAATATCAATATGTCCATATCTAAAATTCCTCGGACATGTAACATTGCAAGTCATGAGCTAGCTAGATTTGGTATGGTAGATCATAGAACCCAGGTATGGTTAGGTTCGGCTCCTGAGGCTCTTATGGACAGGATAGCTCGGGATTGTAATGAAACTCTTATCTAATTAATACAATCCTGTTCCCCCCGCAAAAAAAAGGTCCATGATCTGATTTCGAGGTCTTTGAAACCATCACGGTCAATCCATGGCCAACATAATATATCCAACGCATACATTGCGTAGCAGCCTCGAGTCGAGCAGAACGAGGAAAAATGCCAGAGGTCCCGTTTCTCACGTGCAGGAGTTCCTGCAGCACCATACTTGGCACAAGATTGCTATGCATTAATGCATATGCAGCGCCTTGAACTGAAGTCGGAAAGAACGATTCCATGGCCGGGATCGGAAGCCTGACCATCTCCAAGACAGCTTTGTTGTCCTCGGCACAGGAAAAGGTCGCCCGGTTAGGGAAGCAAACTCCAGCCAGCGAATCGATGAAGACTAGAGGAAACAGCACCGCTGGGCGTCGTTCCGTTGCACCGAACCGACCCAAATCGACAAACCCGTGTTAAATTGTGCATCTACTGGTTGGCCTAAACACCAACCCGCCGCCTAAGCTAACATGTGTACAGCCCTAAACACAAGTGGTAAAGTGGACCGGAAATTATGGTATGGCAGCAAATATATCCTCTCCGCAACAACATTGCTAAATGAACCCCATGACAGATTGTTTTGGATGTTCGCCGTTACTATGGCACCTTACTATACAGGTTCCTCTCTATACGATATTCTATACATTTCCACATATTATTTGAGAAACCATTTGTTTCATATTATTCTAACCATGTTTTTGCCGGTTGGTTCGAATAGTTAAAACTACCAACAAACCTTATTCAAAATATGGTGTTTTATTTCTTATATCTTGCCATATGCTTGTTTGTTGTGAAGTTGGTGTTGAACATCATTCCTATATACCACCGAGAAATATCTCTATATACTCCTTGTCCATGACAAGTGATACTAGTAATTGTGGTGGATTTTGTAAACCTTCTTCACATTGGCTCTTGCGTTGAATTGCCTTATTTATTGCCAAATGTATTTGTTTTGACTCCCATTGCTTTCCTTGCCTCTTGCATGGATCCTAATTTTCAATTGGTAGTGTTTAGTGTTGTAAATAAAATATGAAGAGTAATGATCCCTTGTGCGTGCATTTTGTATTCAAATGCAAATATCGAAAATAATGCATGAATCTTGGGGGAGAATTCCTTTTAATTTAGAACACTATCCTATCTATCAACATTTGATCCTTTCAATTGGCATTTGATTTCTATCATATGTGTTTATGGAAGACAAATCTTTTTCTCTTGATGCTTTGTGCCATCATGAAAAGTGTAGAGGGTGTTTGGTTTATTTGGTGTAACCCTACTCTCTCTTGGGAGTCTTGCTTTCTCATTTCCCGTTTTGTGTTTCATCTCCTTGAATGATAAAAGCCATTTGAGCATCACTCCTTTTATCTGTTATGATCATCGGCCTTGCTTTGGTACTTTCAATTGGTATTAATTGGGATTTAATATCTCCTCCATAGATATTTGTCTCAATTGATATTTATTGTGGGAGTTTTGATACCTTATTGCTTTATTTTACTTTACTTGATTCCGGTCAAGTATTATCCTCTTCTTGGTATCTTTTCTCCTAGTGGTATCTTATTTTCAATTGGTGTCTTATCTCTCATGTGTTGTTTGATTTGATTCCTATTGATATCTCACTTCATGTGTTGATGTGTTTTGGAATCAATCATTTGTTGATTTGATTTTTCCTCAATCATGTGTTGATTTGGACTTTGATATAATTTGGACAATCTTTTTGTGTCACACCTTGGTGTGCTCTCTTCTTGGTTTACTTGGTGTTTTTGTCCAAATTGTATCTCTCTTGGTTCTCGTGAGTCTATGCATGCATATGTACTAGTATATATATTTTATGGCATGTTAGTCTTTCTAGTTCCAATATATAGGGGATACTCCACCAAATCCTAAATCGGCTAAGATGTGCATGAAATTCAATTTCATATCTATATGCACATATTTATGTGGAGTGTTTCCTATATATTGTAGTTCATCTAACTACTATGGGACCCAATGAGTTTGGGAACCATGTTGTACTTGAATTTTGTTTTAGGTACAATGGAGATGCATTGGATGCTTGCCTCATTCATAAGTAAGGTGTTCTCACCATGTGATTATTGGAGTCAAGTTGTGATGATAAACAAAATTCTCATCTTCATCATCACCAATGCTATATCGGTAACAAGTATCTATCTCATGCATATCTTTCTTGTATTCAACCTTGTGTAGGTTGCCTCTTGGCATGAAAGCTTTAATGTGCAATTGTTGTGGTTTTGGCTTATTTCCTTCACTTGGTATATCTTTGTGATGAAATTTCAAAAACCTTTCCTTCAATTGGTATTGTTTCTTTGTGATACTTGTTGCCTATCTCAAAGCATTTCCACTATCTCTTGTTCCCTTAGTGATATGTGTGATGCATTTGATGTGTTTGAAGTTCATTTATATACAATGAGATAAATTTGAGCTATGTGCTATGCTTTTAAGCAATAATCTCTTTTTGTATATTCATGACTTCCTTTTGGTTACCGTGGTCTCCCTTTCTTCGACCATTTCATATGTGCAAGTTTCTTTGTCGATGTATATCATTAACGATTTGTCTACTTAGAAACCTATACATATGAGAGAGGACACCTTGTATTTGGTATCCTATTTCTTTCGAGCCACCTTGTCTTTTATCTATAAACTCTTTGGTGGCTCCAAGTTTGTCTCGTGAGTGCTTGTCTTATTTCTATTCGCATATTTGTGCACTCACATTTTATTGAAGATCCTTCTCTTCATGCTTATCACGGTGAGTATGTTGATTTTTTGGCTAAATGTTCTCACTAGCTCTTGGCTTTTTCAATTGGTTTTAGTTTCCAATTGGTATCCTTGAGCTTGTGAACATATTCTTTTTTTTTATCTTCTTTGTAAGTTGTGTGTGTCAATACTGGATATATAACTTATATCCATTTGGTTAAGACTATGTGTCTTGCCAAATTAATTGTTTTGTCACACACACATACTCTTGGTTGGGCCTTTCTTGATAGTTTCTTTTTATTGGTATATCCTTATGGCTCAACCACATCTTTGGTGCAAGTGCTTTGTTTTGCTTTAATTTTTACATGCTTGCACTTGGTGAGTGTTCTAGATGATTTTGGGGGAGTGAGGATTCCATATTTGTGCACTCCTCAATAGTCCATGAACATTGGGGAGCTTCTCTATTTTTATTTAGAACTGTTTAGAATGATTTCATCCTTTTGCAATCTTTGGATCCTCAATATAGTTTGATTTCATCTAATTATTCGTCAGTGGATATGTGCATTTGATTCCACTCACATTTTGAGAAATGCACACTTTATGGAGGAATTCATATTATATTGGCTTTCTAAATTTTTCTTCCCATTTCGGCAATCGATGCCAATGGGGGAGAAGTTTAGAGGGTTTAAGGGAATTTGGGTTTTATGATTTTGTTGCATTTGCCTTTAATGCGCTTTGCATCCTTGCTTGTTTGTCTTGCAAGGTTGCTTTATTCATTATATAAACCCTCTTAAAAGGGATTGTCATCAATTACCAAAATGGGGGAGATTGAAAGTGCATGGTTGCCCCCATGTGTTGTTTTGGTAATTAATGACAATCTCTATGGACTAATGTGTGCTTTGAGTTATATTTGTAGTGTTGGTCCATAAGGAATGCTTGAACTCCATATGTTGGAGTCAAGGCTAAAAGAAGAAGATTATATGTTGATCAAGGCTAAGTGCAAGTTGATCAACATACAAGATAAGGGCATGTGAAGATATGCGAAAGAGTGTCTCTCCCATATTAGTGTATGGGGGAGCAATATGCGAGTCTTCACCGAGCGGAGCACAATCAAGAAAGGTGATCCACTTGAGAGGAGATCAAGATCGTCATCATCTAGCTCAAGTGGAATGCGCAAGACAAAGAAAGGTGATCCACTTGAGAGTAGATCAAGATTGTCATCATCTAGCTCAAGTGGAATGCACAAGACAAAGAAAGGTGATCCACTTAAGAGGAGATCAAGATCGTCATCATCTAGCTCAAGTAGAATGCGCAAGGCAAAGGTATGATCTTGTTAGGGTTTCTATTTTACCGGTCTCGCGGTGTAGTTGGGAGACCGGGTTTTAGGATAGGTAACCGTAATATCAAGAGGGGCTCTCAAGTGAGCTTTAGCGTATCGGTCGTAGAGACCTCAAACCTTTGCATCCTTGGCATCATATCTATTGGTTCCTATTTGGATCTTATTTTAGTGTGGTATTGGTGCTTGTCGTGTTTTTCATGACAAGGCCAAGATCACCGAAAACGGTTTTCATATGTGTCTCCTATTGAGTTTTCGGTGGTGGAGATTTTGCCGGTCCATCTATGCGGAAGGTTTCACTCTTCCATTTATTAGCAAAATCTCCCTTGCTTGGCTTCAATATTTTCACTTGTTATTGGGTAGCATTTTTCGTCCTCTTTCCAACAAAATTGGTTTCATGTCATTCGGACTTCATTTGCAAAAGATATGGTTTTCCGGTTTTCAATAGAAAGGTTTTACCTTTCATCATTTGGTTTTATCATATCTTGTTGAACAATGATGTTTCTCTGCATAATCTTGTAGTGCTCATTGTGATGATTCCAACGAGTCTAAGATTATAGAAAACAGAGTTCGGGAGTGAAAGTTATTGCGATTTTACTATTGGAAGTTTTCTTTGACGAAATATTAGAAGGGAAAAGGAAAAATGGGCCGCCGGCCTCACTGCCAGCCTTGGCCGGCTCCCGGGCTGGCCCATTCGGCCATCACCCCGGCCTCCCTGTCGGCCTTGTCCGGTTTCCTGGCCGATCCACTCGGGTGGGCCACCGGCCTCCCTGCCGGCCTAGGCCAGCTCCCAGGCCGGCCCACTCGGGTGCGACCCCGGCCTTCCCGCCGGCCTGGGCCGGCTGCCAGGTCGGACTGCCTCGCGCGCCCCTTTTGGTTCTCCGGCCACTTGCCCGGCCAGGCCGGCCCGATGGCCGTTTTCCCTCTCTATTTTTCCTCCAACGACCATATTTTCTCCTCCTATTTAAGGGGTTCTTCCCCAAATGAACCCTAACCTTTTTGCCAACTTCTTGAGCTATTTCTCCCCTCCATTGTTGACCCTCTTGAGCTTGGTTATCTCTCAATCCTCCAATAGTTCTTGCTAGTTTTTGAGGGAAAAGAGAGAGGAGGTCTAGATCCACGTTTCCACCGATTGATTTCTCCTCTAAGTGAGGGGAACACTTTGGATCTAGATCATTGGAGTTTCTTGGTGTTTCTCCTTTGTTCTTCCTCTCAAATCCCTCCCAAGCATTAGTTGCTTTGGTTGGATTCGGGTTGGAAGAACTTGACCACTTAGTGTGTTCTTGCCATTGCATTGGTTGCATCGGTTTGAGTTCTCCACGGTGATTCGTGGAAAGTGAAGTTGAGAAGCTTGTTTCTCTTGGGTGCTTGGGTGCCCTAGATCTTGTTCCTCTAGGGCACGTTGGTACCCTAGACGGTTGTTGATCTCTCGGAGTCTTGGTGGCTCACGGGATTTGTTGGGACCCTCTAGTTGTGGAGTGTGACTCAACCTTGTTCGTATCAGAGCTTTGGTTGCTACGAAGACATTGCCGGGAGCCACCAATTGAGTTGTGGTGTGTGACCTAGCCTTGGAGCATCGAGTCTTGGCGGCTCGGTGCATTTGGTGAAGACCCTCCAACTTGTGGAGTGAGCTTCATCCTTATAAAGGTTCTAGTTGTCAACCTCAATGGCAACATAGTGACAAGTGCCTCGCCACATTGGTGGTAAGACACAACGGAGATACGGTGTGCCATATCAAGGCTACTCGGTGTTTCACTTTGGTGAACACCGCGCCACTCCAACGGAGACTAGCTTCCATTGGGAAGTGAACTTCGGGATAAATCATCGTCTCCAAGTGCCTCGGTATCTCTATACCCGAGCTTCTTACTTATGCTATTTACTTTGTGATAGCCATAGAGTTTAAAGTTATATATCTTGCTATCACCTAGTTGATTATATTTCTTAGCATAAGTTGTTGGTACACATAGGTAAACCTAGCTAGTTTAGGTTTTGGCTTGATAAATTAAACGTTAGTTTTATTCCGCATTTATTCAAGACTTAACCGTAATAATTTTAAATCGCCTATTCACCCCCCTCTAGGCGACATCCGTGTCCTTTCACCAAGGCTAGCAAATTTATCATAAATGCATTGTATCCTACCGATACAAGGCTGTGAATCTCCCCTTTCCTCTCTCTTGGGTTGGCTATTTTCAGCAAAAAGGTTTTGAGGACCAATCTAACCAAAATTATCTTCTAAAGCATCAGCCATACCAAGCAATTTAAATGGTATAGGATTTTTTACCTCCTTCTCACCTTCAGTTTTACCAACATAATCATTGGTCTTGATGTTCAAAGTCTTCAAGGTGTGCACGATATCAAGACCCAAGCATCTTATAGTGAGCAAATATCTTCCTAGCTTCTTTAGCCACATCATTGAACTCCATAAGTAGAGTCTTTAACACAAAATCTTTATCATATCCTAACCATCCTTCATATCATCAAGTTTGAGAAACATTTGCTGCAATATAGGATTGAGGTTAATGAATCTTGCTTCCACCATTCCTACCAAAGAGGCTATAGCAGCTTCATAAGAATCGGAAAGTTCTACCAAAGCCCTTTCATTAAAATTGCTTAACCCATTAACATGATTAAGAAACTCTTCAACATTACTTCTCCCAATGAGAAAAACCACTTCCAACACTAATATCTTTCATACCAAACTTAGGAGGAAACATAGCTACTAAACAAAAATTAAGTAAAACAGTAATAAGACTACACTATTTTTTGGGGGGTTTTAATATTTTTAAGGAAGCAAACAAGCAAAAGAAGAAATAAAAGAAGCAAGACAAAAGCAAACTAAAGAGATTGAGAGTATGAGACTCCCCTTGCTGCAGCTTCAAAGTCCCCGGAAACGGCGCCAGAAAACATGATGGTGTAGTTGATGGTACTGAATGTTTCTTCGCTCCCCGGCAATGGCGCCAGAAAACTGCTTGATATGTGATGATGATAGCGTTGGTGGTACCCCAAGCGAAGGTATGGATGTAGAAAGTAGCAGTTTTCCCTCAGTGAAGAAACAAGGTTTAATCAAACCAGTAGGACTTTGAAATCAACAACGAGGTGCACGTCGACGATCTCTGGCGCTTAGCCTTCAATGAACGTGGACCTGCACACACTCAAACAATTACTTTGCCCCCAACGGCAGGAAGGTTGTCAATCTTCCCGGTCTGCTGAAAACAAAGCGGCTAAAACGTATGGTGAAGTGGATGAAATATGAAAATGAACCAGCGAGCAAATGATTATGAGAAGCAAGTAAACAGTGTTATAATCAATGGAAAATATGGACCGGGGGCTATCGGTTCACTAGTGGTGTCTCTGCATGAAATAAAATAATCATATGATGGGTAAACGAATTACATCTAGGCAATTGACAAGACATAAACTTAATCTAGCCAAACCAAAGAGTTCATGGTAATATTCATGTAAGCATCACGACGAATAACAAAGACTGTTGACTCCAACTCTGCATCTTTGTCTAAAAAGTCCACCTAGGGAGGGAGTGGCGTTTTTGCACCCGAGCTCACATGCTCCTCTTATTTTGAACGAAAATAAAAAAATAGTAAAACATTATGAAAAATTCTGAAAAAATGGAGGCACACACATATGAATTATTCACATTTGTGCAAAATTTCGGAATAAAAAGAAATTTTCTGGATTCTGTACAAAAAAAGACAAAATGAGTGGTCCAAATAGATCTAAACACGTTTTTGAAAACACTGATTTTGTCTTTTTTGCACTGATCGCAGGAAATGTCTTTTCATTTCAAAAAAATTCACGAGTGTGAACAACTCATATGTGTGTGTCTTTAATTTTTTTCAGAATTTTTCATAATGTTTTACTATTTTTCTATTTTGTCGAAAAAATAGGAGCATGTGAGCTCGGGTGCCATTGTGAATTTCCGACCTAGGGATCGCTATCCAGCCTGTCACCCATCGGCATTAAGTTGCAAGCAATAGACAATTGCATTAAATAAAGCGCATGATGTAAGTAATATTTATAATCGCGTAGACATAAACACCGCTGTTTTACCCTTAGCAGCAATAGCACACCCTCGTCCTTAGACGTTTCTGTTACTCGTGCTCAGGCACAAGAGGGGGCATGAACCTACTATCTAGTATAAATAATCTCTCTTGGAGATACAAGCAATCACTTGGCCAAAATAACTATGCACACCGGAAAGCATGCAAGAACATAAATTAACATATAAGAACCATGCACAATCTGATCATAACTTCATAATCCATCAGATCCCAGTAAACCCATCATATAGCATTACAATAATCGATCTTGATCATGTTAGGCAGCTCACAAGATCATAAGTAATGAAGCACAAGGGAGAGAGACAACCATCTAGCTACTGCCATGGACCCGTAGTCCAAGGTGGAACTACTCATGCATCATCCCGGCGGATGGCATGGCGATGTAGAGCCCTCCGAGATCGATCTCCCCTCCAGCAGGTTGCCGGGATTGACTTCAAAATATCCCCGAATTAGGTTTCGAGATGGCGGCGGCTTCGGGTCGAGTTTGTAGAAAATAATCACTGCCCCGACGAAATTAGATCAATTATGTTTTTATAGGCGTCGAGGGGCCGAGTCTGCGCCCTAGGGGCAGGGGCGGGTCCCACCCGCGGGTCTAGTGGGGATGCGGCCAGGGGTCGCCCCTGGCCCCGGGGTGGCTCCCCAGGCCGCCCTTTCGTCTGTGGCTTCGTCGTGGAGAATAAAAAATCTCCATAATTTTTGGCGCAATTCCGAGAATATTTTCAGAAGTGGATTTTCTGAAATAGAAAACAGCAAAAACAGGGAACTGGCACTGCCGCACTGGGCATCTTGTCAATAGGTAAAATGCCTAAAAATGATATAATAAGATAGTAAAAACATGTGACAATGGTAACAAACAAGCATCGATCAATCAAAAATTATAGATACATTTGACACGTATCACACCCCCGAAACTCAAAACAAGCACACTTAACCCCTTGATGTATCCAAAAACCAGACAATTGACCCCTAACCCTCTCTTAGGCAGTTTTCATAAGCGGTTTTGCACACATGGCATATCTATGATTTTGTTTGCGAAAGAAAAAAAAAAGAAAAACGAGCAATTCCCCTTCTCTTCCCTCCCCTGTCGCCGCATGTGCTGCAGACCTAGCCCCTGGGGCTTCGACGACGGCGAGCTCCTGCTTCATGAGATCTAACGGCGGCATGCTGCTCCCACTCCTCGGTCCTTAACCTCACGGTTTGTGCTCTCAATTTGATGTTCTTCCAACTACTGGCGTCGTCCCATGGAAAAGGGAAGAGAGGCAGCAGCGCATGTTGATAATCCCCAAGAGCAAGGAATCACTGTAGCACAATTCGATAAGTATTTGAGTGTCGAACCCACGAGAAGCTGAAGGTAAACTATCTATTCTCTAAAGCCCTATAACCCTCTTATATGGCCTTTTATGCAAGCAATAAATTTGAGTATGAAAGAAACTAACTAATGGAAGCAAGCGATGTGGAGTAGGTTTATCTAGCAACAAGTTTCTTAGAGCAAGTTTTCTAATGTAAGTTTCTAAGAGCAGTAAGTAGCAAGGATCTCAAGTAGAAAATATCTCAAGGGAGTGAATGTTCTGGCAATTGTTATTTCATTCATGTGGTTGTCGCAATTAGTGAAGCACATGTTTTAGTCTTAATTGTTTCTTCTAGGGGGGAGCCATAAATAGTTGTAGCCAAGTAAATGAGCAAATTACACAACTCTTATGATGGATCTCATGGCCAATTAAATGTGCAGCACAAAAATTATTAAGACATAATTGTCCCACCATAGCCTTAAGTTCTAGGGTCTCCCATATATCCCCCAATAGAGTAACTTCATGATTCGATCTCGGGTTTACTTGTCCTCCCAAGTCCTCCTCACTCCATTACCTTACCGGTGATCACCTTACATGCATTTCCCAACATATGCGTGCACTCATACATTGTACATCAAGACAATCATAAAAGATAACAAAACTTGTATGCAACCAATCAACGAACTGTTTCACTAATGCCATGAACAAATCACTTCTTAAACATAGATGGAGAGACACAATAGATCACGGGAAAAGTATATTGCATCATACATCATGTTTGCTAAGAGTTTACAGTGGAGAGATGGAGATGATCTTGCTGTAGATGTTGATGATGATCACGCCGGAGGGGGGTGGAGCCCTCCGGAGGTGGATTTCGGCGGCGTTTCCCCCCTCCGATCTTCTCCGGCGGCAGCCTTCTGTCTCTCTATTTCTGGTTTTTGTTTCTCCGCCGCCTCCTCCTGGAAAACGTCGGGGGACTATTTTTATAGTCGTTTTTAGGTCATGAGGAAGCTTCGGGAAGAAGGATCGACGCAAACGGGGCCATGAGGGCCAAAAGAGGTGGGCCCACGCGGCCAGGTACAGGGGCCGCATGGGGCACCCTCTTTTGCCTCTCCAGCCTCCGTTTGCATGCTTCCTTTGCTCCTAGGTCTTCCTCCTTCCAAAATAATGATCCCCGTAAATTTGCAGCTCATTATGACGTCGTTAAGGCCCTGAAATAAATAAGGAAAAAATAGGGGTTTTCTGCCTGCGCAGGATTAATTCCATAGAAAGGAGAAATCATTATTAATTACCAAAAATCATTAAATAACAGTAATATACCCCTTATATGATGCAAATATGAATGGAATATAAGTATTATAGTGCAAAGTTCATGTATGAATTTTATATGTATCACATGTCAGCTTCGCACGGCAGGGCTGCCGGAGAGCTTGTGGATGAGGAGGTGGAAGAGGTCCTGCTCGGCGAGGACCGGGAGGCGTCTACGGTGACCAAGCACATCCCATACTTGGCTGGCTCGACCACAACCGATGGTCGGATGGCGGTGTCCAGCTTCTTTGGCTGCAGCGCGTATGGGGAGGTAGTGGTGCTGACAACTGCTCCTCGGCCGAGGACCTCGTCGACGACACGCGCGTGCCTGACCTCCGGGAATCACAAGAAGGGCTCCACGTCCAGGCTGACATGGGTGAGACTCCTGGCCGACTCAACTTCGCCGGAGCCGAACAGCTCTTCCGTCACTTGGCGTCGTAGATGCGGCGGCAGCAGCCGAAGATCTCGCGCAACTGCAACCGAAGATAGCTCTTGGCATCGTCGTTGCGGCGGTCGCAACTGAAGAGCTCGCGTAGCCGCTACATCCCCAATTTCCCATCCGTACAGTGTCTATAGTTTAGGAGGTTAAGTGTTCTAGTTTTAAGTTCAAGGGGTGCTATGTTCAAAATGTGATACTTGTGGAGGTTAGACTAGCCACGGTGATGATATCATAGATAGTATCATGCATGCCATGTTGATAAAAAGTTGACATGTCACTATAATTAATAATGAGAGAGATGATAATGATATCATAATTAGATTCCATAACATAACGCATTTCAAAAGAAGATGAATCTATAACCAAATAAATATAGACTTGTTTGTTACCATAACATATACAACATGTTACTATCAATTATGCAAGTGCAACATGAACTAATATTTTTTCGAGAAACCTCTCGAAGAGGGCAGGGCGTTCCTGCATCCCGTATAGATAGATTAGAGCTGGCCCAATTTATAAGGAAAACCGGGCCCAAAAACCATACAATCTATACAGTGCCCTATTTATGAGGAAAACAGGGCCTACAAACCGCACAGACGAGGCGACCCGCCGTCCACACGATACAAGTCGACCAAAACGCCACAACACACACCACCTGCTCCGGGGCCGCCGCCCCGTGACGTCTACTACACGCTTCTATTCTTGTAGACAGTGTTGGGCATCCAAGTGTAGAGGTTTGTAGGACAACAGCAATTTTCCCTTAAGTGAGTAACCCAAGGTTTATCTAATCCACGGGAGGAAGAGGTTGAACGTATCCTCTCTCACGCAACCCTGCAATTAAGATACAAGAAGTCTCTTGTGTCCCCAACACACCTAATACAATTGTCAGTTGTATAGGTGCACTAGTTCGGCGAAGAGACGGTAAAATACAAGTGATATGGATGGTAAAAGGTGAATTTGTAATTCTGTAATAAAAATGGCAGCAAGCAAACATGAAACAAAGTGACTAGAAACGGTGTTTTGATGATTGGAAACAAGGCCTAGTGATCCTACTTTCGCTAGGGAACTCTCTCAACACGTTAGCACAACTGAAAGCAAGCAAGTGCTACTCGGAATTATCCTTCTCCTTGATAAAACAAGGGTACTATGCGTAGGGCTACAAAAGCACACCTCAAAGTCTGAGTAAACAAACACCACAATTCCACAAAGAATAAACATGGTAATTATCACTCTATATAATCTGTCAAGGAGTCACACGGGCGCCCCGTCTGTCACCAAGGCTTTGTGTTGTCACAACTCTGAAAATTATATTAGACAAACCAATTGAGTAGCATAACATTACATAAGAATTCAACCGTACTAACAATGCTCACGATCACATAAAGATCACACCATGGGAGAGAGAGATAACCATATAGCTACAGTAGAGCCCTCAGCCTCGATGAAGAACTACTCCCGCTGCATCACGGGAGGCAGCAACGGCGATGAAGATGGCTCCGGGGGCAATTCCCAATCCCGGCAGGGTGCCGGAACAGGAACTTTTGTCCCCCGAATTAGGGTTTTTGGTGGCGGCGGCGCTCAGATGTGTTTCTGGAGAAAAGCTTCGACGTTCTGACGTTTTTAGGTCAGGAGCAAATATATAGGCGAAGAGGCGACGCGAGGCGGTGGACGAGCTCTCCAGGTGGGGTCCAGCCCCACCCTAGGTCCAGCCGCGCCTGGGTGGCACCTGGAGGCTGTGGGCCTCCCCTGGACTTGTCCTTCTGGCTCCCGAAGTCTTCTAGCGAAAAAGAATTTCTGTAATTTTTTCGGATTTTTCTGAGCACTTTGAAATTTGGACCTTTTCTGCAACGCACAGACATAATAAACAGAAACTGACACTAGTCATCTTGTCAATAGGTTAGTTCCATAAAATATGCCAAAATGATGTAAAACATTATAAAAACTTGTGGCAATGGTTTATAATTAAGCATGGAACATCAAAAATTATAGATACGTCGGAGACGTATCACCCCGGCGTAGCAACCAGATCGACCTTCGCATTGCCCGAAGACGATCCAGTCATGGTCGACGAACCCTCTGCCCGCGCAGTCTTCATCCAGGTTGCCACCAAATCCCACCTGTTCCGGGGCCGCCGCCCCGGCGTAGCAACCAGATCGACCTTCGCATTGCCCGAAGGCGATCCAGTCGGGTCGACGAACCTTCTGCCCGCGCAGTCTTCATCCAGGTCGCCACCCAGACCCACGCAAACCACGACCCTGCCTCATAGAGTCGTCGCAGCGTGGGAGACCGAGGCCGCCGCCTCGACGTCCACCACCATCCGCGGCCGCCGCCCCGGGGTCCACCTCCCCAGGCCACATAGCCATCATCCCCATTCGCTGCGAAACCGTCGCACCGGGAGAGCCAATGACTCCAAGACGACGCCTCCAACAAGGAAGTGACGCGTCCGTCACCGTCGCCCGCTCCCGATGGAGCTAAGGCTTTCACCCGGAGACCATCGGACCACTCCCGTTAGACCGGCTGTTGAGACTCCACAACTATGCCAACAAGAAGGAGAACGACACCCACGAGACGCCGCCATCGTCGGCACCGACCGTAGTCGGTGCGAAGCTTTCGCCCGGAGCGTGATCCGCCCACGAAGCTTAGAGAGCCGCAAGATAGGAGACCGCATCCGTGGCCGACCACCGAGCTCCTCCGCATGCCAAAGCCCATGCGGCACCTCATGCCACAAAAGCCGTCATGCCAGCTGCGCCTCCTGCCGCAGCCATCGACCTGGGGCCGCCACCTTGGCTTCGTCGCTCCGGGAGAACGCCAACCCCACCGAGAGACGCCCCACGCGGACGGCAGACTCAGGCCTACAGGAGAAGCCCGCGAAAGGCCCAATCAGCAGCCCACCACGCCCACAGCATCCGCCCAACGACCTGCCCTCTACAGGCCCAGATTGGGGCTGTCGCCGCCCGCGCTCCACGCTCCCCAGCACCACCGGCCCGCCCTGAAGCAGCCCACGCCGCGACCTGCACGCCGCCGCTGCACCAACCCGCGCGCTCCCACCGGCTCCGTCGCCATCGCGGCCGACCCGCGCGGCCGGGGCAACGTGAGTGGACAAGAACCGCCCCGCCACCACCTTCCCGGGGGACGCGCAGCGATTTTCGCCGGCCCCCCTCCGACGTCGACGTAGTGGTGGGGAGATCGACGGGGAAACTGTGGCAGCGGGCTAGGGTTCCCCCGGGTAGCCTCAGGGAGGGCGACACGGAGGGGGGGGGGGGGGGGGGGAGGCCGATTATCTCCGACGTCGTAACATGAACTAATGTCATATATGATACCACATATATAATACTCGCACCATGACTAGTCGTAGCCGCAAGTCATGCCTACTCGTGAAACACTGGCCATTTCTGTTGCCTCGCGGCGGCACAAATCTCCAAGTGAAACACGTGATATCACACGGCAATGTTTTATCATTCTCTTTCTACAAGAAAAGAGAAAACGTGCTCTTTGTCATTTCTCAACAAGAAAAGCCCAAAAAAAAGGAAATTTCATGTGAGGGGAAAGTGAGAGAGAAAAAACATCGTCCTCTTCTGCCGCAAACAAAACTACCAGATCAGCCGACCGACGGAGGAAGTCGTCGTCACGAGGTGCTGGATTTTGGTTGACTTGCTACCAAAATCCAGCAGGCTTGCTGCAAAGTGCAAACCCCCCTTTGCCGCGGCCGCGCCACGCCGCCGATGAGATCCACGCCGCCCAGATCCAAGCCCATATAGAACCGGCGACTACCAGCGCCCATGGGTGACTGCGTCGTGGAGAACGGCCACGCCCACCCGAAGGAAGAGGAACCGCCGGCAGCGGCCGCCGAGCCAGCCGAGGGCGCCCGCGAGCCGCAGGAGGTGGGTGGCGGGCAGAGGAAGCAAGGCGGGATACGCAGGGAGCCGTCCTTCTCGCGGTGGTGCAAGGACGCCCCCGCAGCGTCCAATGCCCCCGCCGGCGCCGCTTCGCCAGCCTCCGCAGCGAGCGACGATGAATCAGAGGAGTTCGAGCTGCCGCTTCTGCCATCGGCCGCCGCTGGCCCGGGCGGTGCCGGCCGCCACTTGCCGATGGATATCGAGGCGGGTGCGGCGGCGGGATCTGACAGCCTCCCGATCTCGCCGTGGCTGATCGCCAAGATTATATTTCTGATAGCGAGTTGGTACACGCTGAGTACCTGCTTGACGCTGTGAGTATACGCGTTTTTCTCGTTATTTGAGCGCGGATGATTTTGTCGGGCACACGTTTGATGCTAATGTTCTCTGCGTGCGTCTTGTGCGTGTGGTCAGGTATAACAAGGAGATGCTTGGGAAGCACATGTGGAAGTTCCCTGCGCCGTTCCTGATGAACACGGTGCATTTCACGATGCAGGCTGTGGCGTCGAGGGTGATCCTCTGGTTCCAGCACCGGGGCCTGGAGGCAGAGCGCAATACAATGTCATGGAGAGATTACGTTCTGAGAGGTTGGCTACTGTGTTGTTTCAAACTTATTATCTTGCTTGATGCGTACAGGAGTGGTTTTGTCCTTACATTCAGTCAGGACAAGTTCCATGGAAATTGCATAGCTTGGTGCTTACAGTTATAGCAACTTTGTGTATTCTGGACTTGTCCGGGATACACATATACGGTACTAGTGTTAAATAGCTTGGCTTTGTCAAATCTGGTAAAGATGACATAAAAAGAAGGGTATGTTCGAGTTCGAGCTCAGGTGCAAAGCGCTAAACATGGATGTATATAGGTTATTTTCGGGGTGGGGGGCAGAAACCCCCATTGGCCAATTGACAGAACAAACGACTTGCTAAATTAGATTATCATAAGATATCAACTTAAGGGTGAAGATTGAAGTAAAATTGAACTGCTGTGTTGCATGGGAATCCAAGCTGCCACGGAGCCACATGGGCTCTAAATAGATGTTAGTTCTACACCTCGTGCTGGATGTATCACTATATTATATTGACTTTCAGTTAAGTTGGACCACGAACTATAACATTTCTTACTGGATAATAGTGTTTCATTAGATGAATCTATGTAATCAACGAAGGTGATTTTTGTTTTACTTACAAATATGTCAGAATACTTTTTTCGTTCTTATTGTGTTTATCATTTCTTAAAACTCAATTGTTTGTATAGCGATATATAATAATTTGAATATTTCTTCTGCAGTTGTCCCAACAGCTTTGGCTACTGCTCTTGATATTAATTTGAGCAATATTTCACTCGTTTTCATTACTGTGACATTTGCTACAATGGTACATTTCATTCCATGTGAGTTTTTAGTTTCTGTTCTTCTTACTTAATGTTTGGACTTCTAATTTATTGATTTCAATTATTGCAGTGTAAATCTGCTGCTCCAATTTTCATTCTTCTCTTTGCTTTTCTATTCAGGTAAGCTCAGTTGCTGGTTCCTTTTTAACAACTTCACGAGTTTGTTGCATTTGAATATCAATTACAGAACATTATCCTGAAGAAACTGAGCCTCGTTACGTTCTCTAATGGGTTTCATTCCCATTTGTTCCATGTACGCATCATTTTAGGTAGTGAGATGCAAATGTTAGAACTGCAGGAAACAACATTGAGTAGTATCTTGCTTAACAATCATTTGTTACAGTACTGCCTCTTGACACTCTATTAGCATTTTCATGTTCTTATGCAAATCATAGTGTCTCCATGTAACTTGTCTTTCTGAATTCTGACGACACCGCACCTAATTATGTTTTATCGATCCATGTGCTTCTGTTATGCCTGTATCATTTTTGCATTATAAATTGAAGACTTCTCTTTTTGTTCTGAAGACTAGAGAAGCCGAGCTTTAACATTATTGGAATCATGCTAATTGTTTCCGTCGGAGTTCTACTGACAGGTAAATGAATACATCAACAACTTTTACTAATGTATTCAATATATGCTTCTATGCTTTTCCCAGAGAGGGCTCAGAAAGTGACCTTCAAACTAGTATTTTACTTAATTAGATGTTTGATGCTGTAACTTGTGTGCTGTTGCATCTTAATTCTACTCTCATTTTTTGAAATTTGTCTTATGGTTCGTTATCTTAACTGTGGATTGTGGTAATAATGTTCTTTCTTGCAGTTGCTAAAGAGACAGAATTTAATCTTTGGGGATTTATATTTATTATGCTTGCTGCTGTCATGTCTGGTTTCCGCTGGTGCATGACACAGATTCTCCTCCAGGTTTGTTATTATATTGTACTTTCATTTTTTAAACTATCTCTATTAGTTAATGTTGTTGATTGGACATGGTATGCCCTATTAATCATGACTAAACTTTTATTTACTCCTTCATTTATGGGCCTGCCAATTCTGCTGAAGAAAGAGGAATATGGTATGCACTCCTTCAGCATTTTCTGCAGTGAGATTAGCTTTATAAATTTCAGGCACATATTATTTGATTAGCCACCTGGTTTTTGTTTCAAATATGAGTTACGGAGTAGGAAATTGAAGCAGATATGTGATTATGAACTATATGTTGTGCATTGTCTTAAAGATATCAAACTGATAATTTGCAATGCGCTTTGTTCAATGAACTAATATGAAATGCAACATCCTTTACAACATCATTTTTATTGTGTTATGCAGGATTAAAGAATCCCTTTACCTTAATGAGTTATGTTACCCCGGTGATGGCAATAACAACTGCAATTCTCTCCATTGCCTTGGATCCGTGGCATGACTTCAGGGCAAGTCATTTTTTTGATAGTTGGTCTCACATACTAAAAAGCAGCTTATTGATGCTTCTAGGTGGTTCTTTGGCCTTCTTCATGGTATGGAGCGGTACTCCTTCCTTGGAACTAAGATATTTACTCCACAGCATTTTATGTTACATTTTTGCATGCACCAAGGATACCTGCAAGAAGTTCTTCATTTTTTTAGTCAATCAAAAATCCATGTTGGTTACTACCTTATATTTTCCTTTTGTCATGCACCTAGAATACTTGCAATGAGTCCTTTTCCAGTCAATTAACCGTTGGTTTGTTTGCAAGACATGCTTGCCAACTATTCTTGTTGTGAGCTTCTGCATCTGGTTATATTTGTAAGATAATCACATGATTTGTTCTTTGAAGGTTTTGACAGAATATGTTCTGGTTTCTGTAACAAGTGCTGTGACAGTGACCATAGCTGGAATTGTTAAGGAAGCTGTCACAATTTTGGTATTTTATCTCACAAGCTATAATCATGTTCTATAAATTAATCTCTGTTCATGCTTATTTATGTGACTTGTAATGAAAACAAAATCGGACAGGTTGCTGTGCTTTTCTTCAATGATCCATTTACCTGGTTGAAGGGACTTGGGCTGGCAACAATAATATTTGGTGTCAGTCTATTCAATTTGTACAAGTGAGTTGAACTTCCATTTTCATAGGTTCATTTTATTTCCGAGCAACTAGCAGGAGCCCTAGGTTAAGTATTTTTACTGTTCCAATTTATCTTATTACATGTTCATAGTTGACAAATCACTAAATTGACTTCAAAATTTTCACAATGTTGTTAACTTAAAAGTCAGCTTCGCATGCCAACTTTATTTGGGGACTAAATTGTTCAAGAGGCGCTAAACTTGTTTCATTACATAAGTCCACCAATCTACATTTTACGACTTGCAAGTCAATGAACTTGCTACGTCATGCCATTTTATGCATAGAGAACTGTGACAAGACTGATCATAAAGGATTTATAAGAACAGTCTGATCAAACTAATTAGACTCCATAAACTTGGTAGAAACATCAGCCCAGTTTTTAATGTGTTTGTATGTTGATTGGACAATATGTTCTGACTATTAACTTGTGGTATGTGAAGGTATCATAGGTTCAAGAAAGGTCATCACAGTAAAAATGTTGACACAAATTTCCAATCTTCCAATGGTGCCTCCAAATATGTTATCATTGATGATGATACTGAAGACCAGGATGATACAGGCTGATCTGAATATGAAGGTAGATAATTAAAATACCATTTCATTATTTGATATCGCTTTGACATTTGCATTTGCTATGCTTTTTTCCTTTTTTTTAGAGAGCCGAAATTTCATGGACTGATGTATCCTCCACATGAGGCTGCTACCGTGATCTTGGTTGCAGGGACACACCAGTTCTTACTTGTGTGTTCTTCCACGGCTTTTGTGGAGTTGTGCATGGGCATGATCATGTGATAGATCATATTGCTGATTGAGAAGACACACTGATACAAGTAGAAGCAGAAATATTTTGTTACTCCAAAACAGAATGGTTCATATCGGCGAATATGATATGTCTACACCAAGAGCTGTGCAGAAATTGTATATTATAAACGAAGAATATTTTACCAACAGTTAGAAATACACACATTTACTGGAATTTAGAAGAGCTCAATTTTGGTGCAAGTCCCGAGTCTTCCATTGAATAGTTTGCCCTGCGGAATATATGTATTGATACATGTGTTGTATGCAGTTTCCTGCTTTAATGTTGTTAGCTCATTGGCTACATGAGAAAGTGTAAATATTAGACGTGAGATTTCAGTATCCTCCTATGTTGAGCCGAGAAAATTTCTTTTGGACTTGAGCCGAGACTTGTTCGCTTTCAAATCCCTCTTTTCCTCTGCAACGTCGGTAATTTGAATTATTGTGCAGTAAGGTAAGTTAGAACTTAGGCCCACCGCCTACTTGACGTTTTCGTGCTAGTTTGCACTAGTGCATTCAGCTTCAAGATTCAGATTAAATTGCAAGAGTTTTTTTTTATGTATAAGTTAAATTGCAAGAGTTAAGTACCCTAGTTGATAAAGAATGTCACCTTCCCACAATGATCTTTTCCACCGAGTAGTTTAACTTGCATACTCGTACGGTGTCAAAAGCTTTACACAAACCAAGGTCGTTCCCGTGCCCGTGGAAACCGAGATCCCGTCGATGCGCGATGATTCGGATCGCGGGCTTCCATGTTTACGGTGCGATCTGCATTTACCAAGGCACCGCATAGCAGACGAGGTAGGTTGGCAATACCCGTGGATCCATACACGGCTGGATTTCCCAGAGTCTAGAAATCCACCGTGCCGACCGGATCACGGGCCGAGCGCCTCGAATTTCCCCGCCGCGCACGGGACACGGTCACGAGCCACCAACTAACGAGGCGGGCGTGCGTCTCCACCTTTTCTTGCGTGAGTTGGAGCCGAGTCTACGGAAGGCAATGACCTTTTTTCCCACCGCCCCCCTTCTAGATTCAAGTATCACGCGGAAAAGGGAACCGGCGCACCAGTGATCACCAACCTTTTCTACTTCGAGATGCAACCTTTGGTTCGATAGCTCCAATTTGGGTGTTTGTTAGCAGAATCCAGACAGCCAGATCCTATGTTAACCTCTTTCTCATTCAGTGCTGGCAGGAACAACACCATTGTCGTACTGCGTCAGGGCTAGCTTTTAAGGACATGGGTCATGGGGGGGGGGCTTGGTTGGGGCCGTGATGTACTGACGTGTTCGTTTGCCACAAATAAAACCGCACATTCTGGCACTTTTTTTATCTGTCTGGTTGCAAAATAAATATTTCGGACTTATAAGGTGCTCGGTGTGCCCACTAAATTTAAAGTCATTGTGCTCTTTTCTTTTCCTGCTGTGTGATCCCAATCTCATTGGAGCCTCACCTGCCGTCATCTTGAGGTACAGTTTGCGAAATCGTAAACATACAGGGTCCCCCCTGCACAAGAACAGCGCACCAAACAAATATTTCGGATTTACGACTCTGCATTAGCACAGCGCAATCGCAGCTTCACACTGTGTCGCTGTCACCTACTGCTCCGTCCGTCGTCTCACAGCGACGACGCTGCATCCATCCAAACCCCGCGAGATCCAGAGCCTACAACAGGTCGGGGAGGAAGGAAATGGCGGGCAGCGGAGGCGGCGCGTACAGGGCGGAGGACGACTACGACTACCTCTTCAAGGCGGTGATCATCGGCGACTCCGGCGTCGGCAAGTCCAACCTGCTCTCCCGCTTCACCAAGAACGAGTTCTGCCTCGAGTCCAAGTCCACCATCGGGGTCGAGTTCGCCACCCGCAGCCTCCAGGTCGACGGCAAGGTCGTCAAGGCCCAGATTTGGGACACCGCAGGCCAGGAGAGGTGCGCGCGTCTCCCCCTTACCTCGCATAATCGCTCGTGCTTCCCCTTTCAACCCTTGCTTCCCCCTTGGTGCGCAAATTGTTACTAGTAGTAGTAGTATACTTGCTAGAGGTAGATTTGCTTGCTTCGTGGTCTTTCATTTCTTAGGAATCAGGACGCTGACCTTCGCCATCATATCATTGATTTGCTTTGTCAAATTAGTTTGGTGATGCTGGTAAAATGGGAATTGGATTGTTGACATTTGCAGTGAAGTAGTGAATCAGTGGGAAATAGCAAATGATTGGTGGTGCATCAGTGATCCGGATCCTAATTCACGCCCGGCTTTCAGTTGGTTGTCCCTGGAGGGTAGATTGGGCGCTCCGACTTCTGATTTCTGAGCGGCTGGGGGGTTTGTGGCTTCGTCACCGAGTTTAATGGTTTGGGGGTGGATAGGTTCAGTTGAAACCATTTTTCTGTTCTGGTAGTTGTGGTGTCATATTTCATACTAGTTTATACATATATCCTTGGAGAGATGCGTCATTATTGCTGAACTGCGGTGGCAGGTGTGAAATTAGAGAAGAAAAGGTATTTCTCAGGCGTTCGAAGTTTTCATTAGTGCGGCCCTGGAGACCAAATGACCACGGCAGAGGGTTTATCTTGCTACATCTCTGATCTCAGACTAGAAAGTTTCATGGGGGTCCCTATGTTTCTGCATCATGTGGTTGCGTATTTAGGCTTGTATACAGCATAGTTTGGTTCCCAGCTTATCTGTCTAATAGTACTCTGCAAATGTTTTTAATCAGCTAGCTGTCTTGCCAACTGAGACCAGTTAAGAGGACCAATACGAATTGATGTGGTTTTAGCTATGTTGCATGTACTATAAATACTTGAGTATTGTGTTCATCAAGGAACTCTTGCATCAGGGACAAGTTAATATGGTAATTCTGTCATTCCCTTGCGATAGTAGAAGTGTTCTGTAGACAAAGTCTGTAAAAACAATAATCTCCCAGCAGCAGGTCACTGAGACCATTTAAGATGAGCCGTACAAAATGTGATAATATCCCCGATTTAGACAATTGTACAGTGATTTTTGCTATGCTTCATGCCTGCATGTACTAGAGATACTGAGTATTTGGTTCATCAAGTAATTCTTTCATCATGGGCAGGACAATATGATAGTTGTTGGAGTAATAGAAGTGTTCTTACGAAACAGGTCTGTACCAAAAAAATCAAGCATCAGAAAACTCAGATGCAATGATAACTTGCAAATTCGAATAAATCTATTCTGTCCGGGAAAAAATCTGGATACTCTGCAACTATGTGGCAGAAAATTATACAACTCAAAATACAAAATACGCTAGGGTGGAGAGTTTTTTTAATCGTTTTAGAATAAAAATTCACTGATTGGTTATGGTTCTCAGGGAAATTTGTTTTCTCTTCTTTGGATGATGCCTTGCAGAAAATTATACAACACAAAATACAAAATAGGCTAGGGTGGAGAGTTTTTTTTTATTATTTTAGAATAAAAATTCAATGATCTGTTATGGTTCTCAGGGAAATTTGTTTTCCCTTCTTTGGATGATGCCTAATTCAAGCTATACTGGTGCTATATTTTCTGCTTGATTCATCAGTACTTCTAAGTTCAGTAACCCCCATCTTATATTCTTCAAGGCACCTTGGCAACCATTTAGATGTACACTCATATCTAGGAAGTGAGTATCATGCTTAAAGATCTTTTTTACTTTTCTCCACCTGAATACTTTTTGGTACGTTATTTCCGGAACAATAGAACCGGAATATATGAAGAAAACAATGCTCATATTTGCATCCATTTCTTCACCCTTACCTATGGCATATCCCCATTTACCAAAGGAACCTTACTTCTGGGACCTCTACCTGTGGATGCTGACAGTGAAGTCGATGTTGTTTGCTCAAGGCCACCAATCTGCTTTTGCCACTTGTGTGATTTGGTGTCTTGATCTTGCATAGTGACTTTTCATGATACTCTTGTATATCTGGTGTTGATGGAGAGGAAAGCATATCGCCTATCACTTGTCCCTTGGCCTTATATATTACTCCGTACTAGCTATCAACTGCCACATAAATTCAATTGTTTCTAGTTTCATCACTTGAAAAAGTTCCATCCTTGACACAAAAGTGCATGTTCTATCATATCAAAACATCACCTTTTTTGAATGGTTCAAAGCACCACCTTGCAACATTTTACCAGTTAAGGGATCATGCTGTTCATTCTGGTCTGAACTCTTCTATATTCACAACATTCTGTGCTATATTCCTGTACACATTTGCTATTGGTAGATCAGACGGCTGGTGGAATCGAAGCTAGGCCGCTAGCAGCACCTTGTTTTTCTTTACTTTATATTCATTTTGTGCTCAGGTAAATGACTGCTGTATGTTCTTCTTTTGTCAGATACCGTGCTATTACGAGTGCCTATTATAGAGGAGCAGTAGGTGCGTTGCTTGTGTATGATGTCACTCGCCGTGTTACATTCGACAATGTGGCGCGCTGGCTAAAAGAGCTGAGAGATCACACTGATCCTAGCATTGTTGTCATGCTAGTTGGCAACAAATCTGACCTCCGGCACTTGGTAGCTGTTTCAACTGAAGATGGACAGGAATATGCTGAGGCTGAGTCACTGTACTTCATGGAGACATCTGCATTAGACGCTACAAATGTAGACAGCGCTTTTGCAGAAGTTCTGACTCAGATATATCAGGTTGCAAGCAGGAAGACGGTTGATGCAGGAGAGGATGGCTCGTCTGCCCCAAGCAAAGGGGACAAGATAAATGTGAAAGACGACGTGTCTGCACTGAAGAGAGCAGGCTGTTGCTCAAATTAGGGTATAGATGCATTGTATGTTGAGTTTTCTACTAGTTGGTGCTGCTTCAACGACAAAATATTTATTCGTTCTCTTTTTGCTGGGGTTATGCCGTGGGCTGATTGCTTCAGCTCTCACTGGAAACTGTTATGTCAGAATGATTATGATATTGTGCAAGTAATTTGTTTACAGTAGTAGGATCTCTGCAATATCTCACTATTTATGCTGCGCTAGGTTTTCAAATCCTGTCATTTACAGATCCACGACTATATTGGTTTGCTCTTTGTTGCTGTCAATGTTCGATTTAAGCATATCTTATTCAATCAGAGTATACATTATTACACTTCCGGCAAAAAAATCTGATGTATGAAATAATTGCAGTTTTCTCTTTTGAGAAATAATAAGGGAGATACACGGCTAGATTGATGTTATGTTCTAAATTGACATATGCATGCAATCTACTGAGATTTGGGTAGGTAGAATTATGAAGATCTATCCACTGAGATCCACTCATAATAAGAGGTTACTCTAGAGTTGCACATACTTCCTTTTTATTAGCTATATGTATTTTCCTCCTTGTATAAAGTGTTTTCTGTATCGTTACCAAACATGTACATGTGTATATATACATGTCATGGTGGTATCACGGCAGATGCCATAGATAGGCTTATGCTGGGGCCGATGGACGCTGGAGGTACCGGGGAGGGATGGTGCATAGAAATACGCACACCGAAATACTCAAAGACACATGATCTACCCAGGTTCAGGGCCCTCGTGAGGAGGTAAAACCCCTACTCTGACTATAAGATGGATCACAACTCGGGCTACAAGGTGCTCCTCGAGCTGTATGCAGAGAGCTATGAACTAAGGAAATGTGTAGCACTTGGGCTCTCTAGCCGAGTCTGGTTGCTCAGCGTTTCGTCGTAGGATCTGATCTTGCGTGCCCCCCTGTAAGAGGAGCCCTTGGTACTCCTTATATAATGGAACCCAGGGCACAAGCTAGGGCTGATGTAAGTGCTGACGTACCCACTACTGTGGCCATGCCTGGCCGGCGTCATCCTCTGACAGTCCTGGTCGCCTCTGCCAGAGACAAGACGAGCCTCCACGCCTGTCCCATTCTCTCCCGTACCGCTTCGGTCAGCGGTATGGAGACCTGACACTCCATCCCATGACTCCCGGGTCAGTGGTTAGGTAGCGATGTCCCATCGTGCCAGTGGCACGACGCCTGCCCCGTGATTGCAGGGACAAGACGTGAGCCTTGACCGTCCACCGGGATATAACTACATCTCCACCTATCCGGCATAGGCATGCCAGAAACCTCTTAACTCGGTTCTCTTTCCCTGCACATATGAAGAACAAAGAAGATGATCCGACATACAATCTGTATGTCGGTTACGGTATGCCGGTACGGTATGTCGGTCAGCTTTGACCTAGTCAGCTCCGGGACTATACTTATCTCGTTATCTTAACCCTATCCGGGGGTTGCCCCCCGACATTAGTCCCCGAAGCTGGTGCGGCCATGCAGCCTCGGATGAAGGGCCATGGCGGGTTTTCCCGACAACAAGAAACATATTAGGCACCGACATACCCTGTGCCAGCTCGGCTTATATGTCGCAACTTGTCTACTACTCAATCTTGGTTTCGAAATCTATGTCGAACACGCTCCGACACGAGGAAGGATTCCTCATCTTCTCCGAGTTATCGGTCATTATACGTGTCAAAGCATCTCCGCAGGACGCCTCGGCTTTCGTGCGTGGATGGACACGTCCATGGCACGTGGCGCTCTGGTCGCGCAAGCACTCGAGTGCTTCGTCTGCAGCGCCGCACGACGCCTCGAGTCCCGCGGTAGTTAATGCACCACATCGGCAGTTATGATCTTGTGGCCCATTATGTGGCCGATCGTGGGGCAGAAGATCGTGCGCGCGTGCCGTTACCTCCGAGGGGATAAGTAGGAGGGAGGGGGTGAATTTCTTCCCCCTCCGCTCATTCCCCTTCTTCTCCTTCGCCTCTTCGCATCACCACGCGCAGAGCACGCCGCCGCCGTTCCGCTCCGCGCACACCATTGCCGCACATCGCCGCCGCCGGACGACGCCTACGCCTCGTGCCCTGTACACCGCCGCCGCCGGACGACGCGCAGGACACCGTGGTCGAGCACACCGCCACCGCACGCCGTCGTGGCCACAGTACCGCACCGCCACGGTGAGTTTTCTCCTCTTTCCTCTGTTTTTCGCTTCTTCTTCTTGGCATGCTCCACCGTAGTTGCGGCGCGTCGCGCGCCGCCGGCCATTCCTTCGCGTACCATTTCCCCCTCTTTCTTTTTTCCTCTATCTTTCCGCCACGGCGAACGTTGCTCACTGCCGGTGATTTTCTTTGCAGCCCTCGGCAATATTTCACTGAGATGTCAGACAACACCGCCCTCGAGCAGGTCAAGGAGGGAGTACTGGAGGGATCCACCAGGGCCGCCTGGGAGGGTTCCGATGTCACCCGCGCCGAGTTAGACTGGTTGATCCGGACGCGGCGGATCCCGGCCAGGATGGAATGCCGGTTACCAGGTCCCGAAACTGCGCCGGACCTTAAGGAGGGTGAGTATGTTGTCTTTGTCGCACATTTCGAGCGCGGGTTCCGGAACTTCCTCGACAAATTCCACCTACAACCACATCATCTTCCGGCTAACGCCATACTCATCCTTTCCTCCTTTGTTGCCTTCACGGAGGGCTATCTCGGCCTCTGGCCGTCCATCAATCTCTGGTCCAAGTATTTCGCGTTTCGGAAGCAGGTTATTCCAAACCCGGAGGATCCCGATGCGCCCAAGGAGATGACGCAGTGCGACGCAGCCATCGTTATACCCCGGTGCCTTACCATCTTCCCCCGGGTCCAGGGACTGGAGTCATGCCAGAAATGGCTCCGGTCCTTCTTTTATGTGAAGAACACGACCAAGGTTGATCTCATCAACCTTCCGGCATTCATCGTCGGTCCTCCCTCGGAGCAGCATCACTGGAAGTACAACCCGAGAGACCTGATTGAGGAAGTCAATGCCGTCCATCAGCTGCTACCCCGGCTTAGGGAGGCAGGGATGTCGGGCGAAGACCTGGTGACGACATTCATTAGTCGCCGGGTCTCCCCACTTCAGTGCCGGGTCCAGAAGATCTGCCACATGAGTGGCCCGCTTGACCCGACTCGGACGAGCACCTTTGAACTGACGAAGGAGCAAGTCCGGCGGCGCGTCAAGGCGGTTGCTACGGTGCAGATGACTGCGGAATGGGAATGGGGCCTGGAACCGCACAGCCGGAACAACCTCTCGCCAGTGGTAAGTAACGTCAAATATCTGCCGACATAGATTTTATGCCGACATCACCTCCTATGTTGGTTCACTATGTTACCTTTGACGTCGATCGGACTCTTTGTCATTATGCAGAGATTTGCTCGGCAGGCGGCCGAGGACGGATCGGACCCAGCCGCCAACTGGGGTGCGGACCGGGTCGCAGCCGATTTGGAAGATCCGGATGACGAGGACAACGTGCCGATCCCCGCCGCTATTCCGGGTCCTGCCACGGGTAAGACTCGCGCCTCCTCCATCCAAGATTGGTCTGAGGATGAAGATGATGACTGTCAGATTTTAGAGGTATATGACCCTCGCCCGATTGCATTCTCATATCCGGTGCCCTCGCCCCCAGCTGACTCGGACAACCAGGTGCTCGAGGTGGCACCCCTCACCGTGGGGTCCAAGGGCCCGCTCCGGAAGCGTGCAATTCCCGTGTCCACAGACGTCGGGTCTTCCGGCACTTCGGGTCCCCCGCAGAAGAAGGCGAGAAAGAAGACGATATTGAAGCATCGTGAGCGACCCGTTTCCAAGGGGTAAGATTCCCTTTCACCGACATAAACTTTATATTCTTGATTATACTTGTTTTCCCTGTTTTTCTCCTTCTAACGATATACTTCATTGTTTTGTTTTACAGCATGGCTCCTCTGGAGGTCCCCCCGACCACGTCTACCAACCGGGTCCTGTTCAGGACTCCGACATCGCCTCGGCCTGATGACACCCGGGTGCCAAGTCCACCACGGATCCATCGGCTCCGGGATCCGGAGCTAGAAACGCGGGTCCGGTTGTGACCGACATTCCAGCGCCCGACCGAGATGAGAGTCCCGGAGCCCACCCTGCGGCCCCTGAGATAGAGAGGGCTGAGGTTCCGGAGAACTCGGAACAACAGAGACAGCAGCAGCAAGAACCACCACCACAACAACAGTCTCAGCAGAAACCACCCTCATCGCCACAACCTGTTCTGACAACACAGCAGTAGAAACCGCAGCCCACTCCGGCACAGTCGCAGCGACAAACTCCTCCGAAACAACAGCCACAACAGTCTCCTCTTGCTTCGTCGGGGTCGCCACCGAAGAAGGCTGCACCCACTACGGCCGGGAAAGCACCGGCCAAAGGAGTGCCGCTTAATCCGGAAAGACGGATAGTTCCTCAAAGGAATCCCGACACATCAGCAACAGTAACCAGCATCCAGACCACTGCGATTAACTGGGGGTTCGCCCCTCTGAAAACCTTGAGTGGGAGAAGTTTGGGCTCCCTTGAGCAGCTCCACATGGACTGGAATGCCGCCCACACCAGCGAGGTGACCTCACGATCATCAGGGGACCAGATCTCGGACCATCCGGCAGGGCCAAGCTTAGTTGCTCAAAAGATGTTCGCAGCAAAAGCTGCCCTCCTTGAAGCCGACCGAACTGCCGAGGTAAATACTGCCGAATAAAGACTTACTGTTTCAACTTTTTAATGTAGATATCCCATTATCCCCAGTCCCCGAGATTCGGGTCGAGTGATTGAAACTCGACCGAGTAAAGATTACTCGACGTGAATCTTCACAAATAACACTATTATTCCATCATTGCAGGCTTGCATGAATGCTCGAACTTGGTTGCACCATAAATTAATATTGGCGCATAGATCGCTCAAGGACAAGTGCAAGCAGCTGCAGGTCGAGTTGCGGGGCAAAGGTACCCTTGTTTTTTGCCGACATCTCGATTATACTAAAACTATCTTGTTCTGACTTCTCCATCTACCTCACTTGCCGACATAAATAGCCGAGACAGAGGCCAAGGTGAAGGAACTGCATGAGCGGGTCACCGCCCTTGAGAGTAAGTTATCCTCCACGGTATAATTTGTACTTGTGTCGATTTTTTCATTCTGATACCGTTATCTCGGCACAGCCACGCAAAAAACTTATGCGGATTGCATCGCTGCTTCCGAGCTAACCGCCTAGATGAAGGAGCGTGAGGACACTCACAAGGCCGAGCTCTTGAAGGAGCGGGAGGAGATATCCCGGCTGAAGCCCGAGCTTGACAGATCTCGGGGTCGTACTGCCGATCTGGAAAATCTGCCATCGAGGAGAAACAACTCCGGGATGAAGAGACTCGGAAATTTGAGAAGTCCATTGAGGAGTTCGAGTTTCGGGCAACCTCGGCCGAGGGTGAGATCGAGGCCCTAAAGACCAAGATCAGTGGATGGTTGGCGGAGTTTTCCACCATTAACGGCGAGATATGGACAGTAAGCCCTTTCCTCTTCTGTCATTACCCGACATCCATTATTTACCTCCATATGAGTTATCTTGGTGTTAGCCATTTTCAATTCAGAAAACTTCTCCCACTCCAAAGCTGCTGCGGATAACAGCACTCGCAAGTTCCGGGAGAGGAAGATCCGAGATGGCCCGATCTCGGCCGAGTGGGACATGGACGATCATATGGTGGCTTTGAAATCGCGCATGTCGCCGCTGAGGGCTATCGGAGTGGGACTCCTTTCCTCTGCGATCCGGGTTTACAGAGCTCTCTGGCCCGAGTCCCAGCCCCCGGCATCAGTTGACGAACTAACTGCGTGCTTGCTGGGTTGCGAGGACCGACTTGACGATTGGCGGTCGTCCGCCACCCGAGTCGGTGCGGATGAGGCCCTGATGTATGTGCTATCTTGGTATGAAGGGATCAACCTCGACGCACTCAAGACTTTGCGCGATGGGTCAAAGTGGACCACTGACCCGGATCTCATCCGGCGTCGCCAAGAAACGGCGTACTCCCTCATCCAATATGCTCCAGTGCACACCTTTGTCGATGGCCCGCGGGTTCCTCAAGCGGAAGAAATTGTTGATGCCGATGGGGACGAAGAAGAAAGCGAAGAAAAAGTTGACGAGGAGATTGACGCCGACACACCTCCCGGCACTGCCATTGGCGCCGCTTTGGCAACTGCGACCGAGGACATCGCCAAAACTCACGTCCCTCCGACCGATCCGAGTACCTCGGACCCTGCTACCTAGTCTTAGAAAAAACTCAGATCGTTCAATCCCCGGGATGCCGGGTGCAGATGTAATATAAACCTTAAGCTTTTTATGATTGGTACTTGGTACTTTACTTTGCACATTTTAACAAGATTAGCCGTATGCCGGATCACTTTGAACCAAGTCCCCGAGTTTACTTTCTTGTTCACTATACTTTGCCATCTCTTCTCTTGTCTACCATTTCGGTGTATGACAGTCGAGTCACAAGATCACAGCAATATAGCATATAATACTTAGAAACTTTGAGAAATAGCCAATGCCATCCGACAAAAAACACATGGTTAACAAAAAGAAACCGAATCGCTCCTGGACCGAGTCCCAGAGTCTGTTTTCTGGTTCACTGCACCTTGCAACCTTTGCCCTTGCCTACCATTTTGGTGTTCGGCAGTCGGGTCACAAGATCACGAAGACATAGCATACAATACTCACAAACATTGAGACACGGTTTTTAAAGCCATTCGACATAAGGAAAATAAAGATAAACACAGAGATAAACACAAATTTTCCCACAAGGCAGTCCCCGAGTTTCTTTTCGAGGTGCTGACATTTCGTTTCAGGGTTTTGAGATACATACGTTGGGTCCTTAAGAGTAAAAAGGGCGAAGAAGAGCTACATCTCAATATCGCTTAGTCTCCTCTCCGGATTTTTCCATCCTGTTCTTCACCTGCTTATGAGCATCTATAAGATAATAGGCATCATTGTGCAGAGCCTTGCTCACGATAAACGGCCCTTCCCATGGAAGTGACAATTTGTGCATGCCGGATGTGCGTTGCACAAGCCTAAGCACTAGGTCCCCTTCTTGGAACTTGCGAGGGTTCACTTTCCGACTGTGGTAACGTCGAAGGTTTTGTTGATATATTGATGACTTGGACAATGCCAATTCTCGTGCTTCTTCGAGTAGATCGACATTATTCTCCCGGGATTCCTTAGCCTCTGACTCGGTATATAATGCGACTCTTGGCGAGTCATGCTTTATGTCGGTTGGTAGAACTGCCTCTGCTCCATAGACCAGGAAGAATGGCGTGTAGCCAGTAGAGCGATTCGGGATAGTCCTTAGACTCCACAATACTACTGGGATCTCATCCAGCCAACACCCCGGAGCGCGTAGCAGCGGCTCAATTAGCCGGGGTTTTATGCTGGATAAAACCAGAGTGTTTGATCTTTCAACTTGCCCATTGGACTGAGGATGTGCGACCGATGCCAGGTCTAGCCTAATTCTCTTTTCCTGGAAAAACCGGGCAAAAGCTCCTTCGGCGAAATTGGTGCCATTATCTGTGATAATGCTATGTGGATGACCATACCTTAGGATAATGTCCTTCAGGAATGATACGGCTGTGCGGCCATCGCACTTTCTTATTGGTTTTACTTCGATCCATTTGGTGAACTTGTCCACCATTACCAATATATGAGTCATGTTGCCTCGAGCCAGTTTGAACGGTCCCACCATGTCCAGACACCACACTGCAAATGGCCAGGTGATGGGGATAGTCTTGAGTGCTGAGGCCGGCATATGAATCTTGTTGGCAAATCTCTGACATTGTCATGGGGTTACTCTTTGACTACCCTACGGTGGTGATACCTGGGTCACGCCAAGTCCATCAACCCTATGGCGAGGGCTCAAGGAAGGCCCAAGGAGGACGACGTGCGGCCCGAGATAGTCCACGTTAGGTCATCAGCTTCGTTCATCCTGTAAGTGCCATCGGCACCGTTCACCCGAGACCTAGCCTATCATATAAAGGCTAGGAGGGTCCCCTCGTCTAGGGTAACGCATACGCTCACACTGATAGCCGCCATCTCAAACCCTAGCGAGATTGCCATCTCGCCATTGTAGCCACATTCAACATCAATATCAGACAAGTAGGAAGTAGGGTTTTATCCTCCGGGAGCCTGAACCTGGGTAAACGCCTCGCCTGTTAGCCGTCGTGATCACCAGCGCTCATTTCTATCCCCCTCAATCAACCCGGGGTACTCGACCCAGGGATTTGCCGAGTCCCAGCCTCGTCAATTGGCGCCGTCTGTGAGAAAGAACGAGCGCTGGAAGCATGGTCGCACCGGCCCCATCAACCTTGAAGATCGACGCTTGCACCAGGGAGCCGGCTCCCTCGAGTACGTCAGCCACCCGCCGGCTCATCGCTCGGTATACGCTGAACTGCGTGAAGGTATGTGGATCACCTTTGGTACCATGCACTACCTCATAAACAGCTACGGAACACTCCGATCTACGGCGGCCGCGCTATGCGCGGTGGTGACACCCGCATCTACCTCGACTACGTCAACCATGCTTTCACCCGCCGTGGAGATCGCATCTGCTGCGAATGCAGCGATCGCATCTTCAACTGCCGCGAAGATCGCATCTGCCACGACTACAATGACCACGTCATCACCTGCCGTGATCGCGTCTACCGCGACTGCGACGATCGCATCTTCGACTGCCGCGAAGATCGCGCTCGCCTCGATTACACCAACTGCCTCCATGGCAGAGATTGCGCCCAACGCAACCACGACACCCGCATCTCCGGCTGCCAAGGAGATCGCATCAGTTGCGACCCCTACGCGGATCAAGTCTGCTTCGACTACCTTGATCGCGTCGCGGGCAAGGCCAAGATCTACATCGACTCCGCCTACGTCAGCCACGCCTTCGCGCCGCGAGATCGCCCGCAAGCCAATCGCACCCGCATCAACGACAGCGACTCCATTTCTCGCGTCCGCGGTGAAGGTCGCGAAACTCTACGGAAAGAGCCTCAATGGCGACTGTGGTACCCACCACGTTGCAGCCATTTTCGACTCCGAGCACGGCTCGGACGAAGGAAGCAGCAGTGGAAGCATCAGCCCCACTTCCCAGATTTACCCCGCACAAGTCTACATGGCCGGCCCGTCGCGGGCCAACGGCGACGAACCCGCATACCAACTGGAGGTAGTCATGCCGGACCAGATGACGCGACTCACCATCACCCGCGACATGGCAATCAGAGCCCTGAAGCACGTTGAGGAGGGCACGTACCCCCCACCAGATGCACCCCGAGAGGACCTTATGGCGGTCCAGTACCTGCTGCGGAAGGAAGGCGAACGACTCCGCGCAGAGAAGGCCGAGCTACTCCGACGCAAGGAGGAAGCCGACGCGGCGAGTGCCAGGAGGGCCGCTTATTCATTCACTGCTGCCTCGACAGAGGTCTCGCAAGGAGCAAGGCGCCACAGGGCCCGCGTGCCCCGGATGACAGAGGCCGAACGCGCCGGAATCACCCGCAACCTCGAATCATCATACATGACTGAAGACGCGGACGGGATACCCATCCCCAAAACACCCGGAGCTGCCCTCATGGCAGTCGAAACATACCTGCGACTGACGCAGCCGCCTGAGGGTGACGCCCGAGCTCTCCTCCACAAGCAACAGATCATGTCTATCAAGGCAGTTGAAGAAGCTCTGGCGAACAAGGCGCCAACAGAAAGGGCGCAAGAAAATCGGGGTCGCCGTGACCGCGAACCCGCAGCACTCGCAGGCCCAGCTCCAAGACAACCGCGACAGCCGCAGCCAGGCGAGGACCTCCGCAACGTCATCACACAGAGGACGGTAGACCGCAACCGCACCCAGCGGACGGTCAGCACGCCCAATGCTGACGACCGCGACGATAGCGACTTCGAGCCACGCGGCACCGCATGCTTCAGCTTCAACATCCGCGACACAAGAATGCCCAAGGGCTTCAAGCTCACGGCAGAAGCGGTCAAGTACGACGAAAAGCAGGACCCGAGAGACTGGTTGGAGGACTACCTCATAGCCTGCAGTTGCCAGGGCGGTACTTCGACTACAGCCATGCAGTACATCCAGCTGATGCTCACAGGATCTGCACGCGGGTGGCTCAACACTCAACCCAAGGACGCCTTCAGCACGTGGGACGAGTTCGCGGATGCCTTCGTTAAAAGCTTCCTGGGGACGTACTCAAGGCCGACAACTTTCGTCGAGCTCCAAGCATGCAAGCAAGGACGAGACGAGCCGCTCCGGTCATACATCCAGCGATGGACCCTGCTCTGCAACACCATGGAAGCCACCTCGGAAGACCGAGTGATGGATGCCTTCATGCACGGCGTGTACCGCCGCGATCTCCGCGAAGAATTTGTTAGGCTCCGGCCGAGAAACATGATTGAGCTCATGAAGATAGCCAACCAGTGGGCAGACGGAGAGGACTCGGTCCGTGATACTTCACGTTACTCCCCAAAAGAAGAGGCCAGACCAAGCAACTGGCGGGAAGGACGCTAGAAGAAGAAGCCGCGTTATCACGGCAATGACTCAATAGAGTTAGTAGCGGCGGGATTCGAAACCCCCCGCGAGGATGAAGCATGCGACAACAGTCGCCAATACAGTCAAAGGCAGTACAGTCGAAGCGGCGACGACCAGAGTCGCCAATACGGCCAAGGGCAATTCACCCGAAGCGGTGGCAGCACCTACCGTGGTGACGGAAGCCGCAAACGAGAGTGGCAGAGGCGCACGCTGACTCCGGAGGAAGAGCTGGAGCAACCCTGCAAGCATCATATGTTCAGGAACCCGGAAACGGGCAAGTGGGGATCCCGCCACCTGTTGAAGGACTGCAAAAAGGCACGCAGGATATACCAGGCAATGCAGAAGATAGTCGCTCCGCAAGCCACGCAGTTGACTCTCCAGGCAGCACCCGCAGCGCAGCCAGTCGCGCAGCTGGCTCTCCAAGCAGCACCCGCACCCATACCTGTAGTCGCTAATCCAGCACAGGCAGCGGGAGCTTTCTATCAGCAGCAGCAGCCGCAGCAAGAGGCCCCTGACGCATATCCAGCAGCACGCGGACAGCTCAACATGATACAGAAGGGGCGCCCTTCAAACAGGACCCAGAAGATCATCACCCGCCAAGTCTACCAGGTTGTCACCTGTCCACCTGCAGTACCCGAATACCTGAGAGGGTCAGAGACACCAATCACGTTCTCCAGAGCAGATCACCCGCCTACGGTACCACGACCCGGGCACGCCGCTCTGGTAGTCGAAGCTCTGATCGGGGATTACACCTTGAAAAAGGTGTTCATGGACGGAGGAAGCGACATCAACATTATCTTCGCCGACACCCTCAGAAGGATGAACAGGCCAACAAACTTGAAAACATCATAGACCACCTTCCATGGCATAGTACCAGGGCAAGCAGTCACGCCTATGGGAACAATCACACTCGACGTCATCTTCGGCACACCCGACAACTTCCAGAGGAAGGCGATCGACTTCGAGGTAGTCGATTGGAAGTCGCAATACCATGCGATACTCGGGCGCCCAACCTTTGCCAGATTCATGGCGATACCTCACTACGCCTACCTTATGCTCAAGATGCCTGGACCCAAGGGCGTCATCACGGTGCACAGCGACTTCGGCCGCTCCAACAGCCGCGACCGCGAATTCAGCCAGATCTCTGAGTTCTTCGGAATGGAGGAGCACCTTGCGATGATGGCAGTCGACAACGACAAAACCATCTTCCCGCCACACAAGAAGCCAGCAAAGGACTCCGCCTTCAACACGACTGACGACACAAGAACCCATCAAGTCTACCCGACGGATGCCAGTAAGACAGTCAAGGTGTCGTCAAGCCTGCCTATCACATAGGAAGGCGCGCTCGTCGAGTTTCTACGTGAGAACTGGGAGATCTTCGCCTGGCAACCTTCTGACATGCCAGGCATACCCAGGGAACTCGCCGAGCACTCCTTACGCGTCCACAAGGACGCCAGACCCGTCAAGTAGACCATGCGACGCTTTTCGGGTCCCAAACGAGACGCCATCAGCAAGGAGATCGACCGGCTGCTCCACGCCGGATTCATCCGAGAGATCAAGGACTCGGACTGGGTAGCAAACCCAGTCCTGGTGGAGAAGAAGAAGACGAAGAAACTCCGCATGTGCGTCGACTTCACCGCCATTAACAAGTGCTGCCCCAAGGACCACTTCCCGCTCCCGCGGATAGACCAGATCATCGACTCGACTGCAGGCTGCGCACGCCTATCCTTCCTGGACGCCTACTCCGGGTACCAGCAGATCAGGATGAAAGTTGAAGATGAAGAGAAGACTGCATTTATCACACCCCATGGTGTGTTCTGCTACCAAATGATGCCCTTCGGGTTGAAGAACGCTGGAGCCACATACCAGCGCACGATGCAAGCCTGCCTGAAGGAGCTAATAGGACAGATCGTCCAAGTCTACGTCGACGACATAGTCGTCACCACTCGAACGGAGGACAGTTTAATTGCTGACCTCCGCAAAGTCTTCGCCGCACTCAAAGAGTATCAGATCAAGCTGAACCCTGACAAGTGTGTTTTCGGCGTGCCAGCCGGAGAACTGCTCGGGTACCTCGTCTCTGCAAGAGGAATTGAAGCCAACCCTGAGAAGGTGCAAAACATACTCGCAATGCCAGCACCGACCAAGCTTCATGAAGTGCAATGCCTAGCCGGTCGAGTCGCAGCTCTCAGCCGGTTCATTAGTAAGTTGGGAGAAAAGGCCCTGCCTTTCTACCAACTGATGAAAAAGACGGATAAATTCGAGTGGACAGAGGAAGCGCAAGACGTGTTCGACAAGCTCAAGAAAACCCTCACGACTCCTCCAGTACTGGTGGCGCCACTGGAGAACGAGCCGCTGTACCTCTACGTGTCAGCCACGAACAGAGTGGTCAGCACGGTACTCGTAGTCGAACGAGAAGAAGAGGGGCACAGTCACCCTGTTCAGCGGCCCGTCTACTCCTTAGCGAGGTTCTAACCTTGTCCAAGCAGCGGTACCCACACTACCAGAAGCTAGCCTACGGAGTCTTCATGACATCAAGGAAGGTCGTCCACTACTTCTCCGAGCACTCCATCACGGTGGTAAGCTCCTCCGGCCTCTCCGACATCCTCACCAACCAAGCCGCGACAGGACGAGTCGCTGTAACAGCCCAGTTTTGGTACCCTAAAATATGGGTAAATTTTTCACTTTTTGCATCTCATTTGCATCATGGCATCACTCATTTAAACTTGCCTCACATGAAATAATAAAGGGGCAACAATATAAAACTCCAATGTGATGAAGTAAATGGTGAACAAATTGAAAAGCTACTTAACATATTTGTCCAGGAAGTTCCAAGAACTACCAAATTGATTTTTGCCAATTTTAAATGCTTAGCAAAATCAAATGTTTAAATAAAGCCCTAAAATGCAAGAGGGCGAATCCTGAAATGATGCCACATAAATGATTTTGCAAATGGCCTACAAATTTTATCACAGGTTCCAAATAATATATATTGGCTCTGTGAATTTTTCCAGATTTTATAAAAAGGTTTAAAGGCCTCAATTAAAAATGGGAACTTCAAATAGTTGCAAATCAACTTTGAATTTGAAACCAACTTAAACCTTTCAAAAATTCAGAACAAAAATATGGTGAGCTCCCTTATCTTATCAGGAGCCTCCCTGAATAATTTAAGAATTTTTGAATATGTCTAAAGGCATTAATTAAATCACCAAACTTGTTGTTTTCAATTTAAAAATAAAAAACAGAAGAAGGAAAAGAGCCAGGGGGTTATTTAGAAAAACATCATCGTTCTGTAGCGACCGAGCGCACGGTCACTGTCGCCGTGCCGACCACCCGTCGCCGCCGCACCAGCTGCCGCCGTGCCGAGCTAAGGGGATAAGACCACCCCGAGGCCCTCTGCTCCCTCGTATCTGCTCTCTCTCCCCCTCTCCTGGCTCTCCTGGAACCCTAACCCTAGACATTGGAAACGAGCTCCTGCCGCCGCCGCCCCCCTTCGAATCGCCGGTGATTGAGGCCACCCCGAAGCCAGCCGACGCCTCCATCTGCTCCGCCTCGCCGTCTACTACATCCCCGGCCAAGGAATCGTGGCGGGAGGCCGGGGTTCGCCGTCGCCGACCGAATCTTCTCCCGCGACCGCCGCTCGCCGTCGTCATGCCCGCAGTCGATTCCGGCCACCCGAGCTCACTCCGACACCGCCACCAGACGCGCCGTGCTCCCCTCGTTCCCCACGCCGAAGGAATCATCGCGGGACGCCCAAGATCGACGCCTCCGTCCCGGTCATCTCCGCCTCCGGCCGCCGCACGTCGACGCGCTCGCCGTCGCCTCCGACCACCCCGGCCCTTGCCGTCACTTGCAACGCGCTGCTGGTGAGCTCACGCTCCGCAAGGACACCCTCCTGCTCCCCTACCCCTTCCCTCACCACAGCCACCGTACACCGCCACCCGCCGCCGCAACCATGGACGCCAGCGCGACTCCGGTGACCATTTGGTCCGTTACGCCGCCCCCTCTGGCTCCTCTCCACTCCCTCTAGCTAGTAGGGCCGGTGCCATCGTCCAATTTCCCACTGATTCGACGAATTGATGATCAACGGGCCGCAGTCCCCTCTGTGACGTCATGATGATGTCATAGTTCATCTGTTTTCTGTTTTTAGAAATTAACAGAAATTCATTTTTGCAATATCTTTTAATTGGTAACTCAGAAAATTTCAAATAAAGTATCAACAAGTTTAGAATTAAATAACCTATTCAAATATGCAACTCCCACATGCAAATGAATTTTTGAAATTCAAATTTAAATGTGAAATGCAATTCATCTGTGAGTTATTCAAAATTTTGGAAATTAATATCTAGAGTTTTATAATTCAGAAAAATGCAAATAATAGGTCAAAATGCTCATCTAAATAAACCCTACATGTTAGTGATGTTTCCATGCAATAATGAACATTTAAATTGATGTTTAATTAAAATGATTAAAATGGCAGATTTAATTCCCACCTTAGATAATCCATATCTTGAGTTGTATTTGCTCAAAAATTATGAACAATAGCTCAAAATGTTCAGCAAGCCTTAAGCTACCAGAATATGACATTTGAGAGACTTGTAGATTTAATTTTGGTGCTGCCCCTTAAAAATAAATAAATGGCAGAATTAAATCAAATATTAGAAATGTCATAACTTGTTCAATATTAGCTCAAAAATTGCAAACGATATACCAAAATGACCAGCAAAGCAAATGCTATCTACCTATGTTAATATCACAGCATGCAAACAAATTTTCCTTTGATGTTAATTTCGAATTGGTTAAAATGATTTAAATTGCTTAACCGTTTAACTCACTATTTCCTCACCGTTAATCGGAAAAATGCAAACAAGGTACCAAAACGATCAGTGGGTTAATATCTATCAAATAATGTCATTTTCATGCATATTTACCTCATAATTCAGTACTGGACATTTTGGACATTCACCTAATTCACTAAGTTAAAGATGGAGTCTTAACCCGTTAATTGCAATAATTAATTTAGGGGTTCCATTTAACTTGTGGGACATGCCCAATACCTTTCCAATGCATAATATGACCATATCATCATGATTGTGCATTGCACCTTGTATTCGTGTTATTTATTTCCTTTCTTGTATTGTTTGTGTTTCGGTAGATTCTGGAGTCGAGGTTCCACCACAATACCTTGACAACCATCGCGACCAGTACTACCAGCAAGGCAAGAGCTAACCTAACCTTCTTGGAATATCTCATATTACCCAAGTATTTTATCCACTATATTATTGCATTCGATTCTGGTGACAAGTTTTGGTCAGTGTATATAATATCCTATCAATTGCATGTTCCCTGAACCATTATCTGTTTCCCCACCTATGAACCATGGATTGAAGTGTTGGCCTGAGATAAATCATATCTGTTGTATGTCATGCTTAGATATGCTTAGCCATGCTTAGTCGAATGCTAGAGTTGTCCGTTGATTATTTCCATAATTGTGAAGTGAATGGAATGTTCGGACAGTGGTGGAGACTTGTGTTGATAATTAATTGCTAAGAAGGCTGGGATGAGTTGCCATCGGGGATGGTGTTTTGTCTCGTTCTGGCCCCTAGGTGTGAGTTCTTATCGACCGAACCAAGAACCGAGCGTGCTTCCAAAGGTGGGAGTATGGGCTCCTTACTAACCGAATAATTAGTGCGGGCGTATCCAAGGGTCCTCTAGTTTGAGCTTTCCATTTGCGTGTGAGTTGGATGGATGAAAAAGGAAGATGAAGATGATGATGATGGATGTGATAGGAGTGGCGATGGGGCAGGGTGTTGAAATAGGCGCTGAACTTGTCCTGTCGTCACGATGACCCTTGGATAGTCTCATGCTTTGTAAAGGTTTAACCGCGCCTGCCCTGCCGGCTTTCCCCGGAAGAGAGCTAAATGATCAGGCAAGGGGTCGGACGGTACCAATGGTAAAAACAGTACACCCCTGCAGGGTTTAATCTTTTCGAAAAGCCGTGTCCACGGTTATGGACAAATCTTGGTGAGATAGGTAAGATCATAGAGAACCTTAACCTAATTGATATGGCAGCTAGAGGTTGCATAATCAACGTGTGATAAAGGTTCATTTCCTCGAGGGTGATTCGAGGGAGTGCCTTGGTGGAGATAAGTGGAGTTGCTGAATATAGTAGGTTCCCTGTGAACCGAAGAGAAAAGTGTTACTATCTTATCCCCTTATGAAAACCTTCTGTTTAGACGATGCCATGAGTCCTAGTCTTCGGAAGGAAACAAAACCAGCTTTATGCAAAACAACCACTTATATAGCTTTGAAGCCTCCGTCTGCATCGGGCCTATATCGCCCTACTAATTCTTGCGAGTACGTCGTACTCAGCCTTGTTTTGTTGCTTATTATTTTGTTTCAGAGGAGGACGCCACCGAACTGGGAGGTGGGTTCTACGTTGACTTCGACGAGTAGTCTGGGGTTCCCAGGTGGCAGCTTGGGACGTCATGGAACAGGCTGGCACGGGATGTTATCTGTAGGCCTCTTAGGCCATAATTTGGATCTTGTTGTTTAGACAACTTTAATTTGCTTCCGCTTGTTGTAATGATGGGTCAGTGACCTCTGATGTGTCATTTGCTATCTTTCTCAATTATATGAGTTGAACTATGATATCTTTGTGTCGTAGAGTCTGTGATGTGCCAGTTCGTTCCACAAGTCTCGGTCTCTTTACTATACATGGAAGCGATGTCTGAGCTTATGGCATGATTGAGGTGTTGTGTGCCGATGATCCATTCCGAGCACACCTGCCAAGGAGTATTGGCCTGGGATTGGTAAACCCATTAACCCTCAATTGTGTAGCATGACCGGTTACACAACGTTCCACTGTATAGTTCTGGGGTCGGGGCGCTACAGTCGCCAAGTGGGTTGTTGAGTTGGGACCCTGGGGCTGAAGTATGCGCACCCGAAGGCAATCAAGGCCCAGGTTTCTTCCAGAATTCACCACAGAGTGGATAGAGGCCCAACTGCCAGACATACCCGACTTGTCCAACGCATGGACAATGTACTTCGACGGGTCCAAAAAGTTCAGATCAGCAGGGGCGGGGAGTCGTCCTCATCTCACCCAAAGGCGACAAGCTGAAGTATGTACTGCAAATGGACTTCCCAACACCCTCCAACAACGAGGCAGAGTACGAAGCCCTAATCCACGGCATGCGAATGGCCAAAAACTGCGGCGCCACTCACCTCATGATCTACGGAGACTCCTACCTCGTCGTGCAGCAAACCATGAAGCAATGTGACACCATCGCCGACAACATGATAGCCTACAGGGACCTATACAATCAGCTAGAAGGCACCTTCGACGGCTGCGAGCTGCGGCACATCGGCCGCGAGAGCAACGAGGAAGCCGACACCCTCGCTAACCTAGGCTCAGACAAAGCACCGGTGCCACCCGGAGTCTTCCTCGAGTGCATCACGCAACTCTCCATCAAGCTCCGGCCTGCGTCGGGACCCTCTACACCGACAACGAGCACCACCAACCCTCCAGCACGGAGAAGGAACACATGGAGGTAATGCTAGTCGAACCCACATGGACAAGCCCGTACCTGGCCTACATACTGCATCAGAAGGTGCCAACAAACCCAGTCGAAGCCAAGCGCGTCATCCACCGCTCCAAGAGCTTCACCGTCATCAACGGGGAACTCTACAAGCGAAGCATCTCAGGAGTCCTCCAAAGGTGCATCGACCCAGTCGACGGTCAAGCCATCTTACTCGAGATCCACGCCGGCATCTGTGGACACCACGCCAGCAGTCGAGCCTTGGTGGCCAAAGCCCTACGAGCAGGGTTCTACTGGCCCACCACAATGCAAGCACAGAAGAACTCGTGAGGAAATGCATCGGCTGTCAGGAGTTCGCCAACAAGCCGCACGCACCGGCATCAACACTGAAGACCATACCACTCGCATCGCTCAATGGGGGGCTCGACATGGTGGGTCCATTCAAGAAGTCTTCTCCGGGCGGACACACTCATCTCCTGGTGGCAGTCGACAAGTTCACGAAGTGGATCGAAGCCGCGCCCATCACAAGTTCGACTGCCTCCCTCGGCAGTTAACTTCATCAGGTCGATCATCTTCAGGTTCGGTGTGCCACACAGCATCATCACCGACAACGGCTCGAACTTCACAGCCGAAGAATTCAAGGACTTCTGCTCTGACCAAGGCATCAAGCTCAACTACGCATCTGTCTCGCACCCGCAGTCCAACGGACAAGTCGAGAAAGCCAATGGCCTAGTCTGCAAGGGCGTAAAGAAGCGCCTGCGAGTACCATTGAGGCGCGCCGCAGGCGCCTGGGTCGAAGAGCTGCCATCTGTGCTGTGGAGTCTGCGCACCACGCCAAACAGATCTACCCAATACACACCATTCTTCATGGTGTACGGCGCTTGAAGCAGTCCTGCCGTGCGACATCAAGTTCGACGCCCCCTGAGTGGTGGCCTACGATGAGTCTGATGCAGAAGAAGCACTCGAAGATGACATGGACACCCTGGACGAAGCACGCGACATCGCCCTTACCCCGCACATCCGTGTATCAGCAAGACCTACGCAACTATCACGGGCGGCGACTGCGGCCCAGAGCGTTCGTCCCTGGTGATCTTGTCCTCCGTCTCAAACAGAAGAAGGTGCATAAACTTGCCTCCCCGTGGGAGGGTCCATACATCGTGACAGAGGCAATCGGTGGCGGAGCTTACCCGCCTGAAGGACTCGAAGACGGGGACAGTCTGCAACAACCCGTGGAACGTTGCGCAACTGCGCCGCTTCTACGCCTGATCGACCCCAATTTGTAACAGTACAATGTAAAGAAGTGGCAGGTTTCAGACGCACTTCTTTCCCTCGCCAGGGTACCCGAGGGGACTGGAAGGGTTTTAATGAGGCGTCCTGCTCGCAAAAGTCAATAAAGTGATTTGAGGAACAAGCTCCCCCCCTACTTTCATCAACAAGCAACATAAACCTAGGCCACCACCCGACGCACTTGGGGGCTGCGCCATACAGGTTCAACTCAAAATCCTCGGCCGCCACCCGAGCCACTCGGGGGCTGGGCTGTACAGGTCTAAGTCAAACCTAGGCCGCCACCTAAAGCACTCAGGGGCTGCACCATACAGGTTCAATTCGAAAATCCTCGGCCGCCACCCGAACCACTCGGGGGCTGGGCTGTACAGGTCTAAGTCAAAAACCTAGGCCGCCACCTGACGCACTCGGGGGCTGCGCCATACAGGTCCAACCCGAAATCCTCGGCCGCTACCCGAACCACTCGGGGGCTGCGCTGTACAGGTCTAAGTCAAAACCTAGGCCGCCATAGCCGCGCCATACAGATTCAACTCGAAAATCCTCGGCCGCCACCCGGACCACTCGGGGGCTGCGCTGTACAGGTCTAAGTCAAAACCTAGGCCGCCACAGCCGCGCCATACAGGTTCAAATCGAAAATCCTCGGCCACCACCCAAACCACTCGGGGGCCTGAGCTGTACAGGTCTAAGTCAAAACCTAGGGCCGCCACCTGACGCACTCGGGGGCTGCGCAATACAGGGCCTAAATCGAAAAAATCCTCGGCCGCCACCCGACGCACTCGGGGGCTGCGCCGTACAGGTCTAAGTCAACATCCTAGGCCGCACCCGACGCACTCGGGGGCTGCGCCGCACAGTCTGACTCAAAAACCTCGGCCGCACTCGAAGCACTCGGGGGCTGCGCCGCACAGGCCTGGCTCGACACACCTCGGCCGCACTCGATCCGCTCGGGGGCTGCGCCATACAGGTTTACAGAAGTCTACAAGATACAATTTACTCACTCGGAGGCTACCCCCACCTCGGCATACATACACTCATGCTCCCACTTGGGAAAAATATCTTTTGCAAACTAATGCTACACAACAGCAGTCTGGTAGTCTTACTCTACAGGCTCATCCTTTGGCGCATCGAGTGGCCCTACAAGTTGCTCACTGAAGTTCTGGACCTGTTGCTCAGCTGACGCGCAGCCGCAAGGGTATCAGCGTAGTCATTCGTTCCAGGCAAGCCGTCAAGCACCCTGTTCAAGGGAAGATGAGGCCGGTGCATTCGAACGTACGCCAGCGCCACATCGCCCCGCCATAAGCTGGGCGTGCACGACTTCCTTCAACGCCTTGCCTTCGCGGAATCTCACCAGCAGCGCAGCCAATCCATTAGGCTGCTAGTTGTGCGGAAAGTACACCTTGTTGACCTGCAAGAGGGTCTTTCTACAACCTTCCAGGAGCAAAGCAGCCCGCCAGGTGCGATCCAGCATTCTAGCTAGTACACTGCCTTTGGATTTGTTCGACCAAAACGTACGCGCTTCGGGTGAGTCACTGGCGCCTCCTTTTCCACCAGCTCGTCAACTCGACTCTGCTCGGCCTTCCAGTCAGAATTCACATCTGCATCAGACCCAGCACTTAGAACAGTGAAACGAATAAAGAAGCCGAAGCAAAGCGCTAGAAGCCCAACCTTGCAGCTGTTGACAGATCAAGTCTATCTGGCCAAGAAGGATTCCTCACGCTGAGAGAACGGCGCAGCGGGCCGTGACTTTAAGCGCTCCAACTCCAACTCGGCAACCTTAGCTTCGACTTGAGCTCAACAACCTTGTTTCCTCACGTAGTCATCACTGATCTTCACGCTTCGCACAGGGGCTGGAGGAGCTCGACGACGATGGCGAGTGGGTGCCGCCAGGAAGAGGCGTCCTCATCCTCACCCGCACCAGTAGTTCCAGCGACCTCAGGAGCCTCGCCCATCTCAGACTGCCAGTTCGACAGTGTCAAGCAAGGAAAAGAACGCATTCAGTCTAGCATAAATACGATAGAAACTCGAAGGCACAAATTCACATTTCAACATCAGCATGTTCGCGGCCAGAAGACCCGCCAAACTATTGGTTCATTATAGACCAAGATCAAAAGTAGAAGAATCTTAAAATANCAAAATACACAGGTCATTACAAATCCAGAACCAAACGCAGAAGAATTCTAAAAGAATGGAGTCTACATCGCAGACTCCGACTTAGAACGGTTCTTCCTGGCAGCCAGCTCTGCAGCCTTGGCAATCTTCTTCTCAAAGGTGGCAACCAGCTTGCAGCCAGTTGACTCGCATGTGCCTTCACACCACTAAGGGACGCGGTCTTGCCATCAGGCCTCCGAGGGAAATCGCTGACAAACTTCTCAAAATCGCCTACGACTTGGTGACCAAGAAGTAGCTGGAAGGTGAGCTCTGAGCCGCGTACCGTCTGCGCACGCGTGTAGTCCACCAAGATGGTCGCGTTGCCTTCAAACGGGGCCGCAAGCGCGTCGACAGCAACTGGCGCTGGCTTGCTGGGGAAGATGCTCTGATGCACACTCGCCAAGGGCCTGTCGACTTCTGCAGCGCCGCCAAAGCACACGCGCAGATGCGGTCAGTGAAGCGAACAGCCTCCGCCAAACCGACATTCTCACTGGAGGTCCCTCCCGGAGGAGCCCTCCGCACGCCTCTGAACAACGAAGAGAAGACCACACTTGTAAGACATCAGAAGTCGACACAAGACAAAGTAGGCAATGAGCCGAGATACTTACTTCTAATAACATCGGCGAGTGCGAGCAAGCGTTCAACCTGGGTCTTCTCCAGATCATCCCGGGCTCGCTCACGCTCTTGCGCTTCACCCAACGACTTCTCCAGCTCCGCAACCCCCTTCCTCATGCCCTCCTTCTCGCCTACGGATCAACGGAGGGAAGTTAGTAACAGAGGCAGTCGCAGCACTCTCGAACACAAGGGTTCACACTCACGGTTTGCCTGCTCCAGAGCAGCGCGGAGCTGATTCCTTCCTGCTCCATACGGACGAAGGTTGCGGCTCCCTCCATCTGTTGACGATAAAATGGCTGTGGAAAATACAAAGACATCAATCTGCGCCCGACTATTCTAGTCACGCACATCTTCGGGGGCTACTCCATCGGGAGCGCTGTTCGCGCACCCGATGCAGCTTTTGCAGAGCAAGTCAAAGAACACTTACATGCTCAAGCAGGCCAGCGTCAGCCGGAGTCGCATCAGCAGTTTTCTTTGGCACGGAGGAGGTCGAAGACTTCAAGGCCAAAGCGTCACCTGCCTGAGGATCTTCTCCGGTCGTCTTCACAGCTTGCTCGATCATGGGGGCAGAAGTGTGCTCTACCCCACGAGGAGAAGAACCAGCAATGCCAGTACGGTCGCTGTGACAAGATAACTCAATTCAAGGACTTGCAGTCAAAAAGTGTTGGGAATATGCCCTAGAGGCAATAATAAAATGTTTTATTAGCATATTCATGTTTATGATAATAGTTTATTATCCATGCTATAATTGTATTAACCGGAAACATAATACATGTGTGGAATATAAACACCAGGTGTCCCTAGTAAGCCTCTACCGGACTGGTTCGTTAGTCAAGAGATGGTTAGAGTTTCCTAACCATGGACTTGTTACAGTCACTTGATAACGGAGTCTCATTAGGAGTAATGATGTATGGATAAGACCTGATAATAAAGAGTTGCAATTGATCGTGTCACACAGTTTCGTTGCCAACACTTTTAGTATGCCAAGTATAGTTTCCTTAGACCATGAGATTATGTCACTCCCGTTTACCGGAGGAATGCTTTGTGGACATCAAACGTCACTTCTTGTAACTGGGTGATTATAAAGGTGGCTTTCAGGTATCTCCGATGGTATTTGTTGGGTGACATGAATCAAGAGTGGGATTTGTCCTTCCTTGTGACGGAAAAGATATCTCTGGGCCCTCTCGGTAATATAGCTCAGAAAGGTTGCAACCATGTGATAAGTGTTAATCACGGAGATCCATATTATGGACGAGTAAAGAGAATTTGCCAGGTAACGAGATGGAACTAGATATGGAGATATCGACGATCAAATCTCGGGCAAATAAATATCAGTGAGACAAAGGAAGTATACGAGATTAAGAATCTCCGGCATCGTGGTTCAATCGATAAGGAACTTTGTTGAATATGTAGGAGTCAATATGGCATCCCGGTCCCGCTATTGATTATTGATATGATCATGTCTGCATGTTCTCGAACCCGTAGGGTCACACACTTAACGCTCCGATGTAGCTAGGGTTTAGCGATGAGATGTTTTGATGGTATAAACGAATGGTGATTCGGAGTCTCGGATAGGATCCCGGACATCACGAGGAGTTCCGGAGTGGTCCGGAGAATAAGATTCATATAAGGAAAGTGGTTTCCGGAGGTATCGGAAAAGTTCCGGAATATTTCGGTAGGGTACCGGAAGGTTCTAGAAAGTTCTAGAGGAGTCTAGAAGTGGGACCCACATAAGATATGGGGCCCACATGGACCAAAGGGGTGCTGCTGGCCACTTGGGCCAGCCGCACCACACAAGGGCCCATATGGGCCAAACCGGCCAAAGAGCCCAAAGGGGGGCGCCCCAACTTGGGGGCCAAGGCAAAGGGGGGCCGGCCAGCCCTTGCCCTAACCCTAGCCGCCCCATATAAAAGGAGGGGAGGGGAGGGGTGCGCACCCCCCCTTGGCTGCCCTAGCCGCACCCCTCCCTTGGTGCCCTAGCCGCCGCCTCCTTCACCTTCCCATGGCGCCACCTCTCCCGCAGGGCTGCCGCCATCTCCTCCACCATAGTTGCTGCACCACCCCTAGCCATAGGGCTGCTGCACCATGCCCTCCTCTCCCTCTCCTCTTGCTTGGCTTGGCGAAGCCCTGCTCGTGGAGACTACACCATCAACGCCACCACAACCGTCGTGGTGCCGAGATCCATCTAGCCATCTCCACCTTGCTTGCGGGATCAAGAAGGCGGAGATCTACATCGAGCCGTACGTGTGGATACCGCAGAGGTGCTGCCCCTTGTGGCACTTCATCGGATTGGATCGCGTGGATAATACATCTCCTCACGACTAGATGAGTCTAGTTGCGGGGATCGACTAGCCAACCCCTGCACCGACAAAACGCGTTTGTTGATCTTCAAGGGTAAGAGATTGGATCTCATCTTCGCTACCTCCGTCTAATAGATCTAGATCCTTGGGGTTTATTCCGCTTGTTGCATAAGAAAAATTTTGTGTTCTGTGTTGCGACCCCTTCAGTGGTATCAGAGCCTAGATCTATTCGTAGATGTTGGTGCGATTAGAACACAAGTGTTGTGGGCGTTGATATTTTATGTTGCTACCTTCTCGCGTGCACTTTGCGTCTTTGCGGTATTGTGAGATGAAGCGGCCCGGACCAACCTTACTCGTCCACGCACGAGAGACCGGTTCCACGACTGACATGCAACTTGTTTTGCATAAGTGGCTGGCGGGTGTCTGTTTCTCTTGCTTTAGTGAAGATGCAATTTTCAATGGAAGGCCTTTCAAAAGGATGAGTAAATAAGCAACTACTATATCACCGTTGTGGTTTTACGTAGATTAGAACGGTTCTATCTCGTTGACCCAAGCCACGTAAAAAATTATATAAACAAAGTAGAGGACGTCTAACTTGTTTTTGCAGAGGGGGTCATGTGATGTGGTATGGACAATGTGTGATTTTTGATAATGTATGCAATGATCATGTTTGTAATCTTTCGCGACTTGCATGTCGACGAGTACGGCAACCGGCAGGAGCCATATGGTTGTCTTTTATTTTATGTGACCTGCGTGTCATTGAATCACCATGTAATTGCTTTACTTTATTGCTAAGAGTAGCATTAGTTGTAGTTGCAATAGTTGGTGGACAACCATGGTGATGGCGCCACAATGATGGAGATCATGCCGGTGATGATGGAGATCATGCCGGTGCTTTGAAGATGGAGATCAAAAGCACAAGAAGAAAGGCCATATCATATCACAATTATGAATTGCATGTGATGTTAATCCTTTATTATGAACCTTATTGTTATGCTTAGATGTGATCGCGACGGTAGCATGATAAGGTGATCTCTCGCGTTAATATCAAGAAGTGTTCTTCCCTAGTATGCACCGTTGCGAAAGTTCGTCGTTTTGAGACACCACGTGATGATCGGGTGTGATAGATTCTACGTTCACATACAACGGGTGTAAGCCAGATTTACACACGCGGAAATACTACGGTTTCCTTGACGAGCCTAGCATGTACAGACATGGCCTCGGAACACAAGAGCTGAAAGGCTAAACACGAGTCATATGGATGATATGATCAACATGGTGATGTTCACCATTGAAGCTACATCATCTCACGTGATGATCGGTTGTGGTGTAGTGGATTTGGATCGTGTGTCACTAAACAACCAGAGAGATGTTGAGTTTAGTGGGAGTTCATTAAGATGAATTAAAATTATCATAAACAAAAGTCCTTAAGATGTCTTTGCAAAAATCCTTGTAGATCATGGTCGACTACGGTAGTCGGTTCATTGTTGAAAAACTGCGTCTCGATGGGTCAATTTTGTTGAGTAGTACCTGCGTCCTGAAAGAAATCCTACACACCAATGATGAGCTCTACATGTTAGAAGAACCTATAGGAGATAAACCCAAATATTTCTGCAAGCTATGAAGAGTACATGGAGTGGTTTTGAACCACCTACTTGAAAGTCAAGTGGATGATGTGCACCTTCATGAATTCTGACCAAAGTAGACAATTCAAAAACTTGACTGCAATGGAGATTGTTGGTGAGCTGAAAAATAGATTTTCAGCACAAGTTAGAATTGTAAGGTTCGAATGTCTGAACGGTTTTCTTTCACTCAAGATGGAAGAGAACACTTGCTTGGAACAACACCTAAGGATAATGCATGAGATACATCATCGTCTAGTGCTTGTTTGGAACCACGAGATAAATGACGGTTTCGCGATAGGTGGGGTGATACGCTAGCTTCTCCCCAGCTTCAAGAATTATGTCGGAGACTAGGTCATGGGAAAGGATTTGATCACTTTCTGTGAGTTTGTGTCTTGGCTGCGTCATGTCAAAGTGGAACCCATAGCAAGAGAAGTTGACAATGCAGAAAGTATATATTGATATACATGTTATAAGTGTTTAAGTCCAAATTGCAATTGTGGCAGTTTCGATAAGTATTTGATACTCATTCTGTTTTATGAAAACAGAACCTGCTGCTTGAGATTTGCATAAAGGATATGGGAAGACGTTGCAGAATAGTGGCAATCAAGGAGTTGATGCTGGCAACGATCTGTCTCTACATTTATCATTTGGATTAGAGGATTTGAATAAGTTTTGTAATCGAATTAAGTGTGATTTTAATTAGTGTGTCTTGCTTATGTGAGACGGTTATTCATGTTAAAGACAATGGTTGTTCTATTTTCATGAGTGATCCTTTTTGGAAATCACAAGTTTTCGATTATCAGTGTATTATTCTTATTATAATCTAGATGATAAATTAGTTAAACATTTATAAAATATGTGACATACTAAAATATCCAAAACTTAATAATGACAATAGTTTTAGTCGTGCTAAAGATTGAATAAACATTTTGATGTTTTATCAATGCGCCTTATTGTAAGGAGTATGACTAAAATGCCACCCTTTGGAAGAGTGACAGGAGTTGCCAGAAATAAACACAAGTGTTGGTTGTATTTTCAGCAAATGTTAGATGTCATTATTTTGTGAACTCCATCATAAATGAAATGATTAAATAGGTGTATTTATTCGAGTTATGATATTTGATGAGATCAAATAAAATTCTGGAGTTTAGGATATTAAGTTAACATGAAAATTGAGTCTTTATGATTTGATCAAAAAGACAAGATATTTGAGTTATATGTTAGTATGTGGACTTGTGAGAAGTGTTATCACAAATTACAATGTTTAGAATATTTCAAAGGCGTTTGATATGTCCTAAGATATTGTAATCACACACTATTTGATATTGTGTGGTCTCAAAGAAGGGTTTTCACTCCGGGGGTTTAATAATAGCATTTAGATTTATTTGATAAACACTCTGTTTAGAAATAAGGATCTATTTAATGATTCGCATAAACTTTTTTCATATGAGTTATGAGAAAAGGTGGTTTCAATAATTATGAGATAATTAGAGACTATTGCGAATAATGTTGTAGTATATTCATAAGTATGGCTATGAATGTGATTCCACAATATGAGACTAAAAGGGGCAAACCAATTTGTTGGTTGTGCTAAGTGTTTTAGTGGTTTTATCGTGAAAAGGTTTCATGGATAAAGGAATTGATGGAATAAATTGAAAAGCTAAAACCTTGCTTGTTTATGTATCAAGTGGCACATATGTAAAGTGCTATGTTGGTTAAAACTTGACACATAAAGGAATTAATGATGGTGATCATTGAATTTCGGTTTAGCTTGTCTAAAGAAAAGTAGGATTCAAGAATATAAAGTTTTGTCAGGTTACAAAATAATATTCATGATTTACTTGTCATGTTTCAGAAACAAGACATACCTACAAAACTACAAAGAAGAAATAGAAACCTTAAATACGAAAGTGACTAAGAGTCATTCGATGTTAAGTTTAAATCACAAAGTAATTGTTGCTTGATTTTGTGAAAGTGATGTTTCACATATTTATTCCTCAAAAGGTGTTTTGTAGAGAATAAATAAAACTTAAAGCTAGTAGAGTACTAGTGTTTCGTATAAAGAGTTCTCGATATTAATAGTTAATTAAGAATTTTGGAGGTGTCCAAAATATCGAGAAAATACACAAGTGTGATCTAATTAAGATATATGGTAACATATGTTAAGTTAGAGCAGAAACTATTTTCCATGATCAAAATATGTGGTGACATATGTTTGAGTGGGAGCTAGTTAATCATGGTCAAATATAAGGATAGCATATTTCTGAGTGGGAGCCAAAGTGGTTTCACAATTTAATATGTATGGTGTATATTTGAGTGGGAGTTTACAACATCTTGTTTGAGTGAAATGGAGATTTCATAAATGTTGCAAATAAGTCAGAAACCAACGTATAACTTATGAAGTTAGTTTGAACGTCAAATATCCATGGAGATGGATGTATCTATGGAGGATAGATATGTTTGATAAAGCATTATGTCATGATGTTTAACCTAAGTAAGATTTTGAAGGAGTTCAAAATAAAACAAGAGAAGAAAGGTTCATCTGCTTGTGAGAAATAGGTAAAACATGGAGTTGATAACTCAGTACAAAATGATGGTTGGAGGATATGTTAGTGTTCGCTATGAATTGTTCATAGGACTAAAACATATAAGAACCATGTGTTTGTATTTGACGATATGTGACCCAAGTTCTTGGTTAGAAGAACATGTTAAGTGAGGAGTCATTTTTCATGGAGTTGAGATAATAGAATCTAGAGATTGGTAGACTTGGTTGAAGTCATAAAACCAAACTAGATTGGAAATCTCATAATAGCAGAAGCACAGCGAAAGCATGATCGAAAATATCGAAGTGACATGATTGCACTGTCGATTTGTGAGTCTACAACATATAGGAGTATATGATTGATTCAAGGATTAAAATATATAATATTATGGTTTGAGAAATTTTGTTTCAAGATTGAGTGAGTTTCGGGTGCACATGCTATGTGAAAGTTCCTTTTGACTGATCATACGTCATGTAGGCATAAAAGGGAAACAAAAATCTCACTCTCTAACCAAATATATTATATTCATCATTTGATGATGTGAATTATCATGTGATGATAATAGGTTTATCATGAGATGATAAAGTAAATGTCAAATTAGGTGACATTGACGTTTTGCAAAGAACATAAAGAACTGTATAGTACAGAGCACGGACAGAACCTCTTCCACGAGCAAACATGATCAGCACTGAGACTCCATGAGTGTTAGACACCATGAGTATTGGATCGAGAAAATGTAAACTAGATTATCGACTCTAGTGCAAGTGGGAGACTGTTGGGAATATGCCCTAGAGGCAATAATAAAATGGTTTATTAGCATATTCATGTTTATGATAATAGTTTATTATCCATGCTATAATTGTATTAACCGGAAACATAATACATGTGTGGAATATAAACAACCAGGTGTCCCTAGTAAGCCAAATGCGACAGCGTCAAGCAAGGAAAAGAAATTCAAGCCTAGATACGAAAGAAGACTCGAAGGCACAAATTCATATTTCAACGACAGCGTGATCGCGCCCAGAAGACACGCAAAATACACAGGTCATTACAAATCCAGAACCAAACGCAGAAGAATTCTAAAAGAATGGAGTCTACATCGTAGACTCCGACTGAGAACGGTTCTTCCTGGCAGCCAGCTCTACAGCCTTGGCAATCTTCTTCTCAAAGGTGGCAACCAGCTTTACAGCCAGTTGACTCGCACGTGCCTTCACACCACTAAGGGACGCAGTCTTGCCATCAGGCCTCCGAGGGAAATCGCTGACAAACTTCTCAAAATCGCCTACGACTTGGTGACCAAGAAGTAGCTGGAAGGTGAGCTCTGAGCCGCGTACCGTCTGCGCACGCGTGTAGTCCACCAAGATGGTCGCGTTGCCTTCAAACGGGGCCGCAAGCGCGTCGACAGCAACTGGCGCTGGCTTGCTGGGGAAGATGCTCTGATGCACACTCGCCAAGGCGCCTGTCGACTTTCGCAGCGCCGCCAAAGCACACGCGCAGACGCGGTCAATGAAGCCAACAGCCTCCGCCAAACCGACATTCTCACTGGAGGTCCCTCCCGGAGGAGCGCCTCCGCACGCCTCTGAACAACGAAGAGAAGACCACACTTGTAAGACATCAGAAGTCGACACAAGACAAAGTAGGCAATGAGCCGAGATACTTACTTCCAATAACATCGGCGAGTGCGAGCAAGCGTTCAACCTGGGTCTTCTCCAGATCATCCCGGGCTCGCTCACGCTCTTGCGCTTCACCCAACGACTTCTCCAGCTCCGCAACCCCCTTCTTCATGCCCTCCTTCTCGCCTACGGATCAACGGAGGGAAGTTAGTAACAGAGGCAGTCGCAGCACTCCTCGAACACAAGGGTTCACACTCACGGTTTGCCTGCTCCAGAGCAGCGCGGAGCTGATTCCTTTCCTGCTCCATACGGACGAAGGTTGCGGCTCCCTCCATCTGTTGACGATAAAATGGCTGTGGAAAATACAAAGACATCAATCTGCGCCCGACTATTCTAGTCACGCACATCTTCGGGGGCTACTCCCATCGGGAGCGCTGTTCGCGCACCCGATGCAGCTTTTGCAGAGCAAGTCAAAGAACACTTACATGCTCAAGCAGCCCAGCGTCAGCCGGAGTCGCATCAGCAGTTTTCTTTGGCACGGAGGAGGTCGAAGACTTCAAGGCCAAAGCGTCACCTGCCTGAGGATCTTCTCCGGTCGTCTTCACAGCTTGCTCGATCATGGGGGCAGAAGTGTGCTCTACCCCACGAGGAGAAGAACCAGCAATGCCAGTACGGTCGCTGTGACAAGATAACTCAATTCAAGGACTTGCAAGTCAAAAAGTGTTGGGAATATGCCCTAGAGGCAATAATAAAATGTTTTATTAGCATATTCATGTTTATGATAATAGTTTATTATCCATGCTATAATTGTATTAACCGGAAACATAATACATGTGTGGAATATAAACAACCAGGTGTCCCTAGTAAGCCTCTACCGGACTGGTTCGTTAGTCAAGAGATGGTTAGAGTTTCCTAACCATGGACTTGTTACAGTCACTTGATAACGGAGTCATATCATTAGGAGTAATGATGTGATGGATAAGACCTGATAATAAAGAGTTGCAATTGATCGTGTCACACAGTTTCGTTGCCAACACTTTTAGTATGCCAAGTATAGTTTCCTTAGACCATGAGATTATGTCACTCCCGTTTACCGGAGGAATGCTTTGTGGACATCAAACGTCACTTCGTAACTGGGTGATTATAAAGGTGGCTTTCAGGTATCTCCGATGGTATTTGTTGGGTGACATGAATCAAGAGTGGGATTTGTCCTTCCTTGTGATGGAAAAGATATCTCTGGGCCCTCTCGGTAATATAGCATCAGAAAGGTTGCAACCATGTGATTAAGTGTTAATCACGGAGATCCTATATTATGGACGAGTAAAGAGAATTTGCCAGGTAACGAGATGGAACTAGATATGGAGATATCGATGATCAAATCTCGGGCAAATTAAATATCGGTGAGACAAAGGGAATCGTATACGAGATTAAGAATCTCCGGCATTGTGGTTCAATCGATAAGGAACTTCGTTGAATATGTAGGAGTCAATATGGGCATCCCGGTCCCGCTATTGATTATTGATATGATCATGTCTGCATGTTCTCGAACCCGTAGGGTCACACACTTAACGCTCCGATGTAGCTAGGGTTTAGCGATGAGATGTTTTGATGGTATGAACGAATGGTGATTCGGAGTCTCGGATAGGATCCCGGACATCACGAGGAGTTCCGGAGTGGTCCGGAGAATAAGATTCATATAAGGAAAGTGGTTTCCGGAGGTATCGGAAAAGTTCCGGAATATTTCGGTAGGGTACCGGAAGGTTCTAGAAAGTTCTAGAGGAGTCTAGAAGTGGGACCCACATAAGATATGGGGCCCACATGGACCAAAGGGGTGCTGCTGGCCACTTGGGCCAGCCGCACCACACAAGGGCCCATATGGGCCAAACCGGCCAAAGAGCCCAAAGGGGGGCGCCCCAACTTGGGGGCCAAGGCAAAGGGGGGCCGGCCAGCCCTTGCCCTAACCCTAGCCGCCCCATATAAAAGGAGGGGAGGGGTGCGGACCCCTCCCTTGGCTGCCCTAGCCGCACCCCTCCCTTGGTGCCCTAGCCGCCGCCTCCTTCACCTCCCCATGGCGCCACCTCTCCCGCAGGGCTGCCGCCATCTCCTCCACCATAGTTGCTGCACCACCCCTAGCCGTAGGGCTGCTGCACCATGCCCTCCTCTCCCTCTCCTCTTGCTTGGCTTGGTGAAGCCCTGCTCGTGGAGACTACACCATCAACGCCACCACAACCGTCGTGGTGCCGAGATCCATCTAGCCATCTCTACCTTGCTTGCGGGATCAAGAAGGCGGAGATCTACATCGAGCCGTACGTGTGGATACCGTGGAGGTGCTGCCCGTCGTGGCACTTCATCGGATTGGATCGCGTGGATAATACATCTCCTCGCGACTAGATGAGTCTAGTTGCGGGGATCGACTAGCCAACCCCTGCACCGACAAAACGCGTTTGTTGATCTTCAAGGGTAAGAGATTGGATCTCACCTTCGCTACCTTCGTCTAATAGATCTAGATCCTTGGGGTTTATTCCGCTTGTTGCGTAGGAAAATTTTTGTTTTCTATGCTGCGACCCCTTCAAAAAGCACACTCGACAAAAACACGGCAAGGGCTACGCGACTAACCTGGCGGTATCCATATCATCTTCACTCCCCACGGAGACGGAGGCCATCCTCGCAAACTCAGTCGGCAGTGCAAAGCCGAGGGGAGATGCGACCACAGGCTCAGCCAGGTCACTCGTGCGCCTCGCACCCGAGGACGACTCGCTCGCCTCATCCTTGTTCTCTAGATCCGCCTGCTTTGTGGGTGACGAAGCCGAAGCCGAAGCAGAGTCGTCATTCTTTTGCTTCAGCCGCTTCAGCAGCGGCTCCTCATCTTCATCGTCCTCCTCCAACTCCTCACTTCGAGAAGTGGCGGAGGGAACTTCATCGTCATCAACCCCATCCTCCTCAGGGAACTCTGCCTCTCCGTGAGGCCCATTCTCCATCAACGGAGGGAGACTAACATAGCTCGAACGACCCTGTCAGCAAATGAGGCATTCGAGTCAGGCAAGAAGATTTGACAGAAGAAAGACAAAAGACAAAATTAAAGCACGGGAAGCTCACCTCAGGCACAGGGTTATCGGGCCCATACGGCTTCACCGGGCACTTGACATTGCACGGGTCAGCGGCTCGGAGACTAGTGATGCTCCTCACCTTCGACTCGACGGCGTCATCGTCGAGTTCATCGCCGGCGGCATCACGCGCCCACATTGGATGGTCGCGAGCGCGGAGCGGCTGCACCCGAAGCCTGAAGAAGGTGGCAATAAGGTGAATTCCACCTGTCTCGCGCCCAAGGCTTTTCAGCAGGCCACGAAGGAGCGTCAACAAGGGCTGAGTCGCCTCCCTGTCCTCCTTCGACAGCGGATGCGCCCACGCTTTCGTCTTCCGCAACTCGCGATCAGCCGCGAAGTCGGGAAGCCCTTCTTGGTCGAACCTGATGTAGAACCACTTCTTTCGCCAACCCTGGACGGAGTCGGACTTCTTCATCTGAAAATAGGTGGTGTCACCACGCACCTGGATGCCGAAGCCGCCGACTAGGTACACCTGCTTGCTTTTCCCCACATTCCTCCTCACGAGGAACAGAGACTTCCACAGCAGCCAGTTGGGTGCGATTCCCAGGAAGCACTCGCAGAGCACGATGTAGCTCGCGATGCTATTGGGAGTCAGATCATGGATCTGAATCCCGTAAGCGTACAGGAGACCACGGACAAAATCGTGGAGGGGGAACCCGAAACCCCGCGGAAGGAAATCCACGAAGCAAACGCGTTCCCCCTCGCGAGGAGCGGGGAATACCTCTTTCCCGGGAACGCGCACCGCCGCCTGGTCCGCCGGCGGCAGCAGACCTTGTGCGCGAAGGGCCTCGAGGTCGGCCTTCTTTACCGACGTTTTCACCCAGTCGCCGTCGGGCTTCTTCATCACGCTCGCATCGGTGGCGGCAACGGTGCCGGCAGCAAGTTTCCCCCTCTTCATCGCAGCCTTGCTCATGGAGGGCGGAGAAAAGAAACTAGAAGGAAGGAGCAGCAATGGAGGAGAGAGCAGTGGAGGCGACGGCGAAATGGGGATGGAATGAACTGTTCCCCACCGCGGTGAAAAATATATACCGCGGGGTCAGTTCATCCTGGCCGTTCCCCACGAAACCGCTCTCCACAACCTCATCTGGCCGTCCACGTGTCGCGCAGAGATAGCAACCGTCGCCAGCCACGCCGCCCACTACACGCGGGAATCGAGGCGCCATCATCACGCCGCGAAAATTTCGCGCCCGACGGTCAATTCAGTCAATACTGACACTGGGACCACCCTGTCACGTCCCATCGGACACAGAGTGTGCCAAAAACGTCAGCGCTGACGTCACCTGCGGAGGCGTAGCAAGTAAGCCAACGGGCTGATGGAGCACCCGGATAATTCATTCGAGTGCAACAAAGATACAGTAAGCTTTAAGAGCTGAATAGACTCGACAAGTCCATTCGAGTGGAAAAGAAATTCAGTAAGCTCCATGAGCTGAGTAAAACTCAAAGCAGTAAGCCAAACCGGCCGAGTACAAAGTAAGTCACGCAAAGCCAGTTGCGACTCCGTCAGCTCGAGTCTCTTCTTTATTCCCATCGGGAGCGGGCTTTTCGACTTAAGGAAAAATTGAGTTTAACCTCAATTGCAAGCAATTCAGCTTAATCTCGGGGGATACTCCAATCGAGAGCGCTGTACGCGCTCCCGAATGACTCAGAACAATCGCAGTCGAAAAATCACCGACCAAAGCAATACTCGCAGTTTTTACCCTGCAGTCGATGTTTCGACTAAGGAATCCTCCATAAGCCCTGAACGGCCGGAGTCGACCAATTTTATTTGTTCCTTTCAGGAACCTGGTGGCGTGCCCAGAAGGAAGAAATCCTTTACCCGACTCTACGATTCGACTAAGCACTCGGGGGCTACTGTCGTGGGGTTACTCTTCGACTACCCCACGGTGGTGATACCTGGGTCACGCCAAGAACATCTGCCTTATGACGAGGGCCCAAGGAAGGCCCAAGGAGGACGACGTGCGGCCCAAGATAGTCGACGTTAGGTCATCAGCCTCGATCGTCTTGTAAGTGCCATCGGCACCGTTCACCCGAGACCTAGCCTACCATATAAAGGCTAGGAGGGTCCCTCGTCTAGGGTAACGCATACGCTCACGCTCATAGCCGCCATCTCAAACCCTAGCGAGATTGCCATCTCGCCATCGTAGCCACACTCAACATCAATACCAGACAAGCAGGAAGTAGGGTTTTATCCTCCGGGAGCCTGAACCTGGGTAAACGCCTCGCCTGTTAGCCGTCGTGATCACCAACGCTCATCTCTCTCCCCCTCAATCAACCCGGGGTACTCGACCCAGGGATTTGCCGAGTCTCAGCCTCGTCAGTACCCTCAGAAGAAAGAAACTCACGAAAAGTTGTAGAGAGGTACTCCCCCCCGAGTCAGAACGAAAAACACAAATAGCACATGAGAATTGAGTATGGACCATGCGTGCAAAAGCCAGATATATAGAAATCAACTGGGAACGATGTTTCATAAAATAAACCCAAATATATCGAGAGTGGTCATCAACAAATATAACACAATGTTTGTGACCACCCTTTGATACAAAAGGGGAGGGACCACATACATCAGAGTGCACTAAATCAAAAGGACGACTAGAACAAGTGGTGCTAGAAGGGTATGGAAGTTGTATCTGTTTCCCTAGCTTACACCCCTTACAATGGAAACCAGCATCCACATGAACACGACCCAAAATCCCTTGTCCAACAAGACTTGATAAACGAGAACCACATAGATGACCTAAGCGATGATGCCACTGGGCAAAAGAAAATGATGAAGTGGATCTCGATGTTGAGGCAGATGAAGCAGATGATGCGGAAGCTGAAGGAAGGTGAAGTGTGTCAAGCTCGTAGAGGGATGTGGATCCTCTACGGCGACGGCTAGTACCAATGATCCTCTTGCTCTGAAGATCCTGCACATAACAAGATGTTTTGTCAAAACCAACAAAGTAGTCCATATCAGCAATTTGACCCAACTGACATGAGACTCATGGATAACTCTGGGACAAAAGAAATATTAGGAACTGAAAATTCGAATGTGCAAAGAGAACCCTTATGAGTAACAGAACAAGGTGTACCATCAGCCGTATGAATAGAGGCACCATTCTTCACTGGCTGACATGACACAAGCTGGGAACGATCAGAGGTCACGTGAAAAGAGGCATCCGAATCAAGCACCCAAGGCTGAGTGACACGAGAAGCAGACCGCGAGGCAGCAGACACATAGGCACTCATTGTTGGTTGTTGTGGCTGCTATGGGTCGCTGATTGCAATAGCAGATGACCTCCTAGTAGGTGGGCGGCGCTGCTGGTGTTGAACAGGAAACTTTATTTGATACTCATCCAATAACTCTGGGTACAGGAAAAAACAACCATCAATTGTGTGCCCAGATTTCTTGCAGTGAGTAGAGTATTTTCGTGAAGAAGAACCTCTAAAAGAGCCCCGAGGAGCAGCAAGAACACTAGTGTGAGTCATTGGAGCGGTGGATGAGGCAAGGGAGCGAAGGCATGTCTCCTCAGCAATCAAACTAGCAAGTGCTTCGTCCAAAGATGGAGGTGTAGGACGACCAAGAAGTTGGGTTCGATTGTTCTCAAATTCCTGCTTGAGCCTCATCACAAACTGAAACATCACGGATTGAGGTTCATAATTTTCCTTTGCCACACAAGACTCACAACCAGAGCGACTCTTTGGAGTCATTGACATAAGCTGACTAGTGATGCGAGTGAAGGTTGCGTAATACTCCTCTATAGACATGTCATGTTGCTGCAGATTTTGCATGTTTTGCAACAAAGAATATCGAAGTGCCCCACTCGGCTGAAGATGTCGCTGCTCCAAATAGTTCCATATCTCTTTTGCTGTGGAATGATGCTCAAGACTCATACGCAGCGAAGGAACAATATTAAGAATTGAGACACCCATGACCTTGGCGTCTGATTTTCTCCAAGTCTTCCTCGTGGCCTCATCCTCCTTTACATCCGGAGGGTCGTCAGTCAAATGGTCATCATAACCAGCAGCTCTCACAATAGTTCTAACAGAAAATGCCCACTCTCTGTAATTCAAGCCATCAAGCTTGATGTCACTAGAGAAAATAGACTCATCCTTAGCCATTGCAGCAAGCGAGCAAGCACTCCCTTGCAAGAACCAGCAACTACGAAACAGAGCAGGCAGAACAATCTACTTGCAACAGCTACAGTAGCTACAGAACAGAGCAAACGAGTAGAACAAAATCTCAGCATAGGAGAGCAAAGCAGGCTGTAGCTTCTTACAGATCAGGTGCAGCATCTACCGAGCAGCCGGACAAGGAAGCTGGCTCAGCAGCACGATGTAGAGAGGTAGCAGGGCTCCAAGCCGATCTGGACACTTGCGGCCGGTACGACGAGAGACGGCAGTGGCGGCGCCGAGTCCAACCTGGACTCAGCAAGCGACACGATGGGGAAACAGCACAAGTCCGACTTGGACTGTGCGGAGACAACGGGAGAGGCTGCCGGCGACTTGCTGACGCTGACGAGGTGAGCCGGCGGCGTGGAGCTAGGTCACAACCAGAGCTAGCTCTGATACTATGTCAACTAACCAACTTAACTTTTCTGTATTGCAATGAGAGTAATGTACACTACTTACATGGGCCAACTTGGGCCAGGCTGGAATACTTTTGGCTAGCTATAACTAACAGGATTCATACATATTCTAACAATAGTGACATTAGATTTGTCACCTCCACACCCGAGTCATCTACAGTGATGCTAGTTGTCATCGGGCCCGGCGGTAAAGCAAGAGGGCAGGCGGGGAAGTGGCAGGATCCAGCTCCAAATCGAGGGCATGGACGCGGGGGTCAGGGCGGAGTCCATGGCGTTGACGGACTGGTGAGGGGAGGTGGACAGGTGGTGATATATTAACGGTTGTTAGGCTGGTGCCAACGCGGGCGGGAGTGGGGGCGGTACCGCCCCGCACCGGGCAAGAGGCGGGCGAGAGGCGGGCGGGACGATAGCGGCGGGCGGTGGTTCCGTCGCCGGCGGGTAGCGCCCGCTACCGCCCCGCTGTCGCCCGCGCTGGCGGCGAGAGGCGGGTGAGAGCGGGGCGACGCGCTGGCGGCTGCAGGCGAGAGGGAGGCGAGAGGCGGGCGTGAGAGGCTGACGTGTGGGTCCGCCTGGAAGAAAAGGGAAAAAGAATTAAAAGGTGAAGGGAAAAAAGGGAAGGAAAAAAGGTGACGTGGCTATAGCCTGGGACTACAGCCCATGCACTGGCACCGTGAGGTGAGAGTGCGGTGAGAGTGGGGTAAAAACTGACGTGGCGGGCGATAGTGAGGCGGTGCACTGGCACCAGCCTTATGGCAATAGACCATATATGCCGAATCTACTACAGTTGCTCAAAGGTCCAACTTGAACTTCATCAATCTTGTCGGATATGTTTTCTGGCTCCATGGACACCTAGATTATTCTTACCAATAATGGTTCCATGTTCTTCTAGTTCCCTCAACCTCTCTTTTATTCAACTCTGAAACCGATTGCTCTACCCACTTGGAACACAGACGTTCTTCGATGATAAGTTGCTGCACAGAGAATTTATCATCATCCACCTCCAAATTTTCAACCCTTAGCCGCAGGGCAAACTATTCTACCCTCAAGCTCAACCACCAAATTCCAATTAAAAAGCAGCTTAAGATCCCATATCAATATATGGACTACCAGGTGAGAACCCAACCATGGATTAGAGCAGTTGAACTGGTACAAGAACATACAGTAGCTTGTGCCTCTGACTTGTCAGCAGCACTCTGCCATCCAGAACACCGTTAGCAGGGACAGGTTTGTCTCTTCTGTTATCAGAGACTAAACATTCCTTAGCGATGTAAGATGCAAATAAAAATATGAACGATAAGAAGCTAGATTCCGACTTTGATTGGGTTATCCATTACAGAAGGTACACAATAATGATAAGATTATGTGTATCTGACTGAATCTGGCGATACTCTGTACACACCTTCTAGAAGATACAAATCAAGATACATTTACCAGTGGATAAACCTCATGATCTGTATCCAGTATCCGTATCAACAGTCTCTATCATCATCTGCTGGCAGGTAGTTCAGGAACTTCCATATGGACCTCATTGCCGCATGTTTTTACACCCTTGCTAGGATACAATAAAAGGAGCATAAGAGTATGGTAGAATGTTCAACTATGAAGTGAGTTAGCGATAGTTTTTCACTAGTGTATAAGAAACCAATTGATTATACTTATTTCCTAATACTGCTCTAGGCAAGTCAAATTTGAGTACTGTTATAAAGAAAATAAAAAAAACGTGTAACTTTCTCACTAAGAAATGCATCTAGACAGCTAGGAAGGAAAATACCTAAAGGAATCCAGGAACCATCGTGAGCATATAGCCTCTGATATAAAATACAGTATTGTTTTGTACTTTGATGTTAGTTTTAGGAAAAAAACAAAATATTGCCAGCATCTATCTGAAGCGCTATTTTTTTAATCAAGCAGCATCAATGATGCATGGACACGCCTTTTCTGTCTGATGAGAAAATTATCATCTTCAGTTGACCTAAGTTATTGATATTCCTGCAGTTTAACAAAATAATGCAAGTAACAACAGTGACTTGAAACCGTACAGCTGCAATTATTTGACAAAGTGTCCATCATGCACCTTCCACGAAAGCCCTTGTGCTCTGGTAGTCTGGTCCGATCCAAGCCACTGTGTAAATTGCAGGAAGCTGCACCGGAGGGTCTATTTCCACAGACCACAGTACACCCTGTCATAGCTTAGCATTCTCACAAAGCAAGCCTCCAATTTTCTTGTACAGAGTGCTCCTCTTTTGCAAGCAACCCCAGTTTTAGATTGTGCTGCATATCATCTTGTTCTCTATCGTTGCTTGAACTACTAAGCCATATCCTGATATCCACATAATTCCTTGCACAACGCCACCATGGCTGATCCTAGCATCATTTGTGGAGCTTTGCAGCCTGTGTGTGCCTTCATCAATAACACAGGGCTACCAGCAGTTACTGCAAGACAGTTCTCCTCTTTCCTTTGCATCAAACGCAATCGGAGAAAGCTTACAGAAGCCAGTGAAGACCTACAAGCTGTTGAGAAGATGGTCCAAGGAGAAGTTAACCGCGAGGCCGACCAGCTCAACAAATGCCCTCCTCTAGTCGAGTTATGGTTGAGAAGGGTCGATGAAGCCCCCATCTCAGTTGATTATATTGACCGAGAGTTTGATCAACTCATAGAATACCCTTGCTTCTGCAATCCAATTCTAACCCTTGGAAAACGGTATCGTCTTGGCAAGCTTGTTCTCAGGACTCTGGAGCATCTTGGTAAGCTAATTGACGAAGGGAAGCAATTTAAGGAATTTGGATGCAAGCCCGAGCCAGACCGTATCGAGGAGCGGCCAAGGATAGAAGCCTTTGGCATCAATCCTGTCTTGACGAATCTCCGGGAATTTTTTAACAGCAGCAACCGGGGCATCATTGGAGTTTGGGGCACAGGAGGGGTCGGGAAGACAACACTCCTCAATACCTTCAACAATGAACTCAAGGAATTGGGGAGCGATTACCAGGTGTGTAACTCTGTTAGGAAACTTGTATATATGAAAACTTACATGAGAATTGTTGGTTAATGTGCTCATTTGAGTACTAATTATTTCATAGATTGAATTAATATAAGTGAAATATTTCCAGTTTATATAGTTTCATCAACAATTCAAGAGTACAAAGCAAGCTTTTGTCCATAAGTGTCTGTGCATCTGATCACTCAAAAGAACAACGCAATTTCATGAGATGGATATCATATATTTCGTAACTAATATCATAACTTCTTTTCATTTCTCTAAGTATGTTTTTTTTTTTGGACATTGCTTGCTTGTCCCCAAAACAAAAGGTAGTATCAACCCTTTGTTTAGAGTGACATTAATTAGATGAAGATAAGTTTCACAGTAGTTTAAAGTTGAATGGATGTTTCCAAACATTGAAATTATACAGCAGAGTATACAAAGTGTAAAAGAAATTAACAAATCTTTCCAGAACATACATACTTAGCTATGTTCTTCTCACCCAGACATGTGATTAACTGCATGCTCTCTGATACCACAGTCAAAAAATCACAATAACTGCATGTAAAAGAAATTAATGACTCTTTCTAGAACATACATACTTAGCTATGTTCTTCTCTTCCAGACATGTGAATAACTGCATGTTCTCTGGTACCGCAGTAAAAAAAAACACAATATTTTCTATCTTGCCGGGCTGCACCTCGAGCTTGCATGTTTCTGAAGTTACTATCAATTAAACAGAGGACAGAACTTCTGCCCTTGCTCTGACATATTTGAATCAACACAAGCACAACATTCCCTTGCATGTGTTATTCTATCCCCAAGCATTTTCTTAATAAGCAGGCTTTTGCATCTGTCCAACGAGGCAACGACCAAAAAATAAAATTTGAGTGAGCATTGTCTCACTATGCAAACAGGAATGATAGCATAAGTATGTTGATAGGTAACCAGTTAATTTAATGTTTTATAAGTTTGGCAGTCATAGAATGATAATTTCCTTTGATTAACCACATGTCAGAAGATTAACTCCATGGTATGAACAAGTTACCATTATTAAATATTATTTCACTGGGCCCTAATATTTCTATCGATCCAAATTGACTTTTCTAGGTGGTAATCATGATTGAGGTGTCCAACTCTGAAACTCTAAATATAGAAGCCATCCAGCGCACGATTACAGACCGCCTTGGTTTATCGTGGGATGACACAAAGACAGAACAAACTCGTGCCAGGTTCTTAGCAAAAGCACTGAACAGAAAGAAATTTATCATTTGCTGGATGATGTTAGGAAACAGTTTCAGTTAGAAGATGTCGGGATCCCAACCCCAGACTCTGAAAGCAAAAGCAAGTTGATACTTACCTCACGTGATCAGGATGTTTGCTATCAAATGGGAGCACACCAGAGTTTGATCAAGATGGAGTACCTAGGGAAGGAGTCAGCATGGGAGCTCTTCCGAAGCAATTTGAGCCCTGACGCTCTTGCAGCCATTGATTCTCCTGCCTCCAATAATATTGTACGAGAGCATGCTGAAGCAATTGTCCAAAGCTGTGGTGGTCTGCCACTTGCACTTAAGGTGATAGGCAGGGCCGTGGCAGGACTAACAGAACCCAAGGATTGGAGCTTGGCAGTTCAAGCGACCAAGGATGACATAAAGGACCTCACTGGAGTCCCAGATATGTTCCATAAATTAAAGTATAGTTACGATAAGTTGATAGAACCACAGCAGCAGTGTTTCCTGTACTGTACCCTGTTCCCAGAATATGGCTCAATCAGCAAAGATAAGCTTGTTGAGTACTGGATGGCAGACGGGTTGATACCGCAGGACCCCAGGCAAGGCCATCGCATAATCCGTAGCCTGTTGTCTGCATGCTTATTGGAACGTCGCAAGTCTGACCCATCAGAGGTGAAAATGCACCACATAATCCGTCATCTGGGAATTTCCCTTGCTGGGCAGGAAAATATTATTGTGAAGGCTGGAATGAGTTTGGAGAAGGCTCTATCACAGAGAGAGCGGCAGAAAGCTAGAAGGATATCGCTCATGTTTAGCGACATAAAGGAACTTTGCATCCCACCAGAGTGCAAGAATCTTGTAACTTTGCTAGTTCAGCACAATATAAAATTGGAAAGTCTGTGTCCAACATTCTTCGAATTCATGCCTTCTTTAAGGGTTCTTGATCTTTCACACACCAGCATCACAACTCTTCCAGACTGTAAAACATTGACCAAGCTTAAGTATCTCAATTTGTCCCACACACGCATTGAGAGCCTTCCAGGGGAGTTTTGGGTGCTTAAAGAACTAACACATCTAGATTTAAGTGTCACCAAGGCCCTTACAGACACATTTGACAGCTGTTCCAAGCTACACAAGCTAAGGGTGCTAAACCTCTTCCGAAGCAACTATGGCATTCGTGATGTCAATGATTTGAACATTGATAGCTTAAAGTTACTGGAGTTCCTTGGTATCACAATTTATGCAGAGGACGTGCTAAAGAAATTGACCAAGACACACCCTCTCGCAAAGTCGACACAATGCCTTAGCCTCAAACACTGTGAAAAAATGCAGTTGATCCAAATATCAGACTTCACCCATATGGTGCAACTTGGAGAGCTCTACGTTGAATCATGTCCTGATTTGGAACAAGTTATTGCTGACTCTGACAAGCAAAAAGCTTCTTGCCTGCAAGTGCTCACCCTTTCTAAACTTCCTGCCCTCCAAACAGTTCTTATTGGACCATCGCCACATCACTTTCGCAACCTCCTAGAAATTACAATCTCCAACTGTCAACAGTTGCAAGATGTAACCTGGGTTCTGAAGCTGGAATCGCTTGAGAAACTTTCTATCTATCACTGTCATGAGTTAGACCAAGTTGTTCAAGAAACCGTCGATGAGGTGGAAAGCAAGAGTTCAGGAATTGAACAGGATAGTATTCAGAGTTGCAGGAGAGAGAATAGTTTCTCTGAAGGGCAGGAGATACATGGTATGGTAGAGAGATGGGATGAATATGCCAAACATTACCAGAATATGACCAAGAGTGGACGGACCAATGGAATAGAGCACCATGTAGGCTTCCTAAAACTGAGAACATTGGTGCTGACTGACCTACCGAAGCTGGGAAAGATATGCATCCCAAGAGACTTTCCTTGTCTTGAAAGTATTAGGGTGGACGGCTGCCCAAATCTGAGAACAATTCCATTGAGTCAAACATATGATTGCCGGAGACTAAATAGGATTTGTGGGTCGAATGACTGGTGGGAAAGGCTAGAATGGGATGGCAAGGACATAATGGAGAGCATGACCAAGTATTACATTCCCATCCAAGGCAATGAATAGCACAAGTATGATACTAGCTAAACTATATTTCTCACTGCAACATGATGATACAACACAGGCTACTGGTATATCATGTATGTATATAATGCAAATACCAATCTGTGAATTTATTAATTACATTTTTTTTCAGATTCATAAAATAAGTGGCTTTTGTATAAGCCTATCTGAATTATGTTTATGTTGTAAATGCCAACGTATGAATTCATCAATTACAATTATATGTTCGGATTCATAAATAGGTTGCTTCTGTACAAGCCTATCTGAATTATACCTATGTATATAATGTAAATACCAATCTATCAATTCCATCCATTAATTACATTTATATGTTCACGTTCATAAATATGTGGATACTGTACAATCCTATTTGTATTATGTACATAAAGCCAAACTGTTTAGAGCTATATGCTATGCCCACCTTGTATTCAGAGCATATCTCTGAATGCCTCGACCCAAATACGAGTGCAGTTAGCTCACCTGATTGACTCTCCTTGAACGGTAACATTTGTACTGACTTTCTGAATGCCAGCAAGAGAGATCCAACAGTACAGTTGTACTGGCTTACTTTGCCACGCAGGCAGCACCTCCTACAGAAGCAACGAAATATCAGTTTCCAGATTCCGCGCATTTCTTTTGAACACAAACTCGAAGGGTCAAAGATACTCCTACCGTGCAAGATCATATCCTATAATCACAAGAGTACAATGGGCGTCGCTGGCTCATGCATTTCGTCGAACACCTTGCGGACAGTGGAGATCAGTTATGTCTGATGAAGCTCCTCCCTCGAGAACATTCCGGAACCAAAACCCTCGACTACTCCTCTCCTCCAGGCCCCCTTTTTCCACGGCGAGGTCACCGCTGGGGCTTGCAGTGAGCAGCGGTTTGCTGAACATGCGGTGTGCCTTGCTGCTTCGGATGCGCGCGCCGAAGGGCAAACACGCCCAACATTAGTAGATCACCTGGGCACCTGGCATCAGGAGAGACGGCTCTTTGCACACTCACGACGAGGCTACGACGGCGTGGGTCTTAGCGCAGTTGCGCGCTTACCCTTGCTCTCGATCTCTCTCCGCCTCCGCCGCCGCCCTCCGGTCTGGAAGAGAGCAAAAAGGAAGGGAAATGCGCAGCAGGATCCAACCACTACGCGAATCACTATTCACTACTCACCAGAGGCGAAGTTTGGGCTGAATCCTTGGCAGCCCGTGTCGAGAGCCGAAGGCCCACGTTAGCAGGAATATTCCTTCCTGAGCCCAGCCGCTCACTTAGCGTCCCTGTCGGCTAGTCTCTGTCAATCCTGGCCGCTTCCGAGCTTCTATCCGCTGGGCGCAGCACAAACCGACGACCAGCCACCAGATTCCAACTGAAAACTCAGCTTCACCGCCGGCCGGAAATCCCTCATGGCCTGCTACCGGCCGTTCCGGAACCCCGCGGGTGGAGAAGCCAAGGGAAACTACCTAGGCTCGCACCCCGGCCGCGGTTCGTCGTCGCACGCAACGTGTTCGACGAATTGACTCTTCCGTATCATCAGTTTCGCCGTGGGCGCAGAGCAGCAGCCATTGCTTCAGCTCTCTGGAGACGACCTGGAAACATGGTCGCGCGCGGTGACAGGTCTTTGCCTCCCGCACTCTGCTTCAGCTCGAAGAATTTTGCCCCACAAAGTTTTCCTTCTCGAACGACGACTTCTTCTTCGTAACTAGCTCCCAGTACCCAACTGCGCGTGGATATTTTTCTCCCGACATGCCTGTCTCCGTCGGGCACAACCGTGGCCGCGGCTTCTCCATACTTCCTCGCCGCGCCGCCTGAGTTGACCACGAAACCGCGTGACGTCTCTCCTCTCCCTTACATTGCGTTGCTTCTTATAAGCTTTTTATACTTTCCCGTATTTGCATCTTCCATGCCTACGGCCTGCCCCGCCTTTCTGCTACTTGCACATTGTTGTCCCCGATGGCTGACGCGATCAGCGCCGCCGGTTCTTGCCTGCAGCCCCTGTGCGAATGCCTCGCTGGCACAGGCGTGCTCGACGCGGCGGCCCGAGAGGTCTCCTCGTTCCTTGGCCTCAAATCCAACTGGGGCGATCTTGAGAGGTCCAAGGAGCTGCTGCAGGCCGTTGAGACGACGGTGAGAGCACGAGTCGCTGCAGAGGTGGACAAGCTGAATGTCTGCGACCCTCAAGTGCAGGTCTGGCTGGGGCGTGTCGATGCGCTGCAGCTGGAGGACATCGATGAGGACTATGGCCAGCTGATGAAGTATCCTTGCCTCTCCCAGTACACCGTCTATGCTCACCGACGTACATCCATCGGCAGGCGTGTTGTCGAGGCGCTGGATGAGGCGAACAAACTTATCGAGGAAGGGAAGCAGTTCAAGGAATTTGGATTTAATCCCCAGCCGAGGGTAGTTGATCCCTTGCCTCAAATCAAGACGTTTGGTTTGGAGACCATGCTGAGCCAGCTCCACAACTTGTTTGAGAAGGGTGACTCGAACATAATTGGTGTGTGGGGCCAAGGAGGTGTTGGTAAGACGACACTCCTCCACGTCTTCAATAATGATCTTGAAAAGATGGTCCATGACTATCAGGTATGTTCCTTTCTCAATTACTGCAATTGATGCCTCACAATACATGCTTATCTGTACGTTAGCGTTGCCATTTTTATGCCTGTAAGTATAGGGTTGTTTTCAATGTCCATGCTTGAATTTGGAACCACATTCAAAGAAAGTTTTATGCAGAATAACAGTTTTTCCTTTTCCGCACTGCCATTCATTTTAGAAAGTTTCAATGTAGAACAGCTATACACTGATGTCTGAAGTGATGCTGAAATTCCTGTATAGGCATAAGAAAATTTAGCATGCTCTCGCATGCACAGAGTAAACCACAGTTTTCAAGTTCTAGTTCAGCATGAGAATTTTACAACTTCGTAACTAAACATAGACTATACATAAAAATGCTTTTTTTTTAATGACATGGACCATTTAGTATGTGCTGTTTTGCTGTTTTCCTCAAACTTCTTAAAAGGTTTGCTCTTCCAAGCATATTTTACAGTAGACATAGTAAATGTGCATAAAATGCATTTTTTTTTTAAACATACTTGTATCTTTTTATTGGCACATGCTTCTCCACTACTATCTCGTCATTTCTATTTTTCAGGTTATGCTTTTGGCCATAGTTGTAAATTACCCTCCAACTGTAGTTCATGTTGCCATTTCTCCTTAACTTGCTTGTGCCAGGTTGTTATCTTTATTGAAGTATCCAATTCAGAGACACTGAACACAGTGGAGATACAACAGACTATCTCCGAAAGACTCAACTTGCCGTGGAATGAAGCAGAGCTAGTTGCCAAACGGGCCAAATTCTTGGTAAAGGCACTGGCCAGGAAAAGGTTTGTAGTCCTGCTTGATGATGTAAGGAAGAAATTCCAACTAGAGGATGTTGGTATCCCAACTCCAGATACCAACAGCCAGAGCAAGCTGATCCTTACATCCCGTTACCGAGAAGTATGCTTCCAGATGAATGCACAGAGGAGCTTGATTGAGATGAAGATTTGGATGACGTGGCTTCATGGGAACTATTCTTGAGCAAGCTGAGCAAGGAGGCTATTGAAGCAGTTGAACCAGGTTCCCAGAATCTTATTAGAGAGCATGCCATGGCAATAGCCCAAAGTTGTGGAGGCCTACCGCTTGCACTCAATGTCATTGGGACCGCTGTGGCAGGTTTGGAAGAGGGAGAGTGGAGATCTGCTGCAGATGCAATTGCTAGCACTATGGACAATATTGATGGTGTGGATGAAATGTTTGGTCGATTGAAATACAGCTTCGACAGGCTCACACGCACTCAACAACAGTGTTTCCTATACTGCACTCTTTTTCCAGAGTATGGATCCATTAGTAAAGAGCAACTTGTTGATTATTGGTTAGCTGAAGGGTTGATACTGAATGATTCTGAGAAGGGTTATCAGATAATTCGCAGTCTTATTTCAGCCTGCCTGTTGCAGGTCAGTGGCTCATTGTCAACAAAGGTAAAAATGCACCACATAATCAGGCATCTGGGCCTTTGGTTGGTTAACAAGTCAGATACTAAGTTTCTCGCTCAACCAGGGATGGCCTTGGATAATGCTCCATCAGCTGGAGAATGGAAAGAAGCTTCAAGGATCTCCATCATGTCTAATAACATCACCGAGCTTTCTTTCTCGCCCAAGTGCAAAAACGTGACCACATTGTTGATCCAGAACAACCCAAATTTGAACAAGATAAGCTATGGATTTTTCAGGACTATGTCATCCTTGAGAGTGCTAGATCTTTCTCATACTTCAATAACATCACTTCCAGAATGTGATTCGTTGGTTGCACTGGAGCATCTGAATTTGTCTCACACACACATTATGATATTACCTGAGCGCCTATGGTTACTGAAAGAGTTGAGGCATTTGGATCTGAGTGTAACAGTTGCACTTGAAGATACCCTGAACAACTGCTCAAAGTTGCTCAAGTTGAGAGTGCTCAATCTCTTCCGCAGCCACTATGGGATCCGTGATGTCGATGACCTGAATCTGGATTCCCTGAGGGAATTATTGTTCCTCGGAATCACTATTTATGCAGAGGATGTGCTAAAGAAATTGAACATGCCTCGTCATTTGGCAAAGTCAACACATCGCTTAAACTTAAAGTATTGTGCAGATATGCAATCAATCAAGATCTCTGACCTCAACCACATGGAGCACCTTGAGGAGCTGTATGTTGAATCATGTTATGACCTGAATACAGTTGTTGCTGATGCTGAGCTTACAACTTCACACCTGCAGTTCCTGACCCTCTCGGTTCTTCCCTCGTTGGAAAATGTCCTTGTCGCACCAATGCCCCATAATTTTCAGTACATCCGCAAATTGATAATTTCAAACTGCCCGAAGTTGCTGAACATCACATGGGTCCGAAGACTTCAACTGCTTGAGAGGCTTGTCATATCTCATTGTGATGAGATGATCGAAATTGTTGAAGATATGGAATATAGGGAGCAGTATGGAGCAGGAGCAGGAGCGCAAATGAAAATGCAGGATCATGCTTCAGATAAACAAGAAGATCATGCTATGGTAGATTTTTTACAGAAAGAGTGGAATTATGCAAGGTACAGTGACTTCCCAAAGTTGAGATTGATTGTATTAATGGATCTTAAGAAGCTGAGGAGTATTTGTAAACCAAGAGCATTCCCATGTCTTGAGACCCTTAGGGTGGAGGATTGCCCAAATCTGAGAAGCATCCCGCTGAGAAGCATGCATAAGTATAGGAAATTAGAGCAAATATGTGGTTCGTTTGATTGGTGGAAGAAACTTCAGTGGGAGAACGGGGTGGAGCAGGAACGTCTGGAGAGTAAATACTTCATTCCAATATGACAGAACCCCAGTTTCAATGACTTATGTATCGCATGCGGGCGGCTTTGTTTCTGTCTTCACAAGGATAAGAGATCTCTTCTTAAGTTGTTTCAAATGTGTGCATGTGACGACATAGCTTCTGTACATTGTTGGTATTACATTCATGTACATGATATTCTGTAAATGCTGGTATTACATTCATGTATGATATAATTTGTTCATCTAAATGATAGTCCACTAAGGTTCTCGGGCTTGTATCTTATCACTTGTACAATCTGGGCATTGTCACCCCAGTTATATGTAATATGATTCCCGGCATTTTAGCTAAACCTTAGAGCTGGCACGAGCATCAAGCATGGCATGTCATGCACCCCTTTGTTGCAATGGATGGATTGATAGATGTGTCGAGATCAGGAGAAATATTTCACTGCTGGGAATATAATTGAAGTAAGAAATTCCTTGAACATTTCTAGTTTGTACAGGTACATTACTAGATTCATTTTCATGATGAATTATTTTTTACTTTGGTCATAACCATTTATAATCAAATAGCTTCACCAGGATGGCTCGTGAAGGTGCATCTGAAAGGAAAGGCATTTGGATTGGTAAATGATGATCTGGTAAATAGCTGGCATGCCATTTCTTGTCTGGAAGTGGTATTCCCAGTGACCCTGCCTCTTGCTCGAACATGGTAAGTGTTGAAGCAGTGTTTTGGCCCATAAGGCCCAAGCCCATGTGGGGTTGCTGTTAGACCTAGAACTAGAAGTAGTTGGTGCTGGAGGTGTGTACGGGAAGAACAACCAGAACTCCCAGCCGCCACAGACACACACAGGAAGCAGGACAGCTTCTTCTTGAAGGTATGCCCTAGGATTCAACATGGTATCAGAGCCCAGCAACGGCGGGGCCTGACAGGAGGGGGTCTGGCTGCGGCACGGCGGCAGTTCTGCATGGGCAAAGGAAGGAAGCTGGAGGCGGAGCAGCTGGGTGGAGCAGAAGGAGTTGTTGCTGCTCACAAAGGGGAAGAAGAAGAAGAAGAAGGTGCTACTGCTGTCGGGCATGTGCACGCGGAGCCGGTGGCAGCAGGCGACAGGGTCAGCGGCGGTCCTGTGCGTCAGTGAGGAGTGTGCTGCGGGCACGTACGAGTAGGTGTGACGGCTGCGTGTCACATGTGTCTGGTGCTGGTGTCCGGCCTGAAAGAAGTCTGCGGACGTGGTTGACAGGACAGGATCAGTGAAGATGGCTGATGAGAAAAGCCTAGCCGAGGCTGTCGAGAAGTTGGTGTTTGGGTTAGGCGCCACTGCTGGGTGCTGGTGCTACGCAAGGAAGGCGTTGTTGAGTGTGTTGCTGAAGCTGTTTTGTTGCTGCTGCAAGTGCTCAGGCTGCTGCGTGCGGCTGTCAAGGAGGAAGATGGCAAGTGGTGAGGATGTGGATATGTTCAATGACTTGGCAGTGGAGACTAGGGTCATGTATTTGGTGCGTCCAGATGATGGATGTTCGTGTGCGGTAGAGGTCATCAAGGAGGAGAAGAATTTTGTGGATAGCAAGAAAGTAGAGGAAACAGGTAGAGGATCGGTAGCGACTGCTCACTTTATCTGTACAAATGAAGGTAACACTGAAAAGGCCAACATTGCTACTCATAGTACAGAATGGGTTCTTGACTCGGGTGCATCTAAGCATGTTGGTGGTAAATTTTGTGTGTTTGAATCTTACAATAGACATCCTCCTACTCACACGGGCAATATTCAAACCGCAGATGGTACAATGCACTTCAAACATCTCCCTATCTTTGGTTTTACATGTACCAGCGTTTCCTGTCAATTTGGCCTCTGTGAGTGCTCTAATTGATGAAATGGATTGTCGTGTGATTCTTGACAAGTTCGGTTGCTTGATTGAGGAGCGACAGCAGACAGTTGGTTCCGCCACCAGGCATAGAGGGTTCTGGTATGTGGACCAAGAGGTGCAACCTGACTTGGTGTGTGCTGCGACCATGGAGGTCAAGGAGAAGGAGGCAATGATACATCATTGTAGGATGGGACATGTCTCTTTTGACAAGATGAGTAGAATATTTCCGGATGTTATGCGCGGAATAGACAAGAGCAAATTACAATGTGATGCTTGTGAGTTTGCAAAGCACACGAGGGCATCGTATGTGAGTAGAGGACTTAGAAATATTTCCCCGTTCATGCTTATTCATTCTGATGTATGGACATGCCCTGTGGTGTCCGTCAGTGGTGCGAAGTACTTTGTGACCTTCATTGACTGCCACTCACGCATGACATGGGTCTATCTGATGCGGCATAAAGATGAAGTGTTTGACTGCTTTCAAAATTTCTACGCTCTTGTCAAGACTCAATTCAAGGTGCAGGCAATGAGAACTGACAATGGAACTGAATATGTGAATAACAAGTTTGAGGCTTTCTTGTCACAGCATGGCATTCTTCACCAGACTTCATGTCCAGACACTCCACCGCAGAATGGAGTTGCCGAGAGGAAAAACCGCCACATTCTGGAAGTTGCTAGGTCTCTTATGTTCACCATGAATGTTCCAAAGTTCTTGTGGAATGAAGCCGTGATGAGTGCAACTTATCTGATTAACAGAACTCCGTCAAGGAATGGGTATGAAGTCTCCATGTGAGTTGTTGTTTGGAGAGAACAAATTTGTGGTTTCCCCAAAATTATTTGGTTGCACATGTTTTGTTAGGGATCATAGACCGGGTGTGTGAAAATTGGATCCAAAGGCTGTGAAGTGTATCTTCATTGGGTACTCTTCTGGACAGCGGGGCTATAAATGTTGGAATCCTTCAGAGCGAAGAAATTTTGTCAGTATGGATGTCACATTTCGGGAATCCGAACCCTTCTATGGTGAAGAGAGTGATCTAAGTGTGTTATTCAAAGACCTTGACCATTTACCGTGCCTGTCGGATGGTCAAGAGGGGGAGAGTGGTGTAACGCCCCAAGATCGGTACTATGCAGACTTTAGCGTTCCAGCCAAATCCGCATAATAACGATCCTAAAGGACGCCCACCAGGCATAACATGCAGGTCGCAACACACACGTTATACGGGTGGAATTGTGATAACATTACAACAGTTCTCGATGGAACCCACAAAAGAACATATATACAACAACGACTCACAGAGTCAAGAGCCAAGATACAATACAAAGATCCAAAATAACAACGGAAGCGGGTAGCGTCCGGCTACGAACAAGAAACAAATTGGACTAAGAGTCCTGAAGATAAACGAAGGCACCATATCCCTGCCCAGGCCAAGCCGGAGGGATTCCCAAGCTAACGTCGTCAGACTTCAAACCTGTTGGCTGCATTGGAATAGCAGCCCCGAAGGGGTCAGTACTAGTAGAAGTACTGGCAAGTAATACTCACAAGATATCAAAGCTGGAATTCCGGGAAAAAGGGGTTAGCGATTGAGGCGGCGGCAAGCAGCACTAACAACCTATAGAGACACACTACAACAATCGTCTAATAGAGAGGAGGTAAGAGAGCGCATAGGTAACCACCTATACTAACACCAAACATACCCAGCCAATTCCTTACCAGCCCGTTTAACCACGAGCAGCAAGCCCAAAGGCACTCACACAGTTGGCAAATTTTATAAGTTATTGTTCAAATAATCTATCTTACTAGTCAAGTTATTATTATTATCCGGTATAGGTTGTCTATGATCTTGTTAGCCAGCATCATCACCAAGTCGTCCATAACCATGGACACGGCTTTTCGAAAAGATTTAACCCTGCAGGGGTGCACAAATGTAACCACACGCACTTCAACCCTTGTTGCCATGCAATTAGCACACTTTCTAAGGTGTGCCGGCAGGGTATCCGACGCTACACTTTCCTTCACTACCACACAAGTCCAGGGAACCACCTAGCTAAGTCTGACCCACCTTGAAAGTCCGGCCGAAGCTCCGAGGTGGACTTAACCGTTTGCGTCTATGGCTAGGTGACACAAACTACCATGAGTTGGTCACTTCGCATCATACCGCAAGCCCTACGTAAGTAACCACGTATCCATCTTACCATATCATCCGCGCTTGTAACCGTAGAAACACCCGAACTACTTGTGGCGCCCTGGACAAGGCTGCAGATCCGGTACTAGGTCGAGGGGAGTCCCATTTCCTCCCACATGTGGGTAGTGCGCTCAGTCTTGGATCAGAGGACAATAACTCGGGTCCTAGGTGACACTAGCAGAACAAAACACCACGATTGGCCTTCTGCCGGTGCCTTATCTTTATTAATTATATCCCATTGCCAAACATTATAGATTATCATGTGGATTAACCCAACTATCAAATTATAACAAGACTAGAACGTGACTCGAGCAAAACAAGCCTAAGCATGCACTACGACTCGCAAGGCTAACAAGGTAAACAAGCAACATGGTAATAGGATGTGGGGGTGGGGCATATCATGGCTGCAAGGTAAACATGCAAATAGGATCGGGACACAAGCATCGCAATATAAGGCTAGCAAGGAACAAAAGATAGGACGAGTGAGAGACAGAAAACAAGCGAAGATAGCAAGGGAGTATCACTTGCCTGCAATCCGGTAGAGGTAGCAGAACCTGTCGTTGCTCACATCAACTCAACGTCCTATTCCCGAAGAAGCAACAAACACTGGACAACGGAAAAGATGCATTTTACACTACGGCAAAAGAACCGGCATGTTGATGCAATGCATGCATGACATGGCAAGACATGAGAGATGCAACTTAACCAAATTAAAGGGAATCGGGATTCCGACATTTTAATATATGGTTCAAGTTATTTTTCTAAACATCAAATTAAATGTCGATTTATCAAGGAGGAACAAGTCATGGGTGAGCTAATCAAAATTAAATGGAATAGCGACAACAATTAATTTAATTCTCTTCACATTCCATATTTAATTATTTAGGTGTTATACAAAAATATAACTAAGTGCAACCTACATGATGCAAACATGAGCATAGATGGCATATTCCAATTCTACACAATTTTCTGATAAAATTTCATATATGACATTTTTTAATTTGGGCTTATAGATTAAAAGATATGATTTCAGGCATTAATTGCAAAAAGAAAAAGAAAATGGGAAAAGGTTGTGGTGGCCAGGGATCGAACTTGGGCTGACAGGGAGAGGGAACAGAGAGCTAAGAGCAACTCCAGCCGTCCCCCCACGAAGCCCCCCCAGGACAACTTTTCGACGCCGGCGGTCCATTTTCCCCGTAGTCGCGCCTCCAGGACCCCCCCAAGGCCTCGTTTTTTGCCGGATTTGGGCCAAATTTTATCCGGCGTCCCAGGCCGAACCCAGCGCGCTGGGTTCGGCCTGGGGGGGACGGCGAAAGGGGAAAACCGCGCGGGCCACCACTGTCGGCGAGAGAACGCACCTTTCACGAACGGGTTCGTCCTTTCCTCCTCTCCTTCTCCCCGTCGCCGGCACCGACTCCTCCCATTCCGCCGCGAGCTCGCCACCAAAACCACCGCCAACTACCGCGACGACACCCTCTGTAGTATCCCTCCCCGCACCAGCCGCCTCCACCCCGAGAATCGCCGTCGCGGTCAAGTTTCGCGCACATCCGCATCCACCCTGCCCGCGAGGTGTTCGACGCTTTGCCTCGATGGACTCCGACGATGAGGAGATGCTCGCCGCTCTGCTGGACGAGGAAGCCGACTCTGCCGCCGCCGACGACGAAGAGCACTTACTGATGCTCGCCTGTCTGGCTGGCCTGTACGACGCCGATGCACAGCCGAAGCGCGGTGGTTCGGCACCAGGTCGGCGCAAGAGCAAGGCACGTCAGCGTGCCGAGGGGTATTGCATGCTATATGCCGACTACTTCGCCGACGATCCAGTACACGGCGAGAAGACATTTCGGCGCCGTTTCAGAATGAATCGGCACCTTTTCCTTAAGATTTTGCATGGTGTCCGAGAGTTCGACAACTATTTCGTTTGCAAGAAAGATTGCACCGGTACGGTTGGTTTTTCCTCGCTCCAGAAGTGCACGGTCGCATTGAGATTGCTTGCATATGGAGCTCCAGCTGATTCGCAGGATGACTATCTGCGCATGGCCGAATCCACCATCCTTGAGTGCTTCTACAGGTTCTGCAGAGCCGTAATTGGCGCATTTGGACCTGAATATTTGCGATCACCCACTGCTGAAGACACTGCTCGGATCCTAGCCGAGAATGAAGCAAGAGGATTTCCTGGGATGCTAGGAAGCATCGACTGCATGCACTGGAAATGGAAAAACTGTCCATTTGCTTGGCAGGGGATGTACAAAGGGCACAAAGGCGGTTGCAGTGTCGTACTTGAGGCAGTGGCTTCGTATGATACCTGGATTTGGCATTCCTTCTTTGGAATGCCAGGATCAAACAACGACATCAACGTCCTGCAGTGCTCGCCTGTCTTCTCCAAACTTGTTGAAGGTATTGCTCCCCCGGTGAACTTCGAGATCAACGGACACCATTACAACAAGGGATACTACCTGGCAGATGGTATCTATCCAAAATGGTCAACATTTGTGAAGACCATCTCAAACCCTGTGCCGAAGACGGCTAAAGCTTGGTTTGCCAAGTGCCAGGAGGCTTGCAGGAAGGATGTCGAGCGGGCATTTGGTGGGCTCCAAGCTCGATTTGCTGTTGTCCGGTATCCCGCTATGTCTTGGTCGAAAGATCAGATGTGGGAGGTGATGACTTGTTGTGTGATCTTGCACAACATGATCATCGAGAGCGAGCGGAAGTATCCAGTGGATGAGAAGGAGAAGAAGGTGCCATACTTCAGACAGGGTCCTCTCGTGGGCGAGGATCCAGAGGAGAGCGAGCGTCTGCCTGTACCGAAATCATGGACTGCCTACCTTGCAACGCGTCAGGAAATCCGAGACCCAGTAGTTCATGAGCAATTGCAGCAAGATCTGGTGGAGCACCTGTGGAGGCGCAAAGGCGAGGTCTAGGTTTTATGTAATTTGATTTTAAAAACTTGTTTTAAATTTTATGATTTGTTAAACAATTTGTAATAATTTTTCTGTCGAATTATTTGATACAAATGATAAATTTGCTTCAAAAATAATAGATTTTACTAGTAAAATGGGGGTCTATGGGGAAAACGCCGGAAAACGATTAAAAACGCCGGAAAACGCCGGGCTGGGGGGCGACACGGCTGGGAATCGGGCTGCCCCCAGGCCGTTTTTTTCCGCCGGCGCCCCCCCAGCAGGGCCAAAAAATCGCCGGCAATTCGGCCTGGGGGGCCAACGGCTGGAGTTGCTCTAAGCCACTGGGCTGCGGGGGTGTTTGTGATAGGGTAAGGCTCGGGTACTAGATGAAGGATAGGACTCGCTGTTAACTGAAAACAGACAGCAAAGATTCAGATTTTTGGACAGGGGAACGGCGACGGATCGACCTGCAGCGGCGCTGCTGGTTCCGTGTGCGTGTGCGCGTGCGAGCTTGAAGCGCCGGGGTGAGCTGAGTGTGCGCAGGTGCTGGTGTGTGTGTGCCGCTGGGCGTGCGATTTGTGGACAAGGAGGGCAAGGCAAGGCAGCCACCACCACCAAACCGGAGCTTGCAGCCATGGAGTTCTTGATGGACGGGAAAAGAGCCGACGACTGCAGCATGCATTCGAGAAGGGGGCGAGCGGGAATTGGAAGAGCATCTCACCCAAGGAAGCTCGGAGGAGTCGATTGTGCTCGAGGAGAACGGCAACGTGCGGTCGAAGAGGAAGAAGGCGTGGTCTTGGCGGCTCTCCACGGACAGACGTGGACGTAGATGAAGTCGACGACCTTGGCGACGTCCTGTGCAGCTCCGGCTCCTCCTACTTCAGCTCACTGGGCGCGGACGACTGCGGCGTTCCATCCCCACGCTCGGGCAGGGCCTTCGTGATTCCTGGCGGCGGCGCGGTCGGCTGAAATCGAAGCGCCTCTCTCGGTTGGATGGAGAAGAAGCAGAGATGAGGAAGAAAGGAAGAGGGTGGCGGTGCAAGGGAGGGAGAGGGAGAGGAATACTAGGGTTGGAGGAGAGCCTGGCTGGTGGTTTTGTAGAGGAGAAGGAGCAGCAGCGGCCGTCCCATCACATGATCGAGGACGTGTCACCGCTCTGATGCTTGCCGTACAGTAGGAAGGAGATGGGGAAGATGGTGGGCTGAATTTGGGCCAAGGAGAAGGCTGGTTGGGCTGATTCGGTTGCTGCTTGGAAAAAGGTAGAGGGGCCAGAAGGGGCCCCAAGGCTGCTGCGAATTTTTGGTGATTTTTCCCAATTTCAGAATTAGGAAAACGAGAGAAAGAAGAGAGAAGGGGGAAGAGATGAAAAGGAGAGGGAGTTTTGCAAACATTTTTTTTATAACTTTGTTCTTGATTAAAAATAGTTTGTCAAATATTTCCAAATGATATTTTGAAAAAGTTTTGAGAAAAGAAAAAGAGAGGGGTGGATTTTATTAAATCCTCGGATTAATTTGCAAATCAAAAATAGTTTTGTGAAAAATAATATTTCGATTTTTATTTTGCAAAAAAAATGCAAGGTGATTGATGCATGATGACATGATGATGCAAAAGAAAAACAAATAAAATCTAATTTGGGGAAAACCCCGGGACATTACAGTGGTGTTGTTGGGACTGTTTCCAGGCAGCAGCCAACTTTAATGCAGCAACAACATATTGTTGGTACAGGGACTATTTCGGTGCAGCAGCAGCCAATTGTGGGTGCCATTCCGGTACAACAAAGTGAGCAGCATCAGCAGGAGCAAAACTTGCAACAAGACATGTGGGGTAGGATCAATCAAGAACAAAATCCTCGGGTTTATGCCAGAAGACAGATTCAGGGGGAGGTACCTGGCAGTGTGCCGAGGTGGACAACAGAGCAAGAGGAGCAACTCAAGCTGTATTCAAGGAAGCGTGGTAATGGTGTTGCACATCAGGGGGAGCAACAAGATCAGCCACTAACGGAACAACAAGTTAGTGCTGATGTGATTTCCATCTCGTCTGATGAAGATCAGGCTGAAGGGTTAATCGATGGGAAAATTGCTTTGAGGAGAACTACCAGCGAAACGTTATGGGTTCAATGTCAATGATATTGCAAACTATGTTTCCTATGAAGCCTTATCTCCAGCCTACAAAGCATTTGTTGCTTCTCTTCAATCTGTGTCAATTCCAACTGACTGGAAGAAGGCAAAAGAGGACTCAAAATGGCGTAAGGCCATGGTGGAGGAGTTGGAGGCTCTGTGCAAGAACGAGACATGGGTCCTAACACCTCTTCCAACGGGAAAAAAGGCAATCAGCTGCAAGTGGGTATATACTGTGAAGCAGAACCCTGAAGGAAAGATTGAGAGGTATAAAGCAAGTCTTGTGGCGAGAGGGTACAGCCAGACATACGGCATTGACTATGATGAGACCTTCGCTCCAGTAGCAAAGATGAATACTGTGAGGATTCTGATCACTTGTGCAGCAAACTTTGGATGGTCTTTACATCAACTTGATGTCAAGAATGCTTTCTTGCATGGGGACTTGCGGGAGGAGGTCTACATGGAGATCCCACCTGGTTTCTGGACTTCTGAGACTTCTGGCAAGGTATGCAGGTTAAAGAAAGCCCTCTACGGACTAAAGCAGTCTCCAAGAGCTTGGTTTGACAAATTCAGACATGCAGTATGTAATATGGGGTACGGGCACTGTAATGGTGATCATACATTGTTCTACAAACATGAGAAAGGGAAAATCACTATACTTGCGGTCTATGTGGATGATATTATTATCACAGGGGATGACAAAGAAGAAATTGCAAGACTGAAAGAGCGCTTAGGTAAGGCATTTGAAGTCAAAGATCTGGGCCGACTCAAATACTTCCTGGGCATAGAAGTGACCAGATCTGCAAAGGGGATTGCACTATCTCAGCGGAAGTATACGTTAGATCTTCTAAGTGATGTTGGAATGCTCGGATGTCGGGCATCATCAACCCCAATTGATCAAAACAACAAAGTGACAGCTCAACCAGGAGAGCCAGTAGATAAAGAAAGATACCAAAATTTAGTTGGGAGGTTGTTGTACTTGTGTCATACACGCCCTAACATTGCCTTTGCAGTAAGTGTGGTAAGCAGATACATGCATGAACCTAAGAGTGATCATCTAGAAGCAGTGTATAGAATTCTCCGGTATTTGAAGGGGACTCCAGGAAGGGGGTTATTATTTGAGAGTAACAAGCATCTTGTGATAGATGGGTACTGTGATGCAGATTGGGCAAGTTGCCTAGATGATCGTAGATCAACCTCGGGTTTTTGTGTCTTTGTTGGTGGAAACTTGGTATCGTGGAGGAGTAAAAAGCAGGCTGTTGTGTCCAGGTCGACTGACGAGGCGGAATATAGAGCTATGGCTCAAGGGCTGAGTCAAATGTTATGGACAAGAAATTTACTTGAAGAATTGAAGATATTGAAGACTAGTTGTGTGAACGTGTGGTGTGATAACAAATCAGCAATCAGTATAGCAAACAACCCAGTGCAGCATGATAGAACCAAACATGTGGAAATAGACAAATTCTTCATCAAAGAAAAATTAGATGCTAGGATCATCAAGATAGAGCATGTGAGTTCAGGGCAACAGATTGCAGACTGTTTAACTAAAGGATTGGGAACTAAAGAATGCAGTCTCGCATGTGACAAGATGGGAATGATAGATATATATCACCCATCTTGAGGGGGAGTGTTGAAGCAGTGTTTTGGCCCATAAGGCCCAAGCCCATGTGGGGTTGCTGTTAGACCTAGAACTAGAAGTAGTTGGTGCTGGAGGTGTGTACGGGAAGAACAACCAGAACTCCCAGCCGCCACAGACACACAGGAAGCAGGACAGCTTCTTCTTGAAGGTATGCCCTAGGATTCAACAGTAAGTGTGTGATAATTTTTTATTTTTACCTAATACAGTCAAGCAATGTATTATTTTAATATTTTCTCAAAGCACATTTGTGACAGAAATTTAGAATTTGGTAATAATAATAGCTTGGTATAAATCCATAAATATGATGTATGTTTTATCTCGTATTAACAAAATCCTGTCATGAGAATCAGCATATGTTCCCAGTAGTTTTCTCATTGTTCGTCAAGCAATTTTCATCCTTCGGCTGGGGGCAAGGAAATACGTTCTGATGCACTTATGCTAATGAAAAAAAAAATTACAGTCTGCCAAGTGCCATATTTCAAAAAAAAAAAATTATACAAAAAAAATTATGTTCACTTTCATGGTAGCATCTTGATGACTTGTACAAGTACAACAGCTAGTATATTTAGTGCATGCTTCAGATGTAAACTACATGGGCGCAAGTAAATGCATGTTATGAAAAGGTAGATATTCCAAGTAGGAAAGACCACCGAATAACATAGCCTTGCATAAGATCACATAGTCCCTGACAGAAGTTAATTCTATTCCAGTAAATATTTGGACTATTGAAAATATTGAAAAGCTTATCAATTTGCAGAGCAATCGCTTCCTTCATTATTTTTTCATCTCCTATGTACATAATAAACTGTATTGCTTGATCTCTGTGCATCTAATTTTTGTAGGAGTGATTACTTGACAAGTTACTAACGCTGACAATGTGGGATATATATCAAGAAGTATTCCATCGAAACTGCAATAGTTAGCTAGCATCTATATGAACTGCTATAGCTGTTCGCAAGTAAGGCCGAATGTTGTTCACAAGTCTTTTGCTTAACATTTCACTGTTTTATTCCCTTCACAAGCATCACATATAGTGTAGCCAAGGCCTTCACAGTATGGGCACTTTGTATCTTCGCCAACCCACTCCATGAACTGCATTTTAAGAAGTTGCAGTTAAATGCATGTTAGAGAACACATTACAAAGTTTAATTAATAATGCGGTGCATTTCTGCAACCAGAACGCTAGCTTACCTGTGGCTCAATGTTAGGCTCACCTGTCCCATCACATTCTGCAGGAAGGAACAAGGATCATATCAATAGTCGCAGCAAGGATGATGAAGTTCTGTGGATCACTTTTAATGCATTGCGGAAGGTTAACTTTTGAAACTAAAAAGTCTGGCCAATGGCGGTGTGCATTGAAGGCTAGGATATCCGTACCAATGTGGAGTGAGATAAACTGGAAAAGCATCTAGTAAATCCTATCTAGCTAGAATTCCAGTTCCCCTGATTAATTTTATCTGCTTGCCACATGCAAAAGAGAAGTTACGCGCACAAAAATCGAACCTGGTGATGTTTGTATACCATGGTTTTGAAGATTTTAGAGGATACAGTATCTTGTCCCTGATACTGGCAGCTAAAAAATGTACTCATATATGAAGAAGTGCAAGAAGCATTGACTTCAGTACCTAGGCACAGGAGGCGGCCTTCGCCTCGGCAGGTGATGCACTGCTTTGTTGAAGCAGTAATAGTAGCACCACTGACTGGCTTATTCTTGTTAGTCAGCCTGGATGGATCTTCCCACCTGTTTTCGCCAAGAAGATACACTTTGTGTTTGTTGAAGTCTTCTTTTGCCACAGCTGGTTGAATGTCTGCAGTTTCAGTTATAGCTGGAACAAGTGCTCCGTTTAGGCCTTCCTACAAGCAAAACGGAAATATATACTCTCAGATGCATATATCAGGTGTCATGACCGCAGTACTGAAACTCTTTTGTCGCTTGAAGTGTCTGTATTTGCAATGCAACTCTTGCAGAATTGGAGAAGTAGGTGAACATCATCGTGTACAAAAAGATAACTGAATTATTTTGTACTAGCAATGCTGTTACTGCTACTGGAATACATATATATTAATATAATGCCAGTAGCTAAAGTTACCTTTTTCATATCCTCCCCAACATGCCCTGTAAACAACCTCTCTAGTAGCTCCGATGTCATCTGCCCATCCTCAGCAGCCCCTATCGACGCCTGCAGCAGGAAGTAGGCAATATACACGTTTATGTTTGCTGACTTAATGGAGCTATATACGCGTTGGATTATGATGGTGGCGCGCATTGACCTGCCAGGTTTTCACGGCTCGCTCCGTGCCGCTTGAAAAGGTGAAGAACTCCGTGTCTTCTTCGCCCGAGTAGAAACCGAGCTTCTCCAAGGCTTCCTGCATAATGTACAGTTGGGTTTATCCGTTCACAGCCGATTTCTTGACAGTGTGGAGCATCAGCAGACTGCATAAGTTGCAACGGGTAATTGGTGGAAACAGAACATTGCCAGCATAGAATTATATGAACACTGTGGAGTTTTTGAAGTGTCTGTCACTTTGGGCCAGAACACAACAGGTCATGCATGGCGAATCCTAGCCAGAACGAGAGGTGCGCGACGAGGCTCACCTGCATCACCCGCACTTCCTCTCCTTCGCTCCCTACCCTCAGCGCCCTCCTCTTGCCGCTGCTGCCGCTCCCCTCAGCCTTCGGTTTCGCCTTCGCCTTCTCCTCGACCAGAACCACCTCCTTCCTCACCTCGACCACCGGTGCCGGCGCCGGCACGGGCTTGGGCGGAGGCGGAGGCACCGGCGCCGCGGACTTGGGCTTGGGCGGAGGAACTCGAGCAGTGGGTGCGGGAGGCGGAGGCACCGGCTCCGTGGGCTTGGTCGTGGGCGGAGGCACTGGAGCGGTGGCGCCGGCGGGCGGCTCGAGCGCGCGCAGGCGCAGGTGGAGCGCGGTGATCTCTGCGAGGAGAGCCTCGCGCTCGGCGCGCCACCGCGTCTCCTCGCGGAGCCAGCGCTGCTCCTCCCTCAGCCACCGCTGCTCCTCGCGGAGCCACCTCGCTTCCTCGCGCTCCTCCGACGAGGACGACGCGGAAGACGACGAGGATGCGGCCGACTGGACAAGGCGGTGGAAAGCGCGGCGCGGGCAGGGCCTGAGGCGCGGGCGGTGGAAGGAGGAGACGAAGGGGAAGGCGGCGGTGGTGATGATCATGGTCGTGGAGGTGGAGAGTGGCGGGCAGTCAGTGAGGGGATTGGCAGTGGCCTCTGGCCGGTGGCCAGTGTGGATATCTCTCTCGGTTCCGGCCGTTGATATTTCCGGCTCGCTGGCAACCGAAAGTGTGGTGCCGGCGTTCCTCCCGCGCGGCCCAAGCAAAAGCGTATTTCGGCCCGGTTGGAGCGTATCCCGATTGTGTGCATAATACTGGGCCAAACCAGCGGGGGCTCCTATACCCCGCTTTTAGCGGTACGTTAGGTAGCTCCGCGTACCCCCACTCCCCTGCGCGCTCTTATATGGGCCGGCCCAAGTGGCGGCCAGAGCAGGTTTTTTTTTCTGGTTTTACTTTCTGTTTTCTCTTTTTCTTTTCTGTTTCTATACTCATATGAAAATGTATTTATATTTATGGAATAAAAAAACGATAATAAAAAAAATATTTATATGTAAATAATATTATATTTATTTGAATGATTTCATAATGTGAACTTTATATGGTATTTGAACAATTTTAAAAATATGATTTTTTTACTGTTTAAACGAATTTTTAATAAGAACATTTGTATCATTTGAACGATTTTCAAACATGAACAATTATGCTATTTGAACGAATTTTTAAGAAATAATTTATCTTATTTAAAAAAAATCTTACCTAATTTAAAATTTTCTAAAATATGAACATTTATATTATTTGAACGATTTTCGATCCGAACATTTACCTCATTTGAACGATTTTCAAATACGAACATTTTTCTTATTTTAACGATTTTTCGATCCGAACATTTACCTCATTTGAATGATTTTCAAATACGAACATTTATGTTATTTGAACGATTTTTCGATAAGAAACATTTAATTTATCTCATTTGAACGATTTTCAAACACGAACATTTATATTATTTGAACGATTTTTTGATAAGAACATTTACCTCATTTCAACAATTTTCAAAATATGAACATTTATGTTATTTGAACGATTTTACGATAAGAAACATATAATTTACCTCATTTGAACGATTTTGAAAAATGAACATTTATATTATTTGAACGATTTTACGATAATAATATTTACCTCATTCGAACAACTTTTCAAATATGAACATTTATGTTACTTGAACATTTTTTTAAAATTTATTATTTAAATTATTTTTAAATATGAACAATTTCTCAATAAAAACATTTTTATTATTTGAACAAAAACTCAAATCTAAACTCAAAAAAGACAAAAGACAAAAAAGGAAAAAAATAAAATAAACATAAAAGGAAATAATAAAAACAAAAAAAAGAAGAAATGCAAAGAAGAAAAACAAAAAAAAGAAACGAAAAAGTAAAATAAAAAAACCAAAAATATTAAACATAGTACAAAATAAGTAAAATAGAAAAAAAGACATAAAAACGAACCAGAAAAAAGAAAAAGAAGAAAGAAATAGGAAAAAACCAAAATAGTGAAAAAACCCGAATTCAATCTTAATGGGCTGGCCCATCTCGCGAACGGGGGGTACGCGTTGCTTTGTAACCCCCGCGTTACGCGGGGTATAGGATTCGCGCAAACCAGCGCACTCTAAACATCGGACCAAAGCAGGCCCGTGTAGAGGTGTCAATCTTTGCGTACGTGTACATGTGTGTTGAACAAATCGTGAACCATCATGTTGTGCATTGGACAATTTTTTTTTTGAATACCCATTGTCAATATCACGTGTCCGCGGTCCGCCCATGGTGTACGTGCATGCACGCATGTAAATCTTGATATAACAGGAGGTTGGATGGTTAGGTGGGTGGTTGTACCTCTAACCCACCAGAGTTCAAACCCCAGGTTTGACACTGGTGTTTCTCATATTTGGCGGAATATTCTTCAGTGGGAGGCGACGTTCCCGTCGATAGCGAGGCGCCCGTGGTGACTTCGCCAATCTCAAGACCTGACCCGCCGGCTCAGTATTTTGGAGGTGCTCATAGGGGTAGGGTGTGCGTGTGTGCGTTAATAGGGGTGAGTATATACGCGTGTATGTGAGCGCCTATGTTGTACTGTGTTTCGCAAAGAAGTACGTGGTGATAACCCAAAACAACACACTAATGTAGGCATGCCGTGTCGCCAAAGTTACAGGGCGTGGATAAAATCATCTCTCGTTCATATCTTCGTTATAGCAAGCACGTGCGTGTATGGCGACTCGGCGAAACGTTCTCCGACTGTGTCTACTCGTAATCTAGCTAGCCGGACGATGTTAACAGCTCTTTCTCGATTATCTTGATAAGCCCACCAGTGCCTTGGAAAGAAAGAGCTGTATGCTTTTAATATGGCGATGTTGGCGAAACAGGGTTGGCGCCTATTGTCAAAACCTTCCTCTTTATGTGCTCAGGTCTTGAAGGCCAAGTATTACCCGGACACCGAGCTTTTTGAAGCTACACCGCAAGAAGGTATCTCATATACTTGGCGTAGCATATTAAAGGGTGTTGATCTTTTGAAGAAGGGTGCTATTAAGAGAGTGGGTGATGGGTCCTCAATTCATATATGGAAGGATCCCTGGCTTCCAAGAAATTGGAGCCGAAGAGTTATCTCTCCTAGAGGGGATACGGTCTACTCAAAGGTCGCTGAACTTATAGACCCGACTTCTGGACAATGGGATGAACAGCTGCTGCGAGAGTTATTTTGGCCTCAAGATGCTGACATGATTAAAGCCATTCCGATTTATGATGATGAGGAAGACACCTGGGCATGGCACCCTGATCCGAAGGGCCAATTCTCAGTGAAATCAGCCTACAAGGTGTTCCGGAATGACACATTGCAACCTGAAACTTCTGGGTCACTGCAGCAAGCGGATGTTTTGTTTCACTGGAATTTGATCTGGCAAACGCATTGCACACCAGTGGCAAAACAACTTCTCTGGAGACTTGCACATAATAGTCTGCCCCATCGGTGGAGTATCCAACGTAGAGGCATGGACATTGATACCAGGTGCCCAATGTGTGGGCGTTTCAATGAGGATGGAGGGCATCTTTTTCTGAAATGTAAGGCTGTTCGTAATATTTGGAATGAACTCCAGCTAGGCGAGCTAAGACAGAAGTTGTTGACCTGTGGAGATTCGAAGGAGATGATTGCATATATTTTAAACCAGCATGAGGAGAGGAAATTACTGTGTGTGGCCTTGCTATCTGTGTGGTGGAAATACAGGAATAAGAAGAATGCTGAAGAGGTAGAGTGGAGACAGGATACTGTCATTCATCACATCAGAGTGTCTGCTCTTGAATTTGAACAACACTGTGGAAAGTCGAAACAGGTGAAGCATAGTCCTGACCTCAGATGGACTAAACCGGCTCCGGAAGTCTTAAAACTGAACACTGATGGAAGTGTGGCTGCATCAGGTGAAACAGGGGCTTGGGGCTTTGTCATTAGAGACTCTGATGGTGATGTGATGGGATCAGGAGCAGGGTTCATGGAGTATGTCCAGGACGTGGTGCATGCTGAGGCAACGGCTTGTTTACAGGCTCTGAAGTATGCTCAAGAATGGGGTATGGCCAAAGTTCATGTTGAAACGGACTCCCAGTTGCTGGTCCAAGGGTTGACTACCAATGACCAAGATCTATCGTTAAATGGTGTGATTTTTAGAGAAATTAAGTTTCAAGCTTTGTTGAATTTTTCTAGTTTTCATGTTACCTTTTGCCCGAGGGCTTGTAATAAGGTTGCGGACGCTATGGCGACGCTTGGCGCAGCTCTACGGCACAGACCCCCAGCTGTATGGTCGGGTTCTGTCCCTGAATCTGTGCGTGGTTTGGTGGCCAGCGATCTCGCTGAGCGCACTCGTTAATGGTATGTTTGTTTTCCATCTAAAAAAAAAAAAAAAAAGCTCTTTCTCTGCGAACTGGCTCCTTTGGTTGGTGAACCGTCTACGTACATCGCGTATCTCATGTGTTCGCTGGCTATGACGACACGTAACCATCAAACACTAATTAAATGATCCCACGAAATAAAAAAACCCACTAAATGATCTATACGGCTCTGAGAACAACCTGACCTGATAGCGCATCATGGACAGTTCTGCAGTCTAGCTAGGTGATAGCATCGTCGTCGACAATTTTACAGTCTATGATTGAGCGTTCTTCTACCCTAATTAAACCAATATCTTGAGGAAGTGTTAGCGATGCACAAGTAATGCCAGAAACAGATCGATTAAGTGTTGGATGAATCACGTACTTGCTGTAGTAGTAGATCCTTACAAGCAAAATGAGATCCGGAAATACGAAGGACTTCCCGACAAATTAAAGGGGGAAGAGGAGCCGTCTAAGAAAGATACTGCGCGCTAGTGTATACTAATCCAAATTTGAATAGCCATGGAATTAGTCTCTCGTGATTATCCTGATCTGATCAAAGATCCTTCTAGTTACCGAGGTTGCGTGGATCAGCTGCAACGAATTAGGGCGAGACGCACAAACCCCAGCGCTCATGATGACACATGTACGATCGACCTCTCCTCAGGTTGCTCCCACCGCCGGCAGGGCCGGCGCACCGGAGAGTTAGCTAGAGATGGAGATGGAGCCATCGAGGACCCCGACGTTGCCAAAGCTGAGCTTGTTGGCATATATATACGTATTGTCTAGTCCGCCAAGGCTTAGCCGTGCACCATCTGGAGCACGTGTACGTACGTACGATTATCTTCCGTTCATCTATATATCATTCCCCTTTCCCGTCACCGCATGTCCTTTTCAAGTGAACCACCGGACGGAGTAGCTACACTCGAAAAAATGATTCTGAGTTTTTTTTTTCTAAGAAAGACCCTACGCCTCTTGTCGGACGCAAAATCCGTACAAGTATTGTGCTCTACATCATCCCAAAATTGTGTTTTGTGTGTAATCTTTGTCGACTGATCGAGTTTTCCGGTCGTCCCTTTCAGATCTCGCTACTCACCTTCGCACCTCGCATATGTCCTTTTCACGTGAAACTTTGTAGCAACCAACAACCACCACCAAGAAACGCACGTTTTGAAGCCTGGACAAATCACAGATCCTAAAAGTACCTGAGTTGACAGTTTCTTGTGTACAACGCCATGGTATTAAACTCGATCACAACCCTCTCAATATCTTTTGTTAATTGCCCGGCGCTCAGCCCTCTCCATATCTTGGTCTTCCAAGCCTCATGCTGTCGGTGGCTTTTTGGGTGTAGGGGATACTCGCAGTGACTGGGTGGATGACGAACTACCCTATATATTTGGCCGATTATTAGGGATGACGAACTGCCATAAATACGTTTTAAACAAATTTTAAAACGTCAGAAAATTCGGATACAAAAACTTCGCGCGTACATCTCGCCGTTCTACATGTTCATGAAGTCGTTTCACAGATAAATGATATTTTTCGTGATGTGTGTAAAAAGACAAATTTTGATGCTAGAAAAAACTTTTCACGAGACATTTTTTGTCTTTTTTTACACAAGCCACAAGAATAGTTGTTTTTCGCGAAACTTGTCGTAGATACATACAACGTTGAGAGGTACGCGCGGAATTTTTGCTCAAATTGTTTTGACATGTCAAAATATTTTTTTTCGGTGGCAGGAACATATGCTCCCATGTGCCAAAATGAATGACCCCGACTATTAACAGAATACAGAGTATTCATGTACAAAATATGCTTAAGTTGCTCAATAATGGCCTATGCAACATACTAGTTTATGTGATTATATATTTTCTTGGCATGCGCGTATATAAATTGACTATTTTATGTTAGAGTCCATTTATTTATTTTGGCTACATAGTAAATGTCAGAAATGGATATGAAACATCTTCTGTAAATATTGAGATAATTTTTCAACAACAGTATAGAAGAGAGATAGCAAAGTCTCTTGGAGTAACAACTTCTATGACCACGGGAGGGGTAGCAGCTGCAAGTGCCAATGAAGAAGGAAGGTGAGGGGAAGAAATGGATGGCAATTTGGTCTTTCATGGACTAGCAGTGGTGTCTCATGGTTTCATATTACATCGATCTTAATTTATAAGAAAATATTACATTGACAGTCAATCAGATGGAAATTTGAATGAGAGGCCGGTTTGCCGGCTAGAGAGCAAGGGCAGAGGCCGGAAAAGCTTGGTGGAAAATCCGATTCCCCAATCTAAAATGTGTGACTCATATGTTGTAGGGAGAAAAAATAAATGCAAGTCAATTATTTTGGTGGAACAAGGTTATAGTGGTGTATATTAGATGCACATGAATGCGCATGTGATTGGTAGCAGGTCTAAGAGCACAAGGCAGGAAAAATGGGCCCTCCATAGCTTGATATAGCTAGTCATCCAAAAAGGTTCTTTCTGTATATATCCTTTCCATCTCCGGTAGCATTGTGCTCTATATATTCTCTCTCTTGTATTTTGATGATGTCTTGTAACCACCACTTCCACTACTATTTCTAACAACTACAATTTCAACGGATGTCGTGCAACTGATAAAAATAGTAGAATTATATGATATAACCGGATGTAAGGTCGATTCTAATTGTCTGATATTTTTTTCAAACGGGTAAACCCCCTTTCCAATTGTTCAACGGAAATAACGATTTATATAAGCATCTAAATTCTGAACACGTGCAACTATAAAAGGCTGCTAGGATCTTAATTAGTCAACTATGAATATTGACCGAGAAATAATTATTTGAGTAAAACGTTTGGGAAGTCATCAAGTTGTATCGAATGAGCGGAATGGTCACCAACTAGAAAAATGCTAACTATCGGTCACCAAGTTGTATATTTATGACACGTTGGTCACTCCGTCATGACAGACGTTAAATCGCTAACGTGGCTGAGTGTTTTTTATAAAGACCCACTTAGAATTTTATTTCATCTAATTGCTAGGTCTTTTTTCTAACTATTTTTTGTTTGCCTTCTTTTATTTGCCGGTCAACACGAAAGCTGGCCTGTGTTGCCTCTTGTTGTTCGCGTCACCGGGATTTCGCTTGCGACTTGTGCGGCGCACGTGGGTGAGGCAGGGAACCAAGGGCATGCGGCCGGCGGCCGCTGTCGGCACAGCACCACGCCCACGCAGATGCACATGTACGCATGCAAGCCGAGGAACCCGCCGACCCGACCTGGTCGCACTCGCACCGGCCCTTGGACAGCACGCACTCGTACGTAGGCTCGTAGCACGTACGCCCGACGCCTACGGACGAGCTCGACCGCGTCTGCGCGCTCGCCGGCAAATTCCTCGGCCGGCCTCTCCGCCATCTCCTCCTCGACCTCGCTCCAGAACGTGTACTCCTGTCTCGACCTCGGTGCTCGGTGCCCCTCTCGGCGACTTCTTCCCTCCGGCACCTCCCGCGGCACGACGACCTCCCCCACCACCGTCGCTACGCTACCAACGTCCCCACCCCGTCGTCTTCCTTTGCTGTTGGCCGCGGCCCCAAGAAGGCGACCATAGTGGCGGCCGGGGCAGCCGCCGCTCGGAGCTCTGTCCGCTCCCGCCGCTGCTGCGCCTGGCCCCCATGGGCTCCTCCGACGGGGACACCGCATAAAATGCACCGCAGCAGCTCTCTGGCTCCGGTGTAGGCGGCAGCGCATGCAGCGTGACCTTGAGTGAGGCGAGCGCGTCTAGCCCGCCCAACACCACAACCGCATCCCGTCGCAGCCATCCCAGCCGGCCACAAAAAATGGCCCGTTACCTATTTGGTGAAATAGGTAGCCGAGATTTTATCCATGGGACGAATAGATGTGAAGAAACAAAAATATATGGTACATTTTGTAAAAAGCTTTTGTAAAAAGCAGTCAAACACGTTAGTGAATTAACATCCGTCTTAACGGAGTGACCAACGTGTCACCAACATATAACTTGGTGACCAATAATTAGCATTTGAAAACAGTTGATGACCAATTCGCTCATTCGCGGCAACTTGATGACCTCCCAGACGTTTTACTCTAATTATTTCTCCTCCTCGAAACAGGATTTCGCCCCGCTTTATAAATAAAGCAACCATCCACATACATCGTTAAGTCATACAAAGCCAGAAGAGCACGAAAAGGAGGGAGTTTAGCTGGGGCAACAGCTCGGACAAGCCCAACTAAAAGCTAGAAAAACAAGGCGAGAAAGCGCCAAAAGGGATAAAGCTCGGCGGCGAGACGACTAAGGGAGGCGGCGCGCCGCCACCAAGAGACGATGAAGGGTGTCGTCCAGCCGCTCCAAGTCCCGCTGTCTACACAGCGGGTGCCACTGCTGCATAAAAGCCAAGAATTTGAAAACAGAGTCAGAGGCACGCCTAAGAAAGACACGCTCGATAACCATTTTATTGCGTATGGTCCAGAGAGTCCAGGTCAACGCGGCGAACACTAACCAGAAGAGGCGCCTCCCCTTACCGGTCCGGTTCGCCTGCGCTTCGAGGAACTCTCCGAGGTCTAGGGCCAGCCAATCCGGCCCAGTGCCTCGTACACAAAGCTCCATAAGAATCGACCGGCAAGACAAGAAAAGACAATGTGAGTCCCCGTCTCGGGGACCGCACACAAGGGGCAGAGACCATCACCTGGCCCATGGCGCAGGGCCACCTCCGTGCCCGAGGGAAGACGGTCGCGGAGAAGCTGCCAAACGAAGATCTTAATCCTCAATGGCAAGGGAGCCTTCCATAATGGAGGGGTCCAAGATAGGTCGGGCCCACTAAACAGGGCCCTGTAGGCAGAGCGAACGGTGAACGAGCCCGATGGAGAGATAGCCCAGGCCACCTGGTCCGGGGTATCCGAGAGCGACAGTGGTAGTGAGTCCTGCATCTCCGCCCATTGCGCCTCCTCCAAAGGGCCGAAGTTGCGGCGAAACTGGATGTCCCAAGACCCATGGGTGGTGGCATCTGCCACCAGAACCATCGGGTCGGAGCAGATAGCAAAAAGTGCGGGGAACTTCGTGCGTAGCGGACGTCTATCAAGCCATGGATCCAGCCAGAAGAGGGTATCCGTGCCATCACCAATGTGGCAGATGACCCCCTGCGGATCTCATGCTTGATGGCCTGGAGGGATCTCCAAAACTGAGATCCCTCCTTCCGATCACACGCCATGAGGGGACGACCTTGTAGATACTTAGACTTGACTAGCTGTAGCCAAAGGCCTCCCTCGTCCCTAAGGATCCGCCAGACCCATTTCAGCATCAGGGCGACGTTCAAGTGGCGGGAGGAGGTGATACCTATGCCCCCCAACGCCTTTGGGGAGCATATGTCCGCCCATTTTACCATATGGTATTTCTGGCGGCCGTCGGACGCCTGCCAGAAGAAGCGAGACAACTCCTTGTCAAAGTTGCCGTGCACCCCTTCCGGGAGGACGTACAACCCCATCATATACATAGGTAGGCTGGAAAGACAGGAGTCAATGAGGACGGTCTTACTCCCCTTGGAGGTAAACCGCCCTTGCCAAGGTTCCGCCTTAGATTTGACCCGCCCAACTAGCGGGTCAAAATCCTTAATAAGGGTCCGCGAGTCTCTAATCGGCATCCCCAAGTAGGTAACTGGGAAAGACGACAGCCTACAGTTAAGGTTGTCTGCGATCCGCTGTTGCTCCTCGGCGGAATAACCCATAACTATGACCTCACTTTTGTCGAAGTTGATCTTGAGGCCTGACATGGCCTCAAAGCAGAGGAGAAGAAACTTGAGATTGATAATGTCAAGCTCCGACCCTTCCACCATGATCATGGTATCATCCGCATACTGGAGATGGGTCACCCCACCACCTGGGATGAGGTGGGACACCACACCCGAAAGGTGGCCAGATCTCTTAGCACGCTCTAAGATTTCTGCCAGGGTGTCGACGGCGGCGTTGAAGAGAAGGGGGGAAATAGGGTCCCCCTGCCTTACCCCGCAGGAGGGTCTAAAATGGGGGCCCACTTCCCCATTTATGTTGATGGAGGTGTTACCAGTCATGACGAACTGCATGATCCACCCAATCATCCTGTCGTCTAGACCTCGGCGTTCAAGGGCCAGGCGAAGGAAGGCCCAGTCGAGGCGGTCATAGGCCTTCTGAAAGTCTAGCTTCAGGAAGACACCCTTCTGGCGTCTAGCCTTAACCTCATGCACAATCTCATGAAGTGCTAGGATCCCATCGTGGATCAGGCGGCCTTTAAGGAAGGCGAACTGGAAGGGGTGGGTCAAGCGCTCCAAAATTGGAGCCAGTCTTGAGGCGCACACCTTCGCAAAGATCCATTGGATGACATTAATCACGGTTATCGGTCTAAACTGGCGGATGTCCGTGGCCCCCACAACCTTGGGGATCAGGGTAATCACGCCAAAGTTAAGGCGGGACATAACCAATGTTCCAGTGTAAAACTCCTGGAACATCGGCATGACAATCGCCTTAATATCCTCCCAGAACTTCTGGAAGAAAATAACCAGAAGGCCATCCGGCCCAGGGGCCGAGTTAGCCTTCATGTCCATAACCGCCCTAGTCACCTCTTCCAACGAAAAGGGGAGGGTGAGCTCCGCATTCTCGTTGTCAGAGACTCTAGCCCCCGCTGGCCATAAGTCTGGTGATAGGGAGATCCCCGTACGGGGCCCTGCCGTGAAGAGGTCCTTATAGAAGGAATAGACATGGGCGGAGATGTCTCTGGCGTCTTCCAAGAGAAGACCATCCGCCCAAAGGCAAGGAATGGAGCACTTGCGGCGACGCCCGTTTGCAATGGCGTGGAAGTAGGCCGTATTTGCCTCCCCTTTAAGGGTCCAATTCAGGCGACTCCGCTGTCGCCAGAAAGCTTCCTCGCTCTTAAAGATCCCCATCAGGGAATTTTCTAAAGCATACCGCTGAAGCCACTCCTCAGCGGTGAGGCCAACAGAGTCTGACGCATGGTCAAGCGTCTGAATCTGTTCGAGAAGCTCCGCCTTCTGTAGGCGAACCGCCGCCCCCAGGTTGGCCCCCCATCCTCGCATGAAGCGGCGTGCCATCTGGGCGCAGTGGTGCCACACATCAACCGCGTTGAAAACACGGGGCGGGGAGGATGCTGCTGCTGCCCACTTTAAGCGAACCGCTTCCGAGAACCCTGGCTGACCAAGCCAGAAGTTCTCAAAGTGGAATCGGTTTAATCTTGGAGGTGGGCCGCCCCGGAAGATAGAAGCAGGGGAGAGTGATCTGAGCCAATCCTAGTGATCGCACGAAGGGAACAGAGTGGGTATTCAACCTCCCACTCTACAGACACGAGGACCCGGTCCAGCACACTCCGAACTGGGTCCGCCCGGTTGTTCGACCAGGTGTATCTCGCCCCCACACGCGTGATCTCCCGAAGGGCAAGGTCAGCAATGCAGTCATTAAACATCCTCATCCTGGGCACGTCCACATTAGCCGAGCTCTTGTCATCCGGGGAGCGGATCAAGTTAAAGTCCCCAGCTACCACAACCGGAGAGGAACAACAGTTCCACCTTCGATTTCAGTTCTAAAAGGAACGCTGGGGACCTGCTATGGTCAGCGGGGCCGTAGACAATAATAACCTCCCACCGGAAGCTAGTGCGTCTATGGGTGAGGGACATGCTCACAAAGAACTCCCCGCTGTCCATGTCCTCTATCTCAAAGGTATCCTCCTTAGCGCCTAGGAGGATACCTCCCGAGTGGCCAGAGGCTGGCAGCCAGTGCCAGGCAAACTTGTGCCTACTCAGGCCCTCAAGCTCAGGGATCGAGAAGTCCTTCCGGATCATCTCCTGTAGACCCACTATGTCAACATCTTCGCGCCTCATATGTTCCTTGAGCTGGTTCCACCGGCCGTCCTGCCCGAAGCCCTGCATGTTCCAAATGAGGGTGCTAAAATTCATTGGATCACACTATCGGGGGCCCCCTTACGGGAGGCCAAGCGAGCCCTACCACGCGTCGAAGGCTGGGACGGAACCTTGGGAGGTCGACCCCGTGGCCCCCCCGCCTGGGGGGTCTCAAGGGGTGGAGCCTCAACAGACGGCAAGGAGGAGGCAGAACTGGAGCTCGATGCCACCTGCATAGGTCCATCCTGCTCCAGGGGGCCCTCCTTCACGCTCTCCGTCTAAGCGCGCGAAGCAGCAAGGGCCCCCTCATAAACCTCCTTCGCCTTGATCGCAGCAATTTGTTCCAGTCTAGGGCCGAGCTCGCCACGAAACACTATCCCACAGTCCGCAGCTACCTGTGCTAAATGGTCCAAGGGGACCTCCTCCAGAACAGAAAAATGAGAACCCGAAGGAAAGGAGGAAGGGGAGTGGAGTACCTGAAGGGTGGTCATGTGCAGCAGCCCAATGCACGGCCTTGGCCGCCATGGTCGGCTCGGTCCCCACAACCTCGGCTATGGCACGAGCAAGCCGGGCACTGTGGCGGGAGGGTGGCGGGGTCGGTCGGGGGCGTCGCGGAGAGCGGTCCCTGGTGACAGCCACAGGACAGTCGATGGAGACTGTGGCAGAGGCCAGGGGGCTGGGGCAGGGGTCGCCGGGCCCGGAGGTGGAGACCCAAGGGGCGAGGTGGGGGGTGGAGCCCGGGGAGAGGGTGTAGCATACCGCCCCTGCCGAACGGGTCGACGAGGGTGGCACGACTACAAGCCCTACACTCTCCAAGTCCACCTCCTCCTCCGTGGCAGGGGCCTCCAGCGAAGCAGTCTCGAGCCCAGAGAGACCGAAGTTGGACCCGTACTGCTGGAGAGAAAACCCAAGGCTCAGGAGGGGGTCAGCGTGGGGCGACCGTGGAAAGTCCACAGTGGCCAGCTTAGCCGGCGCACTCCTGGAGAGAGGGGCCGGCTCAGTGAGGAGGGCCACCGGCGAAGATGCCTGTGGCGAGACAGCTGCGGCAACCACCACCCCCTCCTGGGGTGGGTCGGCAGTAGAAGGGGCGTCCGGAGGTGGGGCTGCCGCCGGTGGGGCCTTAGGCACAGGGGGCGGCACCTGGTGATCACCCCCTGAGTCATCGTCATCCGAGGAGTCCCCCCCGGAAGTGGCGTCCTCGTTGCCAGAGGGACCCCCGGGGGTAGCCGACGCAAGCCGCGGGGAAGAGCCAGGGGGCCGAGCGTTGTCCAGCTCCACCGACACGTCCCTACCTGCCAACCCGAAGTACATACGGGGTAGCGGGCCAGGGAGTGCCGCCGGGTCTAGGCACAAGACCCGGATGCGGGCCGGGCCAGACCCGGAGAGAGAGCTCGAGTCGATCCCGACAAGCTTGCCGATGGCCTTGGAGACGGCCTCCAGAACATCCTCGGTCTTGAGCTCATCAGGGATCCCACGAAGGCGGACCCACACAGAGGAGAGTGTGGCAGTGGTCGCAGGATCGGCCGAGGATGGCTTGATTGAGACTTGGAGCTTGTTGATAGGGAGGGTGAAGGTGGTGCTGCAGGAGCACATGTTTAGCAAGGCGGCCGACGGGAACACGACTGGAAAACTCCGTAGGCGACATCTCACGGACCTTCCACTCAACTCCCGGCATCATGTGGGTGAACTCGTCATGGATGAGGTCAACAGTCACACCCACAGACATGGTCGGGAGCTGATCCGGGAGGATGGAGACCACCGCCAGGTGCTCAGGCACGGTGAGCTGAACCCCGCCGATGTCAATGTAGTAGAAGACTCCATCGATGGACTGGCCAAGGAGCTCCAACTGTGGGCGGCGCGGCAGACGGGTGCCCACGATACACGCGCTGACGCGGTGAGAGGGGTCACCACATAGAAGACACCCCTCCGGCTCGGTACACTCCGAGCGGTAGTGACCCATGTTCCCGCAGTTGAAGCACTTGTTACGCGCCCGGCCACCCTCCCCCGACTCCGCCTGAGCCAGAGGTGCGGACGTCTCCGCCTGAGCACGCCCGTGAGTGGTACCGCTGGGCTCGCCGGCCGTCGGAACAAGTGGAATCCCACTCTGGATCCCTCCCGTTCCAGCGCCCGAGCCCTGCTTGCCCTTCTTCTTTTTGTTCTTCTTCCTCCTGCTGGTTGTGGCCACACTGGACGCCGGGAGGCCAGGGTCAGCGGGAGCACTGCGAGGAGGGGCGTAACCCCGCTCAGAGCGCCACTGGCCAGCCGGCCCCCGCGAGCCCTGCTCGTCGCGGTGCGGAGGCGACGACCGAGCCTGGCCGGGCGAGCGGTGAAGGAGGTCCCGACGCAGGGCCTCCGGCGACGGGCTACGACGAGCAGGGGAACGAGAGCGACGCCTCCCCTGAGGCGGACCAAACCGTGGAGAACGGGGGGAAGGGCGACGAGGGGAGCGGGGAAGGGAGCGGTGAGGGGACCGGCGGCCGACCTCGGTAGCCGAGCGCTGGTCGCGGCGGCCCGGTGACCGGCGGCGAGGGGAAGACTCGCGACGGGCAGGGGGCCGGTAGGGGAGCGAGGCCGGCGGGGGCGGGACCGGGGCGGGGGGTGGAGAGGGGGAGCGTGCACGGCGGCGCGGGTGGACGTCGTCCTCGTGCCGGCGCTTCATGGCTGTCACCTCCGCGAAGGACTTGGTGAGAGGCGGCGGCGGCGGGAGAACGCGAACAGAACGCGATGAGGACTGATGCTTCGTGAGCTGGGGAGACGAGGCCGGAAACCCTAAGGCCAGGTCCCAGGATCCCTTCTGGATCCACAACCAGGCGCCCACGGGCCAGGCCGGCCTGCCATCGCGCGCGAGGCCCACAGAACGGGCGTCCTGGTTGCGCCAGGGGAGGATTGGCTGCGGGCCCGCTCCCGGACCAATGGGCCTAGGAGGAACCGGCCCAGCAGCGGCATCCTCCCTTCGCGAGCCACCACCGCGTGGGGAGACCGGCGGCGGCGACGCCAAGGCACGACGTGCCCGCGCCACCAGCGCCAGCCCCGAAGGAGACAAGAGGGGCTCGTCCCCGGGGCGCCTCCCCAGGTCCAAAGCGCCCACCGGCGAGGTCTCCAGAGGGGACAACACAGCGGCGCGGCCATCGGAAAGGGGGCGCCTTCCGTGCGATGGCGCAACCACGGGCGCCGAAGGGGGGCGCAGCGCCGGCCGCCTGGTAGGTGAGCCCCGAGGGGCGCGGACGTACCTGGCCACCCGGAGGAAGTCTCCAAGCGTCGGCTAGGCCGGCAGCGCACATCTCGCCGCCATCTCGGCGAGCTCGGCCTCCTACGCGGCGACCTCGTCGGCCACGTCGGCCCAACTCTGCTCCATCCCCCGCCCGGGGAGGGGACCAGAAGCATGCAGCGCACCTAGGACGGCCGCCCGCCGTCGGTCACCGGAGGGAGGCAACGTAGTCGCCAGCGAGTCGCCCAGGCCGCGCACGGAGATTCAAAATTTCCATCGCCCCGAGCACTTCACAAGCCGGGTTAATTCACCAAAGAAAAACGTAAAGCGAATCTTGTACTTTTCAAAAAAGTAAAAAAAGGCGAATTATTTCTAATCAAAGGATCCGGGTTAATCCTCCTTTTCGAAAAAATATGTACTTCTAGTTTTTTTTTTTCGAAACGGAGGCTTTGCCTCATCTCATTAAGTAAGAAGAAGTTTGACAAACAATTCTTGGATCTTTGACAAGTATATAAACAACTTCTTAAAGAAAAGAAAAAAAGCAGCAGCCGCGTAAAATCAGGCAAGCACACACACCCTGCTCTGTACAGCTTGCACACGCTACATTGATATATACGACCAGCAGTGATGGGTGAGAGGCAACGCCGTCGCTAGAATTCGTGATTCTCTCTTGATTATTTTTTGCAGCACCAAAGTTCTTGCTTTTTCTCATAATGATATGTAATTCGTCTTTTTTTACTTTTTTTTTGAAAAATTGGTTACTGGTGAACCGGTGGCTGTGTACATCTTAGCTATGCAGAGCCAGATGTAATGATTAAAACTCTTAAATAACAAAATCACTTTATCTTAAAAAAAGAAGCTCTTGGCTTTAAGTACAGATTTGCCTTTAAGTACAGATGTGCCGCGACCCACGAGCGAGCGAGGAGAGGGCTCTGCAACCGCTCACGCTAACCGAAGAGGGGGTAAGCTTGTAGTTGTAGGAAGCAGCACAGAAATGGGCGCGGCGACGGGCATCGCCACCGTGCTGCTGGCGTCGCTCGCGGTCCTGGCGCCGTCCGCTCGTGGCCTCGACCGCGCCGAGTTCCCCGACGGGTTCCTCTTCGGCGCCGCGACGTCTGCTTACCAGGTTAGTCGTCGGAGCTTGGCCCTCGGAGTGATTTCTGCCATTCGTTCTCATACGTGGTTATTCTGCATGCGTTTCAGATCGAGGGCGCGTACATGGAGGACGGCAAGGGCCTCAGCAACTGGGACGTCTTCACCCACACGCGGTGTAAGTCATCTCTCCTCTCCGCCTGACAACCAAAACTAACGCGGATAGTTTCCATGTTCGTCGTCTTTCTCTGGTCGTCCCATGCGTTGAGCACAGACAGAGCAGAAAACCTCCGTGCTTTCCTCCCTCCCTCCTTGCTAAATTCAGGTCCATCAGAGGTTGGATTGCATGGTGCTCTGTTAATGAATTTACCATGGCATGGATGCTCATCGTCATGCAGCTATATTACGTTACTATCATATCAAAGTCAGTAAATCTAAATCATCACCGGGATAAGGACATAAGCCGTTTCCTATTACAGCTAGGAGCCCAAAAGAAAGCTAGCCTTGAAAGATTCGGTTTCGTCGACAAGTAGTGGGATCCAAATTAAGGAGGTCAATAACAAGATTCAGAAGCCGGCCGCCCTATTTTTGTTGTCGTTTAGGCAGGGCCTGCAAAAGCAATGTCAAGGGGATATTTTGTATTTGGGTGGCTCATATCTGTTTTTCCATATTTGTACAATAATAATCATACAATGCATTGATTTCACTGTGGTCACCACATCCACCTTCGGGCGAATAATTCTTCGAGGGCTTACTGAAGTGATCCTTAAATTTGTTCCACCGTATAATTTGTCCCATATAATAGTCTACTCAAGCTTTTGGGTTTATCTTTGTACTAGTGTATGAGCGTCCTCGATCATTGTAACCCATGCTGTCCATCTAAAATCAGATGTAACATGTCGAACGGTGCTCGATCACATGCAGTTCTCCTGCATGTTCTCTGAATGAAGAACACTCTGCTTTTGTCTGAAAAAAAGCTTTGCTTCGCTGCAGATAGGGATATCATGGATGGACGGAACGGGGACGTAGCGGATGATCACTACCACCGGTACATGGTACAGAATCAGCAAGCACATAATCACTAGTACCAATTGCCATGGCCCATCTTATAAATTCTTAATTGTACCCATATATTACCGACACTGCTCTGAACACAGGAAGACGTGGAGATCATGCATAATCTGGGCGTCAACTCCTACAGATTCTCGATTTCATGGTCTAGAATACTGCCAAGTATGCATGCCAAGAAGAATTTATACACATGCGAAAATTAAATTTATATATTTTTCTGTTTAATTAGTCACCGTTCAGTTCCTTAAGACAGTCAAAATGTCGTCGAATCCTCGCAGGAGGCCGGCGTGGAGGCGTTAACCCAGCCGGAATCGCGTTCTACGACCGCCTGATCGCCGCCCTCCTGCAGAAAGGTAAGTGGCAGGTCTCACACGCCGCACCTCCGAACTAAATTCCACCCTAATAATCTTCAATGTCGAGCAGGGATAGAGCCATTCGTGACGCTGCAGCACTTTGATCTGCCGCACGAGCTGGAGACCCGGTACGGCAGCTGGCTCGGCGCCGGGATCCGGGAGGAGTTCGGCTACTACGCGGACGTGTGCTTCGAGGCGTTCGGCGACAGGGTCAAGTTCTGGACGACGTTCAACGAGCCCAACCTCTTCACCAAGTTCGCCTACATGCTGGGCCTCTACCCTCCGAAGCGCTGCTCCGCGCCGTTCGGGACCTGCAACAGCGGCAACTCCCACCGGGAACCTTACAACGCCGCTCACAACATCATCATGTCTCATGCCGTCGCCGTCGACAACTACAAGAGGAATTATCAGGTACCACAACTTATAATCTGTCACACGCTGACCAATTCTGTCGTTGGCACTGCGATACTACCGTTTCAGTGCATCTGAATTGCAGAGACGCCTTTGTCTTAGCCGTTTTGTATCCATGTGTACGTGTGTTGATTAGGCGAAGCAAGGTGGCTCGATCGGGATTGTGATTGCGATGAAATTTTATGAGCCGCTGACGAACACCACGGAGGATATTCTGGCGGCACAACGTGCCTTGTCTTTTGAGATACACTGGTATGTCCATTTCATCACCCTCCTGGTGCAACCGTCTGAAAATGTTTCACATCGGTTTTACAAGGTTATTGTGCTAGTACAATGATTTTTTTACGTTAGTAAAAAAACTTCATCCACTTTACTAATATGCAACAAAGGGGGGAATAATACGAAATGTTTGTATGTCCACCTTTCCCTCCTACAGGTTTTTGGATCCGATATTCTTTGGTGAATATCCCAAAGAAATGCGTGAGATGTTATCGTCAAACTTACCAAAGTTCTCCCCAGCAGAGAAGAGGTTACTGCAGAACAAGGCGGATTTTATTGGGATAAACCACTACACCGCAATTTACGCCAAGGATTGCATCTCTTCTCCGTGCAACCTTCAGACTTATGAGGGGAACGCACTGGTCCTTGCTACAGGCGAAAGAGATGGCGTATGGATTGGGAAACCAGTAAGAACTGTTTCTGTAATATATCAATATTCATGTTGTTTTCTTCTTCTTTTTTGACAAGTTCGGTGTGATCAACCTTCCAGACTGCATTCATTGGTTTCTATGACGTTCCAGAAGGCATGGAGAAGATCGTTAAGTACGTCAATCAAAGATACGAGAACACACCTGTATATGTTACTGAGAACGGTTAGTGGCAAGTACAAGCCAATTTCAGAATGTTTTCAGTAGACTCCTGAAGATTCCTAGCCCCTTATATTTTGCTTGTTTTCACTGATCATGTGTCAACATACTATCTTCTTCATTTCAGGCTACTCGCAATACAGCAATAATAGTATGGAAGACTTGATCAATGACGTTGGAAGAGTGAACTACCTGCAGGGCTATCTCTCGTGTATCTCTTCAGCCGTCAGGTGACATGTAGAAACACATCACATATTCTTCATGTGTATCACATGCTTTACCGGTGACATCCAAAAAAAACCATGCAACAGCTCTAAATATATTGGACTGGTTGGATGCTTACAGGAGAGGAGCAAACGTGCGCGGCTACTTTGTGTGGAGTCTCATGGACAACTTCGAGTGGGCTTTCGGTTTCACCGTAAGGTTCGGAATGTACCACGTCGATTTCCAAACGCAGAAGAGGACTCAAAAGATGTCGGCGAAGTGGTACCAAAACTTTCTAATGGGATCTGGGCCGGTTGATGCAATGCAAAATATGAGAACATATATCTAATACTTGTGGTGCCGAATGCCATGGATACCATGAATTCAACATTCTAGCATGTTTCAGTATAGATATGAAAGCCACATCTTGTGGGATCGTACGGTAGAGTCCTACCCGTGTGAAGTTGATGGATAATTCCATGTTCAACACAAAATTAAAGAAACTCATGTGAGATGTATTATCCACCACGATCAGATCTTAGTTTCTTGAATTTATTTGTTGGTTAGCTCTCAACCTCTGCCATATCGACTTTAAAATAGCTCAAAAGTTCATATTTTGTTTCCAGCAAGTACACATATCAGTATGGAGTGGCATCATTAATAAACATAAGAAAGTAGCATTTCCTCCTTTTCTTAGAACTTCATTCATCTCACACAAGTCAAATGGATTAGATCTAAAGGTGCGTGCTCTTAGCTTCCCCTAACACTTGGTGTGGTTTACTGAGGCTGTGTACACCCATGTACATAGGTGGCTCCACCCATACCGATATCACCTTATTAGGAAATTAGCACATACTTAACGTGAACTAAAAATACGCAATGGAATCAATGTATAACCTCCGTGCCACTATGTAATAACTAACAAATCGTTGTCGCATCAGATCGAAACATGTGCATCAAACATATACGAAAAAGCAGGTTCAGCATGAACCTATGACACGGTCTGAGTGCAAACGACATACATCTAAGACAAGTCTTATGGGCTCTCTCAGCAACAACAATATCAACACATCGACACCAGTATTTTACGTGAAAAACCTCTCAACTTGAAGGGAAAACTACATACCAAATTCACCCTCATCCATCATATTGTCGTCCGCACCACCACTGAGACAATATCAACACATCTAAGACAAGCCACCGCCACCTGTCGCCACCACGCAAACCCGCCACAGTCGACTAAGCCCCACCGACCCACCCATGCCAAGATGCACGGATATACACATGGCCTCTAGCCGCCGCAACACCAACAGACTAGAGAGCCTATACATGCTCCGTCGTCGCTGCGTCGAGTCACCACAGGAGTTCCACCCTATGTGGAGGATGACAGGGCGCCGCCAGCTGGTTCCCTCCTTGTGGGCTAGGGTTAGGCCACACGGGGGTGGGGACATAGTTTCCCGTTTTTGGCAATAATGTGATGGCTATGATCGGGGTTCTCCACATCGACCATCAAATGCCATTTTCACGAGATACATAATAAATCTAGTGGGCCCTCTCCTCCTCCTCCTCTCGCACTCCGATTCAGCACGCCTTTCGGTCGTGGTAAACTGGCGTGGCGACGGTAAACTGAAAAAATTAAGCAAGAGAATGAGCTGGGAGGGGCTCCCCACCTCTTCCTCCGCATCCCCCGCCGCCCTAGGGCGCAGCCGGGCAAAGCCTGGCCGTCACCGGCGGCAGGGGAGGCCTCGTCATCCCCTTGCGCGAAGGATCGGTGTGGACCGTCTTCTCCGAGCTAGGGTGTGGTGCGGCCGGGCACCATGGCGTGGTGGCTCCTCGGGCGCATCTGGAGCGGCTGTGGTGTGGCGGGTCAATGTGGTGGTCTACGCTTTGGAGGGGCGGCGGCTTCAGCTCCGATCTCTGGGCGGCAAGGAGGTAGGTGACGCGGGCGTGATGCACCTAAAATGCATCTACTTTTCCAAGCACTTTGCTTCATAAATTGCTCCGGAATCCTCCCATATTTGAATAAAACTGCTGAATCTGACGCTATTTTTAGCAAAGTCTCTTTTCTGGTTGTTTTTGCAGGAAATTAAATCGGAGAAAAATACCCCGTCAATTTTTATGGAAAAGAAGGGCAATGTGCAAAAGATGGACACGAGGAAGCGTCCGAGGGCCAAAAGAGGGGGCCCCACGCGGCCAGATTCCTTGGCCGCGTGGGCCCACCTATCTGGCGCCTCGGGCACCGCCTCTCCTTCGGCTTTCGCGTACCCCCTCATATATATGAAAAAGTGGCTGACCTAGGAGGGGAGGTCGATTCCCGAAACAGAGCGCCGCCGCCACCACGATCTTCGTTTTCGGAGTCAGATTGATCCAGGATTTCTCCCCCGGAGGAGGGATCCGGAGGCCGTCTTCACCGCCATCTTCACCGCCTTCATCTCCATCGACCATGAGCTCCCTCACCATCACCATGTGTGAGTAGTCCGCTGTAGGCACATGAGGTGGATGGGGATTGGATGAGATTGATCATGTAATGATACCCGTTGTCCGAGATCTTAGGGGTTTATCTTGAGGATATTTTTGTATTGTGTTGATGCAATTATGCTATGTTTAATGCTTGCTACTAGGGCCCTAGTGGCATGATTTCAGTACTGAATTATTTTGCCCCATCATATAATTGAGTTTGGTATTTATCTGCAAAGTGTATCACCTGCTATTATGTTGAACATGTGAACCCTAAATGTGACATATAGGGAAAACAAGGGGAGATTTTTTAGTTTGAGGATTCTATGTGTTCATGAAGTGTTAATGCGTTGTTCCGGGCTATTCGAAAGGGTAGACCTTAATTACCTGTAGTTCCAAGTTGGCCCCGGTGAAATGGGCAGGTAGGACAATAGATGTTGTGCAAATTCTCTTGGTTAGTGCGCACAATTAATTATGGAACACATACCTACATATATCGGAGTTAGAGATAAGTCCCATTGCTATATGAATCTTATTATATGATCAATCTTATTCATGCAACACCCCGTTGTCACCTCATACCTACGTTTTAAATCTCTGAGTTACACTTTCACTTTTCCGGTGAAAACTGGGAAACCCTTGTTTACTACTGCTGTTTTATTTTGTTTGCTTGAATCATTCTGCTGCCATCACTATTACTGCTGCAAGTTTATTGATATAGAAGTGTGGTTGAGAGTGACGCCTCAATTGCTAAAGTCTTATTGGTATTCTTGTGTTCCCATCGAGTCGAACTATAAATTTGGGTAATACTTCCCAACGAAGATTTCAGCGATCCCCTATACTTGTGGGTATCAGGGCTACAGGATCGCGGGTCGCTTCACTTTTCCGGTGAAAACTGGGAAACCCTTGTTTACTACTGTTGTTTCATTTTTTTTGCTTTAATCATTCTGCTGCCATCACTATTACTGCTGCAAGTTTATTGATATATAGGTGTGGTTGAGAGTGACGCCTCAATTGCTAAAGTCTTATTGGTATTCTTGTGTTCCCATCGAGTCGAACTATAAATTTGGGTAATACTTCCCAACAAAGATTTCAGCGATCCCCTATACTTGTGGGTATCAAGACGTTTTCTGGCGCCGTTGCCGGGGAACCTAGCTTTATTGGTAAGACAACTTGTTATCATTTATTTGCTACACTTGCTTGTTCCCAACTATGGGAAAGGAAAAGAATACTCCGAAGGGAGTAAGGCCTTCAACTACTCGTAGAGGTACTGATTTGCCAAGTAGGCAAAACTTTTCACCTGATGTTTGTAACAGTCCAGATTTGGTACCCTAAAATATGGGCCAAATTTTCACTTTTGCTTTGTATTGCATCATGGCATAATTATTTAAATTGCTAATTATAAGTAAAGCAACACTTGGAAACAAAGCAACACCTTAAAACAAAGGAAGCAAAACCCTTCATCAAATTTCCAAAACTGAATGCTTTGCCCAAAATGGCCAAACCAACTTATTCTTGAGTTTCCAAATTGTCCCGGAAGTTCTAAGAATTTATTTTTATAATTGCCAATCAAATAAATAAATTTGAGAATTCAATTGGGCTTAATTCAATTCCTATTTTGGAACCAAGAAAAGTTTTCCAAAAATTCAAACTAAAATTATGGGGTGCTTCAATATTATTGTGAGGTCCTCCATGAATATTTTCTCTATTTTTGGAAATGGTTAATTGCTCCATCTAAATGCTTTTTGCAAATTATCAAAAATGACCGAATTTAAAAGCTGTGAACAAATCATGACCAAACTTTTTATTTTGCTTCCCAAATTTTTGTGGAGTTAATACATGTTATGGAGAGGCTACATAAATATTTTCATAATTTCTAAAAATGTTTAAGAGGCTCAATAAAATACCTAAAGTCCTACTGGTTTTAAAGAAACAGAAAAAGAAAAGGAAAAATGTTTAAAAATCTGACAGGGGGCCCTCCCTGTCAGCCTCTCTCCTCCTTCCTCTCCCTCACTGTCGCTGCCATGCCGCCGACGCCGTTCCCTGGCGCCATGCCGCGCTGCCTGCTCGCTCTGGTGGCCAAGGACATGCCCAGGACGCTCACCTGCCCCCTCGACCAGCTTATCCCCTTTCCCCCTCCCCTTTCGACACAAGGAAGCAAACCCTAGAGCCGACGGGGACACCGCGCGCACGCCACCGCCTCGCCGTTGCATCGCCGCCGACCGGAGCCTCCCTGGAGCCGCTGAGCACGCCACCGCTTCGCCTCGTCGTCCTCACCGTCCTAGGACAAGGAATCGCCGCGGGGTCAACCGCATCGACGCCGGCGTCCGCATCCTCCCCGACTCCGGCCGCCGTGTTGCGGGCCAAATTGACGCCGCCTCCGACCTTCCCTACCTCCGCCGTGCAGCTCTACTCGTCCGTGGTGAGCCCGCCGTCCTCTAGGACACCTTTCCTCTACTCCTCCCCCTCTGTGGCCTCGTGTTCGTGCGGGGTTCCGCCGGTCGCCGCCGTGGCCGCCGCCCGTCGTGCACGCTCTCGACACCCTGCACCTCCCCTCTGCCCACGTGCACGCCCGCTAGCTCCGCCTTCACGCGGCACACACGTTGCGCACGCCAGTCTCCGCGAAGCACCGCCGGTTTAGGGTCGTCGCCGGCCACCGCGCCTCGCCGCTGGCACACGCGTGCGTGCGTGCTAGCGCCGGCCTGCTCGCCCGGCCTGACCGCCCGGCCTGACCGGCCACGAGGCCGGGGCTTCTCGGGCCGTGGCCCGGCCATATTGGCCGGCCCAGTGGCCGGGGCCTCTCGGTTAGTGGCCCGGCCATATTGGCCGGCCTGCACCCGGTCTGGCCGGCCTGACAGGGAAATTTCTTTCCCTTTTATTTTGTGAAACAGATTTAATTAATTCACAATTAATTGAAAAATGCTTCAAATTAGACAAATCAAATTTCCAGATGTTCAGAAAAACAATCTCTACTACTTGAAATCTTTGTAACCTTCTTTTGGATTTATATTATTTTGGTTATTCAAGAATTCCTAAAATGGGTTATTTAATACCCAAATTGGGAAATTCATAACTTTCTGATTATTTGTCCAAATTTCATGATTTAAATATCACTGTGATCCACACCTCCAATGCAATCAAGTTATGAACTCATTCCATCATGATCACAAACTTTTATCTGTTGTTTCATAATTTGATTAAAATGAATTAAATTCATTTATTTCTTTATTTTGCTTTTCATTCATCGGTACTCTTAAAATGACAAATAAAATACCAAAATGATCGGAAGAACGAAACCTATCCATTCTTGTCATGTTCATGCATATTTGAGCCACCTTTATAATAATTTAATATTTTATAAAGAATGTGGCCACTAAGATAAATATGGGGTTGGTTCCAAATAATTGCACTAATTATTTGGCTCCTCATTTAAATTTGCTTTCAATTTATATAATGATATCTTTGCATCAACTTGACATGTCATCATGTGATTGAGCATTGCATCTTGAGTTCGTGTGATTTATGTGTTCTTTGCCTTTTCTTTTGGGGTATCGATAGATTCCGGAGTCGAGGGTTCCCTCTCCTACCCCGACGAGCAATACTACGCTACCCGGCAGCAAGGCAAGAGATAACCTAACCTTCTTGGCATTTAGCATCCTATGTTTATAAACTTATTTTATCCACCATATTAATTGCATGCGATTCAAATGTCTCTTTTGGTATTATTAGAATCCTATGATTGCATGTTTTTCCCCCGAGCCAATCACATGTATCCCTACCTATGAACCATAGTGTTGATGTGTTGGCCGGATACAAGTATAGTGGTTGGTTATATAGTAGCTATGTTTAGCCATGCTTAATAGATGCTTTATGTCCGTTATTAAATCCATAATTGTTTAAGTTGATGGAATGTTTCGGGCACGGTGGATGATGGTGATGCTTAATTAAAATGCTAAGACGGTTCGGGTGAGTTGCCATCGGGGATGGTGTTTTGCCTCACTCTAGCCCCTAGGTGCGAGTTCTTGTCTCTAGAACCAAGATCGAGCGTGCTGCCATTGGTGGGTGTATGGGCGCCTTACCGACCGAATAATTTGTGAGGGGCTTGTCAAGGGTCCTCTAGTTCGAGTTTTCCATTTGCGCGTGAGTTGTGTGGGTGGAAAAAGGAACGAGGATGGTGGTGTTTAGGAATGTGGCCGCGGGGCAGGGCGCTGAGAGCGCTGATCCTGTCCTTCCGCACACTGATGGTCCTTGAGTAAGCCTCATGCAATGTAAAGGTCTAACCGCGCCCGCTTGCCGGCCTTCCCCGGAAGAGGGCCAACTAGGTGAGCCGGACGGTACCAGTGGATAAGGAGCTGGGATTCCCTCGGAACCTGGCGACTTCAAATAGTACACCCCTGCAGGGTTAATCTTTTCGAAAAGCCGTGTCCGCGGTTATGGACGACTTGGGAACGGATATACGAGACCATAGATAACTTATAACCTAACTGATATGGCAGCTAAAGGTTGCATAATCAACGTGTGATAAAGGTTCACTTCCTCGAGGGTGATTCGAGGGGGTGCCTTGGTGGAGATGAGTGTTGTTGGTGACAAAAGGGTTCGATGAGAACCAATGAGGAAAATGTTACTCTCTTATCTCCCTTTTTAAAATACTCTGATTAGACGAATGCCAGGTGTCTTTTATGTTTCTGTTTATGAAAATTAGCTTTATGCAAAAGAAATACATATAAAGCTTTAGAGCCTCCGTCAGTCATTGGGCCTATATCGTCCTACTAAACTTGCGAGTACATCGTACTCAGTCTCTCTTTGCTGCCTCTATGATTTTGTATTCCAGAGGAGGACGACACCGAGCAACTAGGTGGGTTCTTCGTTGACGTCGACTACTAGTCTGGGGTTCCCAGGTGGCAGCTTGGGACCGTGGAACAAGCTGGCTGGGATGATGTTTATTGTAGGCCTCTTAGGCCATATTTTGCTTCTTGTTGTTAGACAACACTACCCGCTTCCGCTTGTTGAATTGTTGGATCTGTGATCCTTTTGTTTGTAATATTTGTATTCTTCTCGTTATATGAGTTGCTATATAAATGTTTTGTGTCGTAGAGTCATGCTTTGTGCCAGTTCTGTTCCACAAGTCTCGATCTTTGTTTTATACATTGATGGTTGTGTTGACTACATAGCCTCTCTGTATAATTCCGGGGTCGGGGCGTTACAATGTTGCTTCTGCTATTGTTACTAAGAAAAAAGGAAAGGCTTTATCTAGTTCACCATTGTCTAAAATGTCTACTAGTACTGAAAATGATTTAATATGTGGTAGCATAGACAAAGAAGTGACACCTGAAACATCTGAGATAACTAAAACACCTGAATTGCCTGAATTACCTGAATCTTCTATTATTGAAAATGTGGAGTCTGAGTTAGAAGATAATGAATATTCTGATGATGAGCATGAAACTTCTTCTGAGGAAGAAGATGCATTTACTATGGCTTTTATGGATTCGAATTTTTATAAATTGGAAAAACTTGATAGCTATGCAAATTCTCCTCTTGATGATTATTTCCCTGTTTCTAAGAAAACGAATGCTCCAGCTATTAAAATTAAAGACAAAGATTATGAGTTCAGTGTTGATCCTGAAATAATTAAAAAAGCTGAGAAGTCTAAGTTTTATGGTAGAGATAATGAATTTCCTTTTGAACACATTGCTGCTTTGCATGATTTGTCTGTGTTATTTGGTAAAGATGAAATCCACCAACGTTATTATTTCTTAAAGTTGTTTCCTTTTACCTTGGGAGGAAATGCTAAGATTTGGTATAATTATCTAGAACCTGGATCTATTACTAGCAAAGAGGAATGCTTGCAGGTATTCTATAATAAATATTTCCCTGCTGACAAGGTCCACGGTTTAATTATTGAGATTAGCAAATTTTCACAGAAAGAGAAGGAGGATTTACCCCAAGCTTGGGGGAGGTACAGTAAGATGGTTAGGAATTGTCCTACCCATGGCTTCAAGAGTAATGAAATTCTTGATATATTTTACAATGGACTAACTGAAAATACTAGAAGCTATCTTGATAGTATTGCAGGTAATGTTTTCAGGGAAAGGACCGTTGATGAAGCTACTGAGTTATTGGAAACTATCTCCAGAAATTATGAAGATTAGAATATTGAAGAGTTTGATGGAAGAGAGATATTCCCGGAGAAGAAAGGAGGCATTCTTGAATTAAATGAAGAAGGAATGAAAGGAGCTTTCAAGGATATGAAAGAGAAGGGAATTAAAACCTCTCACCTCAAGAAATTATCTGAATTGGGTGTTAAACTTCCTACTGATCAACCTTGCTTCCCTATTCAAGTTAATGTTGTAAGCTCTATGGAAGGTAATGAAAAGGTAACACCTCCTGTTGAAGTATCTTATGTTGATGATTTTGCTTATCATAATAATCCTGAAGAGCATGATATTAGAATGAAAATTATGGAAAACTCTCATAAGATTAAATTTCTTCGGGAAAATTTAAATGCTAAGGTGGGAGAGGTTAAAATAATTACTAAACATTGTGAGATGTTGAATAATCAAGTTGAACAAATGGTTTCTCTTCAAAATCAATTGTATGCAAATCTTACTGAGAAGAAACAGGTTTGTGGAGTTAATACTAGAGGTGGTGCAAGTACTCAGGATCCTGACTATCCTAAAGACCATCCCAAGAGGAAAGAGCAAGAGGATCTCAAGAAGAAATCTTCTGCAGGAAAATCTCCCAATGAAAACAAAGATAATGACAATTCTCAAGAACAAGACAAGGATATTTCTATTTTTGATGCTGAGACTGAAGATGATAATAATGAAGAAGAGGAATCATCTCCACCTGAAGAAGAGCAACATGAAGCTGAAAATATTGGAGAACCTGAACCTCCTGAAAAAGAAGACCCTCAGCCATCTATTGAGAAGAATAAAAAGAAGAAGCATCCAAATCAACAAAAAGGTAAAGAGAGGGATTCATGGGTGCAAAGACCCATACCATATCCCCAAGAGGTAATGAAATCCTTGGATGATGCTAGATTTGAGAAGTTTCTCGAATTAATTAAAACCTTATATCTACAAATTCCTCTTGTTGATGCTATTAAAATTCCTCCATATTCAAAATATATGAAAGATATTGTCACTAATAAAAGGAAGATACCTAATGAAGAAATTACTGCTATGCTTGTTAATTATTCATTTAAAGGGAAAATGCCTGAAAAGCGTGGAGATCCCGGTATTCCAACTATTCCTTGTCATATTAAAGAAACCTATGTGAAATATGCCTTATGTGATTTAGGAGCTGGTGTTAGTGTTATGCCTTTTTCTTTGTATAAGAAACTTAACCTAAACAAATTGGTTCCAACTGAAGTTTCACTGCAAATGGCTGACAAATCAACTACTGTGCCCATAGGTATATGTGAGGATGTTCCCATCTCTATTGCTAATGTTTTAATACCTACAGACTTTGTCATATTAGAAATGCCTGAGGATGATAATCTATCTATTATTCTTGGAAGACCTTTTTTAAACACTGCAGGAGCTGTTATAAATTGCACTGAGAGCAAAGTGACATTTAATGTCAAAGGAAATGAGCATACTATTTATTTTCCCAAGAAGAATCCTGTCACAATGGTAAACAAGAGTGTGAATTCTATTCAAAGAAATACTCTTATAGTTGGAAGCTTTGAATTTGCACTACCACCTCCTGAACCAAAATATGCTACCTTGATGATTGGAACTATTCCGATCAAATATGAGGTAACTTGAATTTCTTCTTTAAATATAAAATAAGAATCATGTATTGTATCTTTTGCATATTATTAATGAGACTTGATCAACCTCATTACTAATGTGGAAATGATGAAAACTTGATTCCCATAAAAATTGTGTTGCATTTAAATTTTGTTTATCTTAAAATTTTAGAATATATGCATAGATATAATTATTTCAGAGTTCAGAAAATTCCAGAATATAAAGTTTTAAAAATTCTCTTCAGAAAATTTTCTCAAAAAATTACAGAAAAATTTGGGGGGTAAGTTATTTTACCAGAGGGACCAACAGCCAGAAGGGGGACACCAGGAGGCCACCAGGGACCAGAATAGGGTGTCCCACGCGGCCAGATTCTTTGGCCATGTGGGACCCACTAACTTGGCCCCCAGGGGGAGTTAGGTGGGGAGCAAGTGCTCATCTCCTTCCCCTCGACATAAAACCACCTCCAGGTATTTTTCCAAAATTTTCCCGTGCTCGTTCTTCCTGGTATCCTTCGATCTCCAAGTTTAGGGCAGATTTTTCAAATCTGTTTGGTGGGATTACTCCTTGGTATGTGACTCCTCCACCCATCCAATTACTCTTTGTTCTTATGCTTTATATATGAAGTATTTTGCTGCACTAGGTGTCACCTAAAATGCTTGAGAAGTCCATTGATTTAAGTTCTCTAGTTGATATTGATGCATGATATTGATGTGGGGACTAGTTATGGAGGGCTCAATGTTGTTTTAGAGTGTTGCATCTTAATTTTTGTTGGGTGTTATTTTTGCACAGCAAGGTACCATGATGAACAAGGGGAAAGGGTTGTTAGGAATGACTTCATGACCTAAGAGAAGAGCATCAAGAGTCTCAGATAATTATGATGATAACCACCTATGGGAAGATAGTGCGATGTATGCGGGAGAAAGGTTGCGGATTCATGCAACCAAATGGCAAGACCCCGTGGTTCTTGATCATTGGGGGATAGGAGAAGACTTCAACGCCTTTGCCGCTGCAACCGGCCTACTTGAGTTCTCCCGTCATCCGAGGGAGACATACGAGAAACTCTCGCAGGAATTCCTCTCTACATTCCGGTTCGAGGGCCCCGACAACTACAAACTCAGTAAGAAAAGTAAGCCACCGCCTCCCACCTTTGTAATAAAATTTACTATGAGAGGGCAACGCCTTGTTATGTCATTAGATGAATTCCTCAAAGCTATTCGCGTAGAGAACACGGGTAGTTGGGATGAAACCCGTGCTGATTCTAATCAAGAACTTGTTGCTTTCTGGCATAGTATTTCTATGAATGTTTCTGAGAGACTTAATAGGGGTAAATTCACTCACATACAGCACCCCGGTTTGAGATACTTTGCTTTGTTCCTTGCAAGAGAATTTCTTGCTAGAGATAACACTTCTGCTTGCACTGGACCAATGGTTTATTTACTTAAATGTGCAAAAGAGGGAACACCGTGTGAGTATAACTTGGGAGTAATTCTTGCTAGGACTTTACACTTGGTTGTGATAAGGAATAATACTGATTACACTCCTATTTATGCTGGTGCCATTGCTACTTTAGTATATGAGCACATTAAGGAAGAGAGGGGTTTTGGTGATGACATGGGTAGGCTTGTGAGAGAGTCTAATTTACTTGATTTTACTTTGAATTCTCGCATGGAAATGAGTGAAAGGCATGGGGATCATTATATGTATAGCTATAAGAGTTCTAATGGACAAAATGTGTCCATTAGGCTCCCTCGTGCTGACCTTTTTGACAGGACTACCGGGAAGTGGATAGTGGAAGAAGCGCAACCTCAAGAGGATCCCCAAAACCCAGGGATGCAAGGCTACCATTATGGGTACTTCCCTGGAGATGGAAGTGGTGGGTACAGTTACCCTCCGGCATACTAGCTTGATCTCAAGCTTGGGGGAGTACTTCTCTCCCTTTCATTTCGTTGTTTTATATCACTTTTTATCTTGTTATGTTTTAGCTTCTTGTTCTGAAAATCACAAAAACACAAAAAAGATTTTATTGTTCCTTTTTCTTGTTTACTTCTGATCATTTACTTTATGCATCGTAAAATCAAAAAGAACAAAAATATTTTCGTTTTCTTGAACCAAATGCAAAAACAAAGGTGCGGGATTTCTGAAATCTGCTCACTGTTTTATTTTTCATTTTTATTCTGTGACCCCAAATGAGCTGAGATTTTAACCACTACTGCAACTCTTCATAACCTACACACCTGTAAAGTATGAGATTTTTCTGAGGTGTTTAGGTAGGGTAAAAACTGTACTATATGCAGTAACATTTTTCTGGCAGACTTGAGTTTTATTGCGCAGTTCAAGTTGGGAGAGGAGAACAACGATGATGAGTTGATGTGTATGAAATGGATGAAAGGTATGACGCCTTTGCTGTGCTTATGTGGACTTTTTAATAACAGCAAGTGTGCACATTATAACTTCTTTAACATCTAGGGAAGTAGTAGCAAATGTTTATCTTCTCCGTGTTCTAGTATGTTATATGTTGATGCAAGTGAAATATTATTTAGTGACAACACTTGGCTGTGGATTGAGTACTGTCGCTCTAAACAAAGGTCTGTGCATTTCATTGTGCTTACTAAACTTGCCAACCAAAGAGAAAGTAAAAGAGTTTTTCAAATGTTAAAACATGAAGTCATATACTTGACAAGCTTAGGGGTTGCTAGTTAGCCCAAATGTGCTGTCACATGGCAAGCTTTCAACATTGCACTAAATTATATCTAGTTGATATCATGTACTTTTGTTTATGGATGCTTATCACGGTGCCAAATAAATGTGGAAATTTAGCAGGTTTAAGTAGTTGTATAAATGGCTAGAGAGATACCTAGGCCGCTAATCTAAGCCATGCTGTCATGGTGGAAATTTACTTACATGTTGTGTGAACCTTCGGTGATGCACCCCACAATAAAAAGCTATACCAATAGTAAATAAAAAGGGTGTTGAGATTGTTTCTTATGTTTGTTTGTCTTGTCATTTTGACATGGGCTTGTTCCATGTCCTGGGACAATAGGTACCCCAGTTGATCCTCTTGATGACGCTATTATACAATGACTTTTGCTTGAACTTGCTTTGTATCCCAAGTTGAGTAACACCGTGGTGTAGGCACTCGTATTCACGGGGCATGAGGCTCTCAACCATAAGTTGGTCAGGCATATGAGTCATGAGAGGAACACAAAATAATTTGATAAATCTGAGAGCAAGTTTGTAAGGACAATGAGTTCACTAGTCAATAAAAGAAAGAATCAAAAGATCTCAAAAATCTTGACATGATTCGATCTAAAGCAATGCAAGAACCTTTGTTTGTTTTTACAGTTGGGCAAACTCATCCAAGTATTGACACTTCATGTTATTTCACCTGCAACAAATATAAACGCTTTAACACTGATTAGATGCACCTTTGCTAACGTTTTGTTATTTGTTAAGGAAGTTATGTTGTGAATATTTGTTGGTATTAAATGGTGTTAAATATGCAAAGCAAAGTTCTTGTCAAAGTCTTTTCATCGCTTCTGCACTACGTTTGAGTTGTTCGAGGGCAAACAACGAGCTAAGCTTGGGGAAGCTGATGCACCTAAAATGCATCTACTTTTCCAAGCACTTTGCTTCATAATTTGCTCCGAAATCCTCCCATATTTGAATAAAACTGCTGAACCTGACGCTGTTTTTAGCAAAGTCTCTTTTCTGGTTGTTTTTGCAGGAAATTAAATCGAAGAAAAATAACCTGTCAATTTTTATGGAAACGAAGGGCAATGTGAAAAAGATGGACACGAGGAAGCGTCCGAGGGCCAAAAGAGGGGGCCCCACGCGGCCAGATTCCTTGGACGCATGGGCCCACCTATCTGGCACCTCGGGCACCGCCTCTCGTTCGGCTTTCGCGTACCCCCTTATATATATGAAAAAGTGGCTGACCTAGGAGGGGAGGTCGATTCGCGAAACAGAGCGCCGCCGCCACCACGATCTTCATTTTCGGAGTCAGATTGATCCAGGATTTCCCCCTCGGAGGAGGGATCCGGAGGCCGTCTTCACCGCCATCTTCACCTCCTTCATCTCCATCGACCATGAGCTCCCTCACCATCACCATGTGTGAGTAGTCCGCTGTAGGCACATGAGGTGGATGGGGATTGGATGAGATTGATCATGTAATGATACCCGTTGTCCGAGATCTTAGGGGTTTATCTTGAGGATATTTTTGTATTGTGTTGATGCACTTATGCTATGTTTAATGCTTGCTACTAGGGCCTGAGTGGCATGATTTCAGTACTAAACTTATTTTGCCCCATCATATAATTGAGTTTGGTATTTATCTGCAAAGTGTATCACCTGCTATTATGTTGAATCTGCGAACCCTAAATGTGACATATAGGGAAAACAAGGGGGAGATGTTTTAGTTTGAGGATTCTATGTGTTCATGAAGTGTTAATGCGTTGTTCCGGGCTATTCGAAAGGGTAGACCTTAATTACCTGTAGTTCCAAGTTGGCCCCGGTGAAATGGGCAGGTAGGACAATAGATGTTGTGCAAATTCTCTTGGTTAGTGCGCACAACTAATTATGGAACAAATACCTACATATATCGGAGTTAGAGATAAGTCCCATTGCTATATGAATCTTATTATATGATCAATCTTATTCATGCAGGACCCCGCTGTCACCTCATGCCTACGTTTTAAATCTCTGAGTTACCCTTTCACTTTTCCGGTGAAAACTGGGAAACCCTTGTTTACTACTGTTGTTTCATTTTGTTTGCTTTAATCATTCTGCTGCCATCACTATTACTGCTGCAAGTTTATTGATATATAGGTGTGGTTGAGAGTGACGCCTCAATTGCTAATGTCTTATTGGTATTCTTGTGTTCCCATCGAGTCGAACTATAAATTTGGGTAATACTTCCCAACGAAGATTTCAGCGATCCCCTATACATGTGGGTATCAGGGCTGCAGGATCGCGGGTCGCTTCGGCGGCGACGGTGCCTACGGCTGCATCAAGTTCCAGCCGGGTACGGATTTGTGTGGCTGTTGGTGAAAGCCGTCATTGACGATGACGGCGCCTCTTGGCGTCATTTTGCTTGTTGAACCCATCATTTTTGCAGCCCCCATTTCCTTGCTCGGGTGCTCTCGGGAAAACCCTAGATCCGGGTCTCCCGGATCGGACGTTGGCGACACTTTGGTGTCGTTATCCTGGTTGGGGGCATCATCTTTGGAGCACTATCTGACGGGAGTGGCTTGGAGGTGGAGTGGCGTTGCTCCTATCGCATCAACGATGACGAGTTTCGGTGGCATGGCGCAGCGGGGTCTCGGCGTCGAGCGTGTGATGGTGGACACGCACAGGGCGGGGGCACTGTTTTGTGCCATGGTGGCGTCCACGACCACGACAGGTCTGGCGAGGACTTTGCAGATCTCATCCATAATGATGCTCAGTGGTTCGATGGCAGTGACGACTTCTAGAGCGTGTGCACGAGGTGCTCGCTAAGAATCTGCTAGACCGGATGGGCGCTCCTGTTTCACCGAGAGGGTATCTCGGGATATACGATGTTCCCGGTTCCTAGTTGATGAGGGGTTTTCGAATTTTCAGGACATAAGACCCTGCAGACATGATCTTCACCCATTGTCATGGTTTGTAGATGTTGAGTGGTGGCTTTGGAAAAAAAAATTGTGTAAGCTCTTTGTCAGTACTTTGTTGAATAAATTAATAAAGAAAATTGTATCCATCTTTTCGATGTAGAGACCGAGGATCATCCTCCATTTCAAAAAAAAAAAGTCGTTTTCACGTGCGCCACGTTACTCCAACCAACAATAGGCTTATTTAAGAGGGACTTGGGCAGGAGCGCATCTTAAAATAAGTCGCGTGCCAGCGAGAGCTCTGTCGTAGTAGACGACGAAGCGTTTGCCTTCATAGCTACCTCGAGGAGGCCGGCGACGGGCTCGGAAAGGAAATGGCCGCGGCGACGGGGATGGTCGTGCTGCTGGCGGCCGCGCTGGCGATCATCGCGCCGTCCGTGAGGGGGCTCGACCGCATTGAGTTCCCACCCGGGTTCCTCTTCGGCGCCGCGACGTCTGCTTACCAGGTTAGTTGGTGTAATGGAGCTTGAGTTGGCTCGTCGTCGTCGTCTCTCTTTGCTGTTCGTCCGGTCCCAACGCACAACCGAGACCGTGATTTCTGGTTCCAGGTTGAGGGCGCGTACCTGGAGGACGGCAAGGGCCTCAGCAACTGGGATGTCTTCACCCACACACGCTGTAAGTCATCTTCCTTCCCCAGTCGTTTCTGCTTTCATATCCATGTGCTGAGCTTAGAGCTGCGCCTGCGCGATTCCCTCCTTCCCTGGCTCCCAGCAATCTGCGAAACAGAGAGACGGCGATATCCCTCCCGTAGGGCCATGGATAGCAATTTTGCGTCATCAAATTCTGATCGGATGATGCTCCGTTAATTATTTTCACCACCTATGCTAATCATTGAGCTGGATTACTTTACAGTCAGCAAATTGTCACCACGATAGCGCCACAACCCATTTCCTATTACTACAGCCTAGCGTCCAAAAATGAGTTAAGCTTGAAAGATTCGCTGTCCTGAATAAACGACAATTAAAAGTCCACCGCATTATTTTATTGTCGGGCCTCTGGATCTCGCTTAGTATTAATTTTTGGACGCGACTACGGAACTGCCGCCGCACATGAAGATTAGGATGCTGCGGTTTTTTCTCCTTACTTTTACATGCATATAACTAGTGACATAGCTATGACATCATCAAAGATTCTTTTGATTTTAAAATTTAAAAAGTTTTATCTCTTCAAACCGTTAACCCGATTGAAATTCCGTTTTCACCGTTAGCTTAGTCGCGATGAGATCTTCGAAACTAGATCCCACGTTGATATATTTTGACAACTTTTTTTTTCGTCAGTACTTGCCAGACTGTCCTTACATACTTGTCAGGTTATGCACTACTAAGTTGCCGGAATATAATAACTTAGTTGACAACCTCGTGTATATCGTTCTATATTGTTGTAAGGTTGAATGATAGTACTTTACCATATGTTAGATCTTGTAAAAACACTTAAGACATGCTCCATAACTTTGCATATCACTACGATGTTCGAAAACATGTAAAAAAGTTATCGGACAACTATGCATAATTATCGTGGCAACTATTTGATGCTAGTTTGACAACCATGGCATCATAGTAAAACACTTTAAGACATGTTTTGTAACTTTGCATGTCACTAAATTTTTTGAAAACATGTAAAAAAGTTATCTGGCAACTATGCATAATATCGTGGCAACATTGTGATGCTAGTCTAGCAACTATGATATCATACGATGGCAACTGGTGCGCCAATTTTTTTTTCGTCAAAACATATCAACATGTGAGCTAGTTTTGAAGTCCTCGTCAATACGAACTCAGTGGTGTAAACGGATCGCGAATCCGAATAGCAGTTTAGGAGATAAATCTTTTTAAATTTTAGGATTTAGCAATTAATGCGGTGATGTCAGCATGAGGTGGCATGCATGTGCTATCTATAAGGGAACACTAATTTGCATACGTATGCCCATTAGATTTTCCGTTAATTTTTTAATCAAAACGCTTACAGAGAAAGGAACGATGGCTAATTTTGAGTATATATTCTTTTTGCAAGGGGCTTTTGAGTATTTCGGTGGTCCATATATATTTGATATTTGTATGATGGTCACTACATCAACTTTCCACGATATATAGTTGTTCGAGTGGTTATGGAACAGTTCCTATCCTTCTGTTTCCGGGTATAAAGTATTCTCCTGAAACTTTTGGGGTTTATCCTTGGAACGCGACGTTTCAACCATGCACGTTCTATAGTGTGCATGTTTCACCCATTGACTTGGTGCTTTATTTCGCCGTGATTCAGAAAACTGCATGAGTTGACAAGCAATGAAATACGGTGAAACCATGCACCGTAGAAATTCGTTTCTCGTTTATCCTTGTACCATGTATGTATGAACCTTAATTGTGCCGAAGTTGTCGATCTAAAAGCAGATCCAACAACCTTAATTTACCGTAGAAGTTGTTGTAGTCGTTTCCTGTCGGCGTGCGTGATGGTCGGCGCGGCGGAGGTGAGGCAGTCAGCTCGGCCGGCTATGGAGGTGGGGTAGGTGGTGATTGCGCCTGCTCCCTGTGTGGACGGCGGCAGTGTGCTGGTCGGCGAAAGAGGCTCCAATGGCTGCGGTGCAGGAGACTGCTGGGGCCGGCGCGAGGTAGTGTTTTTGCTGACCATGTCACCGTTGTTGCTGCGGGCATTCCTCGGCGAGGAGAAGGCGGCAGGGGAGCAGGAGATGCGGCGGTGCGTGCATAAGGCTGCGGGGGCATTCGGGATTAAGTGGAGGTTCCGGTGTGGATGCAGGTGCTGGCCTCTGTTGCTACCGTACTCCGCCACCCGGGCAGCGGCCCCCGACTGCAGGCCGCTTCAATGGCACGACATGGAGGTCGTGGCTAGGGGCGCCACGACCATCATGGCCGGCGATCAAGTTTGGTGGTGGGCGGCTGCTTCTCGTCGTCATTCTGTTAGCTACTCTCGCTTTACGGTCGGATTGACCTGGGGGGTGAAAGCCCTGCACGGACTTCGTTTGGTACCGATGATGACTGCGTCTTTGACGTCGTTTGCTCTCTTGTTTGCGTCGTTGTGGTGGTTCGATCCTGACCGACGTGAGCGGGTATGTGATCTCCGGGTGAAAACCTAGGCTCCTCCGGGGCGGGCTGCGACGACAGACGCGTTGCGACCTTATTGGAGGCGTCGTCTTGGAGATCCAGGCCATCACGGTGCGGTTGGTTCGTGACAGCTGACTAGTGAGTTTTGGTGGCCGGGGGAGGTGTATCCCGGGGCGGCGGCCTCGGTCTCTCATGTTCTGACGGTTCTTTGAGGTAGGGCCATTGTCTTGCATGGGTCTGGGTGGCGACTTGGATGAAGACAGCACGGGCAGAGCGTTCGTCGACCCGGCTAGATCGCCTTCGAGCAATGCAAATGTCGATCTGGTTGCTACGTTGGGACGGCGGCCCCGGAGCAGGTGGGTTTTGGTGGCGTCCTAGTGCTGTGCGGACAGCAGTCTCGTCGACCATGACTGGATCGCCTTTGGACAGTGCGAAGGTTAATCTGGTTGCTACGTTAGGGTGGCGGCCCCGGAGCAGGTGAGTTTTGGTGGCGTCCTGGTGGTGTGCGGACAACACGCTCGTCGACCATGACTGGTTCGGCTTCGGACAATGCGGAGTTTCATCCTGGTTGCTACGTTGGGGCGGCGGCTCCGGAGCAGGTGGTGTATGTTGTGTCGTTTGGTCGTGCGTCGTGTGGGTGGCGGATCGTCTCGTCTGTGTGGTTTTTTCCATGTTTTCCTCATAAACAACGCATTGTACCGTTTGTATGGTTTTTAAATTCGGTTTTTCTTATAACCTGGGTAATTTTTTCTATCTATTCGAAAGTGGATACATCCACTTTATACTTATACTCGAACAAAAAATCAGATCCAACATGTCTAAGTTCTCGCATGCAGTTCTCCCGCGAGTCCTCTGATGAAATAATAGTTCACATGCACATGTGATCTTTTATTAAGTTTAAATTCGATCTAGCTTCTCTCCCAATTGTGTTTTTTATTCGCGCAGCTGGGGACATCAAGGATGGACTGAACGGGGACGTGGCTGATGACCACTACCACCGATACATGGTACAAAATCAGCGGACAGAAAATCTCTAGTACTAATTGCCGTGTGATGCATCTTATAATTGTACCGATCCACCATTGTTTTGAGCAGGAAGATGTGGACATCATGCATAATCTGGGCGTCAACTCGTACAGATTCTCGATTTCATGGGCGAGAATCCTGCCAAGTATGACAAGAAAAAATTAATACACACATGCATACCGAGTTTTATGCCGTTTCATGAACTTGCCACCGTTCAATATCATTCCTTGACAATCAAAATCTCGTCGAATCCACTTACCTAGGAGGCCGGCAAGGAGGCGTCAATGGAGCTGGAATCGCTTTCTACGACCGCCTGATCGCTGCACTCCTGCAGAAAGGTACGCGCGTAGTCTCCCTCCCACGCCACATCGCGTAGCAATCTTCAAAGAAAGATCAGCTAGCACAAATCCTAAACGTTTCAGAAAAAAAAACCAATCAATTTTAAATCAGGGATAGAGCCGTTCGTGACCCTGCATCACTTCGATCTCCCCCACGATCTGGAGACTCGATACGGCAGCTGGCTGGGCGCCGGAATCCGGTACTGTACCCTGAATCCTGCGTAGTGTTCTTGTTCCTGTTTAGCCACAGTTCTAGCAAATTGCGATTTAGCTTGCTCGAGCCCCTTATTTTTTAATTTTCAGGGAGGAGTTTGACTACTACGCGGACGTGTGCTTCCAAGCGTTTGGTGATCGGGTCAAGTTCTGGACGACGTTCAACGAGCCCAACATGCTCACCAAGCTCACGTACATGCTGGGCCTCTACCCTCCGAAGCGCTGCTCCGCGCCCTTCGGGGCCTGCAACAGCGGGGACTCCCACCGGGAACCCTACGTCGCTGCTCACAACATCATCATGTCTCACGCCGCAGCTGTGGACAACTACAAGAAGAATTATCAGGTACTTTACTCTATCGTCTTAGAAAAAATTCCTTGGCGTTTGGATGCATGTGAAATGCAGAGACGCCCGTCTCAGCCGTTTTTGATCCATGTGTGTTAGGCGAAGCAAGGCGGCTCGATCGGAATTGTGATTTCGATGAAATTTTACGAGCCGCTGACGAATACCACGGAGGACATTCTGGCGGCACAACGTGCACTGTCTTTTGAGATACATTGGTATGCCACCTTTTTCACCTCCTACTGTGACATTATGAAATTGAAATGGTGCACATCAACTTTGCCAAGTTATTATGTTGATACAAAATAAATTTCGCCCAGTCAATCTACAAAAGAGGGTGGATCAATGTACTCTCAACTAGTAGTACTACGATCGTCATCGTGTCTCTTTTTCTGCCTATAGGTTTTTGGATCCGATATTCTTTGGCGAATATCCCAAAGAAATGCGTGAGATGTTATCATCAAACCTACCAGAGTTCACCCCAGCAGAGAAGACGTTACTTCAAAAGAAAGTGGATTTCATCGGGATAAACCATTACACTGCAATTTATGCCAAGGATTGCATCTCTTCACCGTGTAAACTTAATACTTACGAGGGGAATGCACTGGTCTTTGCTACAGGTGAAAGAGACGGCATACAAATCGGAAAACCAGTGAGAACTGCTTCTATTGTACATCAATTTTCCTATCGTTTTTTTTTCTCTCTTTTTGTTGACATGCTTTGTGTGATCAACCTACAGACTGCACTCGTTGGTTTTTATGATGTTCCAGAAGGCATGGAGCAGATCGTCAAGTATGTAAATCATAGATATGGAGACGCACCTATCTATGTTACCGAGAATGGTGAGTGGCAAAGACATCACCAACTTCAAATTGTTTTCAGTGGACCCCTTGAAGATTTCTTGTCCTTCCTAATTCACTTCCATTATCAATGATCATGTGTTATCAAACTCTTTCTTTTTTTTCATTTCAGGCTACTCGCAACACAACAATAACAATATTGAAGACATGATCAATGACGTTGAAAGAGTCAACTACCTGCAGGGTTATCTCTCATGTATCTCTTCAGCTATCAGGTGACATGCACAAACACATTCATTTATTCATGCACATAACATACTTTACCAATGACAGCAAGAATAAAAAGACAATGCAACAATTCTATTTTTTTGGAATTGTTGGCATGCTTTTACAGGAGAGGAGCAACCGTGCGTGGCTACTTTGTGTGGAGTCTCATGGACAACTTCGAGTGGGGCTTTGGGTTCACCGTAAGGTTCGGTCTGTACCACGTGGATTTCGCAACGCAACAGAGGACTCCAAAGATGTCTGCTAAGTGGTACCGGGAGTTCCTCATGGGCAGTGGGCATGTGGACGAAGTGCAGACCCTGAGAGCAGATTCCTGATACTTCAAATGTCATGGATACCCGTGTATCCATATGTTTAGGTATATGTATGAATTACGCTCCATGCATACTTTTGTGGGCTACTGCAGAAAGGTACTTGGTAGAGGCCTACCGTGTCAACTTGCCCCATGTGGTGGGCCGGGTGTACAGATTTGCATGGCACCCATGATTTATCTTCATGGTTGCATGTACTTCCAGATCTCTTTGTCCAGAAGTATAAGGTACATACATTCTTGTTGCATCATGTAATCAAGGTGCATGATTATGTACTCATAAATTCTAACTTCAACTCCATTAAAAATGTTAACTTAAACTTGAAATCCACTTACCAAGTATTTTAGCTCCAAAGATTTCAATGAAGATGCAACGACTATCGTGACCTCTTCATAGGCTCGGCATTGGTGGACGAAGGGTAGACGCTTGCTGTAGATTTGTGATAATGAAAATTAATGAAATATATATATATATAGATATATATATAAGGAATATTCTACAACCCCCTCTTAAGAGTTGTAGAATAGCCCCTCCTAATCACCTTCTAAACTCGAGCCCCACCCATATTAATCACCTTCTTCCCCGCACGGGCGCACCCACCCGAACCACCTACTCCCCTTATCCAAATCGCACACAACCCCATCGGGGCACCCTGCCCCTCACCACCGGCGGCAGCCACCACCGCGCGCCGCCCTGGGAGGGCCTTGACCTGCGCCGCGCGCCGCCCAGGCGAGTAAGCCTCCCCGGCGAGGAAGCCGACCAGCCTCCTCCCTGACCACAGCTCGCCGCCGGGAGATGATATGCGCGCCGTCCCCTGGGCTCTCCCTGCTTGTCGACGGGAGGTGACCCACACGCCGTCCCCTGTCGCCGACGGGAGGTTTTCCCCGTCCCCGGAGAGGTTTCTCCTGCTCGCCGATGGGAGGTACCACGCGCGCTGCCCCCTAGAGTCTGATACCTCGCCACCGGTAGAGCCCCTCTCCTCCCTTTCTGCGCGCACCACCGGCGAAGCCCCACCCCACCCCTCCGTGCACTCGACCACTGCCGTCCGCCTGCTGCCAGGCTTCACCTCGGTCGGGATCCAGCGCCACCGCGCATCGGCCTGCAACTTGGACGGCGAGCAGCGACCCGCGCCTCCTTCTTCATCCGGAGCATCCCAGCAGCGTCGCGCTACCTGGACCGCGCGGCTGCCCCCGCTCAAGCCTGCCCTAGTCACCGGAGAGGGAGTGGGAGGCACCACGGCCGCTCCGCTCATTCCTGCAGCATCGACAACGGTTCAGTTAGTGCACAAAAAAGGAGCAGCCGCAGACATACACCAAGTAGCCAGAGGAGTAACTCAGCCTAAAAAGCACCTTTCAGAAAAAATGTAGTACCAGTACAAGTTGGGGCATTACTCATAGGGACAATTCACTTTTCTATTTTTCTGGAGTTCATTTAGTCTGTCTGATTGTTCAGTTCCAGTCAAAAAGCACACAACAAAAAGGAAGTTCAAAAATACAAAAAATGTGTAGTTCACATAAAAAAATTGCTATGAAGTTCGCTCCGAACATCGCTATGAAGTTCAATTTTGTTGTTCCGAGAAGTTCAACTTACGTGACGTGCGAAGTTCATTTATTTGTTCGCAAGAAAAATATTCAATTCAACCACGTGGAAAAAAAGGTTCACACGAGAAGTTTATTCGTGATTTTCTATGAAGTTTACTTCTGCGACGAGCGAAGTTCACTTATTAAATAACCCGAAGTTACGTTCCCAGAACTGTGACAACGTGAAGTCCATATATAAAAAATAAGCGAAGTTCATTAGGAAAAAAATACGAAGTTCACTTGCGTGACGGACGAAGTTCAGAAAAAATTGTTTCACACGAGAAGTTTATTCGTGATTTTCTGTGAAGTTTACTTCTGTGAAAAGTTCACTCTATATCACACAGAAGTTCAACCTGAATATCGTGAGTTTACCTTGAGATGCATTGAAAATTTAAGTTCACTTTCTGCATGCTAGAAGTTCACTTCAAAAAATATGAAGTTCACCGTATACAAAGAACTCACTTAAAGAAAGTTGGAAAGTTCACTCAAAAAAGTTTTAGAAGTCCACTATTTTTGTTTTTCAGAAATTCACTTCGAATTTCTAAAAAAGAAGGGTTCATTTCATACGCTCGAAGAAGTTCACATTTCCGTGCTCCGTGAAGAAGTTCACTTATGTGTTCGGAAGAAGTTCAGTGTTGTGAAGTGGGAAGTTCAAAAAATACGAGAATTTTAAAACAACAGAATTATGTATATTTAACACTGCTCTTAAACCCTAAGGAATTTCGAAAACATGCGTGAGATACCAAAGTTACGGATTTTTCATAGCTTTCCAACGGCGTATCATTTGCGTCAATCCGATTAATGGTTTGCAAATGGCGACCAAAATACTGTACGGTCACGAAAAAAAGTGTTCGTATATATGAAATTCTTTAAAAACCGTAACTAATTTCGAAAACCTGTGAACATGAAAAAGTTTCGTAATTTCGATAGCTATCCAACGGTATATCACATGCATCATTCCGATAAGCGGATCAAAAATCGCACTAGAAAATTTTCCGGCGAAGGTGGAGAATCAGTGTGTTCCGTCAGGAAGTTCACATTTACAGCATGTGGAGTTCACAGTTGTGACGCGGGAAGTTCAAAAGTGTTGTAGAATAGTTATTCTACAATGGGTTGTAGAATAGATGAGATTCACTTGAGGGGTCCACTATTATTCACAAGTCCACTATTATTCACAAGTTCACTTCGGATTCTCGAAAAAATATCAATTTGTCAATGATAATTCAATTTTCGTCGGAAAATCATTTTAGACCTGTCGTAAGTTCACTGTTAACACACGGAAGTTCAATTTAAACAAAACTGAAGTTCGTTGTACAAAACTATGAAGTTCCCTTTGTAAAACTATCAAAAGGTTCAACTTAAAAAAGTTCACTACTTACAACATTGAAGTTCACTCTTAAAAGAAGTGCAAAACCACTAGAATTCGAAAAACATATTTTAATATATTCAAAACTGCTCATGCATGGCTAAGAATTTGAAAAATGACCATCACGAAATAGTTACGGAATTTGAGCTCGTACTGGATAGTTCGAGCTCGTACACAAATAACAAATTTCTGAATTCTTCTTTGAACTGCATAGCTCTAGGTTTCTGAACTCCACAATTGTCTCCCTCTGAACTTCATATCTCCAACGCTAACAAGTGAACTCACTGCTTCAAGTTGAACTACTGGGCTGCACAAGATGAATTGCTACTTTTGGGCACTCTGAGACGCGCGCGGCACGGAGCACGCGCAGCACATGCTGGCAGCAGCGAAGTTCTTCCCAGGCGCCAAAGAGGTTCAGAGAAAGGGAGGCGCCGGTTCTGCATCCACAAGCTAGGAGCCATGAGAGCACATCCCAGCACTATTTGCGCAGCAGGTGTGCACGCACGGAGATGCACATCGAGTGACAGAACAGAGCGTTGGGCATGGGTTGTCGGGTGCGTTGGTGAGTCCACACTGGCGGCGCGTTGGCGTCCATGGAGTTGCTCACGTCAGTGGGTGAGCCGCGCCGTCGAGCAGATGGGAGAGGTGGGTGCGGCCGGCGCGCGGGTTGGAAGGGGGCCGGGTCGGTGCTGGGAGGAAGGAGGTGGGGCGAGCGCATCGGAGGAGGGGCCAGGGGACCGGCGGCACGCGCGGGGAGGAGGTCTCCAAGGCGTCTCTTGGTGGGAGGTCGGCGAGGCGAGGCACGACGAGCAGCAGGGTTGGCAGCGAGGCGAGGCGCGCTGGGAAGCAGGGTTGGCGGCGGGGCCCTGGTTGGCGGGGAGGCCGGCGATGCTGCACGCAGAGCAGGCAAGCCGTCCGCGGCGCACGGACGGGAGAGACAGTGGGGGATGCCGGGAGGCGCGCTGGTGCTGGGTTGCTGGAGAGGTGTGCTGGTGACGTCGACATTCTTCACGGGATCCAGATCGAGAGGGACCTGGCGGGGGACGCGCAGTGGAGATCGAGGGGCCCTCCCGGTGGCGCGGCGGAGGCGGGGGACCTCCCGGGGCGGCACACGGTGGTGCCCGGGGCCCTCTCTGGTGGAGCCCTGTCCGGCTCGCGCGGGAGGTGGGGGGAGAGGGAGGCGCGGTGGCGGCCGGCACGCGCGGGAGGTGAGCGGAGGGAGGCTCAGTGGCGCCGGCGCGCACGGGAGGTGGGGGAGGGAGGCGCGATGGTGGCCGAAGCGCGCGGGAGGTGGGGAAGGGAGGCGCGGTGGACGGCCGGCCCGCGTGAAAGGACACGGATGTCGCCTATAGGGGGGATGAATAGGCGATTTAAAATTATTACGGTTAAGGCTTGAATAAATACGGAATAAAACTAATGTTTAATTTATCAAGCCAAAACCTAAACTAGCTAGGTTCACCTATGTGCACCAACACTTATGCTAAGCAATATAATCAACTAGGTGATAGCAAGATATATGACTTTAAGCTCGATGTCTATCACAAAGTAAATAGCATAAGTAAGAAGCTCGGGTATAGAAATACCGAGGCACTTGGAGACGATGATTTATCCCGAAGTTCACTTCCCAATGGAAGCTAGTCTCCGTTGGAGCGGCGCGGTGTTCACCAATGTGAAACACCGAATAGCCTTGATATGGCACACCGTATCTCCGTTGTGTCTTACCACCAATGTGGTGAGGCACTTGTCACTATGTTGCCGTTGAGGTTGACAACTAGAACCTTTACAAGGATGAAGCTCACTCCACAAGTTGGAGGGTCTTCACCAAATGCACTGAGCCACCAAGACTCGATGCCCAAGGCCGAGGCACACACCACAACTTAATTGGTGGCTCTCGGCAATGTGTTTGTAGCAACCAAAGCTCCAAAGCGAACAAGGTTGGGCCTCCCTCCACAACCTAATTGGAGGCTCCCAACAAATCCCGTGAGCCACCAAGACTCCGAGAGATCAACAACCATCTAGGGTACCAACGTGCCCTAGAGGAACAAGCTCTAGGGCACCAAAGCACCCAAGAGTAACAAGCTTCTCAACTTCACTTCCACGTATCACCGTGGAGAACTCAAACCGATGCAACTAATGCAATGGCAAGAACACACTAAGTGGTCAAGTTCTTCCAACCCGAATCCAACCAAAGCAACTAATGCTTGGGAGGGATTTGAGAGGAAGAACAAGGAGAAACACAAAGAAACTCCAAAGATCTAGATCCAAAGTGTTCCCCTCACTTAGAGGAGAAATCGATCGGTGGAAACGTGGATCTAGACCTCCTCTCTCTTTTCCTCAAAAACTAGCAAGAACTATTGGAGGGATTGAGAGATAGCCAAGCTCAAGAGGGTCAACAATGGAGGGGGAAAATAGCTCAAGAAGTTGGCAAAAGGTTAGGGGTCACTTGGGGAAGAAGACCCCTTAAAAGGGAGGCCAAAAATCTGCCCGTTGAGGCAATTTTCGTGCAAGGCCGGCCAGGCCGGCCATAGCCCGGCCATGATGGCTGGCCAGCAAACAGAGAGCCCCCGGCCATGGGGCCGGCCATTTGGCCGGCCATGCCGGCCTAGCCAAAACGGCGAAACTAAAATTGCAATATCTTTTGCATCCGGACTCCGTTTTCGACGATCTTGGTCTCGTTGGAATCACCACAACGAGCACTACAATATTATGCAGAGAAACATCATAGTCCAACAAAATATTATAATAACAAATGAGGAAAGGTTAAACCTCTCTCTGCAAACTGGAACCGTCATATCTTTTGCAAATGAAGTCCGAAAGAGGCGAAACCAATTTTGTTGGAAAGAGCATGATAGTAGGTATCCTTGTAAATATTTGAAAACAACTAAGAGATAAATTCTCAACATATGTATGTGTGGATAATTTCTCAAGGACAAACCAACAATATTTCTAATATCGAAAATGCAATGGAAGACGCATATGAAAACCGTTTTCGATGATCTTGGCCTTGTGATGACAAGCACGCCAAGCACCAAGATCACACCACGATAAGAAACAAATAAGAACCAATAAAGATGATGCCAATGATGCAAAGGTTTGAGCTCTTTACGACCGATACGCTAAAGCTCACTTGAGAGCACCTCTTGATAGTACGGTTACCTATCCTAAAACCCGGTCTCCCAACTACACCGTGAGACCGGTAAAATAGAAACCCTATCAAGATTATACCTTTGCCTTGCGCATTCCACTTGAGCTAGATGATGACTGACGAGTCTGAGACTCGGCAAATCCCTGGGTCGTGTACCCCGGGTTGATTGAAGGGGAGAGAGATGGCGCGCTGGTAGTTCCGTCGGCTGACAAGTAAGGATTTACCCAGGTTCGGCCCCTCATGGTGAGGTAAAGATCTACATCCTGCTTGTCTGATCTGAATAGATGATGATGTGTAGTTACATGGTGACCGCAAGGGCGATGGTATGAGACGTGGTCTCGCTAGGGCTATGCCTATCTGTGTGTCCCGTGGCCATCCCCCCTATGGGGTGCCCCTGTCTTGCTTTATAAAGGGAGCCAGGCAGGGTTTACATGAGGTTCTTGTCTTGTACTTAAAGTCGTAGCTTGTTGGGCTTCATTGGGCTGCCAGGTGGGCCTTTGTTGTCATCTTCTAATAGGCCGCATGTCGGGTCCTAGTCTTGGCGTGACCCAGGTATCACCACCGTGGGGTAGTCAAAGAGTGACCCCACGACAGTAGCCCCCGAGTGCTTAGTCGAATCGTAGAGTCGGGTAAAGGACTCCTTCCTTCTGGGCACGCCACCAGGTTCCTGAAAGGGACAAGTAAGATGATTCGACTCCGGCCGTTGAGGGCTTATAGAGGATGGTTTAGTCAGTAACGTTTCGACTGAATATTGATCTCATGCTATCGGGGGTGCGACAGCGCTCCCGATGGGAGTAGCCCCCGAGATTAAGCTGAATTGCTTATAATTGAGGTTAATCTTAATTAGCCTTCAGTCAAAACCGGTTATTGCCATACTCCCGATGGGAGTGAATGAGGGACTCGATAATGAGTAGAGTCTCGTTCAGCCTGTTGGCTTACCGTGTATTTTTATTCAGCCTGGTGGCTTACTGTGTATTTTTATTCAGCCTGGTGGCGAATGCTCGCTCAGCCTGTTGGCCTACTGAATGATTTGTTTTGTCGATGACTGTGAATTGCCAAGACGAATTTGTTATGGCCTGTGCGGCGCAGCACCCGGGAGATCATCGGGTACGGCCAAGGCAAGTTTGTTGTGGCCTGTGCAGCGCAACACCCGGGAGAGCATCGGGTGCGGCCAAGGCGAGTATGTTGTGACCTGTGTGGCGCAGCACCCGGGAGAGCATCGGGTGCGGCCAAGGCGAGTATGTTGTGGCCTGTGTGGCGCAGCACCCGGGAGAGCATCGGGTGCGGCCAAGGCGAGTATGTTGTGGCCTGTGTGGCGCAGCACCCGGGAGAGCATCGGGTGCGGCCAAGGCGAGTATGTTGTGGCCTGTGTGGCGCAGCACCCGGGAGAGCATCGGGTGCGGCCAAGTCGAGTATGTTGTGGCCTGTGTGGCGCAGCACCCGGGAGAGCATCGGGTGCGGCCAAGGCGAGTATGTTGTGGCCTGTGTGGCGCAGCACCCGGGAGAGCATCGGGTGCGGCCAAGGCGAGTATGTTGTGGCCTATGTGGCGCAGCACCCGGGAGAGTATCGGGTGCGGCCAAGGCGAGTATGTTGTGGCCTGTGTGGCGCAGCACCCGGGAGAGCATCGGGTGCGGCCAAGGCGAGTATGTTGTGGCCTGTGTGGCGCAGCACCCGGGAGAGCATCGGGTGCGGCCAAGGCGAGTATGTTGTGGCCTGTGTGGCGCAGCACCCGGGAGAGCATCGGGTGCGGCCAAGGCGAGTATGTTGCGGCCTGTGTGGCGCAGCACCCGGTAGAGCATCGGGTGCGGCCAAGGCGATTTTGCTTCCACGCGGCGGACCTGAGTCGACACGGCAGAAGGTGTAAGTGTGGCGGACTGGAGTCGACGCGGCGGACCGGAGTCAACGCGGCGGAAGTAGTCGTCGCGGCGCACCGGAGTCAACGCGTGGAGGTAGTCGACGCGGGGGACCAGAGTCAATGCGCGGAGGTAGTCGACATAGCGGAAGTAGTCGACGCAGCGGACTGGGGTCAACGCGCGGAGGTGGTGAAGGTGAAGCGCCAACCCCCGAGTGTCGGAGACAGAGCCGATGAAGGCGAAGTCGACGAAGGCGGGGCCGCCAGCCCCCAAGTGTCGGAGGCAGAGCTGATGAAGGCGAAGTCGACGAAGGCGGAGTCGCCAGCCCCCGAGTGTCGGAGGTGGAGTCGACGAAGGCACCCGAGTCGCGTGTCGCCGAGTGTCGGAGGCAGAGTCGACGAAGGCGTGGCCGCCAGCCCCCGAGTGTTGGAGGCGGAGTCGACGAAGGTGGGGTCGCCAGCCCCCGAGTGTCGGAGGCGGAGTCGACGAAGGCACCCGAGTCGCGTGTCGCCGAGTGTCGGAGGCAGAGTCGACGAAGGCGTGGCCGCCAGCCCCCGAGTGTTGGAGGCGGAGTCGACGAAGGTGGGGTCGCCAGCCCCCGAGTGTCGGAGGCGGAGTCGACGAAGGCGTGGCCGCCAGTCGCCGAGTGTCAGAGGCGGAGTCGACGAAGGCGGAGTCGCCAGCCCCCGAGTGTCGGAGGCGGAGTCGACGAAGGCACCCGAGTCGCGTGTCGCCGAGTGTCGGAGGCGGAGTCGACGAAGGCGTGGCCGCCAGCCCCCGAGTGTTGGAGGCGGAGTCGACGAAGGTGGGGTCGCTAGTCGCCGAGATGTGCGCCTGTTGTTCCCGAGCTGGACGCCGTCGCAGTCGAGTCATGGGCGCCGCGACTGTCGAGTTGTGGATGGCGAGACGAAGCTGTGCCTGTGCCAGGTTGGAGTCGACCACGGCGAGTGTCGCAATGGTTGCCGTGGAGAAAATCGATTGCAGCGACGAGCGAGTCCGTGATCGCAGCCTTCCACGTAATCGTTGTCCACGGCACTGCGGCGTGGCGATGTAATCTCCGTTTAGCAGCTCTGTAGCTGACTCGCGCGAGCGTCGATCTTGGAGTCGATGATGCTGAGGTCGAAACGGGCTGCAGTGGACAACACCGCGGCGAGGTAGGAGTCGCGACAGTTGCGAGTCAGCGGTGGCCGACTGAAGTTGTCGCGGAGTCGTCGCGTGGTCGTCCACGTCCGTGCTCGATGCACCAGCATGACTCCATCTCCAAACGGGCATGCAATACAAGATAAACATATATGAATGTGGAGGCTGATTAAGTAAAGTAATTAATGTATAGAATAGTCAAAGAGTTGATCAGATTGAGTAAAGGGAAAAGGTCACGCAGTGGCTTCCCAGGTTCCTCGGAACTTGATCCAACTGTTCTTATCTTCTTCTTTCTTTTTTTTCTTTTTTTATTGATCTTCACGTAGAGGAGTATACTTGCTAGCAAATTGAATTGCCTCTTTCTCTTTTTCTACGAGTGCATGCGGGAGCCAGGTCCACGCGTGGGCCGCTGTTTGTTGCAGGCGATTGTGCGTTGATCCGGCGGCCACTGCTTCCGCAGAATGCCGTGATGTAGTCGATGTAGATCGGGCCATGAGCCGTGGTGATGTCGTCGATGCTTGCCAGTTGTGCTGATCAGCACGAAGGGAGCCTACTGCCTGGATTCGTTGTTGACGAAGAATTCCCACCATCCGAATCAGATGAACCGACCAGCGGTTAGATGCGATCTGCATGACGGCAACTAAGGCGGCGGTTTCTGACGAGCTTGATTGCGCCGAGCCGGCCAGATGCGATCGGCCGCAGTTGTCGATGAAGATTGGAGCCGCCGGAACGTTGAATCCAGCGCGCGTTCTTTCCCACAGACGGCGCCAATTGACGAGGCTGAGACTCGGCAAATCCCTGGGTCGTGTACCCCGGGTTGATTGAAGGGGAGAGAGATGGCGCGCTGGTAGTTCCGTCGGCTGACAAGTAAGGATTTACCCAGGTTCGGCCCCTCATGGTGAGGTAAAGACCTACATCCTGCTTGTCTGATCTGAATAGATGATGATGTGTAGTTACATGGTGACCGCAAGGGCGATGGTATGAGACGTGGTCTCGCTAGGGCTATGCCTATCTGTGTGTCCCGTGGGCATCCCCCCTATGGGGTGCCCCTGCCTTGCTTTATAAAGGGAGCCAAGCAGGGTTTACATGAGGTTCTTGTCTTGTACTTCAAGTCGTAGCTTGTTGGGCTTCATTGGGCTGCCAGGTGGGCCTTTGTTGTCATCTTCTAATAGGCCGCATGTCGGGTCCTAGTCTTGGCGTGACCCAGGTATCACCACCGTGGGGTAGTCAAAGAGTGACCCCACGACAATGACGATCTTGATCTCCTCTCAAGTGGATCACCTTTGTTGATTACGCTCCGCTCAGTGAGACCTCGCATATTGCTCCCCCATACACCAATTTGGGAGAGACACTCATTCGCATATCTTCACTTGACCTTATCTTGTATGTCGATCAACTTGCACTTAGCCTTGATCAACATATAATCTTCTTCTTTTAGCCTCGACTCCAACATATGGAGATCAAGCACTGCAAATGGACACACATGTTGCTCCCCCATACACCAATATGGGAGAAGCACTCTTCGGCATATCTTCACTTGGACTTGAGTGTTGATCAACTCGCACTTAGCCTTGATCAACAAATACCCTTCTTTCCTTAGCCTTGATTCCAACAAATGGAGATCAAGCACTGCAAATGGACACACCTACAAGTAGCTTAATACAAACATTAGTCCATAGAGATTGTCCTTAATTATCAAAACACCACATGGCGGCAACCATGCTCTTTCAATCTCCCCCATTTTGGTAATTGATGACAATCCCTTTTAAGAGGGTTTATATAATGAATTAAGCAACCTTGCAAGACAAGGATGCATGAGCATGAGAGGCAAATGCTTAAGAACCAAGCGAAAGCATAAAACCAAATTCCCTTAAACCCTCTAAAACTTCTCCCCCATTGGCATCGATTGCCGAAATGGGAAGAGAAAATTTAGAAGGCCAATATAATATGAGTTCCTCCACAAGGTATGCATTTCTCAAGATATGAGTGAAATCAAATGCACATATCCATTAACGAATAATAGAGAAAATCAAACTATATTGAGGATCCAAGGATTGCAAGAGGTTGAAATCATTCTAAACATCTCCACAAAGGAGAAAAGCAATCAAAAGATTCTAACCGAGAGTTCTAAATAAAAATAGAGAAGCACCCCAATGTTCATGTGCTATTGAGGAGTGCACAAATATGGAATCCTCACTCCCCCAAAATCATCTAGAACACTCACCAAGTGCAAGGGTGTAAAAAATTAAAGCAAAACCGAGCACTTGCACCAAAGATGTGGTTGTGCCATAAGGAGATACCAATTAAGAGAAACTATCCATAAAGGCCCAACCAAGAGTATGTGTGTGTGAACACAATTAATTTGGTAAGACACATAGTCTTAACCAAATGGAGATAAGTTATATATCAAGTATTGACACACACAACTTACAAAGAAGATTTTTCAAAAGAATATGTTCACAAGTTCAAGGATACCAATTGGAAATTAACACCAATCGAAAAAACCAAGAGCTAGTGAGAACATTTAGCCAACAAACTCAACATACTCACTGTGATGAGCATGAATTGAAGAATCTTCAATAAAATGTGAGTGCACAAAGATGCGAATAGAAATAAGACAAGCACTCACGAGACAAACTTGGAGCCACCAAAGAATTATAGATAAAATACAAGGTGGCTTGAAAGAAAATAGGATAAATAAAAGGTGACCTCTCACATATGTATAGGTTTCTAAGTAGATAAATCGTTAATGATATATATATCGACAAAGAAACTTACACATATAAGATGGTCGAAGAAAAAGAGACCATGGTAACCAAAGGAAGTCATGAATATACAAAAAGAGATTATTGCTTAAAAGCATAGCACATAGCTCAAATTTATCTTATTGTATATAAATGAACTTCAACCACATCAAATGCATCACACATATCACTAAGGGAACAAGAGATAGTGGAATGCTTTGAGATAAGCAACAAGTATCACAAAGAAATAATACCAATTGAAGGAAAGGTTTTTTTTGCAATTTCATCACAAATATCACAAAGACATACCAAGTGAAGGAAATAAGCCAAAACCACAACAATTGCACATTAAAGTTTTCATGCCAAGAGGCAACCTACACAAGGTTGAATACAAGAAAGATATGCATGAGATAGATACTTGTTACCGAGATGCATTGGTGATGACGAAGATGATCCTTTGTTAGTCATCATAGCTTGACTCCTAAATCACATGGTGATACCACCTTCCTTATGAATGAGGCAAGCATCCAACTCTTCTCAATTGTACCTAAAAAATAATTCAAGTACAATATGGTTCCCAAACTCATTGGGTTCCATAGTAGTTAGATACACTACAATACATAGGAAACACTCCACATAAATATGTGCATATAGATATGAAATTGAATTTTATGCACATATTAGCCGATTTAGGATTTGGTGGAGTATCCCCTATATATTGGAACAAGAAAAACTAGCATGCCATAAAATAAATATACTAGTAAATATGCATGCATGGACTTACAAGAACCAAATGAGATACGATTTGGACAAAACACCAAGTAAACCAAGAAGAGAGCACACCAAAGTGTGACACAAAAAGGTTGTCCAAATTATATCAAAATCCAAATCAACACATGATTGAGGAAAAATCAAATCAACATATGATTGATTCCAAAACACATCAACACATGAAGTGTGATATCAATAGGAATCAAATCAAACAACACATGAGAGATAAGACACCAATTGAAAATAAGATACCAACTAGGAGAAAAGATACCAATAAGAGGATAATGCTTGACCGGAATCAAGTAAAGTAGAATAGAGTAATAAGGTATCAAAATTCCCACAATAAATATCAATTGAAACAAATATCTATGTAGGAGATATTAAATTCCAACTAATACCAATTGATGGTACCTAGGCAAGGCCAATGAGCATATAAGATGAAAGAAAGAGACATGCTCAAAGGGGTTTTCTCACTCTATAGGATAAATATAAAAACAAGAAATGAGAAAGCAAGACTCCCAAGAGAGAGCAAGGTTACACCAAGTAAACCAAACATCCTTTACATTTTTCATGATGGCACAAAGCATCAAGAGAAAAATATTTGTCTTCCATAAACACCTACGATAGAAATCAAATGCCAATTGAAAGGATCGAATATTGATAGATAGGATAGTGTTCTAAATAAAAAGGAATGTGATACGTCTCCGACGTATCTATAATTTATTATGATCCATGCTTGTTTTCATACCATTTGCTACATGTTTTGTTTACATCTTATAGCATTTTTATGCATTTTTGGAACTAACATATTAACAAGATGCCCTAGTGCCAGTTCCTGTTTTCTGCTGTTTTCCGTTTCAGAAAAGTACTTAAGGAAATATTCTCGGAATCGGACGGGACAAAAACCCAGGATCTTATAATTTCGTCACGCACACGGAGTCCAAAGGGGAGCCGAAGACGCACCAGAGGGCGACCACACCCTAGGGTGGCGCGGCCCACCTGTCTGCCGCGCCACCAGGTGGTGTGGCCCCCTCGGGCCTCCACCGACGCCGCCCTTTCGCCTATATAATCCTCCCGACGAGAAAACCCTAAGTACCCGATCAAAATTCCAGAAAAACATCCGTCGCCGCCGCCGTCGTTAACCCTAGTTCGGGAGGGTTCTAAAGCTCTTCCCGGCACCCTGTCGGAGAGGGAGATCATCGCCGGAGGGCTCTACACCACCATGCCCGCCTCCGGACAGATGTGTGAGTAGTTCATCCTTGGACTACGGGTCCATGCAGTAGCTAGATGGTTGTCTTCTCCTATTGTGCCATCATGTTTAGACCTTGTGAGCTGCCTATCATGATCAAGATCATCTTATTGTAATGCTACATGTTGTGTTTGCTGGGATCCGATGAATAGATAAGTACCTTGTGATGTTGATTATTGATATTATCATGTCTATGTTATTTGTGATCTTGCATGCTTTCCGGTACTTGTAATTGCCTTGATCAAGTAGTTGCTTGTATCTCCAAGAGGGAGTATTTATGCTAGATAGTGGGTTCGGTCCCTGTGTGCCTTGGCTTGAGTGACAGAAACATATAAGGACGGGGGAGTGCCGTTGCTACTAGGGAGTAAACTTTATGCACAGTTCTTCATGCAATTGTCTGTTGCTTGCAACTTAATACTGGAGAGATTTTACGGTATGTTATCTCAAAGGTGGACTATTTAGGCATAGGTGTATGCTTGGAACAGCTATCTATGTATTTTGTCGTAATGCCCAAAGCATCTCATATAGACATCATCATCCTCTGTATTATGCAATGTTCATGCATTGTCATGCATTCTCTATCCTGTCAATTGCCCAGCTGTAATTTGTTACCCAACATGTGTAGTATTTTATTTATGGAGAAGACACCACTAGTGAACTGTGGACTCTGGTCTATTCTTTTACATCTGCAATTAAATCAACTGCTCTACTGCTTTCATTTACTGCAAACAAGCTTCCTTCCACACATACATTTAATCCTTTGTATTCAGCAAGGCCGGTGAGATTGACAACCTCACTGCTTCGTTGGGGCAAAGTAGTTTGATTGTGTTCTGCAGGTTCCACTGTCTCCCCTGCAACAGCTCTTTTTCTGGCGCCGTTGCCGGGGAGTTAAGAGGGCTCAGTAAGAAGCTTCTCGAAGTACCAAACTTCTCACTCCTCCGTCAACAGCTCTTTTTCTGGCGCCATTGCAGTTGTGGACAACCTTCTGAAGCATTCCTCACTCCTACTGGTTCGATAACCTTGGTTTCTAACTGAGGGAAAACTTGCTGCTGTGCTCCTCAAACCTTCCTCTTGGGGTGCCCAACGAAGCGTGATTGATTAACACATCTCGTGCTATCAAGATCTTTTTCTGGCGCCGTTGCCGGGGAGTAGAGAAGCTTCTACAAGGGGAGTCTCTCAGTTCCAATCTCTTTACTTTGTTTTAGTCTTGCTTATTATTATTGCTTTGTCTTGTTTTGCTTTCTTATATCAAAAACACACAAAAAAAATTACTGTAGAATTTATCTTGTTGCTTTCCTATATCAAAAACCTAAAAAAATTAGTTACTTGTTTATTTTTGTGTAATTTGGTTTGTGTTGTTTTTCTCAAAAATGAGTACAGCTGAAAACACTAAGTTGTGTGACTTCACTAGTACTAATAATGATGATTTCATATGTACTCCTATTGCTCCACCTGCTGCTGAGACAGATTTTTATGAAGTCAAACCTGCTTTGTTAAATCTTGTTATGAGAGAGCAATTTTCTGGTGCTAGTACTGATGATGCTGCTGCTCACCTTAATAATTTTGTTGAACTTTGTGAGATGCAGAAGTATAAGGATATGGATGGAGATATTATAAAACTGAAATTGTTTCCTTTCTCTTTGAGAGGGAGAGCTAAAGAATGGTTGTTATCTTTGCCTAGAAATAGTATTGATTCATGGACTAAATGCAAAGATGCTTTCATTGGAAAATATTATCCTCCTGCTAAAATTATATCTTTGAGAAGTAGCATCATGAACTTTAAACAAATGGATAATGAACATGTTGCTCAAGCTTGGGAAAGAATGAAATCTTTGATAAAGAATTGTCCCACCCATGGACTGACTGCTTGGATGATCATCCAAACCTTTTATGCAGGATTGAATTTTTCTTCAAGAAACCTATTGGATTCAGCTGCTGGAGGAACCTTTATGTCCATCACTTTGGGTGCAGCAACAAATCTTCTTGATGATATGATGGTAAACTACTCTGAATGGCACACTGAAAGGGCTCCACAAGGTAAGAAGGTAAATTCTGTTGAAGAAACCTCTTCCTTGAGTGAAAAGATTGATGTGATTATGTCTATGCTAGTTAATGGTAAATCTTTTGTTGATCCAAATAATGTCCCCTTAGCTTCTTTGGTTGCCCAAGAAGAGCATGTTGGTGTGAACTTCATTAAAAATAACAATTTCAACAACAATGCCTATAGGAACAATTTTGGTAACAACAACTATAAGCCATATCCTCCTAATAACAATTATGGTTATGGTAACTCTTATGGTAATTCTTAAAACAATAATAAGAGTGTTTCCTCTGATCTTGAAACCATGCTAAAAGAGTTTATCAACACACAAACCGCTTTTAACAAAACTATTGAGTAAAAGTTGGGTAAAATCGATGTTCTTGCTTCTAAAGTTGAAAGCCTTGCTCTTGATGTAGATCTTTTAAAATTAAAAGTTATGCCTAACAATGATAAAGAGAGCAAGCCCTTTGCTAAAATCAATACCATCCAAGTTAGAATTTATGACAATGTTAGAATGTTGGCTGAACTACATGCTAGGTGGGAAAGAGAAAGAGAAGCCACTAAAAAGAACAATATGGTTAAAGTTTACACCATCACCACCACTAGTAATGTTCAGGTTTCACATGATAACAAGTCTATTAATGATAATGGTAAAGTTATCAATGTTGGCAATGTTTCCACTTCTCATGAAAAACGCTTAAAACTGCCAAAAGATACCAAAACTGCTAGTGATAAAGGAGCCGAAATTTTTCGAACTATGGGAGATCCTTCTTCCATTACTTTTGATGATAATGATTTTGATTTTGATAATTTTAATATCTATGAAGTCATAATGTTGTTGCAAAAGCTAGCTAAGATTCCTAATGCTAGTAGTATAAGAATGGCTTTTACAAAACATATTACCAATGCTCTCATGAAAATTAGGGAAGAAAAGTTAAAACTTGAAGCTTCTATCCCTAAGAAATTAGAAGATGGTTGGGAACCCATCATTAAACTGAAAGTAAATGATTTTGATTGTAATGCTTTATGTGATATTGGTGCAAGTGTTTCTATTATGGCTAAGAAATTCTATGATATGCTTAACTTGCCACCATTGGAGAGCTGTTGTTTGAACATTCATCTTGCTGATAATTCTATAAAAACACCTTTGGGAAGGCTTGATGATATTCATGTTATGGTTAATAATAACCTTGTTCCCATTGATTTTATTGTCTTGGATATTAAGTGCAAAGCTTCTTATCCTATTATTTTGGGAAGACCTTTTCTTCGAACTATTGGTGCTGTTATTGATATGAAAGAGGGCAACATTAGATATAAATTCCCTCTTAAGAAAGGTATGGAACACTTCCCTAGGAAGAGAATGAAGTCACCTTTTGACTCTATTGTTAGAGCAAATTATCGTTTTGATGATTCTTCTCTTAGAAATACTTGATGTTTACTTTCTACGCCTAGCTGAAAGGCGTTAAAGAAAAGCGCTTATGCGAGACAACCCATCATTTTATTTTCAGTATCTTTTATTTTATTTGAGTCAAGAAGTTTGTTTACTTCTGTAGCAACTTCTTTGTATCTTTATTTTTTTGCAATGTTGTGCCAAGTAAGGTCTCTAGTAGAAAGTTTTTGCTATATTTGGATTTCTGCACAGGAAACAGATTTTTGTCTGTCACCGTTAAATTCGTCATTTATTCCAGAAGCGACGAAATGCTTTGAGATTTTGTGTGCTGAATCTTCATATATGTATGAAACTTTTTCTAGTTCAGTGATTTTCGATTTGAGCAACTCTAGTGCCTCGAAAAAATTCGTCTTTACAGACTGTTCATATTTTGATAGATTCTGCCTTTTATTGTGCATTGCTTCTTTTGCGATGTTTATTTGGATCTTTTTGATTCTTTGAGAATCAGTGGCTGTAGTTAATGTTATAATGCATTAAGGTGTGCTTGTGTCATAGTATAACTTGTGAATTTTTGGTTTATGCACTAACCCTCTAATGAGAATTATTTTGAGTTTGATGTGGTGGAAGTTTTCAAGTAAGCAAAAGGCACGATATGATGAGATCAAGAAGAGTGAAAAGCCTAAGCTTGGGGATGCCGCGGTGGGTCATCCCCAGCAAATTCAAGAAGACTCAAGCATCTAAGCTTGTGGATGCCCAAGGCATCCCCTTCTTCATCGACAAAACTATCAGGTCATCTCTAGTGATACTATATTATTATTCTACTACATCTTATGTATTTTGCTTGGAGTGTCTGTTTTTATTTTGAGTGTGTGTTTTAGTTTGCTTAATAAGTTGGATCCTAGCATTCTTGTGTGGGAGAGAGACACGCTCCGCTTTTTCATATGAATACTCTTGTGCTTCGCTTATATTTGTTGAGTATTCTTAGCTACTGTCTGTTTCTAGTAAGCTCTCGCTTTTATCATGTTATCTTGTTTAGGGCTGCTAGTTCTTTGTGTTAAGCTCTCTTGTGTTTCACTCTTATTTGTTAGAGAGTTGTTTTAGTTGCTTGGTTGATGTGTTAGATTGGAAAATGCTATGCTTGTGATACTGGTATGAAATAGAGAAAAGCTGCATAGTCTTGTAGACCTTTGTGTAGATAACTTGCTCCTCTTCAATTGTTTTGAGGTATTAAAATAACTAATGGTTAAAATATGTTGGTTAATATTGTTAAGAGCTGATTAGTGAAGATGTGTTAGTAGAGCGTGGAGCCGTACTTTTCTGAACTAAAAACAACTTAAGTCAATAGTGCTTTAGTGTCGTGATTTCCTCTTAGTTGAAAAGAAGTTTCTAATGGTATAGTTACTGCAACGGTCGGGGAAGCCAACGGGGCACTTGTGTCGCCGCCACGATCCCTCTCGGGGTGTCTCTAACCATTTGTGAGACTTTGATACTGTTAGTTGTTTGCAATATACGACATGCTATGTGATTTTTTGGTTTTTGGCACTTCCACCTCCATAATTTGCTAGCCTTTTCGGTGCTTTGCATTGCCCTTTTTCACATTGAGATTGGTGCATACTTCGCAAGTACATCCAACCCCGTGGGAGATCTTCATCTTGTTCTCCTACACATAAGCCAACTATCTTCCTCAAAACAGCCACCATATCTACCTATCACAGCATTTCCATAGCTGTTCCGAGATACATTGCCATGCAACATCCATCATTTACATTACATGACTTTATGTCATTTTTACTTCATTACCATATAGTATTGCTTGACCATTTGAGTTAGTGTGATGCGTGGTTTTCCACATGTGTTACATCTTTTCCACACTACGCTCGGTCTTGCATATCCACCATACACCATGTATTAGTCTTTGAGTTTTGAGTACACCAAAAAGTGTGATGATCATCTTGTAAAATAGAGTGTTGCCTCTACCTGTGAGCATATTGAAAAGAGTCCAAAGTGGCCAATCAAAAGAGTCCAAAAGAGACCAATGAGAGAAAAATATAAAAGAGCCACAAAGGCCTCAAAAAGCAAAAAGCAAAAAAAAGAGAAAAAGAAAAAGAATATAAAATGAGAGAGGGGGCAACACTACTATCCTTTTATTCCACACTTGTGCTAGTAGCACCTACATCATTGTAGTGAGTTTTCATGCTTCATTAGTATAACTATGTGGGGACCAAACGTTATAGAACTTGGCTTGTATATTCCAACGATGAGCCTCCTCAAGTGAGCTCTAGGTCTTCATGAGCAAGCAAGTTGGATGCACCCCCACTAGTTCCATTGGAGAGCTTCCATTCATATAGCTCTATGTGCATCCGTTGCATGGCAATCACTACTCCTCATTCAGTGTCTACTACGGGACTTCCTCTTGTCTTGTGGTTACCTCTTCCACTGTTTGAGCCTTTCTTTTTGGCCTTCCAAACCCCCATTATTATTCTCTTTGCCATAATCTCATGGTGCCAAGCCTTCTTCTTGCTTGTATTAGTTGAGTGGACTACATAACAGTTGATAAGTTAAGTGGATGGATTAAGGACACTTGACTTGAGCTTGGCTATTTCTATTATTAACTGAATTTGATGCTTTGAAGATTGATTGACATTTTACATTGGAGACACAATTTACTATTCTTCTTTCTAAACCTTATGTATGGTTCCTAGTCTCCAACACGCTGATTCATGAAAAGTTCTAGCTTCTTTTAGCTAGCATTTGTTAATCATTGTTTGCTTAATGTCAACTATAGACAATTGTTTTGGATCACCTTATTCACATCATGTGTTTGCATTACTATGTTGATCTAGATTGTGAGTTTGCATGTCTCCTAAGAAATTATTTGTTATCGTTCTACCTACTCGAGGACGAGTAGAACTAAGCTTGGGGATGCTGATACGTCTCCGACGTATCTATAATTTCTTATGATCCATGCTTGTTTTCATACCATTTGCTACATGTTTTGTTTACATCTTATAGCATTTTTATGCATTTTTGGAACTAACATATTAACAAGATGCCCTAGTGCCAGTTCCTGTTTTCTGCTGTTTTTCCGTTTCAGAAAAGTACTTAAGGAAATATTCTCGGAATCGTACGGGACAAAAACCCAGGATCTTATAATTTCGTCACGCACACGGAGTCCAAAGGGGAGCCGAAGACGCACCAGAGGGCGACCACACCCTAGGGTGGCACGGCCCACCTGTCTGCCGCGCCACCAGGTGGTGTGGCCCCCTCGGGCCTCCACCGACGCCACCCTTTCGCCTATATAATCCCCCCGACGAGAAAACCCTAAGTACCCGATCAAAATTCCAGAAAAACATCCGTCGCCGCCGCCGTCGTCAACCCTAGTTCGGGAGGGTTCTGAAGCTCTTCCCGGCACCCTGCCGGAGAGGGAGATCATCGCCGGAGGGCTCTACACCACCATGCCCGCCTCCGGACAGATGTGTGAGTAGTTCATCCTTGGACTACGGGTCCATGTAGTAGCTAGATGGTTGTCTTCTCCTCTTGTGCCATCATGTTTAGATCTTGTGAGCTGCCTATCATGATCAAGATCATCTTATTGTAATGCTACATGTTGTGTTTGCTGGGATCCGATGAATAGATAAGTACCTTGTGATGTTGATTATTGATATTATCATGTCTATGTTATTTGTGATCTTGCATGCTTTCCGGTACTTGTAATTGCCTTGATCAAGTAGTTGCTTGTATCTCCAAGAGGGAGTATTTATGCTAGATAGTGGGTTCGGTCCCTGTGTGCCTTGGCTTGATTGACAGAAACATATAAGGACGGGGGAGTGTCGTTGCTACTAGGGAGTAAACTTTATGCACAGTTCTTCATGCAATTGTCTGTTGCTTGCAACTTAATACTGGAGAGATTTTACGGTATGTTATCTCAAAGGTGGACTATTTAGGCATAGGTGTATGCTTGGAACAGCTATCTATGTATTTTGTCGTAATGCCCAAAGCATCTCATATAGACATCATCATCATCTGTATTATGCAATGTTCATGCATTGTCATGCATTCTCTATCCTGTCAATTGCCCAGCTGTAATTTGTTACCCAACATGTGTAGTATTTTATTTATGGAGAAGACACCACTAGTGAACTGTGGACCCCGGTCTATTCTTTTACATCTGCAATTAAATCAACTACTCTACTGCTTTCATTTACTGCAAACAAGCTTCCTTCCACACATACATTTAATCCTTTGTATTCAACAAGGCCTGTGAGATTGACAACCTCGCTGCTTCGTTGGGGCAAAGTAGTTTGATTTTGTTCTGCAGGTTCCACTGTCTCCCCTGCAACAGCTCTTTTTCTGGCGCCGTTGCCGGGGAGTTAAGAGTGCTCAGTAAGAAGCTTCTCGAAGTACCAAACTTCTCACTCCTCCGTCAACAGCTCTTTTTCTGGCGCCATTGCAGTTGTGGACAACCTTCTGAAGCATTCCTCACTCCTACTGGTTCGATAACCTTGGTTTCTAACTGAGGGAAAACTTGCTGCTGTGCTCCTCAAGCCTTCCTCTTGGGGTTCCCAACGAAGCGTGATTGATTAACACCTCTCGCGCTATCAGAATGCTCCCACAAGATTCATGCATTATTTTTATATTTGCATTTGAATACAAAATGCAAGCACAAGGGATCATTACTCTTCATATTTTATTTACAACACTAAACACTACCAATTTGAAAATTAGGATCCATGCAAGAGGCAAGGAAGGCAATGGAAGTCAAGATAAATATTTTGGCGAGAGATGGGGCAAATAAAAGCCAATACCAATGTAAGGATAATCAAAATTATTCTATCACAAATATAAATATGGATTGTCCAAGGACAATGACCATTTGAAATTATTTTCCCGGTGGTAGGGGTATCCAAGAATATCCTCACAAGATAAAACATATGGCAAGAGATAAGAAATAACACACCATATTTAAATAAGGTTTGTTGATAGTTCCAACTATTCAAACCAACCGGCAAGGCCATGGTTAGAATAATATGGAACAAATGGTTTCTCAAATAATATATAGGAATGCATATTAGAGAGAAACCATACCAAGCAAACTCACACAAACAAGAGCCAAAGGATAGCTAAAAAGAAAATTGGAACTTGTTCGAGCTAATATGCCACATAGAAATAATATAATTTACAATATCACATCTAGGTGGCAAAACCTCAAATGTTCACATTTTATGGGATTGTAATATGCACATAGCGTATTGCTCCCCCACAATGTGATAATTCATTTCTTCTTAACAAGAGGCAAATAAAATCAACTAGAGATGATTAATGGACATTATAGAATTTGAATTTCTCATGAGCATGACATACCACATAGTGACTAGATAATATTGAAATATCAATACTAGGTGGTGTGCCTCATGTACATACATATTTAGGATTGTGAAGTGCACAAAGCATATCACAACCCCAAAATGGGATAGTCCATTAATCTCTCAAAAGAGCCCATTGAAATCAACATAAGATCCAATAAGGACTCAACACAAAGTTTACACATATATGGAGCGCACATTAACATACACAAACTTGATTGCTCAAGGTAAGTAATAAGCACAACATATACAAGCACATGCTAGGAACAAAACTAACACATGCAAGGGATCAAGCAACTTTCAATGTATATATAATTTAAATATAAGTTACCCTAAGAAGGAGCATTGGATATGAGGTATCACAATATAATCCAAATGACTTGGCTTGTGGAAATAATAATCAAGAAGATCCCTTAATTCTTCAAGGATAGCCAAGTCTCCAATGTCCTCCATCACAACCTATTGATCAAGTTTGAGCTTGTTGGTCCCCAACCAAGTTGGGTCTTAAGAGGTTAGTCACAATAGGCTTGGCAACCCAAATGGTTCTTTTCTTGACACCACTTTGAGTTCCCACATATTTGTCAAACACATTGCCAACCCTATCCTTCCTAAGAGAATAACCATCATCAATAATTACGGGGTTGGATAGAGTACCGTTTGTGCATGAAGAAGCCAAGTGGCCCTTCTCACGGCATAAGTAGCAATATCGACTCTTTTCTTTCTTCTTAATAGGCTCCTTAACTTGAGGAGCAATGACTTGAGTCTTCTTAGGAGGTGGCATTTTTTCAACCCGAGGTTGAGCATGAGATTGAACAATAGGCCGCTTCCCTAGTTGCTTCTCACTAAGAGGCTTCTTCTTCATTGGGCAATCCCTAACATGATGCCCTTCAATTTTGCACTTGAAGCAAACAATCTTGGACGAGTGGTTGACTTGTTCTTGGCCCTTCTTATTGCTACTCTTGGACTTGTTCTTGATATTGGAGTTGAATCCAAGTCCACTCTTGTCATTGGGGGATTTTTGCACACTCAACATGTTGTCAAATGTGGCCTTCCCTTTATGACGCTTCTCCACATCTTTCTTCAAAGAAGTGGCTTGTGCCTTGTGCTCTTTAGACTTCCCTACAAGGTTAGTAGCTATACAAGTACTAGTGGAAGTTGAAGCTTCATTATTAGAGAAACTAGGCACAAAATGTAATTCAACATATGATTTAGCACTAGTGTGAGATGAAGAATTACAAGGACTAGCACATGGTATTGTAGCATTTTTAGTAGAAGTTGTGCATTGTCCACATGAGGCTCACTAGATATTACCTTGGTAGCAATGGCCTCATGAGCTAACTTTAGCTTATCATGAGATACGAGAAGATCTTCATGAGAGATCGAGAGCTTCTCATGGCTTTCTTCCAATATCTCATAATTGCTAGTTAGCAATTTAAGTTGAGCCCTTAGCTCAACATTCTCCTTTAAAATGGATGCTTCACAAGAAATAGAGTTAGTAGCATAAGCATCAATATTAATAGCAATGGGAGAACAAGTAGGAAGCTCTTTTAGTAATTGAGCTTGGAGTTGATCATGAGACTTAGTGAGATGTGCAAGAGAATCTTCCAAGGACTTGACATCCTTTTCAAATTTCACATTAGCCTTAAGAAGTCTAACAATTTCAACAACAAGCTCTTCATTTTTTATTTTAAAATCATTAGCCACCCTGAGAGCTCTATCATGGGTTTCATTTACTTTAGATGACTCTAGAGTAAATGTCTCCTCAAGAGATTTCTTGGTGGTTTGTTCTTCTTCAAGAGCTTCCTCAAGATCCACAATCGTGTTTGCATAATCACGTTCGCGGCTAAGACTTTCATCTTCACGTGCTTCCAAATTTTCAATAGTAATCCCTCGCTCAACAAGGGTGCTCATGATTTCATGGAGGTTCTCACAAGCATTTTTATTATTTGAAAGAGCATTAAGAATCATTAGGCCTTTCTTACTAAAGTAAGCATCATCTTCTTCATCATCATTATTATTGTCATGATCATCACTACTTGACGATTTAGAAGATATGCAAGGACTATCAACACAAGCATGTGAAACATTTATAGTTCTAGATGTGTTTAGGTCCAAAGATAAATCATTGCAATTAGATAGAGATGAAATATCATCTATAAGAAGCTCACTATCATCTTTGCAAAGTTTATCCCTACTCACCATTGCATTATTTTGTGGCTTGCCACATGTAGGTGAGGTAGAAGAAGTTGAGACCTCATTACGCCCGGAGATGGAGGGAGAACAATCATTCTCACTATCAATGGACACATCATAATTGTCTTGAACCTTGGTCCATAGCTCATGAGCATTCCGATAAGGAGAAACCGACAAAGCAACTGCATTTCTCAAAGACATGAAAACCACTTTAGAAGCTTGAGCATCTAGATAAGAGTTTTCCTCATCCTCTAGAGGAGAAAAACCCATATCTAGAATTTGCTCTATATATGGATTAATGTCCCTAAAATAATTTAGCATGCGATTTCTCCAATCATTATAATTAGTGTCATCGAATATTAAAGAGGCATTGTGCACTAAACCACTAGACGACATCTTTACTCTCTAGGCCGTGAAGCCCTATAAAGAGAGAACCCGCTCTGATACCAATTGAAAGGACACGGATGTCGCCTAGAGGGGGGGTGAATAGGCGATTTAAAATTATTACGGTTAAGGCTTGAATAAATGCGGAATAAAACTAATGTTTAATTTATCAAGCCAAAACCTAAACTAGCTAGGTTCACCTATGTGCACCAACACTTATGCTAAGCAATATAATCAACTAGGTGATAGCAAGATATATGACTTTAAGCTCGATGTCTATCACAAAGTAAATAGCATAAGTAAGAAGCTCGGGTATAGAAATACCGAGGCACTTGCAGACGATGATTTATCCCGAAGTTCACTTCCCAATGGAAGCTAGTCTCCGTTGGAGCGGCGCGGTGTTCATCAATGTGAAACACCGAATAGCCTTGATATGGCACACCGTATCTCCGTTGTGTCTTACCACCAATGTGGCGAGGCACTTGTCACTATGTTGCCGTTGAGGTTGACAACTAGAACCTTTACAAGGATGAAGCTCACTCCACAAGTTGGAGGGTCTTCACCAAATGCACTGAGCCACCAAGACTCGATGCCCAAGGCCGAGGCACACACCACAACTTAATTGGTGGCTCTCGGCAATGTCTTCGTAGCTACCAAAGCTCCGAAGCGAACAAGGTTGGGCCTCCCTCCACAACCTAATTGGAGGCTCCCAACAAATCCCGTGAGCCACCAAGACTCCGAGAGATCAACAACCATCTAGGGTACCAACGTGCCCTAGAGGAACAAGCTCTAGGGCACCAAAGCACCCAAAGTAACAATCTTCTCAACTTCACTTCCGCGTATCACCGTGGAGAACTCAAACCGATGCAACTAATGCAATGGCAAGAACACACTAAGTGGTCAAGTTCTTCCAACCCGAATCCAACCAAAGCAACTAATGCTTGGGAGGGATTTGAGAGGAAGAACAAGGAGAAACACAAAGAAACTCCAAAGATCTAGATCCAAAGTGTTCCCCTCACTTAGAGGAGAAATCGATCGGTGGAAATGTGGATCTAGACCTCCTCTCTCTTTTCCTCAAAAACTAGCAAGAACTATTGGAGGGATTGAGAGATAGCCAAGCTCAAGAGGGTCAACAATGGAGGGGGAAAATAGCTCAAGAAGTTGGCAAAAGGTTAGGGGTCACTTGGGGAAGAAGACCCCTTAAAAGGGAGGCCAAAAATCTGCCCGTTGAGGCAATTTTCGAGCAAGGCCGGCCAGGCCGGCCATAGCCCGGCCATAATGGCTGGCCAGCAAACAGAGAGCCCCCGGCCATGGGGCCGGCCATTTGGCCGGCCATGCCGGCCTAGCCAAAACGGCGAAACTAAAATTGCAATATCTTTTGCATCCGGACTCCGTTTTCGACGATCTTGGGCTCGTTGGAATCACCACAAAGAGCACTACAAGATTATGCAGAGAACCATCATAGTCCAACAAAATATTATAATAACAAATAAGGAAAGGTTAAACCTCTCTCTTGCAAACCAGAACCGTCATATCTTTTGGAAATGAAGTCCGAAAGAGGTGAAACCAATTTTGTTGGAAAGAGGATGATAGTAGCTATCCTTGTAAATATTTTAAAACAACTAAGAGATAAATTCTCAACACATGTATGTGTGGATAATTTCTCAAGGACAACCGACAATATTTCTAATATCGAAAACGCAATGGAAGACGCATATGAAAACCGTTTTCGATGAGCTTGGCCTTGTCATGACAAGCACGCCAAGCACCAAGACCACACCACGATAAGAAACAAATAAGAACCAATAAAGATGATGCCAATGATGCAAAGGTTTGAGCTCTCTACGACTGATACGCTAAAGCTCACTTGAGAGCCCCTCTTGATAGTACGGTTACCTATCCTAAAACCCGGTCTCCCAACTACACCGCGAGACCGGTAAAATAGAAACCCTATCAAGATCATACCTTTGCCTTGCGCATTCCACTTGAGCTAGATGATGACGATCTTGATCTCCTCTCAAGTGGATCACCTTTCTTGATTACGCTCCGCTCGGTGAGGCCTCGCATATTGCTCCCCCATACACCAATATTCATTCGCATATCTTCACTTGACCTTATCTTGTATGTCGATCAACTTGCACTTAGCCTTGATCAACATATAATCTTCTTCTTTTAGCCTCGACTCCAACATATGGAGATCAAGCACTGCAAATGGACACACATGTTGCTCCCCCATACACCAATATGGGAGAAGCACTCTTCGGCATATCTTCACTTGGACTTGAGTGTTGATCAACTCGCACTTAGCCTTGATCAACAAATACTCTTCTTTCCTAAGCCTTGATTCCAACAAATGTAGATCAAGCACTACAAATGGACACACCTACAAGTAGCTTAATACAAACATTAGTTCATAGAGATTATCATTAATTACCAAAATACCACATGGGGGCAACCATGCTCTTTCACCGCGGCGGGCGGGAGGATTTGGGTAGGTAGGTGGTGCGGGGCGGTTTGGTCGGGGAGTTGTAGTTTTTCTTTTACAGAAAGGTGTTTACGAGGGGGTTCACATGTTAATATACTGGAAGTTCACTCAACAGTGACGCGGAGTTCACTTGATTCCCTATTTAGCTTAAACAGGAACCAGTTCCTGTTTAGCTGAGTGTATATGCCGGTAGTTGGTTAATTAAATGTGATATGCTTTATACGTATTACCAGCTTGGTTCAGGTTTTGTTGATGCAATCCCCAGAACACCCGGAAATTGTCAGTGTAGTACCAAATACTCGAAACCCCCGGAAATTATCCATGTAGACCAGTACCAAATACTCGGAAACCCTGGAAATTATCCCGGAGGACACGAATATTTGCAAAATAAACTCTGTTACAGCCGGAGAGAAAACTCGGACCGTCCGCATATTAACGACGGCCAGCAATTGTAGCCGTCTACACCGTACAATCATTAAAGACGACTATTACTCCTAGCCGTCTCTGATGTTTTCCTTACTAGAGATGGTTTTTATTCACACCGTCTGAGGGTTGTGCTCATTACAGCCGGTTCTAGGAACCGGCTGTAATGAAGCGTAGATTAGAGACCCCCGAGCTTGATACAGTTGGGAAAACCGGGCTCTGGCCTCTAACGCTGGCTCTAATATGAGGTTCCACACTAGTGTCTTCCTTACAAGCCCCCCCCACCCCCACTCCCTAGTAACTTCTATATGTGCAATGAAGCTAAAAAATACACGTCTCTCCCGCGGCCACCACACTATTAACTTTATGTTTTGTCTAAATTAAAACGGGCCATAAACCGGATGCCGAGTTGGTTCTATTTTAACCCTTAACAAGATATGTTGACTATGCATCTGAATGTAAAGATAACATGTTTGACCCTGGCTTACACATTGATGAAACTTTTCAAAACCAATTGTTTACTGATTCCCGATTCATAGGACTTCCAAAGAGATTGGTTTATATATGTTTTGATGGTTTTAGTCGAGTTCCATAGTGTTTCAAGTTTTCACATGGTTTTCGGAAACTAAGAGAAACTCCAATGAAACTTTAGTTAAACCTTGAAACATCAACAAGGCATTTTTCCTTCTTTGCAGAAGCATCGAAAGGAAAGGAGGTGTGATCTAGAACAAAAATTTCTTAATCGTCCGCTCATATTTTGGTTTCTATGTTTCCACTAGAAAGTGGGTTTCATAGGATACTTTATCCCGACTACGAATACTCTCAAATAGGGAACATGGAGCACTCAGGAATAATCGACCACGATACTCAGCCACTCAGGGCTCTTCACCTGTACAATTTAAATTCTCCAGGCGTACAATTCGAGTTGTCTACTAGCACAATCGAGGTTCTCGAATCTTCCATTATATCTACGGGATATTAGTTGGAGGTCTCAAAACTCGCTTACTCCATCGCCAAGATAAATGCAAAGATGCTTGCCCTCCGGCTTAGTCCGCTCATGGATGACCTTGTTTCACATGCCCAAAGTGCCTTCATAAAAAAAGCAGCCACGACAACTTTCTCTACGTCAAGAACCTAGCTACTAGACTTCACAAGAGCAAGACCCCGTCCCTACTTTTCAAATTGGACATTCGGAAAGCCTTCGATTCAATCCGTTGGGACTACATTCTCGACCTCTTACAACGGAGAGGCTTCCCAAGAAAATTTCGGGATTGGCTTACCGCTTTGTTCTTCACCTCATCCTCGCGTATCCATCTCAATGGGGTGGCCGTCCTACCCATCTCACATGGACGCGGCCTTCGACAAGGGGATCCACTTTCGCTGCTTCTCTTCGTCATTGCCATCGAGCCCCCTACAAAAAAATTCTTGAAATGGCAACCCAGGTTGGGCTTCTCTCCAAGATCCATGGTAGAGGCACCATTTTGCGTACCTCCCTCTACGCGGATGATGCGGGAATCTTTTGGCCCCTATCAAAGAGGACATTCAAAACCTTGCGGAGATCCTACGAGAGTTTGACATTGTGACGGGCCTTTGCACTAACCTTCAAAAAAGCTCGGTGATCCCCATAAGATGTAACCAAATTGATCTCGATGACCTCCTTGACGGGCTCCCGGTGGTGCGGACCACCTTCCCCATGAGATACCTAGGACTACCTCTATCCGTATGGCGGCTTCAAAAAGTTGACTTCCAACAACTCGAGGATAAATGTGCGGGCAAGGTCCCCTCACGGAACAGTAGGTTCATGACTATGGCCGGCTGGGGCTCCCTTGTCAAGTCGGTTCTCACCTCCCAAGCCATCTACCACTTGACGCCTCTCATCGTTCCACCGCATCTCATTACCAATCTCAACAAAATTGAACGTTCATTCCTTTGGGCGTCTTCTGACAAGGTTTCAGGCGGACAATGCAAGGTCAATTGGGAGGCCCTTTGTAGGCCAACATCCCTTGGTGGCCTCGGGATTCTACACACGACAAATTTGCTAGAGCTTTGAGATTGAGATGGCCATGGCTCCAATGGACGGACCCCAACAAAATTCGGGCCGGCTCGCGCAACCCATATACGGCGGAGGACATGGACCTTTTCTACGCCTCCACAACAATCACGGTTGGAAATGGGATAAAAACCTCCTTTTGGGAAGCTCCATGGCTTGAGGGCCAAAAACCAAGAAACATTGCACCTCTCATCTTCGACATCTCCATGAGGAAAAAATGGTCCATTCACCAAGCCCTCCTCAATAATGCATGGATTGGCAAAATCAAAATGGTAGAGGAATTCTCCATCGAGCATGGGCGCCAATTCGTTAATCTACGGATCAAGCTCCAAGGAGTGGCTCTCGATGACAACACCGATGATACAATCGTTTGGAACCTTTCCACCAATGGACAATATTTAGCAAAAAAGGCATACAAAGCCCAATTCCTTGGGGCTGTTTCAACCGACATGAAGAAGTCGGTGTGGCCGCCAGTTTCAACCGACAAATATTTTGCATGGCTAGCATTGCAAAACCGGCTATGGACGGCCGCCGGTTGGCTCGTCGTGGATAGCCGAACTGCGGCCTTTGTCCGCTTTGTAAGAGAGCTCCGGAGTCGGCTTCCCATCTCCTTGTCCATTGTCGCTTCACTCAAAGAATTAAGGGCCTCTTGAGAGATCGGCTAAGCCTTCATCACCTTGACTTAGCACCTTGGGCCACCCTAAACCTCTCGGAGTGGTGGCGGGTCATGTCCGGTAATGGTATGACGAATCGCAAAGCAATGGCGTCGCTAGTCCTCCTCACAACTTGGGAAATTTGGAACAAAAGGAACGCTAGGGTCTGCCGAAACAAGCACGCACCATCCATGGCGATTCTTGCAAAGATTAAACACGAGGCCAAGCTTTGGGTCCTCGCGGGAGCAAAACATCTTGAGGAAATAATGCCGGGAGAGCAATCCGGTTGTAACTGGCGGGAGAGTAATTCGTTGTTCCTTTGCACCTCTTATCTTATTGTATAACTCTCTCTCTTAATTAATGAAATGGGGCAAAACTTTTGCCCCACGTTTCGGAAAAAAAAAAGATCTCAACCTGTACACTAAGATTTTATTGAGAGCTATAGACTCGAATACTTGGTCTCTTTCGACTTGCTGACACAGTAAAACCTCTTAATTGGTTTTTTACACGATGTAAAAATAGACAGAGAAAAAACAATGTAGCACCTCGCGATGACAGAGCTGTAGACAAAAGAAAACACAGCGATCAGCACTTGAGCAGCATTCTACGAGGACAAAAGGCAAAACCACGACCACGGCGCACCCCTGCATGGTAGCGCCCGCTAGACTGGTAAAAAAAAAGAGAATCAAGAGAAACAGAAACAGAGCTGAGGGTTTTCTGCAGAAAACAAACGCCCAAAGGTATGCTCAAACCAAACCCGTCGGTGCTTCCTCCAACCCATGCGGATGCAACCGGGAGACAAAATCGCTGCCATGATCATGACACCGACAAGGATTGGCTGCCCGACAAACACAGCTAGTGCGAGCGGGTGCGAACTGTGTGGACTTGATGCCATAAGAGAGATGAATCGAACGGGCCGGGAGTCCGGGACCCGGGAGCATTATAAATAATCTCCTTTATTATTCCCCGGTGAAATCGTCGAGAAAGAATTCCCCAGTGTTCAGTCACCTGAGTTTCCGAGTTCAGAGAGAGTGAGAGCTAGAGGCGGTCGCCGGAGTCCGGGGACGGATGGCGGCGTCCCGGTGGCTTCTCCTGCTTTTCTGGTGTGCTCACCACCACCTGCTCCTCCCGCGCGCGTCGGCGATCGACCGCAGCCAGTTCCCTCCTCCTCCCAGCTTCCTGTTCGGGACCTCCACTTCTGCTTACCAGGTGCCCTGAATTTCGATCTCATCTCCTCCCTGCAAATTGCAATCGTTTCTGCACATACGAACGGAGCTATGCCTTGCCCGTGTTAGGACGGAACGTACCAGTTCAGCTGCGTGCATTGCCGCCTATCTCCACGAGTTCTTGCCTGAAACTGTTCTGCAAGCACAACCACTGCATTTCTGAAGCTTTTTTTTTTTTTGAGGGAATGAACCATCTTGTTAGGATCCTCTAAAGAAATGTAGCTGAACAAAAAATGGACAGCCCAGCACATGGCCTCACTCTAAAACAGAAATAGACAGCCCAAGGGCGTCCCCTGATGGTTAGTTGGAACTTAGAAGTGGTCGTAGATTAGCGGGATGATGGTCCCAATTAATTCTCCAGTGCTGCCCAATATTTAACTCATATTAACAATGCTATCAATTGTCAAGTGATGCCAAATATTCTGATTTGAGACAAAAGACACTCCACTCTGCTGATTGCTGATTGCTGGGGGAAGCCTAGTTCTGGAGCTTTAAGAAATAATTATGCATCCTAATGTGGGTTCTGCAGTACTACATGATACATCATGTAATCCCCTAGGGCTATAAGGGGTGGGTTCCATCTAGCTGCCGCCTATGGCGCTGATGACGTTGTAGAAAACAAATTCTCTCTTCCTTAATACTGGAGTATATAGACTAGCAGAGTTCCTGCGTGTTCTCGAAATAAATTGATACACCAGCCTCTTGTTGACCAGTTCTAAAATGGGCGTTGTATTCAAAGTAGTGTTTCCTTTATGCCATAAAAAAACTGATATATTGAAAATCAGTAATATTTTGAGACATTTACAGCGTGACCTGATCCCTCTTGCACCAAGTGATTTTTTTTTTCAATCTTCAGATTGAAGGTGGATATTTGGAGGGTAAGAAAGGCCCAAGTAATTGGGATGTCTACACTCATAAGGAAGGTGAAGCATGGGAATTTATATTACTGAACGGTTTCAATCTAGACATAGTTCTTTAAATCTTTTTTGAACAGAATTTCTTTTAATCTTTTTTATCTTGTCATAACTTTGTTTTTCTTATGTCCACTTTTTCAGGTACAACTGAGGATGGAAGCAATGGAGATATTGCTGCTGACCACTACCATTGTTTCATGGTACGTTTTCTGCAAAATGCACATAAAACCTGAGGATGAAAGGTTACCATGTAAACTGTAACTATCCCATATTCCAGGAAGACATTGAGTTGATGCATTCCTTGGGTGTCAACTCATACCGATTCTCCATAGCATGGACGAGAATTCTACCAAGTGGGTTTGTCTACCATAAAAAAAAATCTCAGTAAGGGATTATACTATTTGTTTCTTGTAGTTAATAAAAATCATCTCCGAGATGTCTTCTTACTGCAGAAGGCCGATTTGGTGATGTTAATCCAGATGGTGTAGCATTCTATAATGCCATTATTGATGCTCTTGTACAAAAAGGTATTTAACACAAAACACATGAAACATGAGCTAAATTTTGAAGGTCTTGATGCATAGTTGGTAACAACACGCATAACCAGGAATACAACCATTTGTTACAATATTTCATTACGACATTCCACATGAACTTGAAGAGCGATATGGTGGATGGTTGAGTCCAGAAATCAAGTATGTATTTGTTTGCGCATCTTAATTCAAATTCCTCCCCCCGAAAGGAGAAAACAAAACTTATCTTACTTTTACGTGCTTTTTTAGGGAAGACTTTGGTTACTTTGCAGAAGTATGCTTCAAGATGTTCGGCGACCGAGTAAAATTTTGGGTTACAATGAATCAACCTAATTTATTGGCAAAATTTGCTTACATGGATGGATGGTTCCCACCTGGTCGTTGTTCTAAGCCATTTGGGAACTGTGATTTCGGAAATTCTTCAATAGAGCCATACATAGCAGGTCACAATATGATACTTTCACATGCAAACGCTGTGAGCATTTACAGAAATAACTATCAGGTAGAAATTAGGCTCTTTTCGGATAAAAGGACAAGACTACCCTATGTCTTTCCATACAAAGTTGTCAACATAACGCCATCAACTGAAGATTACTTTATTTGGGTTTAATATTTATGCCACTTCATAGGATAAACAAGGTGGACATATTGGAATTTCTGTTGGCGCCAGATGGTATGAACCATTGCGAAATACCATGATCGACCTACTAGCAGTTGAACGGGCTATATCTTTCAATGTTCCATGGTACTATGCTATCCTTTAGGATGATAACTGTGGAAACGTATAACTAATACTATTTTGTTCCTCACAAATATAGATATTCTTGTTCTTAAGAATTTTTTAAATCTGTCAAAGACAAGTTAACAGATAAACAGGCTGATATAATTTTGAAATACTGTGATTTTTATTTCAATAGAGGGATGCACAGAAACTTGGGCTCTATTTTTTGTAACTTGACTTATTTATTCTCCATTATTTTTTCATGATAAAATGAATATAATTTTTAAGTTACCATTCTTTTATTATTGTTATAGGTTTCTAGACCCTATAATTCTTGGTGATTATCCTCTAGAGATGCGCAAAATCTTGGGTCCAAATCTACCTGAGTTCACATTAAAGCAGAGGAAGAAACTACGTGCAACAAAATTGGATTTCATTGGACTAAATCATTATTCAACATGGTATGTGAAGGACTGCATGTTTTCATCGTGTGAACTGGATCCTATGGATGGGGATGCGCGAGCGGTTAGTTTGGTAGAAAGAGATGGGGTGCTGATCGGCAAAGAGGTAACCATAAGACTACTAATTACTAATTCATGTTAAATTAGATTTTAAACATGTGTTGGAAAAGAAACAATAATAATGATTGCAGTCTAACTCATGCAGACAGGAGCACCATTCTTTTTTGACGTTCCACATGGGATGGAAGAGGTGGTCATGTATTACAAACAAAGATACAATAATACAGCAACATACATCACAGAAAATGGTGTGGCCCTCTCTATCATTGTTATCTTTTGAAGCTTGAATAATCATTATTTATCATTCGAGTAGGACACTGCCTATTGGGCACATGTTCACAATTTTAGAAACAATCAAAGTATTTTATCTCTATCTGGCAGCAAATAATTTTTTCTTGTATTCCCAGAATTACATCCAAAGCCAACCAGAACTAGTTTTAACGGAGCTTTTCTGTTATTGTTATGCTACAATTTTATAGAGTAATAATGTGTGACATTAGTTCAAGCTAATTCACATTTTCAGGTTATGCTCAAGCAAGCAATAGCAGCATGAGTGCTAATGATTTCACCAGTGACACAGTGAGAATTGATTATATAAGGGGCTACCTCAAATTTTTAGCCTCGGCAATAAGGTAACGTATGCAATTCTGGACACTCCATGCATAGATTTGCTTTCCAACTATGCATTACTATTAGTTGGGTTCCTGAAATATTCTGCACTAACATTTGATAGCAAAGTATGGTCTTTTGGCCTATTTAAGAATGCAAAAAGAATTCATTACAATGTAGGGTTGTCACTTCCCAATGGTTGATTGACCTTAGAGCATCTCTAACAGGCGCACGATCTGGGGGCGCGCTAAAACAAGTATACCGCGCCGAAATAGCGTTTTATCGTGCGCGGGAGGAGACGTGGTTTTCCGGAAGCGCTAAGCTATTGCGCGCCGCGGTAGCACTTCACCAGGCGCGCTAAAATGCAGCGCGCGCGCCCAGCACAAACAACATTTGGCACTCAAATATAGAACCAACAAGATCAAACACACACAAAATAAATCAACAATAAATAGTTTAATTATTATTACAACTCAAATAAATAGTTTATGTTCAATACAACAAATAGTTAATGAATAAATACAAAAAATAGTTCGTCAACAAATAGTCAATAATACAACAAACATACAACATTAATCAAATCTATTGTTGGCCATTCCATGACCACCACTCCTCGAGAAGATCCTTCTGAAGCTCATCATGCGTTTCGGCACGTCGAATGGCATGATAAGAGGCAACAAAACGGACCACCCTCTCAGCCCTCCTCCGCACTTGTACGGGGCGTCCCATCAACTCATAGTGAGTATAGTCTAAATCTTGTCCACACTCATTCTCGATGATCATATTATGCATGATCACACAAGCAGTCATGATGTACCAAAGCATTTCTTGATCCTAAAATCTAGCCGGTCCTCTCACAATAGCAAATTGGGCTTACAAAATCCCAAATGTTCTCTCCACATCTTTTCTAGCCGCCGCTTGAGCATTGTGGAAATCAAGATTTTTCTTACCTTCCGGTTTGTGAACCGGCTTGACAAATGTTTGCCACTTCGGGTAGATGCCGTCCGCAAGATAATAGACATAGTTGTATGTATGGCCATTTGCTACAAACTCCACCGGTGGAGTTTCACCATTTGCAATCTTATTCATCAATGGTGAGCATTGAAGAACATTAATGTCATTGCAAGATCCGGGAATTCTGAAAAAAGCATGCCAAAACCAAGTCTCATAATCAGCCACCGCTTCAAGAATTATAGTGGAACTCTTTTTGTGGCCTTGGAAATGTCCATGCCATGCCACAGGACAGTTCTTCCAACTCCAATGCATGCAATCTATTGAGCCAAGCATACCTGGGAATCCTCGAGCTTTGTTGAACTCCAAGATCCTAGCCGTGTCTTCAGCAGTGGGAAGCCTCAAATACTCCGGACCAAACACTTCCACAATTGCAACTGCGAAGCGCTTGACACACTTGATGGCTTGACTTTCACCCATTGCCAAGTGGTCATCAACTAGATCCGCCGGAATATCGTATGCCAGCATACGTAAAGCGGCGGTCACCTTTTGATAGGTGCTATGCCCGAGTTCTCTGGCGGCATTCCTCCTTTGCTCAAAAAACGATCATGCCTCATCACTTCATCCGCAATGCGTTCGAACAACTCGATGCTCATCCTAAAACGGCGCCGAAAGTAGGACTCGGGGTATATGAGATTCTCCCCAAAATAATGTCTCATCAATCTATTGTGAGCATCAATCCTTTCCCTCCATAATTTTTTACGACCGAAAACGGAACCACCGTGTTTCGGCCTTTTATTCGCGTGCAAAGCTAGGAGCATCAAAACATCCCCCTCCTCTTCAAGATCAAATTCTTCATCGGAAGAAGTATAGCTAGAACTCATCTACATGAATTTAAACTAATTTAAAACTACGCACATGCATCAAATTTATCTATGGATAGCTTGACAATTTTGTACCTTGCAAGTGTTTTGTCAAACACTTGCGGGCGCGGAGGAGCGGCGGTAAGGGGAAATGTGGCCGAAGCAGCGGCGGCTCTTCCCAGCGCACTGGAGATCGGCGGAGAGGGGAAAGGCGACCGAAGCAGCAACGGCAGCCCGGGCGCGTCGGTGATCCGGCAACGTCAGATCCACCGCGGCGGCGGCCCGCGCGCGTCCATTTGAAGCGGCGGCGCGTTGGGGAGAAGCGGGGCACGCACCGGCGGCAGGTATTGGAGCGGCGGCGCGGGAGATGGATGGCCGGAGGAGAAGGGGGAGAGCTGCGGGCGGCGGCGCGTGCGTTTAGAACTTTCAGATCCGGCGGTTCATGGTTCGCGCGCAAGTATTGGGAGTCCAGCGCGCTGAGCGGACGCACCAAATACACCGCGCGCGATGCATCTTTTCCCAGCGCGCTGGCCCCTTTTTACCGTGCGCGGGATTATAGCGCGGCTGCTGGAGCGCCGGTTTTTGCCCCGCACGCGGTAAAGTGGCGGTTTTTTGTGCGCGGCATATATAGCGCGACTATTGTAGATGCTCTTATATGATGCTCTGTTCTCATGTTCTAATATTTTGTTATGGCACTGCTGTCAAACTGTTATTATGGCTACTCTCGCTGCACTCTCTGAATACAAGCTTGTGTCCCTTCTTAAAAAATATAAAGCAAGGGAGCAGATGTACGTGGTTACTTTGTCTGGTCTCTTCTTGATGACTTCGAGTGGACGTCTGGGTACACGGAAAGGTTCGGACTCTACCATGTTGACTTCAAGACACAGAAGAGGACGCCAAAATTATCAGCTGAATGGTACAGAAGTTTCTTGAAAGGTTCACTTCTGACGAGCGAATTCGAAAATGGATCCCAGCTGCAGTAGTATTCTTCTTGAGTCGCTGATTATTCTGTAAACATGATGCTTCACGTACTGATAAGCACATGAGTTTTTCTTCTATATCTAAAGGGGATATGATTAATTATATGGTTCGTCTTGCAGAAACGCAATCCATGTGCTAGCCAATGCAAAGTTGTAATAACTTGCAAGGCATCTTTATGCCTGTGAATAAATGACCATTGCCATGGTCGTAGCTGTGAATAAACCACGTGGACATATCTATGCGTGTGAATCCCTCCAAGTACTAAGCTCCCTAGAATTCCTCTCCTCTCCTTGCTCCACATGTTCTCCAATGGAAAAGCAACACCACTCTATGGTAGACCCCACTCAGGTTCACACCTCTCGAATATTAAAATTGAGCTTGAAAAAAAAAATGTTGGACATATACACATTTTCGGTAAAAAAATGATATTCCCAGCCACAAAAAAATAATGGTTATGAAAAAGGAAAAAAGAACTCCATTTTCTCTCGAATGTCTTTTTTGTGTAGCTCAAAATAAAAAATACAAACTTTCTAGATTACGTACACCGTTGTATGCTTTATTTATTTATTTTTGAAAACTTGACATGTCGTTTAGGTTTTATAAGAAGATGCGGTGATTTAGTAGCTAATGGCACTTTCTGACAACTCTCTCACTTATCGTTTCTCTGCCGTCAACAACCACCATAGCGTCGTGCAGCCTGTGCCACGCGATACCATTTATCTCCCTCTGCTTTTCTCGAGCCGTATTTCATAAAAAACATCCGTTCTTAAACAAATTTTCCCCGTTTGTCCCCACACACCTATGGCGCCGTCAAGACCATAGAACTACAGGGCACATCCGCTCCCGATGTCGCGCCTCAAGTCCACTGTCAATTTCCACGTCATGTTCGCTCCCCGCAAATGCATATTTTTGTGGCCGCACAACGCCAGTGAGCTGAAAGACTTCCTACATCCCTCGCAGTAGTTGCACGTGAGCACCCATGTCGTCTCTCCCATCAGTCGCCGCTGTCGTTGATGCAGCTAGTGGTGGTCGACTCGCTGGTGGTGGAAGCTACGGTTAAGACCGTGAGTGACAAGTCGATGGTGAGTGGGGATGGAAGTATGAGTTAGGCGCGTCGTTGTTGGATGCCACCTAATTACTAATGAAAGATCATGTGGGTATTTATCTGTAAACCTTTTTTTATGCATTATGTTTGCTTATCTCTCACTTGTATTCAGAGAATGAGCAATATTATGTAAGCAATTGCATGTGTGTATTTTGTAGATAGTTGGATGCATACACTGAAAATGACCTATGTGTCTCTAGCCTCAAGTCCATTGCAAACATGCACATCACGTGCGCTCCCCACAGATGCACATTCTGGTGGCCGCCCAACGCCAGTGGCTGAAAGACTTCCTACATCCCTCGTAGTAGTTGCACGTGAACACCCATGTCATCTCTCCCATCGGCAGCCGTTGTTGCTGGTGCAGTTAATGGTGCTCGACTTGCTGGTGATGACAGCTACGATTGAGACCGTGAGCGACAAGTCGATGGTGAGTGGGAATGGAAGGATGAGGTAGACGCGTCGTTTGTTCGATGCCACCTAAGTACTAACGAAAGATCATGTGAGTATTTATCTGCGAACCTTTTCTCTGCATTATGTTTGGTTATCTCTCACTTGTATTCAGAGAACAAACCAGTTTATGAAATCAATTGCATATGTGTATTTTGTAGATAGTTGCATACACTGAAAATGACCTATGTGTGTCTATCCTCGGTGTCAGTCATTAGAGTGCAGAAAAGTCACGACAGATGAGTGTACAATGATAAAATAGAATGTGTGTTGAGCGTGTAGCGAACATGATAGACTATATGTTGAGAAATGACCATTCCTGCAATTAGATATATATTCAAAATTGTTAGTGGTATTCATGCATTTTATATATTTTTATTTTATGTATATGAATCCGGTGCATAGATTAAAATGGCATGTAAACCGTTTAAAATTTCACTTTTGCTAAGTTTTTTGCTGCATTATTTACTATTTATCGATGGAATGTTTCTTTGTTTTTATATAGTATTGATTGTACTCGATGCAAAATGTTTAAGTATGTCAAGACATAATTGCGCCAACTATTACTGATTTGAGAGAATTTATGTCAGAAAAGTCTACTTCGTTTCATTATAATAAAATCAATGACTTTGACTGTAGGATCTCGAGTAATCACATCTTGCTAATCTATTTCTCAAGTCTGTAATGTTCATCGTATCGTACATTGTACATTGTTTACAGATTGTCGAAACTTTGTTCAATTTTTTGTTGTTGAAATCTTCATACAACATCTAGACAATTTAACTTTCATGACATTTCATAATTATGATTGAATTCTGATTGTCTAACTAAGTATCTGCAGAGTTTAAGCTTTTTATGTGGGGTTATCTTCTCTCTGTTGAGTGATGTATTCCTAAATCTTGCAGCGACTGAGTGATCGTGTTGCAAGGGTACATTTTTTTCCATTATTACTACTCTTTACTATTTTTTAGGTATGTTTCGCTAAAATAACTATTTGTTCATCTATCATTGGTTGTACTAGAGCGGACGCGGCAACGCGCGTTTTTCCTTCTAGTTACTCTTATAAAGGCTCCTAGCCTACCCGCCATTTGCCCCCACTAGATGACCCGTTGCGCCAATTGGCGCAAATGGCGGATTTGTGCCGGAATTTATTTCCATAAGAAAAGCATCATTTCCTATTCCCAAGATCACCCCTTTTGAAAATAAGCTGGCACCATTATGGTAAAATATATGTGATATGACTGGACATTTCAAGAAATGATGACTACTATACGCAACAAAACTTTCAGCAGTGTGAAGTATTTTCTTAGAATACAACAGTAAAGTAGTGATTACACTATGTATTTGCAATTTATATTGAGTGATGAGCACGTGCTCGCCAGCCTGAAATAACTGCAAGTTCAAATGGTGTCTGAATCATGGATGCAAAAACATAATCAGTTCTGCCACCATCACAAGGTTTTAAGAGAGTCTATCATGATTGTCAAATTCTGCAGACAAGAGGATAAATAGTCACAAGAATCCAATGTGCCTCACTCATAACTAAAAGAGGAGGCCAGAGAAATAAAATCATATCAGAATGTGAGGCTTGCAGTTCCACTTGCTCATTAGAGATTTCATTATTATGAGGGTGTAGCAGGGGTGTCATCGGGAGTCGGGACTCATGGTAACCTTCTGGACACGGAACTACTTCTTGTGCGACGTCACCTGAACATTTGTTCGTCTCGTGTTCTCTTCTCGGACAGAGGCCAGCAGCATCCCTGTGCTTACCAGTGCGCACATCAAGCCTCGAAGTGACAAATAAACGAACAGGAGCTGGAGAAGGAGGAGCTACGACAAAACGAAAAGAAGCAAAATGTTTCAGTTATCCCTGATTACCACAAATAATAACCATTGGCTCTATAAAAATGGTTGGACAATGACGTTGCAAGGAAGAGTAAATAAGTGCAAGCTATCAGCAGAATAAAAGTGAAAGAAAGACTTTCCTATGACCCATAGCACAAATTGCTCTAGCGGTGACATGAGCAGAGGCAGTACAAGGATCAGAATTACTATAGTAATTGTAATTTTGCACGACACAAGCAGCTTAATAATTGGATCTGGCTCTTTCAGTTTACAGAAAATATATATTCGTACAGTTCTTATAACTCTAAATATTAAACATGATGCTCAAAAAATAGATAGGATCAATACTAACCAACCAGTGCAAAACAATCATTTTCATGAACCAAGAAAATAAGGGCTAACTTAATACATCAGAGCAAGAAAATGCTGCAATTATTTGAAAATGGCAGTGCTACCGTGAACATCCTTTAAAGCAGAGAATAATTGGATTTGGCTCTTTCAATTAACAGACAACATATATTCCTACGGTTCTTATAACTCTAAATATTAAACATGATGGTCAAAATATAGATAGGATCAGTACTGTTCAACCTGTGAGCAAAACAATCATTTTTGTAAACCAAGGGAAATTAAGAGCTAATACTTAATACATGTCAGTAGAAAGCTGCTGCAACTATTTATGTACATATAAGGAATTATGTGGCCTAAGCACGAATACTTTGAATAGATGCTTATAAGGGGTAATTTTTATTTCCTCAACAATGAAACCTGTTGCATCATTGAAGCGGTACCAAAATAGTGAACTTGGGCAGAGTATTGGCTTGCATCAACCATAACAGAATCTGTACCAAAATATCAGGCCAATTCAAACCAGATCACATAATCACATGTAAAATCTGCATAAAGTGGCACTAAGAGAGATCAAGACATCTCAGTACTTTGTCACCGTCCCGTGGCCCTGCTGAGCCACGAGATTTAGTGAGGAAAAACCTGTGAAAAAATATATTTAGGTGAAAAACATGCAGAAACCCATGTGGCAAAATCTCATGGCAATCCGTGGTCAAGTTCTTGCTGAAGGTCAAGTTTTCTAATATATTTTCACAACAATTGTATGCACAAGAGTCCGTGCATCGAGTTTAGATCTCTAATATATTTAGCTCCATTTATATATTTTGCATCATATAAGAGATCATCTTACAGATTTAGAATAGGTCTAGGTTTGTCAATATTGCACAATAGTTTTCAGTCAAAAACATTATAACATGTGACCTGCCCAGGAGGCCAGGATCTACCATCACTATTTTCCAAATAATATAATTAGTACATGCTCATATCATCATTCTAGCTAACAGCTGACCATATCAAGCATATTTAGTTGCAATCTGTGAAAATCTAACTGAATAAGTAACACAAAATTAGGGCTAAACCTTTTCAAACTTCTGTGTGAACCACAAAATAAATTATAAAATCTGGAGCAGGCGCTTCAAGGCCAGTCAAAATGCACACCGGAGAAAACCTATAATGTAAAAAATAAATCTTTAGCATCAATATAGTTCAGCTTCATCCATGACTGTAGAATGTGTAGTACTGGCAAAGATGCAAAAAAAAATCACTCACAATAGCATGATGCTGGTTTAGGATGCCTGTGTCACCTGAATGAGGGCCTTTAAGTGATCGTCGTTTGTACTTTTAACCTCGCTTGGATAATCTAATATTGTTGACAAATATAAGGATCATATATTTGTGAATCGTTGGATAAGGAAAGGCAGTAAAGTGATAAGTGGGTACCTTTCACTCTGTGCTTCTATTCCCTTGGATCAACTGGGTTATAAAATGCAACAGGAAGTTACAACTGTTACTGTTGCTGATTAAGTAGAAAACAAATGTTTCCTTTCTGCAGGTAATATACCGGTGCACAAGTTTGCTCCGTTCTTGGTCCACGTTACAACGCGCGGAGTTTCGAGACCTCTTTATGGAGGTGTCTATGCAACTGGAGACCGCGGCGAGGGTCATTTTTACACAACATGGGTGGCAGCGTGATCTACAGATTGGACCACCTCCATAGACAGTTAGCATGATCTATTGATTTGTAATCAGGCTATGTTCCGTTTCTTTTGTTTTTGTGTCGTGTTGTCGGCTGTGTGCATGTTGTTATGCAGAGGCCGGGTGTAAACGCTTAAACTTTTAAGCAATAAAGCCCTTTATCTAAAAAAAAAATAGAAAACAAAAGTGTGTTATAACTATAAGCTTTTACCTTTTCTTTCTTCATAATCAGTTGCTCCCTTTCTGTAATTGCTTTTCAGGATGCAATCTAATAGGTCTTCCATACATCCACTGAAGGTAAGTTTGGCACAAACAATACCATAATTTCTTTGTGAGTAAACAGTCCATCATTGCCAACTCTATTTAGTGAATATGCAGTATAAACATGAATTGTGCATCAACACCAAAGGTAATGCAGCCACTCCATGAAACATACAAAACAACGAAACATGCAAGATGACATTAATGAGAAGTATTTCCAAAGTACCGAAAAACAGATCAACCGAGGTCACCTCCCACATTGGCGCATCACAACAAGCTAAACGCCTGACTGTTCAGTTACCAGCAGCACAGATTCGAGAACTATACTGCGCCTAAAGGGAGAGGGGGAGAGTGGGCAAACCTGCATCGTGGCCACGAACACGCCAAAGCCGAGGAACCCCTGCCGCTTGGAGTTAGCAATCTCCCAAATATTGAATCGATTAGCAAAGGGTTGGTTAGACCAAATTCACCAGCGGGAACTCGAGGTAGAAGCAGGGCGACTCACTCACCTACCTGAGGTCAGTGCGGGCGGCCAGCCATAGCGAAGAACTTGGTGGCGTCGGCGCCCATGACGCATCTGCCTTCATCTAGCAACTGGAATTCCACCAAAATATACTTCATGTAGCAACCGGAATTCCACAAAAATATACTTGATGTAGCAACTGGAATTCCACCAAAAGATACAAAACCCTTATACTCAAACAATTAACTTCTATCAACCATTTACTCACTGCTAGAGCAAATCAACAAAAGGTAATTAATCCTTGGACTGAAAACGGATCCAGCCTGTAGGGATCACCGACACAGGCATCACAAAATAAATCATACGATTTATCTCAGTTAACTCCAGACTGAACAAGATCATTCGTTTTCTACTATTTCTCATACATAAAGTTACTTATATTATATGTGCTTCATGGGGGTATATTCAGTCCATATAAGTAATCTAATGCCTAGAAGAAGAAAAATAAACAACCACCATCATTGCCCTAACCCAGCATTCCATTTTCTCATTTTTTAAGATTAAAGCATGGATTTGCGCCAATTTAGTTAAGATTAAAGCATAGATTGCACAAACTGCACAACCTCATGTGGGGGCGTCTCTGCCATTTTTACCACCTGAAGTCGACACTCCACTCCACACAACTGCCAATTAATGCAGCAACCTAATTTAGAAAAAAAACTGAAAGGCAAACAATCCACTTCGTGAGGTTCTAGATGGCTGTTTAATTTATTTCACGATAATGCTATATCATAGAGAGAGATGTACTGATTTTGTGGTGTCAATATTATTATCAAGTTTTCTTTATATGTGGTACAAGCCGCCAATGTCCAGACCAAGCTCATACACCATCATTGGGTTCAGAGTGGCAAGCTTCATCGAAAGAAACTGAATCAAAATTCAGCCTGGCATTCAAACACCATTACAAAAATCAATTGCTCATGCACACTATATATATTTCTTACCTCGACTTGGCTCTGCAGCGATTATTCCCCTCAAACTTTCTCCCCAACCAATCTGAGCAAATTCTCCATCTATACATTCCCCAAATAGAGTAGTTTCACTCATTAAATAGGGAACATAAACCGTCATTAAATAGGCAAAAAAAACACTATGAAGAAACGTGGCTCTAGGGAAGCAATTACCTGGCCAGACCCAGTTTGGACACCTCCTGATGAGAAAAATATGTACCAAAGAACTGGCTTGCAGCAAACACCATTGATGCTGTCTAAATTCCTGTAGGTCTATTTGATATATAACAGTAGGTAGATGTCAGGAAGAATCAACCTGAAAGCAGGAGGCTGCCATCGGTGGTTGTAAAATCTCAAAGCCATCCAACCTTGGCTGTAAAATAAATTAGGGAGGAAGAAATTACAAAGAGAAATCCATATGGGGACGTGCTGAGGCAGAGGAGACCGGTGGGGAGCACCGGTGCCATGGACGGACGGGCCGAACCATGCCCGTCGCGAACGAGGGTGGTCGAAGAGAAGCACAAACTAAGAGAGATGACTGGGAGGAGCTCACCTTGACATCTCAGCCATGATTGCCGTCGCTGCACCTGGTCTTCCACGTCTTGGTTGAATCAGGAGCACCCGCGGCCGCGGGTGCCTCCCGCTCGGCCACCTCCTCTGGCGCGGCGAAGGCCCATCGGTGCGCCGCCCAGAGACCCGCCGCCTATCATAGATGCGCCGCCTGGGGCTCGCGAAAGACGCAGTGGACGAGGAGGCCACGTCGTAGCCGATGAGGACGAAGATGGAGATGGTGAGCAGCGCGAGGACGGGCGGCTTGGGGGGATCCCGGCTGTAACAAGGGCCCAGGGATCTGGCGAGGGCGCTGGAGAGAGAGGAGGCAGTAGCGGCGGCAGGGATGCAGCAGCGACGGGAGCCACACCGAGGAGCCGTACCTTGGTCGGGGTGTTGGTCGTAGGCTCTGCTTGGCGGCGGGAAGTGCACGGGGTCGACCTACAACCCCTTCATGCCCTCCTCCTCCCGCATACACCGTATGCTCAAGCTCCGCGCCGTCCCTGCCGTCTCCGTACGCTCGTCCTTCACGCCGCCGCCCTCCCTCAGGAAGTGCTCCTACAGCGATTCCTCCCGTTCGGCACCGTGGCCGTCCCGTCTAGCTCTGCCCACTCGAGTTTGCGGCGGCAGATGGAAAAGAGGCCGGGGAGGACGTGCTGCAGGGCGCGGGAGAGGAGGTTGACGGCACAGGGTGGAGGCGCGTGTGGTGGCGGGGATTGGGGGAGGAGGAGCATGGGAGGCGATTGGGGAAGGAGAGATGCGATAGGATTTGGAGAGAGGACGCGGGGATATTTTCTCGGTTCCTTTCGATCTAGGTTTTCACCACTGGGCAGACCAACGACTCAAACGAGCGACGCACACGAGCGTGTCGTCCAGGCTGAAATCTGGGGCCCGCCCGTAAGTTGACCCACATGTCCATACACTATCCAGCGAAGCACAGAGTGACAAAAGTTTTGAGCACATCCAACGGTGGTAAATGAAAGTTACCACTGCTCATACGCTTGGAAACGCAATCGTTCGGCCGGCAGCAGGTGTGCACCGGAGGAGGCCTGAGGAGCCGGGTCATCCACCATCCTTCTATACTACTATTAAACAAGCGAACATGAGTTTTGCTAAACGCACCCCGTCTAATGTACCCACATCAACAGGGACTAAAAATAGCCTCACGATCAGTCCCACTAATTGAAATCTAACCGTCCAAAATAACAACTAACCCGCACTATGGGTACGTTTAGCAAATTTGTGGAGGCAGACGAAAACTCTGCCATCCGGCCATCGCCCATGTACACGCACGCTACGAGAGAAAAAAAACACAATCCAGATCACAATCCCTCCGCCGCCTCCTCTCCTCCACAAATTCCCCTCCAAAGCGGCCGCACCCCAAACCCTAGCCTCTCCTCTCCATCCTGCCGCCGCCGCCACCCTCTTTCCCCTTTTCTTCTTCCTCTCTTCCACGCGAAGCCGAGCGAGGTTGCCGCCGGACATCATCGACAAACCCGACTCCATGGCGTCCGTTGCACCGATCTGAGCGCGTCATATTCGTTGTCTACCTCGAACCAGGGGCCGGAGCCGCTCGGGAACCTGATCTCGCGCCGGCGGCCATGGAGAACCTGATCTCGCTCGTCAACAAGTTGCATCGGGCCTGCACGTCCTCGGCGACCACGGCGAGGAGAGCGCCCTCCCCACCCTCTGGGACGCGCTGCCGTCCATCGCCGTCGTTGGAGGCCAGGTGCGTGCGTGCCCCCATTCGTTTTCACTGCCCTCGGTCGGATCTGGTGCCGCAGCTGTGCGGGGTTGGATCTCGTGAGCTGCTGGTAGAACCGCGCGATTTAGTTGCGGAGACGCGGTTTAGCTATGCTTGGATCTGCGGGAACCAGGGGCCGGAGCCGCTCGAGAACGCCTAGGGCGACTACGTCCGCCTGCGAGGAGTTTCGGCCGTCGTTGTCCCCAACATCTCCAGCTCACATCCGTCGTCCCCAAGCTTCCCCGTCATGTCCTCGAGATGCGCCTCTACCTCCTCCATGATCTGACGCGCGTACCAGGAGCCGGAGCTGTCGGGATCGCGCCAAGCTCGACGACGCCGACGTCTTGTCGAACGATTCGGCAATCATGTCACCTACAGCGATATCACCTCCCGTGTCGGCCTGCGCCCTACAGGTTGGCCAGGCGGAGCGCACGGACACCGGCGGCTCCATGGGGGTAATCCGTACTCCTAACTGCCGTGTAGATCTTTGCATGAAATTGTTACGGCGTATCTAGGTTTCAGGGAAGGAGAGGTGATGTACGTATTCGCAAGGACTACATGGCGAATGTCGCTGGCAGGCTAATTCGGAATGCGGGTCGATTCACTGGTCGACAAAGCTACGAGGTGTTCAAAAGACCCTGAACTTGTGAATATGTTTTTCTCTGAAAAGTGCATCCCTCAATTTACTGACTTAACTTCTTGGCCTCTGACTTTTGACGTAATGCTTGTGGTTGCTGCAGGAAGACGACCTGGGAGAAATTGAAGTGAAGAACAAAAAGTTTGTAATTTTTTCACCGCCACTAACCAAGAGATACCAAGGGCTTGAGCACGTGCAGCATCGTCTGTCGATTGGCAAGAAAAAACACCAGCTCTGGCCTTTTGGTTCTCTTGTGTGCTTTGTTGCCATGGGGCATGCATTTGAGTGTTTGAGTTCTCAATAGTCAATCGCAAGGTTGATGGCATAAGATATTTAGTAAGTAGTGCTGGACTGAATCTAATCATATATTCATTAAATTGTGTTTTGTGAGATGCTCCTCGGCTCAGCGTCTATATAATGTAACTTTCAGGTTGGGAGGATGATTTTAGTTCAGGCACATTTTACGGATGCAGTTTCTTTTCATTGCGTACCTTATCATTGCATCCGAGTATCCTCTATTATGGTGAGATTTAGAGGCTAGAGTTGTTGTATCTGTAAAGCATATCTTTTAATCCGTCTATCTTTTTGGTACACACTTTTAGTATGACAAGCACAATACAGGTAGTTCAATGATAACTCGACTAAGACTTGCAATATCCACTAGAATATGCATCATATTGCATTCAACAAAGAGGGGCAATAAGCATCACATTGCACTCAACTAAGAGGGGGCAATAAGCATCATAATTGCATATTCAGAGCAGTGCTAATACTTTCACAGTCTACGGATTTTCCTTTTACACAAAGGATTTTAGGATCGGTTTATGTACTGTATCTATATGCTTTAAAAATATAGTACATAATGAACTAATTGATGGAATATAGTTCTCCTTTTGTATATGGTATATGATTTTTTTTTACTATTTATGTATTTTTTCAAGGTTTCAAGCAAGTGCATGATTTGATGACACTTTCACCAAATGGGTTGTTAATTATCTGAATTTTGTTGTTAGCTGAAAGTGTTAGTTGTTATCCACATGAGAAATCACCAATAAGATAAGGACATTTTTTGCTGAACTCAGTTGTTACTTATTGGAATTCAGTAGTTATCAACATTGAGTATTGCCAGCAACATAACTTCTTCATACTGTACCAGTGAGGACGTCCTCAACCGGCCGTTGTCGTCAGAACCCTTCCCTCCGCCGGTAGCCTCACCCTTGCTACCGTCGAATTTGGTTTTGCTATGAGGAGTTGGTGCTGTGGACTGTGGTCCTGAAGTTTCATTTGTGGGGCTCAAGTTGTCTGGGAGCTCTTCCTCCCTTGAGCAGCACAAAGGCCGGAAATAAACTATGAATTTTCTCATTTTCTGGAGGTGATTAATTTTCATCCGCAGTTCATCACTTTTACTTATTTTTCTGCAAGTATTTCTTGATCAAATATATGTTTCTCACTCTGACATATCTTTGTACCACCACAGCTTTTCCCAATATGCATGTGAATGTGACCTCTAATGCTCTTGCCTGTGAAGATTTCCTGAAGAGATATTGTGCGGATGGTGATGAGGTACTTAATGATATTACTGCAGACCAGAATGATAACCGCTTCTACAGGTGAGCAGAGCAACAGTTTGACAAGCTCTTTGATCATCTGTGATACCGCTGTTGATACAGAGCTTTGCTGCACCTTTGTTTCAGTGTTATACATTCTTATCTGAAGAAGATGAGACGCTTAATTGGAGTTTCTCTTCATTATGACATGTCCTTTTCATATTTTTCTTTCTTTCTAACTCATTTTCATCCCTTTTGTATACATGGTCCATTGTTTCAAGCAAAGCGAGGGCACTTAATGTATTACCTAAGTGAGTTCAATGTAAAAAGCTGTCAAAGAATAAATGAAACTATTTTAATCTTGTCTGGCGATCTGTTTTGTCTGTGTGTACTTGAGCCATAATCTAAGGGAACTTGGATCCTCTTATGTGTTAGCCTGTTGTGGATCGTTGCCATGTGAACAATTTCCTACCTCTTATGGTGTACTAGATATTTGAGTTTTCCCTACCTTCTATGAACAATTTATAAATGGTAAGACAAAGCCACAAAGGTGTATTTGATGTTAAATCGTGGGTGAGCCTTTTTATTTATTTGAAGGATGAACAAAATAATAGAATATATGTGTGCAATACCAACTGATCAACAAGACAACAAGTGTATGGGCATGTTTACATCTCTGCCGTTTTGAAATTTAGGAATAGCTCTCATTAAACAATTCGTTTCGTTGGTTGTAACGAGTGCATTGACAAATGAAATCATGACGGACAATCATGAATAAAAAATCGTGCGTTGCACGTGCAAACTTACTAGTTATAGGAAGGAATCTGCCCTCCGGTTGATTTTGGTCCGTCGGATGCGTGGTGAACAGTTGTTTTTGCTTCCCACTTTTCACAGCAGCCGTTGGATGCGTTAAATTTTTTTTACTTTTGGGCTGAACGAATGGGTCAATGACGGGTGGGGCACGCTGCACACTGGGTCCATAGATCAGTGGCCGAGACCACCTCGTCCGCGTCTCACTCTTTTCCCCGCTGGCTGGGTGAAATCGCGTGGGACAAAACAGGCCCGGGTGAAACCCTAGCCAATACCGCTCCCGTCTCCTCCCCAATCCCCTCCCGTGCTTTTCTCTTGGCGGCGGTAGGGCGGCAGCAAATCCACGACCAGAGAGTCGGCCAAGCGACGGCCGCGGCCGGGCCAGGCAGGGCGGCGGTGGGCGGACGGGCCTCGGTGGTTGGGCACGGCGGGGCCGCGACGCCTGCGCGTGGCGGTGGCCGGGCATAGCGGCGGCTGCGCACGGCGGCGGCCGGGGTGCGACGGCTGCGCGCGGCGTCTGCCAGGCAGAGCGGCGGCCGGGGCGCGACGGCTGCGCACATTGGCTGCCTGGCAGAGCGGCGGCCGTGCCGCCGGCGCTGGGCACAGCGGCGGCCGAGCAGAGCGACAGCCAGGCTGGGCAGCGGCGGCTCCTCATCGTCTTCAACCTCTCCAGTGGCTGCCGGTCCTGAAGAAATCCTCCAGCTCGCTACCGTCCTCAAACCGGACGCCAAGCTCCGAGGTCTTCCTCCAGCCCACCATCCTACTCCAGCTCGAGGGCCTCCTCTACGTCTCCCTCTCCTTCAAGCACTAGGTGAGGTCCCTCTTTCTCTTGTGGTGTCCGAGGGCGGCGAGGAGGACCGTGGCTCGGACGGCGGTGACCGCGGGCGCACAGGTCGACGGCGTCCTGGACAGCCACGGGCGCTCCGCTCGACGGTGGCTTGGTCGGACGGCAACCTGGCGGCGAGTAGGACGGCGGGGGTCGCGGGAGGAGAAGGAGGAGCGGCTGGTGTGGAGCACAGGTTTGTCGGGGGTCCCTGCTGCTACGGCTCTTCATCCGCCTCCTAACTGGTACACAGGTACGGCTCCACGACAGACCATTCTTCTCCTATTTAGTGTGTCCTACTGCAGTTTCATTTTTCCAAGATTTCCCATAAGATCTGTTGCGGATGATTTTCCATGGCTTCGTTCGTGAGGTCAGCAGCTAGCGGAGGCGTATCACCCTGCTCCACCTTGCTACCGATGGTGATAATTGTGATGATTAAATATATATTTGTTTGGATGGTTTAGGTTCCTGTGTTGGTGATGTGGATAGAGGACGATTAGCCGATTTGTTTGTTGTTTCCAATTATAATACTAGAGGTGAGAAGCAAGAATGTTTCTATGTTGTTCCAGTCAATTTTATACTTTGGTATGTTCGAATTTTATAAATTAATTGTGCCATTTTCTTTTTGAGGGCTGCTGAATTCTTTATTTGTAATGCAGTTCCTTCTATGAGGATTTTGTCCAACTGTGTTTGGCTTTGGACTGGATAGTGATGGCCTCCATGACCAAACACAGGTATGTAGCAATATATAAAACCATTTACTTATAAAAACTATATACATTTGTCTTAATTGTTCTCAAGATGTTAATAAATGTATTCCACAATTTTTTGCTTCTTCAGAAGATTGGAGGCATGTTCTAGGAAGCCCTTGCGATGCCTGCTCCAGTGATGAACCAATCTAGCGCAGCTCCATCTCAAGAACTTCTGTTAACTACTTATTCTTATGGAGAAACACCCAGTAATAATCAGTACTTGCTGAATGGAGATTAGGAGGCTAATTGGATACATAGTTACGTGCTGCATTTGACCTTGCTTGCATATTGTATCTGGATTTGACAGGTGACTCACTTTACCACTATTAACTTCCCCATGATGTTTTGTTATCTTCATGACAAACTTTGTTTTTATTCTTTAGGTAGAGGTTTATTTATCATTTTCTGCACATGCAAATGCTAGGAAGTGGTATGTAATGAAGAAAAATCAGGAAACCAAAGTAGAGAGGACTATCACAGCACATGATAAAGCTTTCAAAGCAGCCGAGAAGAAGACACATATCCAGCTTGCTCAGGTTTCACTTCCTTACCACTGTAGTGTATACTTGTATTTGTTACCCCCTTGTACCTGTCAAGAAGAATGACTATTTTTATAGCCTGGTTACTGCAGTATAGTCATTTCATTTTCAGAGCAAGCCTAAACTCAAGCATTTAACTATTTCAATTGAGCTATAGTACTATGGTAAATTGAGCCTGTTTACTGCAGTATAGTCATTTGCTCTAATAGTATAGCTAGGTTTATTGAGCTGTACACATCCTTCATTATTTATGTGTTTGTGAAAGTTGTGTTAACTGGATGCTGGTGAGTTCGTTTTAGCTCAGAGTATTGAAGTGTGATGCTTTAAAATTTATGCGATGGTTAAAGATTAAACTTTGACTCTTTTTTGTGTTCCTCGTATTTGTTTGCCGATGTGGCTTTGGTATGCTTCCATTTTGCATTAAATTCAGTTCTATGTAGTCATAAGTTGCAGCCTTGTTAATACTGACATGTGACCGTGTTGTTTCAGATGAGTGTTTCAGATGTGTGGTTCTACTGCATGTTTGGTTCTCTTTTGCTTCTTCTTTGCTACCCAGTGTGGTTGTATGTGCTGTCCTGTTGTTGTCGTTGTCAATTCTTCTTCTGCCTCTCTTCCTAGATTTACTCTTTTGTGTTTTTTAATTTGTTTGCTGTTTGGGTATGCTTCCATTTTCATCTTCACAGTCTGTGCGGGTCCTGATCGCCTTGGATGTCATGCTTGACGGGTAATGGGCATGTCCTTATTTCAATTATCTGCATAGTAGTTTATGCACAGTTTGGCTTGGCGTGCACGGTTTGATGATCATGCACATCTCACGCTCACCCAACGAATCCACGACTGGTGCTTCATTGCTTAGGACTTGTCCTCCTTGTACTGTTGTGCAATACAACTTAGCTGTGATAAATTAATGGAATCAGTAATCCAGCACAAGCATGTTGTAGCCCAGTATTTGGGCTATTACAGTGACTTGGCTGATGATTCTATTTACTTTTGTGGTTACAGATTTCTGTTGCAGCAGGCACGAGAAGGTCAATTTCATCAGCCTCATGTAAGAAAACTAGCCACTTTAACAACCCATCGATTTTACTAGGCCTATTGTTCCATTATCAGTGCTTCTGGCTTGGATACCACTGATTTCCTTTTTTCTGCCGTTATATACGGTTCTTTTGATCACTATTGATATCTCAAAAAACAATTCCTTTACTATGTTTGCTTGATAGGTTCAAATACTTGTTGTATCCAGCACTCTGAAACCGTGCAAACATGTATGGCACGAGCTATTCAGATCCTATATTCCTGCCATTTCAATACCATATTCTATCCAGGGTACAAACATATTCTAAAATTAAATTTATTTCTATTGTTTAAATTCACTTGCCTCTGTTAGTATGGTGTGGCATCTGCACTGTTGGTTCCGAGGACATGAGATCAGCTGCAGTAGTGTAGCAGTGTCATGTTTATTCAAATTTGTTATAGCAAGCCAAAAGCTGTGGCTGATTCTTGCGTTTTAGCTGTTTACTGATGGTTACATTGGAGGCTCCAGGTTTTCAAAAATTCAGTTGTTCTTAATATTTTTCTGAATATATGTTACTGATGGTTACATATATTATCATTTGAAATAGCCAAAAAGGAGATCCAGCTTAGAAGGATAACATAGGTTTATATGCTTATTTTCTTTTGCGTGTGTAGGGACATCCAATCTGATATTACCGTCCATTACCAATTATTCTCTTCTGTTTCTCCAAATGTGTGTTGCTGAACAGCTGAAGTGCAGGTCGTAGTTTACCAAAAAAGAATTAATATCAATATCAATCTTGTAGCTAATCAATTCCTTCGGTTATAGTATTTCTTATTAGTTTAGAAGGACGTGTGTGCAGTTACAGCTCTGCAGTGAGCCCTGCAACGATGAAGTAACATATTTCTTCTACATTTCTTTCTGTTTTCTTTGGGTTTGTACCAGATAAGAACTCAATTGTGCCAGGTTTCACAATTAATATTTCCATCAACCAATAGACAACTGATAGTTTAAACGTCATGTAGCTAGGTTTTTTAGACTCTGAATGAGCGCCTATGTTTTACTTTTTCCTATGTTTGGTCGGATTATACGTTTTCTCATTGTTGTTGGGAGTAAAGGAAATAACCTTTTCCCTGATAGCTGTAGCACATAATGTACATGGCTAGATTAAAAACTTTATACTGTCTTCTCTGAAATTTATATTTGAAATGTCTTTCTGCAACTCTTTCTTATTTTGCGTATATGTTGTTCCAGGTTTATTTGATGGAATCCGGTAATGCAACAGGACTTATGTCCTGGACACTGGGCAGAAATGCAATAAAGGAAATGCAATTCTGGATGTTTAGATCTGTATGCACAGGTAATATAACAGTATATGGTTGATTTGTTTAAAATGTACATGAAATTTGCAATAAAAAATCTGCAATAGATTGATAAGGAACTGTTCTGCCTGACGCTGTTACTAGGTAGATTCTTTTACTGACTGGGAGGGGCATGGGACCATTACCTTTTGTAGACCTCTTGATCTGCTACACCTATATCCTTATTACTCTATATTTTCTTGTGCATGTGGTTTCGGTAAAATAACATTTGGTGAAGTTTCTAAATCTACTTCTGAAAGATTGAAGCGATTGAAACTAAAAGGGTTTGGTCGATATACCAATTTGCTGCACTGTATTACAGTCTTGGATATACGCCTAACTATTTAGACAGAAAGGCCCATTTCTGGTATCGTGCATAAATCTCGTGGTCAAATTACCCGTATAGCTCTATTGTACTTCGACTACAGCAAGCTTCAGATTTGTTTCCGTATAGAAGAGATGAGATATATTTCCAGTACCCAGTGACAATAATCTGCTTTCACCGAGTTTTCTATTTTTAAATCATCTGCCTTGACTATTATACCTTGGTCTATAACGAATGAACTCAGCTAAGTTTGATTGCCACTGTTTTGAGATTCAGTATATGATACCACCTCTCTGTTGTAACATACAGTAGTGGTTTGCTTTTAAAAAGATCTGTACTTCATGGATGTGGCAGATGTGGACATGTGGCAGAGGAAGCAAATGAAAGAGTAATATGCATCACTACTCCTTTAGTGCCTGATAAGAGGGCAAGGACTATGCATCACAGCAGTAGTAGTATGCATCACAGCAGGAGTACTTGGGATTATGAAAACACTTAATGATAGGACTATGCATCACAGCAGCAATTGTTTAAAAAAATTGAACACTTCAAGGAGTATTTTCTGTTCAAAACTTGACTACATGACACTGTCATGAGCTTGCTTGGTAATTTCTGGAGCACAGTACTCCATATGAGTAGCATCGTGGAGTAATTTAGGCTGTTTAAACTTGCTTATACTCCTGCTGTGTTAGACTTGGTTGTTTAAATTTCTGGAGCATAGTACTCCATATGATTAGCACCGTGCCTTTTGTCACTTCTGTCATCCATGCACTTAAATACCTATGATGAATTTGATGAGCTCAGCATCCCAAAGGTAAATCACATGATATAAGTACGGCATGGTTAACTATGCCCTTTTTTTGAACTTTAGTTGAGTTAGGAATGCACATGGATTTAAGCTGAAGCTGAGTTATGCACATCATCTGATTAAAAAATCTGCTCCTGGAGTAGTTTTTCTTAATTTAAGCCAGTTCGATACATCCAGGTCGATACATGAACTCTGGACATCTATCTCTTGTATAGTGTCATTTGTGTGATGAACCAAAATACGTCACACTTAAGACATGTTGCTGGTGACTGCCTAATGTATACTGGCACATGCTCTTGGTGCTGCATTTTCTGATCAACTGATATGATCTGAAACACTCACACTGATCGGAGTATTTTAGTGTGTGCAGTGTTTTGCATGTACCTTAGAATATGACTTGCTATTACTCTTACAATCTGAGTAGTTCTGTACCAATCTGAGTAGTTGTAAAATGCTGCGCCAAGCTGCATGAAAGGCACAAGCATCCATACTTGCAGAAAATTCAATAGAAAACTAGCTACTGAAATTTGTCATTTGCTATTTTCACAAAGCTGCATAGTGGTCTGTTTTACAGGAACAAGAAGATTTTACCCTGTCCAAATAAAAAAATGTTTCAGCAACTATTTTCAGAACAAATGATGCAGCATGACTATTTTCAGGCGGACCATGTCCTTAAGGCAGTGGCGGAGCTGCCTGAGATGGAGGCAGATCGAGCGTGGCCCCAGGGCGGAGCTGCCGACGAGAAGACGACGTCGTTGGAGAGCGAGAGCTGAGACGGTGCTGTCGGCGAGAAGGCAACATTGCCGGAGAGCTGAGATAGAGCTGTCAGCGAGAAAGTGAAGTCGCCGGAGAACTGAGACGGAGCTGCAGGTTCTGTTCAAGACCGACTCCCCATCTACGTCTGATGTATTGATAAAAGTAGAACTGTGGATTATTTCAGTTTTATACTACTATCATTTATTCATGGAAACTGGTAATACATCTGATAAAATCATCAATGCATTTCCATGGTGTTTTAGATATAACGTGCCAATGGATTTATTTAGGAGAAGTTGAATTATTCTAGAAAGTGTGGTTAGAAGATACTGCAAAATGAGCATCGTTTGGTTTTCTATGTACTCGATGTTCTACTTTGTATGCACCTTCTGCTTAATACATTGGTCATCATGTATCCAGATATTTCTGTACTTCGGAGGATTTATTAATGCACTCGTTGGCGATGATTAGATCATTTGTTCTTATTAGGTACTACCATGATTTTCGTGAATTCATGAATCAAAACACTTGGCAGTTTGCAGTCATAAAGTTGATGAATCGCATCTGAATATTGTGACATACAAGGATATCAAAACATGATAAAACTTATGCCTTAAATCCTGTCTCAATTCCTCGCTGTGTAGTTACTCCTTTATATTGGAGCAGATCCTTTATTAATAGGTTATCAGCTTATGTTGTATCCTTTGCTCAGTTTAAATACAGTTTTAGATGGGTATGTTAATTAGGAACACTCATCGTTTACATATTTGATTATAGTTGATGTTTTGTAGAATACATTTATGCTCATTGCAAGTAGTTGCATTCATGCTGTCAAAACCCTATAAAACGCACCGTGACGGTGGAAGAATGTGAAAAAGGCTATCGGTTGCAGAATCTGACGGTAGGCATAAGGAGAGGAGCCACGGAAATCCTAACGGACAGCCTTCGTAGTTTCGAGAGTATTGATAATAGCTGCACAATAGTAGCATATAACTTAAACACACAGAACGGTATACATGTAAAACTTATGGCTACAATACAGTCATGTTTCCGGTATTTGCGCCAGGGGCGCAACGGGTCATCTAGTTACTACTATAAAGGCTCCTGCCTTACCCGGCGTTTGCCCCCATCTGCGCTTCCGCACCGGCCTGCGTCGTCCGATTGGAGCTGAACAGGATAAAAACGCTAACGTGTTTCACAGCTGATCGTTAGATGCGGTCGAAGCCACTTTTCACCCGTTTGAGTGAATAGTAACATCCCGTAGAGTCTATGACTGATGGGACCAAGGTCCACAAATCAGTGGGTGAGACCATCTCGTGTGCGTCGCTCTCCTTTTTCCCACGCCCGCACCGCGCCCGCAGGGAGGCAAAACTCGTGCCCGGGGTGAAACCCTAGCCCAATCCACACTCGTCTCTCCTCCCCCAATCCCCTTTCTCCCCTCGTTCCCAGCCGCCTCTCCCCATGCCTGCTCTCCTTCTCCAGCTCGTGGCCGATGTCCGTTGCCTCTACTCCCGTCCCCTCCTGCTCCAGCTCGCCATCTCGCGCCGCCGCCTTCCTAGGCTCTGTCCTCCCAGCCGCCGCCTCTCCTGCACGGCGAGCGGACGGAGCCGGAAGGGACGGCTGCGATGGGGTGGGAGGAGGCGTTGTACGAGCGCACCTGGAGGAGAGCGACGGCGCGCAGGGAGAGCTGCACGCGGACAGAGTCGTATGGGTCGTTGCATCTCTATGCTCCACAAACCCTCTTCAGTTCCCGATCTGGAACGAGAGGAGTGACCAGACGCCGGCGCTTTATGGCGGAGGAGAGGATGAGCTCGAGGGTCACTAGCAAGCAGGCGCGCCGGTGAACATGGCTCGCGGAGGGACGGCGATGCAGCGGCGCCTGGGCGCGGCCGCCGGTCGGACGGCGGTTTCGGCCTTGGCTCGGTCAGCCTCAGACGGCGGTAGCCCTGGATGGCGGGCGGCCTGGCCTGCGGGGCCGAGGGCGGCGAGGAGGACTGCGGGCCGGACGGCGGCGACCGCTGGCGCACAGCTCGACAGCGGCCCCAAAGGCGGAGGTCGCGGGTGCTCGACAGCGGCGCCTCTGTGCAAGGTGAGCTTTCTCTCTCCAGCCTTATTCCCCTCCGCTCCTGGTCTTTCTCTCTGCTTTGATGGCAGGTAGGAGAGCAGGTCACCGCTCGTGCCACTGCTGCTCCTACAGGCTGAGCTCCTAGAGGCTACGGTAAAAGTGGAGGCAGCCTCGATTTAATCTCCCATACTTTCTGTGGACTCCATGGCTGCTGTACGTTATTTTCTCGGTGTTGTGCACGCAGGGACAAAGTCAATCTGGCATGTTAGATGGTGCTCTTCGTTTGCAGCTTCTTCCTGAATTTTCTTGGTTGGATTTTGGTTGCAGTGAGGTAGGGACAGCTGGTGGATGCACTTCGCCCCCAACTTCTCCCTGGGCGTGACAGAGAAGCAGGGCAGCAAGAAACGACCGAACCAGGCAAGTCCATCCCCTCCCTGTTATCTTCTCTTCATGGTGAGCGTGAGGAGGATGGAGAGCAGAAGGTCATTGCCATGTGCAGCATAGAGTGAGCCTGATTATCCTTCTCTCTCTCAATGTTCCACTGTCTTTCAGATTTTTTATGAAGAAATCTGGTGAGGAGGAGGAGATAGACTTCCACGGCTGTCAACCTGCTATGAATTGGAAGCACAATGCTAAGACTGAGCTGTGGTATTCCTCCTACTGATTTGCCTCCTCTCTCACTCTCTTCCACTATTCTCTTTTGGTTTAATGCCCATAATCTCTCATCTTTGTAGAACGGCTACAAGGCGTTCAAGGCATGTTTATAGAATGGCTACGAGGTGTTCAATGAAAAGAAAAGCAGGCTGTAGGCTCTAGGTATTCAATGAATTCCACTATTCTCTTTTCAGCAAATTCGTCATCTCCATTCCGTCCAATGATCTATCAGGTCATTTCAGTCTATTTTCTGTTTTCTATTTGTACAATTCATCTTATATTATCAGTTTTGATGGAAATGAAAATTGGGGCCCTTTTGGCTCCTTATGTCAAAAAAAAACTATTAAGTTTGATTAGTTATGTGAAATTTCAGTGAATTGAATTCATTGACAATTTTGGGCTGTAGGAATAAATTCAGAATCAAGCTGGGTCTAAGGAGGGATAATTTACCTCATGGTTAAATTGTACAAAATGAACCTTCCAGGGGTCTTTATTATTGTTCATACTTTGGTAGATTGTTCTTTGGTGGACGATGCAATGGTAAGAAAAATTTCAGTATATGATTCCTGCGATTGTTAAGAATGACAGAGTATTGGCTTTACATTAAACAATTGTGCATCACTAATTGTTGTATTTTGTCAGATCTTTGGTACTTTTAAAATCACAACCCAAATGATCAGATATTTCGTCTTTGCAGGTTCGTTTGTTTTCTGCTGAATTAATTTGCTCGGACAGTCGTGTCTCCCTGCTTCTTAGGTGTGTCCTTGTTTCAGACCTCCAGCGGCATGCCCCCGTCTCCATCTCAACTGGCAGTGGCGGCATCTGGTCGCCAGCCTGCCCCCCGCTGCGTGTTCAAGGTCCTCTGGCATCTAATAGCAGATGATGAATTGTTGCAATGATATGTGTAGTCTTTAAGTTGTTTTCATTGGGTTAAGATAGAAAGGAATGCCCCATGTTAATTTAAAAGTAGGAACAAATTATTGCAGATATACACTTATGTGTGTAGTCCTACTAGATCTGAATTCCTATTTATTCATAAAAAAGGTAATGGCCATTGGAAAATAGAAATTACTCCTATTTGTAATTGAATATAAATGAAGAATCTCTATGTTCTAATACAAAATGTTTCCTGCTACAGTTCAGTTTGTGCCTAAATTTATAATCTAATAGGTTTTTTAGGATGATATATTGTCTACCTTTTTTGGCAAGGAAGTGAATTACATGTAAAACTATAAGAGGCCAATAGAAATCTATAATTTGATAGGTTTTTTAGGATGATATATTGTCAAAACATTGCTTTCTATAATTCGATCATTCTTGTTGCTTGTGTACTGATGTTTGAAGTTTATTTATACAAATATGGGAAAGACAAAAACAATATGTGGTGGGCTGGTGGCTGGTTAAAAAGCCCGTGAGTGGTGCTTGTGTACTGATGATGTTTGTAATCTCTGCAGATTAAAAGCTTGGGACTCTAGCTAATTGTCCTTTAAATCAAAAAGCGACTCTTATATGGTGGCTAGAAATTTTATTGCACTCCTTGGTGCTAATTACGAAAGAACACTGAGAATCCTTGCCTAAAGAAGGTAAGCAATAATTCATTCTGTCCACCTGATGGGCAATGCTTAATTTTGTTCCTCTGCTTTCTAAAGTTTCTATAGTTACAAAGGAGTGGGAAATTAGCTCTGCTCTTTGCCTCTCATCGTCTACATCATAAACTGAGTCATGGAAGTTTGTGTGCTACACTAATACCATCATATAGAGGCAAGAAGGGAAATTTTGTGTTTCCATCGTTGTACACCTTCTTAGATGTTCTCTTTCCTAATTAATATGTTTATTTATCTCCGTCATTTCTGCATCTATTAAATCTTCTGCAGGTCCCTCTTCCTCCTTGATTGGTCACGTTGTGGCCGGCGGTGGCACTTGCCTTAAAACCAATGAGATATTGGGTGTACAGAGTGATTGAAAAGAGAGGGGAGAGATAGAGAGCAGAAAACCGGTCAGAAATGGATTGAGAGAGATAGAAGGACCTATCCTCCCAGGTGGAAGCAGCTTGCTCCTCTGCCAGATATGGACGAGCTTGCTCCTGCGCCTCTGCCAGCTCCCTCTGCTCAGGCAGCCTCTCCTCCTCCCTCAGAAGCTTCTCCCAGCAGGGCTGCAAGGTATGGCTCTTTCTTCCCCATCAATCTCTCTTCTCTTCGCCCCCCTATTCTTGTATGTTACCTTGGATGTTAGCTTGCTGCTGGCAATTGGATGCTACCTCATACGTATGGCTGGCCTTGAAGGTTAGCTGATTAAACAATTTGGATGTTAGCTTGCTGCTGGCGATTGGATGCTAGCTGCTGGCCTTTGGAGGTTAGCTCATTTGATTAAAATAGTTGCTGATGGTCCCCTTTTAGCTTATTAGATCATTGGAATACTAGGTTAGTCTCCTAGCTATTACTATAACACTAATTCTCTGTTAGTATATGGCTGCTAATTTACATCTTTGTCTGGCTGATTGGTTGTTTGTTGATGGCTATTTTATTTGCACTTTGAAGTGTCACAGTGGCTTGCACTCTTTATGGAATCTCCCTACACTTGTTTTTGCTCTGCATGGCATGGGTGGGAGGGCCTGGTGCTGTGGTTGTGAGCTTGAATGGACCAGCAACTAATTTAGATGTTCCGTGTGGATAATGTGATTTGCTCCTGGAATAAGAGCTTCAGTATATTTCCCTCCATTTCCAGTCTTTTCTCCCTTGGCTAATTGTCTGTTCTTTCCCTAAAAAATTTACTGCACAAAGCTTTGAGTCGTTCAATGTGTTCCCAATCCAGTTGAGGGTTGGAAATTTACACCCTAAATTTCTTCAGGCTTAATTATTGTTCTCCCTGGTATTCTGAAGTGTCCAGAATTGTTCTCTAATATAGAGTTTTTCCTCTTCAGATGTTGGAATTTAATTCTCAGTCAAAACTATCAGCTTTTGAACATTTCTGGTTGATGTGTAATGCTTCTCATTATCGATTGCCATTGTTAAAAATCACAAATGCCCTATCTTAATATTATGCTTAATATTATTGCTCGAGTTGTGTCGATGACAATCTCCCTTTTTTATTTTGCAAGGAGGTGATTTTAAGAATAACTTATAATGCGGAGTCCTCTTTATTCTCATTAACCTATGACAGTAATATGGTGTTTGTGTTTATTATTTTTAAGAGGAACGTAGCCCATCCAGTGAGCATGGTGTTCCATGTACTGTAGGGGTGATTTGTTATGCTGCGTTTTGATGGTACAACTTAACTAAGCTTAGATTCGGGACAGAAGCAAGACTGTGTTTTGGTGTTCATACTATGCACGTAATGGCTGTTTATTTATATTGGGACAGTACAAACCTCCAGTCATGTTGGTATCCATATGTAATCAAGCTTAAAGAGTATGCGTACATGCTGCCTGTATTGCAAACAAAATGGGTTATCTGTGGTAATAATATTCCTCTTCTTGTATTAGAACTACCCAAAATTATGTTCAGGCTATGTTTGCTTGTTGTAAACTTCCACTTACACCACTATTTAATATCATCTGGTTATTCCGTGCATACTTCAACATTTGTGGGTCTGATCTATTCACAAATTAGGTAAACACTACCAAAGCTACAACTTTCACACGGAAACAATATATAGACAGAAGACAAACAATTAAATTATTGCTTCCATCAAGGAATAGATATACACTTGCTTCAAAGTGGATGAATTCAATCATGGATAAATCATATGGTTACGGTAGTGTCTCGCTTCCGGCCTTTGCGCCAGTGGAAATTGGCAGTGTTGCAAGGTTTGACACGGCTATTCCACCAGAGATCAGCCGTCTCGTTGGGCAGAAGTACCAAGTTTATGGTCAGCATATCCAAGAAATGGCAAACAAGCAACAACGAGAATTTATCCTTCCAAGTCAACAGGATTGAAGAGACATACAAGCTTGAACTACCGCCGCTTGTGATTCGTGCTTTTGCTGAATCTGGTGGGGCATCGTCATCAGGCAGCGGTTCGGTCATCCAACTTCCACCAGTAATTCCGGTTCTACCACCTGTTGCATCAGCGACTCTTGCGGTAGGTTCAGCTTCTGCTCACCTTTTTCAGAATAAACATTGGTGCTCTGTAACTTAGCTTGGGTCCGTTGATTGAATGTTTATTATGTGAGTTCTTTTACATATTCAATGCTTTCTTACCTTGGTACTGCCCATTGTTTTCGACGCAGGAGACTGCTTCTCCTACTGCCATTGCATCGACTGTTTCTCCTACTGCCAAAATCAGTCCTTCAACTCCAGCTAGAGGGTACATCACTTTTAGTTACTTCCTTCTTGCACATAGTCTATTTACTCTGTTCCTCCAACCTCTTGTCACTAAGTACTTCATTGTAACAGGTCATCATCCCATAAACGTGGCGTCAGGCGTTCTCTGTTCGGGACTCCATGTAAAAACAAGACAAAGCTTGCTGAAAGTCCTGGTCTTTCAGATGAACAAGTATCAGATGTTCGTCACTTACTTTTTTGTTTTCATACTTATTCTTTGTTGTGCGTACTTTGATTTGATTCTCTTTCCGAATCACACAGCTTCCCGCTGAAGCTTTGATGGCTGAAACTACAGAGATCGTTGCAGAAAAAGATGATGAGGGCCTTCCTGTCAAGCCTAAAAGGTCTTACTTTCCTTCTATTATCAATGTGGTCTCCTACCTATGTATGCCCAAATAAACAAAGCTTACTGACTTGACTCATATTATTATAGGATAAACCCTCCTGCCAAAACTGTTGGCAAGAAATCAAGGCAGTAGCTGGGTCTGCTGTCCCGGAAGACATCTTTATATATAAGGTATTACCTGATTACTCTCTCAAGCGCTTTTCTATATTTTCTCTGTAGTTCCATATCTTGGCTTACTTAGAAGACTCTTTTTCTTTCTGGTCTGGTCGCTTTATTTCTAGCTGATAAATTGAAGTACGTTCTACTGATCAATTGGTCTTTCTTCATTTGTTTATTTAGCAGGTGCTCTTCTATACAGCCGCATCTTCATGGTTATTTCCTGTTATGAGCATAGCTCGCAGGGGCCAAGTGGAGACGTTATGCATATGTTATAACTGCTTACTACCTCGACGTCCGCTGCTGCTCAGCGTGCTACCTTACTATATCTCGTCGAGCTAATTAGATGGATTCACGTCTTCTCTGCTCCAGCTTTGAACTGATGTGTTTCCTGTGTAATATCTATGGAAGACCTATTTTGTCTAAATTGCAAGACAATTATTTAGCATTATCCTATGCCCAGTATGCGGGCCAAACTTATGTGTTCTTTTAGAGGGTTATTTTGTACAGCTCTAGGCTGTCTAAAAAACATACTTCTGTAAGTTGATCCTCTGCCTACTGAGGGGTTCTCGCGAGAGCATTCTTCAGGCAGTTCCTTATATGCATGGCAGAGTATATTGACCAGTTATTCTATGTTCCTGTCTTTCCTATTTAACGAATTAAGATTTGGTGGTTTACTGATCTTTGATATGATCATTTGTACTCATATTTTTGTGACTTTAATTACATGTGTACATACATACATAAATGAAATACAGCTCATAGTACCCTCTAGGAACACGTGAATTTATGCAATCCGGTGGATCATGTCACCCGGTTACTTTTACAATTTCTCATTGTATGCATAAATGTTTATAAATTTAGTCAAATAAGATGAATGAAACAAAGAGCAGAAAATTCATTGGCTGCACACGCTTGCATGATGCAGAGGCTAGATTTAACCTACCTTCGTTTTTGGGCTAATAGCAGAGTTCCACCTACCTTATTCAAGCTTTTGTTTTTGTAAAAGGGCATTATGACAGCCAACAATGGGAAACACCTACTTAACGTAAACTACACATTCCTTGTATAGATTAGAGGTCTGCAATATGGACTTACAAAATATATATGTGCTGTGACGATAATATATATGCCTTGCGGATGGTCTAATGACCGACGTTTTGAAAAACGCTTAATTAATATGGACTGCACGCTCATTACATACACCATAGGTCTAGAGTTCAGAGAGTACCACCACTGCTGGTGCCTGTCGGCTATATATAATACAAAAGAGACAGGTCTTAGATCAACACACGGGTAAGGAGAAAATAACCATACTAATGGTCATAGATACTTAGAATTTACATGGATATCCTACTGCTTTCTTACTCCCGTTTGCTTCCCCTGAAGCAAATTTTACTTCGTTATGCCCATTTACTTACTCTGCCTCCTCCATATTTCCTCCTCATTTCGAATTCCCAAGATTTTAGCTAAAGGATTGAGTCGCTTTCCCGCTGTCCCCTCTCGTCTTCCCTCCTGCGATCGCGAAGGCGATAAGGGAGAATGTCCTTTTCCCTCCCGTCTCCGTCGTCAGGGCCGTGGGTTTCCCTCTCCTCCGTCAACCACTCCAGCAGCGGGAGGGTGGGGAAACCCCGGATCCCTGGGAACGGCGTATATATAGGGTTAGGGTTAAGTGTGTCGTCCGTGCTGCTAGGGTGGTGGCGGCGGCAGCGATTCCGGCGTCTGTGTCCAAGATCCGGCCCCATCCTGATTTTGGCCGTCTAGGTCAGGTCGGGGATCTGTGGGATGTGGTTTCCTGCTGCCCGTTCGGGGCGGTGGGATTAGGTTTCCAGGTCGAGAACGATGAGACGGCGGCGGTGTCCTCAACAGTGGCTTTTGTCTCCCGGTCTTTTTCCCCGGTGCATCGGTATGGGCTCCGTCGCCGCTACGAGGCTTGTGGAGGTTTGTGCAGGAGCCTTACCAGGGCGTGAAAAACTAAATACATATACAACTACAAAATAAATCTTCATATATACCAGAATACTAATTAGATAAACAATACCCCAATCATTATTATCACATAAACGAACTTAACATCGTAGAAAATTATACACAATAAATCTAAATCTAATTCATAGATTAAAATGATACCATTAATTTTAAATTTATCTCATATACGAACTTGAGATCGTAGTAAATTATACACAACAAAAAAAAACACAATCCATAACTTAAACATGATACCAATAATTTTAAATTGGATGCCACGCTTTAATAAATCTTATGCCTACAATAGTGTCTCGCTTCCGGCCTTTGCATCAGAGTTGCTTCCGGCCTTTGCGCCAGGGGCGCAACGGGTCATCTAGTGAGGTAACTAACAAGCCAGGACAACTCAAATTGCCTGTACGGCTAATTGACACATAAAGGGGCTGGCGTTTTCGAACTCGAGTCCATATGAACATTAAATCTGGACCTTTGTTTCGTGCTGTGCGATCTGTACCAGGTATTTAAAGACCCATATACGGTTAGCTGGATTTTTTTTTTTTGAACATAAAAAGACTTCCACTATATGAAACAAGGGAGAACATGATAGAGTACATGATAGTCAATACAACTCTGACTCTGCAAAGCCCAACAGAAACCACTAATGCCTAGTTGCACACAAAGGAAAAAAGCTACTGGATAACTAGAACGCATATGACGAAGAGCACAACCGGAGGGGAAATGATAGTAATCCCCCGGGGGATCTCGCTGTTTTCATCCTCCGCCTTCCCGTGACGCCACGCGTCCCACAAGACGGTCCTGCAGCTCACCTTATCCCATCGAAACGCAGAACAACCACTCGTTCCTCGTCCAGTTCCTCTGGCGAGGGGACGGCTCCGCTGCTTCCCGCACCTCGCCTGGCCGTGGACGAGGCCCCGTGCCGCCGTCGACCTCTGAGGCCCGCCCCGCCGCCGCCCAGGAAGAGGCCCGTGGTGGCTAGGATGAGTGAGGAACTCAACCGCGACTACGAGATCGGCGAGGAGATCGGGCGCGGCCGCTTCGGCGTCGTCCACCGCTGCGCCTCCCGCGCCACGGGCGAGCCCTACGCCGTCAAGTCCGTCGACCGCTCCCGCCTCTCCGACGACCTCGACCGCGGCCTCGCCGAGCTCGAGCCCAAGCTGGCGCGCCTCGCCGCCGCGGGCAACCCCGGCGTCGTGCAGGTGCGCGCCGTCTACGAGGACGACGCCTGGACGCACCTGGTCATGGACCTCTGCGCGGGGCCCGACCTCCTCGACTGGGTCCGCCTCCGCCACGGCGCGCCCGTCCCGGAGCCCGAGGCCGAGAACTGCGACTGCCTCCAAGGTCTGTGCCTGCTCCCTCGCTCCTCCTCTGCTTAGTTTGTCAGATTTGGAAGAAATGGTTGCTGACCGAGGGAGGATCTGTGTCGGCCAGGGTTCTAGGTGTGCCACTCGCTGGAGGAGGAGGCCGATCTCCAGGACTAGCTGATGATCCCCACTGCAAAATCGACTGAAGCTACTGATGGTTAATGGTTCTCTTGTTGTGTTAATTAAATGTTCAGGGTTCTCTTGCTACCGACCGTCGGCAGTGGTGCTGCCATCTGTGTCCCGGAGTGCTATCGTAGGTACGTGGCATTGCTACCACGGAAGGCTGACGGAGCTGCCATCGGCTTGCAGTGTTGCTACCGACTTTGAACGGGCTGCTACAATCGACCGGAGGTGGTGCTCCCAGGAGCCCGCGGAGTTGCTGCCGATGTTGGTGCTGCTGCAATCGGAGGATCGTCGGAAGAATTTTTTGCTACGATGCTGCAATATAATTTTTTTTGCTATTATAGTTATGTGGTATTGCTACAATATAATAAGTTTTTTGCTACCATGTCGGCGAGGTCTCTTTTTGCTACATTTTGTTTTGCTGTTTTTGCATCATAACTCTCATCAGAGGACCTCGCCAGATTTTTTTTGCTACAATGCTGCAATATACCAAATTTTTTGCTATTATAGTTATGTGGTGTTGCTACAATACTATAAATATTTTGCTACGATGTCTCCGGTGAGGTCTTCGTTGATGTCTCCGGCGATGTCTCCGGTGAAGTCGATTTTGCTAAAATAGCACATTTTTTTTGCTGTGAGATCTCCGGCGAGGTCTCTGGTGAGGTCCCGGCGAAGTCAGACTTTTCTTTTTCTATTTTGTGGACGAACCGTTTTTTGCTACTGGAGCAAAAGCGGGTTATTATTTGCTACATGGAGCAAAAGCGGGATTTGGACAGAAAAAAAAGACACGTGTCAGCACGGGGACCCGGGGGATGGGAACGTCCCGATCCCCCGGGGGACGCTCAGCACTGCCCCAACCGGAGCCTGTCAGGGGGTCCGGCGAGAACTCGAACTCGAAACACTTGCAATCATACTCTTTCGGGGCCTCTCGCAATCTAACCAACTGTAGAGTCAGCGGCTCAACCAGCAATCACGTTGATAGATGCCTTTAAGGTAGGGGATTGAGCTGAAGATCTAAATGAACCATCACCAAGTTCAAACCGGGAGGGCCGTCGTCTTCACCGTTGAATCTGAGGACTGACATCAGAGGCGTTCTCACCCGCCTCCGGCGAGTCAACTCGAACGACACGAAGAACACATACACAGCAGTTTGTGCTGAATAGACAGTGCCACAACTAAGCATATATCGCTGAAGCTCGAGGAGAGAACTAGTGCTCACCAGGCATAAAGCATTGGACCGCCACCATCTTCGATCATGAGAGATCTTGGGCATCAAAACATGAATCAGCTTCATACCAGACACAGACGCCGGAGGAAGTTCATCCCCGCAAGCTTCAGAACCAGACGGAAATATACAGATCCAGATCCCCGCGCCAACTGTTCTTCCCGTCGCCAAAACAGCAAGAACAGGGCCAGAGACCGCCAGATCTGCCCATCCTACAGAGACCTCGAGCTTATTTTCAGCGCCATCACCAGATCGAGCCTTCGCAGCCACCCTCCACCATGGATCGCGACAAGGGAGCCTCACTGGCCGCCTCACACCACTGCTCGCTAGCAGCGAAGACAGACGCGTACCAAACGGCATAAAGCCAAGACGCCATAGAGGCAAACCAAAGCTACTAGCTATAATATACAGGGAGGAGGCCCGGCCACCTCTCCCATCCCCACTCCGGCCGGCAGAGCCGCCGGAGGGGAAGGAGAGAGGGACCAGGGGCACGGAGACGACTCTCAAAACGAAGAGAGGAGAGAGAAGGTTAGGGAAAGAATGAGAGCTAGTTAGCTGGATATTCGTGTATACTATGAAGCTAGTAGGTACGTACAACAAGGTTGTTGTAGTGGCAGGGGAGAATATCTAGTGCTCACACCCATTAGGGTGCTACAATTGCTACCATCAAAAAATTCAAATTTAACTGAAGCAGGTTCCGTCTAGGACCAGGCGATCCTCCAATTCTAAATCGTCAAGCCCACAAACGGAACTGATCGACGGAGTCTCGAACGCTCATTAAATGATGCCTGCCACTACGGGAGAATATCTAGTGCTACCACCCTTTAGGGTGCTACAATTGCTACCACCAAAAAATTCAAATTTAACAGTTTTTAAAAATTCTACAAAAAATTGTGGATGTTCACGAGGTACATTTGTACAACCTCCAAAAATTTCAGCTTCAAATTCGACATGAATGTTGCGAAACAAAAATGACAAATCTGCTGTGAATAGTGTCACCATGACACTATTCACAGCAGATTTGTCATTTTTGTTTCTCAGCATTCATAACGAATTTGCAGCTGAATTTTTTTGAGGTTGTACAAATGTACCTCGTGAACATCCACAATTTTTTGTAGAATTTTTAAAATCAGTTAAATTTGAATTTTTTGATGGTAGCAATTGCAGCACCCTAATGGGTGGGAGCACTAGATATTCTCCCCCAGGACCAGGTCCTGGGGAAGAACAAATGCGTCAGGCGACGACTAGAAGATAGACCAGGTGGCACAAATGGATCTACCGCGTATCTCCTGTAGGAAGAAGAACTGCAGCTCGTCTCCCTCCCCACGCTGCCGCCGCCTAAAGTGTAAGAGAGAAGAGGAGGACAGATTTCCGTCAGTGCCGGAGGGGTCATGGAATTCCCGCTGGAACCAGTCAGCAGGTGCGTTCAACTTCTGGCTGTATTATCAATTTGTCCATCGATCAAGATGGGGATTGGGGACGGTATAAACGCATAAGGTGAAGGAGGCGAGTCACAGGAAAGCGGAGCGAGATCTTGGGTACCGGAGCAGTCAGTCGTGGGAGTCATCGTGCAAGGAGATGTTGGAAACGAACACAGCTCTGGGATGAATGGGTTTACTGATAACGAGCCAGCAGATTCACGGGACATGTTTCACCCAAGCAACCGATGGACTTGAAGGTAAGATCCTAATCTCTGGCGTGGCAAAATTTTCTTCGTGAAAACATGGACAATGGCAATTTTGCAATAGCAAGTCTAATTACTATAAGGGAGTGTATTACAGCATAAATCTAGCCATGTTAGAGACTATATTCTAATTAGCTATAGGAAGCGACGACTGCTATACTGCTGATAGTAGATGTGTCGGTGAAAAAGAATCACAGACTTCTATGATTATCATCATATTTTATTTTTATTGATGTTTCAGATTTCCTCTAGCCTATTAGATTTGTATGGTTACTATTTTCATTAGTTTCTTGAAACTGTATTACTGGAATATATACAAAATGGTGGAATAGCACCACCATTGAGAGAAGAAATACGGTCTGTGGAATGTCCTTTTAAGGTTCTTTGTTGAGCTCTATCTTTTTAACAAAGTCCAGACACTTCTTTGTTCTTTCAAATATTTTTAACAAAGCATGGAGCTCCATGACCATGCTCTGCCTCTACAAACGGACCTTACGTTAACCAAAATTTCAAAAAAAAATCGAAGTGAACAAAGTAACCACATCACCAGACTCCTATACACCTAATTCCATGCAAGTAAACAAACATATACTGCAAAAGCTTGTGAACACATGGTAAGCTGCACGTCAAGCGTTCATAGAAGCAGCATAAAATAAAAACCAAAACAAAAGGCTGACTCTAGCACACAGCACAAGAAGCATTCAAGGGAAACATAGTCCCAAGAATCAAGATATAATTCTGTTACAGGCATTGTCGCCAGGGGATTTCACAAGGAATAATTTCTAGAATCTAGACAGATTCACTCACTACAAAAAAATCACAGCTACTACAAAAGTTGGCACGAACTGAAGATACAGAAGTATTAGAAGTGAGGGGTAAAATTCAAAAGTGAGTGGTGTGTGACGGCTAATTTAGCAGGGCAGGGCAGGCAAAAGCGGCAGATCACAGGATGAGGTGTTGCCTGGTTGGGAATGACAGCGCAGAGCATGGCCAAAACCTGAGCACAATGACACATCACAATGCAAAAACCTTAGTATTATCATGCAGAAAAATTTGGTTATTTGCATCAAATTAGAAATCTAACAAAATTGTTCACTAATATATAAAGCGATGATACAATGTAGAGAACTAATTTTTAAAAACCAATGCTACACAGATATATTAGGAACTTCAAAAAAAAATTGACCATACAGGAACTTCAAAATTGAGGTGTAATGGATCAACATTGGTCCTTCAATAGGAAGCAAAAGGTGCCAACAGTACAGAAAAATTTGTGACAGCACAGACAGAGGTATAATCATAACCATGACAACAAAATTGAAAGGGAAAAACACATGTAATCGAATTATTACAGGCATGTGCATCTGCCCATGATTAGGAGAGAAGGTACAATCTACCCTTAACTGGAAGGGAAAAACACACTGGGGTTTCCTTTTAAGCAGTATATGGATTAGTCAGTCACGCATGCATGCTTTAATTAGCAAGCGGCGAACATTTTAGCCAAAACAGAGAAACATAGTGATCATACTCTGCTATAGAAAACACAAACAGTTCTTCCCAACTCCGGAGCATCTGACAGACCAAGTTAGTTGCCTGAAAGTAAATACCCAGATGGAGGGGTTAGCAGTATATCAAGTAAAAGAAAGAAATACACTATATACAGAAGTGTCCATATTTATAGGCAAAGACGAAATATAGAAATTGTGCATCCATGCCATATAACAGAGGATGTAAAGTACTGTCACCTCATAACTATCATGGCAACAATGCATCTTCTCTGATATCAAAAGCACTGGAAATATAGTTTTGTTCCCAGCGCAAAGTAGAACAAATGTAGTGATAGTATACATCACTTGCAGTAAAATCAACATGTAAATTCAGCGAACTTGCATGTCAGTACTTTGAAACATACTGATCAACCCAATTGTTCTCTCCCATATTGAGCTGAGCTTCTTTATGCCTGCTGAAACAGTAAAAATCACAGGAAAAAACCATTAAAATTTAATAGATTTTAAACTACAAAGAGCAGAAGTGATGGAGATCCATTAACTATTGTGAGTTTATTGACATAATGCATCAGCTATTAATATATTAAAATGGGATGCATGGCCTTTCCATGTAACCTTGTACATATGCTGTAATTATTAAAATGGGAGAGTGATGGAGACTCTCCTGCTGTAATTTCTCAAAAAAGAAAAACTATGGTCTTAACACTGCTTCCTGTCATGCTTGCTGTCGCTCGATGCACTCGCCTCTTTCCAATCCGCGCCTATGGTCTGAATACCGCTTCTAAATCCACGCCTATGGTCTGAATACTGCTCCTAGCGCATGTCCATTGTATGGCCATTGTCGCCTTACTGGCGAGCATATATGTGGTCTGCTCATGTGGTACAGCTAGTCCAGTTTAATAGTTCAGGAATGGCTTCAAAAGTACATATGACCTGTAGGGCAATGAGAGGAATGGAACTCATTTACTTAGTCATGTGGTGCAGAAAATAGGTATAATCATGAAAACAGATGGACCATAGTACGAAACAGCAGATGCACTATTGATGGATAACAAGGCAATGGCAGGAATGGAACTCATTTACTTAGTCAGACAAACCATGGCAAAGTAATGTCCTATGATACAGGCAGTGGAGAATATGTCAGATTCATGAGATAAGCTCTAGAACCAAGCAAAAAAACTGCATGCAAACATGGATGTTTGGGATTGAAGCAATGATACGAAGGTCCTCTGTCCTGGTCAACTTTCCACTATTAAAGAGCAAGGTGAGTGACAGAGAAAGGGGGCAGCAGGAGAAGGGCTGGGTTTAGCGTGCAACGGACAACACCGGACGCGAAGCACTTTCATTCTCAAACCTGCGGCCCAACTCGCACATCTTAAACTTATATAATTACATAACGAAGAAAGTCCACTTTTCATCCCTGATCTCTTGAGTAAGTTTACTTTTCATCCTAAAACTTCTATTTGGTCCAAAATAAACCTTGAACTCTTGAAAAAGTTCACAACTCGTCTGACCATGGTAAATGGTGATGTGTATTGCACCATTGCTGTACCCTTTTAAAGCTGACCGGCTAGTTGCGCCTCTCCCAGCTTGAAGGAACGAGCATGTCAGCATGAATCGACCAGGAGGTTCCTCCGATGAGCGCATCTATGACGGGATGACGTCGGTGAGTGCAATGAGAATGCTGAACTTGACATCTGTCTGAGCGAGTAGGGAGATCTGGAGGTGTAGACGGTTTAGGGATGCGGGTGAGCTGGGTTGTGGACAGGTCGGACAAGCTTGAGGGTCATGCATGAGTAGGGCCACGTAGACTACCTGTACCACATCAAAGTGGGTCGCCGTGGGTGCTCTGGAGTTTTGGAGAATTTAGATTCAGTTCTTATTTAGCCTTGTTTACCATTTTTTGTGCTACATGTTGCCCACGCAAGCATTTTTGTTGAGTTAAATGTGACATGGACTTTTGTAAGAGTTTAAGGTTTGTTTTAGACCAAACAAAAGTTTTAGGAGAAAAAGTGAACTTCACGAAGAGTTCAGGGATGAAAAGTGGACTTTCTTCTTACATAACCTCCTCATATAGAAAAAGTTTTTAACATAAACGGCGTGACAAAATACATAAACATTTTGCGAATTAAAAATATAGCTCATATCTTCTTCAAATGATGTCAGGTTTTCTCTGAAAGTTTTATCTAAAATTTCATGGTAGCAGAAACTGCAGGTTAGCAAGCCTGTAAAATACATGATAGGTTACAAATTTACATTAGCCTCCTAGATTAAATGGATAAGCTGTATGTACATAAGAGTCCTCATTTCTGCTTAATATGTATAACTGTAATGGTGTAGTGACAAAAGCCAGAAAGTCAGACATACAAGGCAGAAAGTTAAAACGTACAACAACAGACAAAAGCCAAGGCGAAAGAAAATAAATAGGTACTAAGCCTCTATAAATACATGGTCGGTGGAAAAACTGCGTCGCCACTCTCCCTAGGCGTCGTCCTCCCTAGGCGAAACGGGGGGAAACCCTAGCCGCCGCCACTCTCCCTCCCCGTTCCGCCTCTCTGCGTCGCCGCTGCCGGAGGGGGGCCGGCGAAAAAAGCCGCGCGCCCCCCTGGGAAGGTGGCGGCGGGGCGGAATCCTTTCCTCTCGCGTGCGCTGGCCTCCGGCTGGCGCGGCGCCCTGGTCGGCGAGCTGCAGGCGGCAAAGAAGGGTGCTGGGGCGGCGGCCTCGGGTTATCTTCGGCAAGGGCGACGGTCGCGGTGGCTGCGCAGGCAGTGCCTCGACTGGTTCTTCGAGGCGCATCGGGAAATCTCGTCGGCGCTCAGGCCAGATGGGCCTGGACGTCGGCCGGCGGCAAGACGTGCTGCTCTTCGGTCGGTGGTGGTCGCAGCGCGGCGGGCGCCAGGGGCTCCGCGGCAGGTCTCGGGGCTCGGCCGGGCCAGATTTGGGCCTGGCGGGCCCGAGTCATCGGCATGCTGGTGGGAGTTGGTCATGGGGGCGACAGCGTGCGGTGGAGCTCCGCCTCGCGCATAGAACTGCAGTGCTGCTTCCCTTATCTGGTCGCCCTCCTCTCGCGGCCAGATCCAAAGGTGGTGCTGCAGTTCGAGCTACGTTGGGGTCGGCCGCGTCATCGGGACAGTTGGATCATGGAGTAGGTCCCCAGCGGTGGGCACGTTGGTGCCTCCTACGGCTAGGTGAGCTGGGGGCCAGGATGTCGGGGCGGCGGCCCCGGACCAGCATCGACATCGGTGACTCCGGTTCGGACGCTTCTGTCACGGTAGGAGGTGTCGTGGCCAGACGCGGTCTTCGCCAGAGATGGAGGTCGGCGGCGAGGTCTGGGTGGCACACTGCTTCGTCTTATGTGGCGTGAGCTCCCTGGGAGCTTAGTTGGGTGCTGTTGTTCCAGGCGAAAGCCTCGCACTGGTCCTTGGGCTGGTGCCGACGATGATGACGCCTTCGTGCGCCGATCTCCTTCCTGAAGGCATTGTTGGGGAACACAGCCCCTCCCACACCATGAAGGCAAAGGTTCCCTCGGGTGAAAACCCAAACTCCGGTGGAGTGGGCGGTGACGGCGTCCACGTCGATTTCTTCTTGGAGGCACCGTCTTGAGGTCCTTTGTGTCTTGTGGGAGACTTTGCTGTTGTGTGACTTAGCTTCCCCGTCATGGTCGGCGGAAGCCGGAGCGGCGGCTCCGGACGGTGGATGTATGCCGAGGCAGCGGCCTCGGAAAGCGCTGCGCCCATGGCCCTATGAGGCGGGGTTATGGTTGTGCTCCGTAGGGGTGGCGAATCAGTGTCACTAGGGTGGCCGGTTCGCCGGTTCGTTCCCTGAATTTTTTCTTTTCTTTTCTTTTTTCTGCTTGCCTCCGGACGTAATTTCGCCCAGGGTGACACCCGTGTACAGTTGTGTACGAGCTTTCCCTCTGCTAATACATCGAAAGCCAGCAATTGCTGGATCTTTCAAAAAAAAAATACATGGTCGGTTACAGAGAGAAATTAACATCCTAGCTTAAATAAATAATAGCAAGTGAACACCAAACATTCGATGCAATTTATGTTTGATCTATGTTCTGCTAGAGACCAGGGACTATTACAAGCCTAAAGAATCAAACCATCTGTGAGAAAGAACATGTACGAAATGCAAAGTATAAACCAAGGAATTGTCATTACCTTATGGCAGAAACAGAACATTTAAACTGAAAGTTTTATCTTCTGAAGCTCATTTCACCAGCGCTTTTACGCTTCTTCACGCCAGCAAAATAGTGCGTCCTGCAACACAACAAAGAGACGTGGAGCGGCCAGGGCGCAGGATTTCGGAGGCACTCCTTTTGAAGAAGATTTGTCCATGAGTTGTTCAGTGAACGCACCAATTTAATTTAATCTTGTTATACAAAAGAAAAAAAATATTGTAACCATCAAACGATTTTAATTTAATCTGCTTTCAGACAGATGCATGTTTAAACTTGAAGTCAAAAAATTCTGCATGTTTTGTCCTTCAGTCACATGAAAGGAAAAAATCAACATTACTAGACAACTAAGCATGAGCTATTTAATTACATCATACCTTGAAAAATACATGTGGCTGAACCGATTTATGTCCTGCAAGGCTACATCATATGGAAGCATATTTACATTTGTTTGCTACCAAACAGTCTGTACCTTGATGCAACCTATCATTCCATTATCACCCGGATAATTTGGCCCTCATTGGTTGGTCGGACAAGCTGGAGACGAGCATGACTGCAGACAGCTGGGCACGGAGGCCAGCAGGTCGGCGGACGGCGGCGCACAGAGAGAAGCAGGTAGGTAGACGGCGGCGGTGGAGATGAGGCAGTGCGTCAGATCTTGAAGGCGAGCCGACAGCAGAGCTTCGAGGCGCGCGGATGCGTCCGTCTCGATGATGGTGCCGCTTGTGCCAAGCACCAACCCTTGCCGTTGTGTACTCTTCCATTCACATCCTCTACACGAAATTGAACCACGGCATGGTGCTGCCTCTACCCGCCTCGCGTGGTGCTGGATTGGGAGAGGGGGGCAGCAGATTCACGGGACATGTTTCACCCAAGCAACCGATGGACTTGAAGGTAAGATCCTAATCTCTGGCGTGGCAAAATTTTCTTCGTGAAAACATGGACAATGGCAATTTTGCAATAGCAAGTCTAATTACTATAGGGGAGTGTATTACAGCATAAATCTAGCCATGTTAGAGACTATATTCTAATTAGCTATAGGAAGCGACGACTGCTATACTGCTGATAGTAGATGTGTCGGTGAAAAAGAATCACAGACTTCTATGATTATCATCATATTTTATTTGTATTGATGTTTCAGATTTCCTCTAGCCTATTGAGATTTGTATGGTTACTATTTTCATTAGTTTCTTGAAACTGTATTACTGGAATATATACAAAATGGTGGAATAGCACCACCATTGAGAGAAGAAATACGGTCTGTGGAATGTCCTTTTAAGGTTCTTTGTTGAGCTCTATCTCTTTAACAAAGTCCAGACACTTCTTTGTTCTTTCAAATATTTTTAACAAAGCATGGAGCTCCATGACCATGCTCTGCCTCTACAAACGGACCTTACGTTAACCAAAATTTCCAAAAAAAAATCGAAGTGAACAAAGTAACCACATCACCAGACTCTTATACACCTAATTCCATGCAAGTAAAAAAACATATACTGCAAAAGCTTGTGAACACAAGGTAAGCTGCACGTCAAGCGTTCATAGAAGCAGCATAAAATAAAAACCAAAACAAAAGGCTGACTCTAGTACACAGCACAAGAAGCATTCAAGGGAAACATAGTCCCAAGAATCAAGATATAATTCTGTTACAGGCATTGTCGCCAGGGGATTTCACAAGGAATAATTTCTAGAATCTAGACAGATTCACTCACTACAAAAAAAATCACAGCTACTACAAAAGTTGGCACGAACTGAAGATACAGAAGTATTAGAAGTGAGGGGTAAAATTCAAAAGTGAGTGGTGTGTGACGGCTAATTTAGCAGGGCAGGGCAGGCAAAAGCGGCAGATCACAGGATGAGGCGTTGCCTGGTTGGGAATGACAGCGCAGAGCATGGCCAAAACCTGAGCACAGTGACACATCACAATGCAAAAACCTTAGTATTATCATGCAGAAAAATTTGGTTATTTGCATCAAATTAGAAATCTAACAAAATTGTTCACTAATATATAAAGCAATGATACAATGTAGAGAACTAATTTTTAAAAACCAATGCTACACAGATATATTAGGAACTTCAAAAAAAAATTGACCATACAGGAACTTCAAAATTGAGGTGTAATGGATCAACATTGGTCCTTCAATAGGAAGCAAAAGGTGCCAACAGTACAGAAAAATTTGTGACAGCACAGACAGAGGTATAATCATAACCATGACAACAAAATTGAAAGGGAAAAACACATGTAATCGAATTATTACAGGCATGTGCATCTGCCCATGATTAGGAGAGAAGGTACAATCTACCCTTAACTGGAAGGGAAAAACACACTGGGGTTTCCTTTTAAGCAGTATATGGATTAGTCAGTCGCGCATCCATGCTTTAATTAGCAAGCGGCGAACATTTTAACCAAAACAGAGAAACATAGTGATCATACTCTGCTATAGAAAACACAAACAGTTCTTCCCAACTCTGGAGCATCTGACAGACCAAGTTAGTTGCCTGAAAGTAAATACCCAGATGGAGGGGTTAGCAGTATATCAAGTAAAAGAAAGAAATACACTATATACAGAAGTGTCCATATTTATAGGCAAAGACAAAATATAGAAATTGTGCATCCATGCCATATAACAGAGGATGTAAAGTACTGTCACCTCATAACTATCATGGCAACAATGCATCTTCTCTGAGATCAAAAGCACTGGAAATATAGTTTTGTTCCCAGCGCAAAGTAGAAAAAATGTAGTGATAGTATACATCACTTGCAGTAAAATCAACATGTAAATTCAGCGAACTTGCATGTCAGTACTTTGAAACATACTGATCAACCCAATTGTTCTCTCCCATATTGAGCTGAGCTTCTTTATGCCTGCTAAAACAGTAAAAATCACAGGAAAAAACCATTAAAATTTAATAGATTTTAAACTACAAAGAGCAGAAGTGATGGAGATCCATTAACTATTGTGAGTTTATTGACATAATGCAACAGCTATTAATATATTAAAATGGGATGCATGGCCTTTCCATGTAACCTTGTACATATGCTGTAATTATTAAAATGGGAGAGTGATGGAGACTCTCCTGCTGTAATTTCTCAAAAAAGAAAAACTATGGTCTTAACACTGTTCCTGTCATGCTTGCTGTCGCTCGATACACTCGCCTCTTTCCAATCCGCGCCTATGGTCTGAACACCGCTTCTAAATCCACGCCTATGGTCTGAATGCTGCTCCTAGCGCATGTCCATTGTATGGCCATTGTCGCCTTACTGGCGAGCATATATGTGGTCTGCTCATGTGGTACAGCTAGTCCAGTTTAATAGTTCAGGAATGGCTTCAAAAGTACATATGACCTGTAGGGCAATGACAGGAATGGAACTCATTTACTTAGTCATGTGGTGCAGAAAATAGGTATAATCATGAAAACAGATGGACCATAGTACGAAACAGCAGATGCACTATAGATGGATAACAAGGCAATGGCAGGAATGGAACTCATTTACTTAGTCAGACAAACCATGGCAAAGTAATGTCCTATGATACAGGCAGTGGAGAATATGTCAGATTCATGAGATAAGCTCTAGAACCAACCAAAAAAACTGAATGCAAACATGGATGTTTGGGATTGAAGCAATGTTACGAAGGTCCTCTGTCCTGGTCAACTTTCCACTATTAAAGAGCAAGGTGAGTGACAGAGAAAGGGGGCAGCAGGAGAAGGGCTGGGTTTAGCGTGCAACGGACAACACCGGACGCGAAGCACTTTCATTCTCAAACCTTCGGCCCAACTCGCACATCTTAAACTTATATAATTACATAACCTCCTCATATAGAAAACTTTCTAACATAAACGGCGTGACAAAATACATAAACATTTTGCGAATTAAAAATATAGCTCATATCTTCTTCAAATGATGTCAGGTTTTCTCTGAAAGTTATATCTAAAATTTCATGGTAGCAGAAACTGCAGGTTAGCAAGCCTGTAAAATACATGATAGGTTACAAATTTACATTAGCCTCCTAGATTAAATGGATAAGCTGTATGTACATAAGAGTCCTCATTTCTGCTTAATATGTATAACTGTAATGGTGTAGTGACAAAAGCCAGAAAGTCAGACATACAAGGCAGAAAGTTAAAACGTACAACAACAGACAAAAGCCAAGGCGAAAGAAAATAAATAGGTACTAAGCCTCTATAAATACATGGTCGGTTACAGAGAGAAATTAACATCCTAGCTTAAATAAATAATAGCAAGTGAACACCAAACATTCGATGCAATTTATGTTTGATCTATGTTCTGCTAGAGACCAGGGACTATTACAAGCCTAAAGAATCAAACCATCCGTGAGAAAGAACATGTACGAAATGCAAAGTATAAACCAAGGAATTGTCATTACCTTATGGCAGAAACAGAACATTTAAACTGAAAGTTTTATCTTCTGAAGCTCATTTCACCAGCGCTTTTACGCTTCTTCACGCCAGCAAAATAGTGGGTCCTGCAACACAACAAAGAGACGTGGAGCGGCCAGGGCGCAGGATTTCGGCGGCACTCCTTTTGAAGAAGATTTGTCCATGAGTTGTTCAGTGAACGCACCAATTTAATTTAATCTTGTTATACAAAAGAAAAAAAATATTGTAACCATCAAACGATTTTAATTTAATCTGCTTTCAGACAGATGCATGTTTAAACTTGAAGCCAAAAAATTCTGCATGTTTTGTCCTTCAGTCACATGAAAGGAAAAAATCAACATTACTGGACAACTAAGCATGAGCTATTTAATTACATCATACCTTGAAAAATACATGTGGCTGAACCGATTTATGTCCTGCAAGGCTACATCATATGGAAGCATATTTACATTTGTTTGCTACCAAACAGTCTGTACCTTGATGCAACCTATCATTCCATTATCACCCGGATAATTTGGCCCTCATTGGTTGGTCGGACAAGCTGGAGACGAGCATGACTGCAGACAGCTGGGCACGGAGGCCAGCAGGTCGGTGGACGGCAGCGCACAGAGAGAAGCAGGTAGGTAGACGGCGGCGGTGGAGATGAGGCAGTGCGTCAGATCTTGAAGGCGAGCCGACAGCGGAGCTTCGAGGCGCGCGGATGCGTCCGCCTCGATGATGGCGCCGCTTGTGCCAAGCACCAACCCTTGCCGTTGTGTACTCTTCCATTCACATCGTCTACACGAAATTGAGCCACGGCATGGTGCTGCCTCTACCTGCCTCGCGTGGTGCTGGAGTGGGAGAGGGGGGCGGAGGATTGGGGGAGAAGGAGAGGGGTACTCATATCAGAGTGGATCCATGCGGACTCAAACAAGAACAAGTGGTACCGGACACCTACCGTGTTCACGTTGAGAGTCGACTTCCGCCACCAGATCTTGCCTCTGGCTCGCTTCCCTCTCATCTCCGGCGGCGCTGCCGGCCGGCGAGGACGAGGATGCGTAGCACGGGCTGTTCATACTAGTAGTAGGCTTAGATTTAAGTTTACCCCCGTGGAGTATGGCTGTATGCCGAGTTGGAGCTCGTCCTGGGTGCTCCCGAGCGGCACCTGGGGCGTTAGCATCGCCCTCCTCTTGCTTCAGATGCTCCGGTGGCCGGAAATCAGAGAGGCTGGAGGATGCGCGGCTACTGCTCCCCCCAATAAGCTCGTTTTCTTGCCAGATCTTGTGGATTTGGCTTCTCCTTTTCATTTATCTGCAGATATCCGTGGTGGAGGAAGAAGAGGTGGTGAGGAGGAGATTGACACTGCGACCTGGAGCACATCATCGGCGGCATTTCGTCGGCCTCTGGCCGCCACTCCGTCGATTCTTACAGCCGAAAGGCGGCTAGCTCGAGCTCTGTCGTTGGCTTGCCGGCGGCAACTCTTCTTCAACCTCCTGGCCAGAGTGTCAAATGGGAGGCCCCCCTGCAGCTTCAGCGTGACGAGCATCATCGGCTCTGTCCCAAGTGGTCTAGTCCCCGGCGACAGGGAAGATGGCTGCGCTTCGAGGCTTCGTTCTGAGATCGGTGGCGAAGGACTGGATTGTGTTCCCCTTTTCAGATTTATGATCCTTTTTGCATTTTCTGAGGACTGGATTGTAATTTCATTTCCAATAGAGGTCCTCAATGTAATTTGTAATCCCACCGACGATGTTTAATGCAGTGTCTCTCAGTCCTTCGGGGTCGTTCTTTGTTCAAAAAAAAAAAAGGAGAGGAGGCGGGGATTTGGGGAGATCCCGGAGATGGGGACACGGGGAGAGGATGGGGAGGAGGAGGTGTGGCGGCTGGGGGAGAGTGGGAGAGGAAGTCGTGATATTTTCACGATCTAGGTTTTCACCACGATTTACGCGATGCGGACGAGCATGCCTGGTCAAAAGAAATCACTGACGCGGAGCAGCATTCCTCTCGCCTCAGCCACACGACCCGACTCACTGGAGGGCCCAAGCGTCATGGGCTTCTCAATGCAGCGCCAACGTGAACGAGAGGAAGGTAAAATGGAGGGATTACGTAGCTATGTAGAGAAGTTGGGTGATGAAGTAATTGACCTTTGCCTCGGAACAACATTTGATTCTCTTGGTGAAGCATGACTTTTATAACTTGTACGCGTGCGAGCATGGCTTCGGTATAAAATATGGGAAGAGCAGACTGAATGCCGAGAAGACCTAGTGAATGCAAGAGATAGTATGCGGACGTTCGGTGAGTTTTGAACTTTAATTTTGTTTGATTTTTTTCCGACGAAGTAGACTTTGTACTGAAAAAAAAGATCCAAATAATTTATCTGTGAACATTGTTGCAGGGGAAACCAACTGCCGAGAACACTAGGTCGTGCAGGTGTGATTGTCCAGCCGTGATTAAGTTGCTTCGTTCAGCAGACAATGGCTGGTGCATAACAAGCATCGAGTAAATCATGACCATTCTATGACTGAGACACGTCGAGAAACAGCCTTTTGGAAGTTGCACAAGCACATTGGCATGTACACCAAAGACCCGGTGAAGCATCTTCATGTGAATAACGTCAACATAAGCAAGGTGTACCTCATTATAGGTAGCTTCTTCAGCAGCGTCAATAACCTGCCATTCACAAAGCGCTCATTGAGCAATTTATGTGGTCAACTGAGCAAGGAACAAGCGGATGACAATGTTTACTGTAGAGGTTTTTGATCGGCTTGGTGCACAAGACCCAGATTTTGTTTTCAGGGTCCAGGCAGACAAAAGAGAGCCGTATTAAGAACCTCATGTGGACAACGGATTCTAGTCGGATGCGGTAAATTGATTGGACGTACATTTGGGTTGTGTCACAAAATGTCATGCAAGAAACTAGAAACCTCTTATGAATACTAAATAAATGCAGGTGGAGCTGCTTTTGACAGACTATCAAATTGAATGATTTGGACTTTGGACTTTGCATATCTAGGATCGATGTTGACCGACGAAGAACTTGGATATGATCATATGAACTTCAGTTCATGAAGAAGGTATGATGATAGTGCAAATGTGAACTTAATGAAAAACATCAGGCGTTTTATAGACAATGTGATGTTGCAGCTGATGTTGCCTCTGATGCATTAGGATGGATGGTCGCTTTATGGTTGTGGACATCGACAACAAGCAACTCTTGGTGATGGATCCAGTAGAGATATCGGAAACCAGGAATCATATGAAGAGAAAGCGCAAGAGGAACGCTCAGAACATTCTTGATGCACTGACAAGAACCATACTTGAGTGCGTTCCTGGGTGGGAAGTGCCATCGAATCGAATGATTGAAAATTTTAGTACAATGTCGAGATGAACCAAAGCTGCAGCAGGTACGACTAGTGACACTATGGACTCCAGTGTAATTAGCATTCCAATGCTGACAAAACGAGACGTATTGATTGCAGGGAAGGTAGTGGTATGTACATTTCCACTACATTTGGGAATTCAACGGAGTTGACTTGGACACTGAACTAACCTGGGTATGGTTGTTGAACATGCGCATGTCGTATAAATGATTATGCTCATTTTGAGAAATTTAATTGGAGTCTGGTCTTGTGCAGTCGAGGATGGACTATATGACGAAATGTGTGGCATTCCATCTGACTATCATGCAGGCGAACAAGCCAAGCTTTGTTCATGGCATCAACGTGTGAGCAAAGTGACTGGAAGGAGATGGAATACCTGGATAAAATGTGATGAGGCTATCTAATTATAAGTACTAGTCATGAATTAATGTACTGTAATGGCTGGACCCCTAAGCCTATGTCTGGTTTGCTAAGTTCAGTATTTACTAGAGGAATTTAAAAATTGTTGTCGAATAATCGCCTAATGTCATAATGTCAGTACAATTAGACTGCATGTGGTTTGAGTCGTTTTGATGTAAGTCCATTGTCGGTGCCTCCTGAACTGAACTTGTAGTATGTCACATATATCATGTTAGTTTGAATCCCAACATATTGAATACAAAATGTATTTGTCCAAACATCTGGTGGGTATGTGAATGTTCATGGAGATTGGAGAAACAGTCATCAATGGGATAATGGTTTAGTTGTAGTGATCTGTTGCGGTACGTCATGTCCAAATTTTTGAAAATCAAATGAATTTAAGTTGGGCTATTGAAGAGGACTTTTTACAGCGTGATATGAGAGGAAACACAGGGAGATAAATCAAATGGAGTTTGCGGTTTTTTTGGTTTAAGTGGAAGTACCTCCAAGTCGCCACGGGCAGGTTGGTGAATGCAAAAAGAATTAACAATGACATAGTGAAAAAAGATTGAAATGACCAGAAAATATCCCTAAGAATCTCAAAGGTTCTAGCATTATTTCGCCGCGTGTTCACCATGCAAACGGAAGGAGCTGTGAACAGCACTGCCAAAAAAAAAAAAAAACAAATGCACCATCCGTATCAGTGGCTAAAATTGAATTTCGTGTGATGACAGACCCATAAGAACTGAGAGAGTTTAAATGATCGAATTAGGGCAACTTATTTGTGCAGACAAAAACAACATTCAGGACTTAGATACGCTGATATTCAGGAACACAAATTACATAGGGGGGGTGGGGGGGTTACATAATAAGATCGTCGCATTACTAGGATTTGTGACAAGTAAATAACTAGTATGCTCTTGACTGACACACATACACTTTGCTAACACCGAAACTATGATATGAAAAGCATAAGTGGCTACTAAATTACTGGTAGTATCACTTGTTGCTTGCTCAAAGAAGCTGAACAAGAATACTGAAGAAGAACAATGACCACTAAGATAGCCAGTATCTTGCTGACGCTAACAAGTAGGTTGCCCCTGCCAATGTCGTGGTGGAGGGGGATGCCAGCTTGAGGGGCCGCCGCTTGGTGGAGTGGTGCCGGTGGTGGAATGAGTTGAGGAGCAGTGTTTCCTTGGGCGGCGAACAGATCTGTCTATCCCTCCTTCCACTTGAAGAAGATGCATGGTTCAGGGTGGCCAAACTGCTATCTTGATTAATGGGGAGGTAGGCCCCTTCTTCAGAAACAAAAGGGGGGTGAGAACAGGGTGATCCCCTCTCCCCGCTTTTGTTTGACTTTCTGGTGGAAGCGTTGGACTTGTTGTTGGACAGAGCTAGAGGTGCTAGTCACATTGAGGGTGTGGTCTCGCACCTAATCCAAGGTGGGGTCACTCACGTGCAGTATGATGATGATACGATGATCCTAATCCAGAATTCAAAAAGTGGTTTAGCTAATCTGAAGTTTCTGTTAATCTACTTTGAACTGCTCTCTGGGATGAAGATCAACTTTCACAAGAGTGAGGTCATTGTCATGGGAGGGGATGATGGGGAGCAAACAAGAGTGGCCAACATCCTCAATTGCCAGGAGGGTAAGTTCCCCTTCACTTACCTGGGCTTTCCCATTGCTGGCAGGAAACTTACCATACCTGACCTTGAACCAGTGGTGGCTAAGGTGGGTTTCAGAATGGAACCCTGGCAAGGGAGGCTGATGTCTTCGGCTGCTCGCTTAACTCTGATTGATTCATGGCTGTCCAGTCTTCCTACATATATGATGGGGCTCTTCCTCTTACCCAAAGGCACTCATAGTGATGTAGAAGTGGCCTGATTTTCACGGATTGACTCGAGGGGAACAAGGGGGAAAACGAAGAACACGAAGAACGAACTCACAAATGGGTAACTCGCGAAGCCTACAAGGAAGAATAACCCAGCAACAAACCCCCAATGGAGAAGCCCCCGGATCCCAAATTCCAAGTCAACCACACGCTCAATGAAACCGTTTCTGTTACCGGCCGGTCCACCGATCCAATAGAACCCGCGGAGGGAAGATTGGCTTGTTCTACTAGAATCACCAAGTGAAAGAGTAGCTACAATAAGAGGGATGAATTCATCTCCACAAGAGGAGGGATGGAGGAGCCATGCTCAACAAGTCTAAAATCAAGTCTAACCCTAGATCTGAGAAAAAGGGAGCTACTTATAGTCCATCCTCAAGGGGGTAGGTGGGGAACTAAGTGGATAAGGCACGAGGCCGGTTCGGCTCATCCCGTGTCGGCCGGTAGTACCGCCACGGGCCCGATAGTACCGGGTGGCCGGTAGTACCGGCTCACTTCCGGGTCACTGCCGGACCTCTAACAGAGACGAATTCCGGCAGTTGGCCGGTAGTTGGCCGGTAGTACCGCCAGGCCGGTAGTACCGCTTCGCGGCCGGTAGTACCGGATTTTCCTGGGACTTCTCCGGTTGCGACTTGTTCACCATCTTCTTGATCACCGTCTTCGGGTCCCTCTCCCCCCTTGACTCCCTGGCCCGTGGAGAGGTCGACGTCAGGCTCGTACCTAAGAACACATAGCACATCCGCTTGAGGCAGCAAACCATCCATGGAGAGATCGAATTGGAGAAGGGATAGGAGTGAGTTCATCTTATCTTGCATAGCTTTGGCTCTAGATCTTGTCATAGGGCCCGTAGGCATGTCGGCCATGGTGTTGTCCACATGTGGGGCTACATCATCTCCCCCCCCCCCCCTTCGAAAAGAGTCGTCCTCGACTCGTCACCATCTTGAACAAGTGGAAAACCATGGAAGGGAGACAAATCGGAGACGTTGAACGTGTCATGCACCAAATACTTGGAGGTTGGGATGTCGATATTGTAGGCGTTGTTGTTGATGCGCTTGAGCACTTTGAAAGGATCGTCACCGCGAGGAGCAAGCTTTGATTTTCTTTCATCCGGGAAACGGTCTTTGCGGAGATGTAACCACACAAGATCTCCTTCTTCGAATATCATTGGCTTCTTCAACTTGTTGATCTTGGCAGCATGGCGGTTGGTGCGCTCCTCTAGAGTGGCTCGAGTGGACTCATGTAGTGTCTTCATGTAGTCGGACCGCTTGTCGAAGTCCATGTCGGTGCGCTCGTGGAGAGGTAGTGGGAGGATGTCGAGGGCGGTGTTGGGGTTGAACCCATAGACAACCTCGAACGGACTTCGCTTGGTCGCCCGGTGCGAAGCACGGTTGTAGGCGAACTCGGCATGCGGTATGCATTCCTCCCAACCTTTTAGGTTTGGCTTGATTAAGGCACGGAGGAGAGTTGATAGGCTTCGATTCACCACCTCGGTTTGGCCATCGGTTTGTGGGTGGTAAGGGGTGGAGAAGAGGAGCTTGACTCCTAGCTTGGCCATCAATGCCTTCCAAAAGTAGCTTGTGAACTTGACATCTCGGTCCAAAACAATGGTCTTCGGCACTCCATGTAGACGAACGATAAAGTTGCAATATGTGAAGCATCGTTTGTCTTGTTGCAAGGGATGAAATGTGCCATTTTAGAGAAACGATCAACAACAACAAATATGGAATCTTTGCTATTTTTAGTTCGTGGTAACCCTAACACAAAGGCCATGCTAATGACGGTCCATGGAGCATATGGAATGGGAAGTGGAGTATAAAGACCATGAGGATTAGATGTAGACTTAGCTTTGAGACATGTTGGGCATCGAAGCACAAGGCGTTCCACGTCCCGCTTCATCCGTGGCCAATAATAATGTGTTGAGAGCATTGCATAGGTCTTGTCCCGTCCGAAATGTCCCATGAGGCCGCCTCCATGCGATTCCTCTAAAAGCAACAAGCAAAGCGAAGACTCGGGGATAAAAAGTTTTTTAGCTTTAAACAAGAAAGCCTTGTGCAAATAGAAATCATCGAAACCTTTGTCACATGAGCACTTTGCAAAAATAGGACCAAAAGTAGGGTCGGAGGCATAGAGATCTTTAATCTCATCAAGGCCTAAAACATTGATTTCAACCTTGGCAAGTAAAATCATCTTGCGGGAAAGAGCATCCGCGACTATGTTGTCCTTGACTTTCTTGTATTTCACGACATAGGAAAACTCAATGAATTCCACCCATTTTGCATGCCTTTTGTTCAAATTGGCTTGGGTTTTCAAATATTTCAAGGATTCGTGATCGGAATGGATAACAAACTCTTTTGGCCAAAGGTAGTGTTGCCAAACTTCCAAAACATGGAATAAGGCATATAATTCCTTGTCGTAAATTGGGTAGTTTAGTCGAGCACCATCTAGTTTCTCGCTATAGTAGGCTACGGGACGGCCACATTGCATGAGGACGCCACCAATGCCAAGGCCACTAGTGTCACATTCAAGTTCGAAAGTTTTCGAGAAATCCGGTAAAGCAAGTAAAGGAGCTTCGGTCAATCTCTTCTTGAGTTCATGGAAAGCCGATTCTTGAGCATTGCCCTAAATGAAGGGTACATTCTTTTTGGTAAGCTCATTTATAGGGCAAGCAATTGTGCTAAAATCTTTCACGAAGCGACGGTAAAACCCAAAGAGGCCAAGGGCGCTATGAAGTTGAGCAAGATTAGTTGGCGGCGGCCAATTGGTGATTGCCTCAAGCTTAGAGGTGTCAACTTCAATCCCTTTAGAGGAAACTACATAACCCCAAAACACAACCTTGTCGGTGCAAAAGGTGCATTTCTTGAAGTTGGCAAAAAGCGAAGCATCACGGAGAGCCAACAAAACTTGCTTCACGTGGGTCACATGTTCATGCAAAGATTTGCTATAAACAAGGATGTCATCAAAGTAAACAACAACAAACTTGCCAATGAAAGTACGCAAGACGTGATTCATAAGACGCATAAAAGTTGAAGGAGCATTGGAAAGACCAAAGGGCATGACAAGCCACTCATAAAGACCAAGTTTGGTTTTGAAAGTTGTTTTCCATTCGTCTCCTTCGTGCATACGAATTTGGTGATAGCCACTTTTTAAATCGATCTTGGAGAAAATAGTGGCACCACTAAGCTCATCTAACATGTCATCAAGGCAGGGAATGGGATGTCGATACCTCACCGTGATCTTGTTGATGGGACGGTAATCCATGCACATGCGCAGTGTGTCGTCTTGCTTGGGGACGAGAATGACCGGAACGGCGCACGGACTCAAGCTTTCACGAACATGTCCCTTGGCGAGGAGTTCTTGAATTTGGCGCTCAATCTCCTTTGTCTCCTCGGGTTGGTGCCGTATGGCGCTCTATTGGGTAGAGGGGCACCAGGGATGAGGTCAATGCGATGCTCGATTCCACGTAGAGGAGGAAGTCTGGGAGGTAGTTCATCCGGAAAGATGTCTTTGAATTCCTGCAAAAGAGACAACATAGATGGAGGAACTTGGGTTAGGTTGTTAGTGTCCTTGCCATCTCCCTTGCACAAAAGCATAAAATGGAGTGTGGATGGGTTTCCTCGCACTTCCCTCATCTCACTTTTGGTGGCTAACAAGACTACACCATGGCTCACTCTATTCCCTTTCTCACTCATATTTGGCCTGTGGCGCTCACTCTCGTGATGGTGGGTCACTCTCTCACCACTCAACTCACTCGATGGTTGCTCGTGTTGTGCTCGCACGAGTGTCTTGGTGTTGTCGGCAATTATTTGGCTACGAGTTATGGGGTGAAGCACGAGGGTCTTGTTGTTCCACTGGAAGGTAACATAATTTGTGCGCCCATCATGTATAGCGCCCTTATTGAATTGCCAAGGATGGCCAAGAAGTAAGTGGCAATCCGACATTGGTGCCACATCGCACTCCACCGTGTCCTCATAGGAGCCAATCTTGAAGGACACTTGAACCTTGTGTTGAATCTTCACGGTGCCGGAGTCACTAAGCCATTGGACGTGGTATGGGTGAGGGTGCTTGATGTACTTCATGTTGAGTTTATCACATAGCTCCTTGCTTGCCAAGTTGTGGCAGCTTCCACCATCTATGATCATTTTGATTGATTTGACATTGATGCCGGCTTTTGTTTGAAACAAGTTGCAACGTTGGGCGTCATCACCTTGGGTGTTTATAGTCAAGACTCGAGTAACCACTGGCGTAGGGTTGGGATCACCATCACAATAGATGTATGCATCGTCTTCATCCAAGCTTTGCATCGTGGCCACCTTGTTCAATGCTTGGTACTCATCTTCGCTCATGGACTCATAGTCTCCATTGTCATTGACAATCATCACCTTCTTGTTGGTGCACTCAAACGACTTGTGCCCTTGCCCTCCACACTTGTAGCAAGTGACATATGACTTGGCGGCTTCGGGTGAAGGCGCTGTCTTCTTGAAGGTAACTGTAGGTTGAGTTTTAGCTCCTTTGACATTGCCTTGAGCGTGGACTTGAGCCATGGGTTGTGTTGATGATGACGCTTTATTGGCAAAAAAGGACTTGGCCTTGACGTACTTGAGCTCTTCCACGACTTGGCGCTTGGCCTTCATGGATTGATGCACTAGCTCGACAAGGTTCTCATAAGGTTGGAATTCCACTATCTTCTTTATGGGGTATATGAGGCCGTTCAAGAAACGTGCCATTGATTGTTCCTCGGACTCGACAATGTGTGCGCGAGAGAGAGTTGACTCCATCTCCTTGTAGTACTCGTCAACCGTCTTGACGCCTTGTTTGACCTCTTGTAACTTCTTGTACAAATCACGTGCATAGTGATGTGGCACAAAACGTTTATGCATTTCCTTCTTCATGTCATTCCATGTGTCGATTGGGTCTTCGAAGGAGGCTTGGAGTTGCTCCCACCATAGTTGCGCATAGCCTTCGAATTCTAGGGATGCGAGGTCAACCCGTTTGTCTTGTGGCACCTTGTATATGCGAAATAGTTTGGAGACCTTGGATTCCCATTCAAAGTAGTCCTTCAGGTCATTGGTGCCATGGAACTTTGGAATGATGAGCTTGGGAGGATTCAAACGGTGTTTGTGCTCATCATCATCATCAAGGTGGCGATGGCGATCATGACGTTGGTGCCTTGTATGACGGCGTGGTAGGTACTCGTCCTCATCATCGAGGTCGATGAATGGTTCTTCCAATGGTCCATAGCGAGCTCGATGTGGAGGTAGATCATGATGATGATGTCGATGGTCCTCATGGCGTTGTGGTGGAACTGTAGCGCCCTGACCCCATAACTATACAATGAAGCTTTGTGCAACCGGTCATGCTACAGAATCGAAGGTTACTGAGGTTACCAATCCCAGGCCAAAACCTTTGGCAGGCATGCTCGGAATGGATCATCGGCAACGCAACACTTCGATCATGCCATAAGCTCAGACATAGCTATCATGTATAGTTGAGAGATCAAGACTTGTGGAACAACTGGCACATCACAGACTCTACGACACAAAGATTCATATAACAACTCATATATGAGAAAGATACAAATATTACACACAAAAGGGGTCACAGACCCATCAGTACATCTTGCGGAAGCGAAGTAGTGTTGTCTAGTACAACAAGATACAGATATAGGGCCTAAGAGGCCTACACATAAACAACCCCAGCCAGCTTGTTCCACGGTCCCAAGCTGCCACCTGGGAACCCCGAACTACTCGTCGATGTCCAGGAAGAAACCACCTGGCTGCTCGTTGTCGTCCTCCTCTGAAACAAAATATAAAGGCAGCAAAGAGAGACTGAGTACAACGTACTCGTAAGTTTAGTAGGGCGATATAGGCCCAATGATGACGGAGGCTCTAAAGCTGTATAGTAGCTATTTTGCATAAAGCTAGTTTTCATTTAAAGAGATGTAATTGACCCATGGCATCGACTACTCAGAGTATTTTTCTAAAGGGGATAAGAGAGTAAACTTTCATCTTTGGTTCCCATCGAACCATTTGTAACCAGAAACAACTCATCTCCACCAAAGGCACTCCCTCGAATCACCCTCGAGGAAATGAACCTTTTTATCACACGTTGTAATTGCAACCTCTAGCTGCCAAATTTTATTTAGGTTAAAGTTATTTATGATCCCGTAAATCCATTCCCAAGGCGTCCATAACCGTGGACACGGCTTTTCGAAAAGATTAAACCCTGCAGGGGTGTACTAATTTACCCATTGGTACCGTTCGGCTCACCTGATTGGCCCTCTTCCGGGGAAGGCCGGCGAGTGGGCGCGGTTAAACTTTTACCTCGCATGAGACTATCCAAGATTCATCTGTGGCGACAGGACAAGTTTACCTAGCCTATTTCAGCCCCTGCACCCATCGCCACGTCCTAACACCACCATCCTCATCGTTTCTTTGTCCGCTCACACACCCACGCGCAAATGGAAATAGCAAACTAGAGGACCCTTGGATACGCCCGCACAAGTTATTCAGTTAGTAAGGAGCCCATACCCCCACCAATGGCAGCACGCTCCAACCTTGAGTCCGAAGACAGGAACTCACACCTAGGGGCAAGAGTGAGGCAAAACACCATCGCCGATGGCAACTCACCCAAGCCTTTTAAGCAAGTTAATTAAGTACCAGCAATAACCACCATGTCCGAACATTCCATCAACATCAATATCATGGAATTAAATCAACGGACAATAAAGCATTTAACTAAGCATGGCTAAGCATAGCTAAGCATATATATACCACAATTATATCTTTGTCTCCGGCCAACACATCAAACCTATGGTTCATAGGTGGGGATACATGTATTGGTTCGGGGAAAAACATGCATTCATAGGATACTCTACATCTTGATCAAAAGTGACATTGGAATCTCATGCAATATTATGGTGGATAAAATAAGTTTAGAAAACAATAGGATGCTAGATGCCAAGAAGGTTAGGTTATCTCTTGCCTTGCTGCCGGTGCGTGTAGTACGGCTCGTCGGGGTAGGTAGGGTTAACCTCGACACCAGAATCTATCGATACCCAAAATAATAACAAAGGAACAAATAAATAACACGAAGACAAAGTGCAATGCACAAGCACATGATGACATGACAAATTTATGCAAGGATATCATCATTTAATTTGTCTAACAAATTAAATGGAGCTCCAAATAATTAGTGCAATTATTTGGAAACAACCTCATATTTATCTTAGTGACCACATTACTTATAAATTGTTACATTACAAAAGATGTGGCTTAAATATGCATGAACATGACATAAATGGATAGGTTTTGTTCTTCTGATCGTTTTGGTACCTTATTTGTAATTTTCCGAGTTTCGATGAATAAATAGTGAATTAATTGATTATTTGAATTTAATTCGTTTAATCAATTAAAGAATAACATCAAATAAATATTTGTTATCATGAGGTGATATTAGCATGGTTTGATAGCATTTTACATGCTGATCACTTTGATATTTTATTCATAATTTTTGGTTAATTATTTAACAAGTTATGATTTTCCCAATTTTGGTATTATTTATGCCATTTTAGGAATTCTTAGATAAACATCAAGAATATAAATTCAAAAGACTATTACAATGATTCTATCTTGTAGAGTTTGTTTTTCTAAACAATTTGATATTTGATTTGCTAAATTTGGAGCATTAAATAAATAGTTATCCAATATTTTAAATTGATTTTATTTTCCAAAAAGGAAAATCAAATTCACAGGCAGGCCGGCCTTGTGCCGGCCAGGCCGGGCCATAGGCCGGGCAGAGGCCCGAAGCCTCCGGCCTTTGGCAGGCCCAGGCTGGGGTGCAGGCCGGGTGGGTGCCCGAGGGGTCCGGCCTCGTGCCGGCCCAAGCTGAGCCCAGGCCGGGCACCTGCCCGAGCCATCCGGCCTCAGGCCGGACAGGCAGGTGCCAGGCCGGGCATGCCATGCCGGCAGGGAGCAGCGGTGGCGTCGGCAACCGGCGACGAGAGGAGAAGAGGGGGAGCGGGAGTGGGTCGGAACAGACAGGGAGCTCACCCTCGTGGTGCGGGTAGGCTTGACGGCGACGGGGCGGACGTAAATCGACGAGGACGATCTCGGTGGCGCAGTCGGGGGCGGAGAGGAAGAACGCGGTGTCGTCAGCGATTCAATCGACCCGGCAGCGATTCCTCGCACCAGGATGAAGAGGGAGGAGAGGCGCGTCCTTTGCCCCGCTCCGATTTGCTCGGGGCGGCCTCTAGTGGCGGCAATGCGACGGCAGGCGCGGCGGCTCCACAACGGTCACCCGAGAGAGAGAGGGAGCAGGAGGGGAGGAACGCGTGCGGGGAGAGAGAGAGAGAAGCAGGGCGTCGTGGGGGGTCCGCTTGACCTTCAGGGTGGAGCAGGTGGCGAGGCGGGCATGGGCGTCGGCGGCATGGCCCGCGCGGCATGGCGCCAGTGTCCATGGTCGCCACTGTGGCGACAGTGGGAAGAAGGTGGTTTCCCGAAAAACCCCCCAGCACCATTTTTAGTAATTACAAACAGGTCCAACAACAACTTTAGCGATTTAATTGAGGCCTTTAAACAATTTTAAAATTTTTGGGAAAATTCACAGAGGCTCCCCATAACATTTAGCACCTCCACAAAAATTGGTGTTGCAGTTTAAATTGTTTTGCACAACATTTGTTCACAGGGTTTAATTAAGGTCAAATTTGATAATTTCCAAATTATTGTTATTTGGAGCACTTAAACATTTCCAAAAATAATGGAATTAATCATGGAGGCTCCTAATATGAAAATGAAGCTCCCCATAATTTTAGTTCGAATTTTTGGAAAGGTTTAGCTTGGTTTCAAAATAGGATTTAAATTGAACCAATTTTGGATTCTCAATTTTATATCTTTGCTTGTCAATAATTGGATTTTGACAATTTGTCATAATAATTAAACTTGTAACTTCCTGAACAATTTTGGAAGTTCAAATTTGGTTTCACCTAGTTGAGCAATTGCATAAGGTGTGGAAGCTTGGGAAGGTTTTGCTTCCCCATTTTAGTTGCTTGCATATGTGGATAGTTAGAAATAGCAATTTCATATGGATGCCATGATGCAAACAAGAATGCAAAAAGTGGAAAAATTCTTTGTATTTTTCAGTACAAAGCTGGGGCTGTTACAATTCTACCCCCCTTACAGGAATCTCGTCCCGAGATTCTAGGCTTGAGTGAAGAAGGTGAGATATTCCTGTCGAAGACTAGTTTCTCGCTCCCAAGTGGCTTCGTCTTCGGAATGGTTAGACCATTGAATTTTGAGGAACTTGATGGTCTTGTTGCGGGTTTTCCTTTCCGCTTCATCCAAGATGCGGATCGGATGTTCGCGGTAGGTCAAATCCTCCTGGATGTCCAACACCTCATGATCAACCCCACGGATAGGATCCTTGAAACAACGCCGGAGTTGGGACACATGGAACACATCATGTACATTCGGGAAATTGGAGGGTAGCTCGAGTTGATAGGAGAGATCTCCTCGCTTGGCTAGGATGGTGAAAGGGCCAACATAGCGTGGTGCCAATTTGCCCTTGATCCCGAAGCGACGAACGCCTCGGAGGGGAGAGACTCGAAGATAGGCTTTGTCACCAATTCCATAGTGAACCTCTTGGTGATGCTTGTCATAATAGCTCTTCTGCCGGGATTGAGCAATCTTGAGATTTTCCCGAATGATACGGACTTTCTCCTCGGCCTCATTTATCACATCAGGACCGAAGAGTGGCCTCTCTCCAATCTCAGACCAATTCAGAGGAGTTCGACATTTTCTCCCATATAGAACCTCAAAGGGAGCCATTTGCAAACTGGCTTGGTAGCTGTTGTTGTAGGAGAACTCGGCGAGGGGGAGATATTTTTCCCAACCCTTACCGAAGGAGATGACACATGCCTGAAGCATGTCCTCAAGAACTTGGTTCACCCTTTCAGTTTGACCGTCAGTTTGAGGATGATAGGTTGTGCTGAAGTTTAGGAGGGTTCCCATGGCATTTTGGAAACTCTGCCAAAATCTGGATACGAATAGGCTCCCACGGTCTGAGATGATCCTCAGTGGAACACCATGGAGAGGAACAATGCGGGCAACATACAACTCAGCCAGTTGCTTTGCATTTATGTCCTCGCGAACCGGAAGGAAATGGGCTACCTTGGATAGGCGGTCGATGACGACCCAGATGGCATTATTGCTCTTTTGTGACCTTGGGAAACCGGTGATGAAATCCATGCCAACTTCATCCCATTTCCACTCGGGAATGGCTATGGGGCGAAGAGTACCCGCTGGTCTTTGATGTTCAGCCTTCACTCGGCGACAGACGTCGCATTCAGCAACATACTCGGCGATCTCGCGCTTCATGCAAGACCACCAGAATTGACGGCGAAGATCTTGGTACATTTTGGTACTACCCGGATGAATAGATATGGGTGACTCATGATCTTCGGAGAGGATCAACTCTTTTGTGTTCCCACTCTTGGGCACCACTAGACGTTCACCGAAGTAGACAACACCATTGTCATCAACAGAAAAACAGTTGGCCTTCCCATTTGCTATTTTCTCTTTGATTTCGAGGATTTCAGCATCGAGTTGCTGGGCAGCCTTGATTTCATCCTCAAGAGTGGATTTGATTTCTAAGTTTGCCAGAAAACCGGAAGAACAATTTGCATATTCAAACGGGCAAACTCCTCATGGAGGACAGGTTGGGCCCTTTCGATCATCAGAGTATTGCAATAAGCCTTGCGACTCAGAGCATCGGCCACGACATTGGCCTTGCCGGGCTGATAGTTGAGGGTCACATCATAGTCTTTGATTAATTCCAACCATCTTCTCTATCTCAGATTCAGATCCGGCTGGGTGAAGAGATACTTCAGACTTTGATGATCTAAGAAGATTTCACAACGGTTGCCCAACAGGTAGGGCCTCCATTGCTTCAGAGCATGAACCACAGCAGCAAGCTCTAGATCATGAGTTGGATAATTTTGCTCATGTGGTTTGAGTTGTCGGGAAGCATAGGCTACCACATGGCCTTCTTGCATCAAAACACAGCCCAAGCCTTGGAGTGATGCATCACAATAAATGACAAAGTCTTTGTCGGTGTCAGGAAGGACAAGCACCGGGGTGGTAGTGAGCTTGACTTTGAGAGTTTGGAAACTTTCTTCAGCCTTGTTTGACCACACAAACGGTTTATTTTTCCTTAGGAGGTCAGTCAAAGCCTTGGCTATCTTGGAAAATCCCTCGATGAATCGGCGGTAATAACCCGCCAACCCGAGGAAACTGCGAATATCCTTGACGGACTTTGGAGTAGGCCAATCCAGGATTGCCTGAATCTTGTCTGGTATCACCGCCACTCCAGCAGCTGACACCACATGACCGAGAAAAATGAGCTCCTTTTGCCAAAACTCACACTTGGAGAACTTGGCATAGAGGCGGTGATCTCGAAGCTTGGTCAGGACAAGTCGAAGATGCTCAGCATGCTCTTCTTCGGTTTTGGAGTAGACAAGGATGTCATCGATGTAAATGATGACGAACTTGTCGAGGTACTCATGGAAGATGGAGTTCATCAGCCTCATGAATGTAGCCGGAGCATTTGTGAGGCCGAAGGACATGACGGTGTACTCATATAACCCATAACGGGTAGTGAAAGCCGTCTTCGGAATATCCTCCTTTCTGATTTTGATCTGATGATAGCGTGACCACAGATCCATCTTGGAGAATACCGTTGCACCAGCTAGCTGATCGAATAGGTCAGTTATTCGGTGGATAGAATATTTTTTCTTGATGGTCACCGCATTCAGAGGGCGGTAATCAACAACTAGCCAAGGAACATTTGTATCCCTCTTCTTGACAAAGATGACCGGGCAGCCCCATGGCGAGCTACTCGGACGGATGAATTCTTTTTCCAGCAGCTCATCAAGTTGCTTCTTCAATTCAGTTAGCTCTTCCGCTGGCATGCGGTATGGCCTTTCGGAAATTGGGGCGGTTCCCGGAACCAATTCAATGACAAATTCCATGCTTCGATCAGGTGGCATGCCAGGCAATTCCTCCGGGAAGACATCGGGAAAGTCACATACCACTCCAACCTCATGCATTTCAGGTGGTGTGGTTCCTTCCAGGAAACATAGGCTGATCTCCGGTGTGAGAGGAGTGGCAGCGGATGGAGTTGCGGACGAAGGTGACCAATAACTCACCAGCCCGACGGTTGGGTGGATCACGGTGACAAACTTGGCAGCACAGTCCAGGTTGGCCTGATATTTGACGAGCCAATCCATACCCAGAATTATATCTAGCCCATCTGACTTCAGTGCTATCAGCTGGAACGGAAAGGACCAATAGCCTATGGTAATCTGGACTTCCGGAGCAATCCATTTAGTGTGCCAACTAGAGCCTGGGGTTTTGACCACTAGAGGGGCGTCCATGTTCACAAATGGTATTTGATAGTTGTGTGCAAAAGTTATGGATATGAATGAATGTGATGCTCCAGAATCAAATGAGACTGAAGCTGGATAATCATTGATTTGAAGCGTACCCATTTGAACTCCGGGGTCCTCTTCGACTCCTTTAGCCGAGACGTGGTTCAGGCGGCCACGGCTGACGGTCATGGCCTTGGCGGCTGGTGTAGAGGGAGCCGGTGCAGGTGCTGCGGTAGCCGGTGCCTTCTAGGGACACTCCCTGGAGTAGTGCCCCGGCTGGCCACAGCTGAAGCAAGTGGGCCTCGGTGGTGGTGGAGGCAGCTGAGCGCGGAAGCCACTTCCAGCCGCACCCAAGGTCGAGGTAGCTGGGTGAGGCAGAGGTGGCCTGTACCCTGAAGGCCTTGGCGCGAAGGGTGCACGAGGCACAGCGCTGAAGGGCACAAAGACCCTGCGCTTCTTGCCCTCAGAAAAAGAGGATCTCTGGTTGTCCATCGGAGCTGGCCTCTTGGAAGCCTCTAGCTCCTTCCTACCCTGCTCCATAGTAAGAGCCTGGTTGTAGAGCTCCTGGTAGGACTGGAACTTGAAAGGCAGGAGCTCGTATCGGAGCCGAGGTGCGAGCCCCTTGCGAAAGAGGTACTGCTTGTCCTCATCGTTGGTCACGTCCCGAGGGGCGTAACGGGAGAGGTGGTTGAACTCACGCCCATAGGATTGGACGTCCATGCGTCCCTGGGTCAAGTCCAGGAACTCCCTCCTCTTGAGGTCCATGATGAGCTTGGGGATGTACGCCGCATGGAAGGTGGCGCGGAACTCCGCCCACGTGAAGACATAGCCAACATCGATAGTGACTCTCCCACCAAGAGCCGGCGGCTCCATTCAGCAGGTAGGTGGCGAAGTTGACTTGTTCCGCCACCGGAACGTGCAAGGCCACGAACTTGCGCTCGAGGGCTCTCAGCCAATCATCCGCATCAAGCGGCTCTTTAGCTTCAGAGAATGTGGGAGGTTGGGACCGCAAGAACTCGGTGAGAGTGTTGCAGTCGTTGTTCCTACTAGCCCCTTTGTAGCGCCCCGACCCCAAAACTATACAATGAAGCTTTGTGCAACCGGTCATGCTACACAATCGAAGGTTACTGGGTTTACCAATCCCAGGCCAAAACCTTTGGCAGGCGTGCTCGGAATGGATCATCGGCACGCAACACTTCGATCATGCCATAAGCTCAGACATAGCTATCATGTATAGTAGAGAGATCAAGACTTGTGGAACAACTGGCACATCACAGACTCTACGACACAAAAGAGATCTTATAGCAACTCATATATGAGAAAGATACAAATATTACACACAAAAGGTCACAGACCCAACAATTCATCATGCGGAAGCGAAGTAGTGTTGTCTAATACAACAAGATCCAAATATATGGCCAAAGAGGCCTACACATAAAACATAACCCCATGCCAGCTTGTTCCAACGTCCCAAGCTGCCACCTGGGAACCCCGAACTACTCGTCGATGTCCTGGAAGAAACCACCTGTGTGCTCGGTGTCGTCCTTCTCTGAAACAAATTATAAAGGCATCAAAGAGAGACTGAGTACGACGTACTCGCAAGTTTAGTAGGGCGATATAGGCCGAATGATGACGGAGGCTCAAAAGCTGTATATGTATCTATTTTTGCATAAAGCTAATTTTCATTTACAAAGAAATAAAATGACCCATGGCATCGTCTACTCAGAATATTTTCATAAAAGGGGTAAGAGAGTAAACTTTCATCCTTGGTTCTCATCGAACCAACTTGTAGCCAGAACCACTCATCTCCACCAAAGGCACTCCCTCTAATCCCCCTCGAGGAAATGAACCTTTTATCACACGTTGTAATGCAACCTTTAGTTGCCAAATTTTAATTAGGTTAAGATTCTCTATGGTCTCGTATATCCGTTCCCAAGTCGTCCATAACCGCGGACACGGCTTTTCAAAAAGATTTAACCCTGCAGGGGTGTACTACTTTACCCATTGGTACCGTTCGGCTCGCCTAGTTAGCTCTCTTCCGGGGAAAGCTGGCAAGTGGCCGCGGTTAAACATTTACCTCGCGTGAGACTATCCAAGGGTCATCAGTGGCGACAGGGCAAGTTTACCCAGCCTATTTCAGCCCCTGCCCCCATCGCCATATCCTAAACACCACCACACACACCCCATCTTCGCGCCATCATCCACCTGCAACGCACACGCAAATGGAAAGTGCAAATCTAGAGGAGCCTTGGATACGCCCGCACAAGTTATTCAGTTAGTAAGGCGCCCATACACCCACCAATGGCAGCACGCTCGATCTTGAGTCTAGAGACAAGAACTCGCACCTAGGGGCAAGAATGAGGCAACCCACCATCCCCGATGGCAACTCATCCAAGCCTTTTAAGCAAATTAATTAAGTACCACACTTCACCACCATGTCCGAAACATTCCATCAACATCAACAATTATGGAATTTAATCAACGGACATAAAGCATTTGACTAAGCAAGGCTAAGCATAGCTAAGCATATAGATACAATAATTATATCTATGTCACCGGCCAACACATCAAGCCTATGGTTCATAGGAGGGAAAGCATGTGATGGTTCGGGGAAGAACATGCAATCATAGAAGACTCTAATATATTGACCAAAATTGACATTGGAATCGAATGCAAAATTATGGTGGATAAAATAAGTTATAAAACAATAGGATGCTAGAATGCCAAGAAGGTTAGGTTATCTCTTGCCTTGCTGTCGGGGCGTGTAGTACGGCTCGTCGGTGTAGGTAGGGTTAACCTCCACTCCGGAATCTATCGATACCCAACAATTAAAAGAAGAACAAAATAAATCACACGAAGACAAGTGCAATGCACAAACACATGATGTCATGACAAGTTTATGCAAAGATATCATCATTTAAATTTAACTAACAATTTAAATGGAGTTCCCAATAATTAATGCAATTATTTGGAAACAACCCCATATTTATCTTAGTGACCACATTATTTATAAATTATCACATTATCGAAGAAGTGTATTAAATATGCATGAACATGACATGACTGGATAGGGTTTGTTCTTCCGATCATTTTGGTACCTCATTTGTGAATTTCCAATTACCGATGATTAAATAGCGAATTAAATAATTATTTGAATTTAATTCGTTTAATCAATTAAAGAATAACATCAAATAAATAATTGTGATCATGACATGGTATTAGCATGGTTTGATAGCTTTTGACATGCTGATCACTTTGATATTTTATTTATAATTTTTGGTTAAATATTTATCGAATTATGATTTTCCCAAATTAGGTATTATTTAAATCATTTTAGGAATTTTTACAAACAGCAAAAATATAAATTCAAAAGACCATTCCAATTGTTCTAACAGGTAGAGTTTGTTTTTCTGAGCATTTTGATATTTGATTTGCCAAAATTGGATCATTATTTAAAAAGTTATCAATTATTTAAAATTGGTTTATTTTCCAAAAAGGGAAACCCTAAAGCCAGACAGGTCGGCCTCCAAACCGGCCAGGCCGGGCCCAAGGCCGGGCAATGACCCGAGACAGCCGGCCTCGTGGCCGGCCCAGGCTGGCGTGCAGGCCGGGGACCAGCCCGAAGGGTCCGGCCTTTTGGCCGGCCCAGGCCGAGAGCAAGGCCGGGCAAGCACGAGCGCGTGGCCGGTCAAAGCCGCGACCAGCGTGTGCCACGGTGGTGACCGCCGGTGACGGCGAGCGAATGCGCGAAAGGGCGAGCGGAGGGAGAGGAAGGAGAGGGAGAAAGGGCGAGCAGCTTACCCGCGAAGCGTTGCTGCTCGTGGCGGGGACGGGGATGGCCGGAAGGCGCCGTTGCGGTGCTCGGCGTGCAGCGGCGGACGATGAACACAGGAGCGGATGGTGGCGGCGAACGAGGGATTCCCGGAATGATTCCTAGCAGGGAGCCGCAGAGGACGATGAGGCGGAGCTCGGGGGCGGCTTGGAATCGCTCGGGGTGGCTTAGGTCGCCGGCGATTTGAAGGAGAAGGTGGCGGCCATAGCAGCCACGCGAACGGAGAGAAAAGGGAGGAAGCAGGGGAGGGAGCACGTGGGGGAGGGAGAGAGAGCGGCAGTGCGAGGGCGTCGGGGTGGCCCTTAGCCGCGACATGGGGGGGAAGGAAGCATGACGCGTGGGGTAGGGGAGGGCACGTTGGCGGCATGGCTGCAGTGTCCTCCCTGTCGCCACAGTGAGAGGAGAGAGGAGGGACTGACAAGGGGGACCCACTGTCAGATTTCTAAACTTTTTGCCCTTTCCTTTTTCAATTAACACCAGTAGCTCTTTGGGGATTTTATTGAGGCACTTTAACATTTTCTAAAATTATGAAATTATTTGAGTAGGCTCCCCTTGTCAGGTAGAGACTCCACAAAAATTGGGGTAGCAAAATAAAATGTTTTGCACCACATTTGCTTATGGGGTTTAATTAAGGTCGTTTTTGATAATTACCAAAATGTATTTATTTGGAGCACTTAAACATTTCAATAAATTCCAAAAATATTTATGGAGGCTCATATATTTATAAAGCTCCCCATAATTTTATTTTGAATTTTTGGAGAGTTTAACTTGGTTTCAAAAATAGAATTTGATTTGAACCAATTATGAAGTCTCAAATTTATTTCTTTGTTTGACATGAAATTTCCTTTGACAATTATTTATAAAATATGTCCTTGAGCTTCCTTGACAATTTGGAGACTCAAGAACAATTGGTTTTGCCAATTTATGTCAAGTATTTGGTTCGGAAACTTTGGGGGAAGGGTTTTGCTTCCTTTGTTTTAAATTTCCATGTGTTGCTTTATTCAACTTAAGCAATTTAAATAAGTATGCCATGATGCAATGCAAAGAAAAAAGTGAAAATTTGGCCCATATTTTAGGGTACCAAACTGGGGCTGTTACACCCTTGTTGCACTAGCTGCTTGAGCAGATGCTCATTCCGCAGCCGGTTATCCTCAACTGCCATTAGAACCTCCGCCATTGAGGGTGGTGGTGGTGGATCAGGATCCCCTTGGTTACCACGACGGGTGGGAGCCATTCTGAAGATTTAGAACAAGATCACAGTTAGTAATCATCTCCGGACAGTCAGGATAGATCATTAGAATCCTTCAGATATAGAGAATTTAGATGGCACTAACACCCAAAACAGATTTAGGCAACCACGGGTGACATCACATCATCACGGCGATAGCAAACGGAAACAACTAACTCGAGACAAACTCTGGACGGTAAGAACCCAAACCCCAAGAACCTAAACTTCGACACCAAGCTTAAAACAAATAGAGATAAGAGATCAGAGTAGAGCAAGTTGGATGAGGAGTAAACGAAACCTAAGAAGGTTTTCACAACTCATTTTTAGGTTATAAATAATTTTCAACTAGACTCGACATCGACCAATAGAAAGGGTTTCCTACAGGCAGTCCCGCTCTGATACTAACATGTAGCGCCCCGATCCCAGAACTATACAATGAAGCTTTGTGCAACCGGTCATGTGTAACACCCCGACCACTCCCGGACCGGCGCCTGTTACGCCTGGCAGCTCTCTAGGATCTCTAGACTGGCCCCACAGACCAACACTAGTCTTTTCTGCGCACTTTGTCCTCACTCGTGCGCACCCGGGAAGGACTTCCCGGTCGATCACCCATCCTCAAATTGCTCCGGGCCAAGCACGCTTAACCTCGGAGTTCTTTTCGAATGAGCTTCCCGAAAAGAAGTTGCAACTTGTTGATATGAGTATTCTATTAATCCTATTAAACCCTGAGCCAGGATCTCACATCCTTCCCCCCTTAGAAGACCGACGCTCTCGTCGGTCAACCCCAGTCCAGGAACTTCCCTCTTTGGCACCCGTCTATGCATCCAGTGCCGGCACATGCTCCACATGTCCGCGCCTCTGACCCGCACACGCCCGATTTACCGCAAGGGTCGGCTCTGATACCAATTGTAACACCCCGGCCACTCCCGGACTGGCGCCTGTTACGCCTGGCAGCTCTCTAGGATCTCTAGACTGGCCCCACATACCAAAACTAGTCTTTTCTGCGCACTTTGTCCTCACTCGTGCGCACCCGGGAAGGACTTCCCGGTCGGTCACCCATCCTCAAATTGCTCCGGGCCAAGCACGCTTAACCTCGGAGTTCTTTTCAAATGAGCGTCCGGAAAAGAAGTTGCAACTTGTTGATACGAGTATCCTATTAATCCTATTGAGCCCTGAGCCAGGATCTCACATCATGCTACACAATCGAAGGTTACTGGGGTTACCAATCCCAGTCCAAAACCTTTGGCAGGCGTGCTCGGAATGGATCATCGGCAACGCAACACTTCGATCATGCCATAAGCTCAGACATAGCTATCATGTATAGTTGAGATATCAAGACTTGTGGAACAACTGGCACATCACAGACTCTACGACACAAAGATTCATATAGCGAATCATATATGAGAAAGATAGAAATATTACACACAAAAGGGGTCACAGACCCATCAGTACATGATGCGGAAGCGAAGTAGTGTTGTCTAGTACAACAAGATCCAGATATAGGGCCTAAGAGGCCTACACATAAACAACCCCAGCCAGCTTGTTCCACGGTCCCAAGCTGCCACCTGGGAACCCCGAACTACTCGTCGATGTCCATGAAGAAACCACCTGGCTTCTCGGTGTCGTCCTCCTCTGAAACAAAATATAAAGGCAGCAAAGAGAGACTGAGTATGACGTACTCGCAAGTTTAGTAGGGCGATATAGTCCCAATGATGACGGAGGCTCTAAAGCTGTATAGTAGCTATTTTGCATAAAGCTGGTTTTCATTTAAAGAGATGTAATTGACCCATGGCATCGACTACTCAGAGTATTTTTCATAAAGGGGATAAGAGAGTAAACTTTCATCTTTGGTTCTCATCGAACCATTTGTAACCAGAAACAACTCATCTCCACCGAAGGCACTCCCTCGAATCACCCTCGAGGAAATGTACCTTTTTATCACACATTGTAATTGCAACCTCTAGCTGCCAAATTTTATTTAGGTTAAAGTTATTTATGATCCCGTAAATCCATTCCCAAGGCGTCCATAACTGTGGACATAGCTTTTCGAAAAGATTAAACCCTACAGGGGTGTACTAATTTACACATTGGTACCGTCCGGCTCACCTGATTGGCCCTCTTCCGGGGAAGGCCAGCGAGTGGGCGCGGTTAAACCTTTACCTCGCATGAGACTATCCAAGAGTCATCTGTGGCGACATGACAAGTTTACCCAGCCTATTTCAGCCCCTGCCCCCATCGCCACGTCCTAACACCACCATCCTCATCGTTTCTTTTTCCACTCACACACCCACGCACAAATGGAAATAGCAAACTAGAGGACCCTTGGATACGCCCGCACAAGTTATTCAGTTAGTAAGGAGCCCATACCCCCACCAATGGCAGCACGCTCAAACCTTGAGTCCGAAGACAGGAATTCGCACCTAGGGGCAAGAGTGAGGATAAACACCATCGCCGATGGCAACTCACCCAAGCCTTTTAAGCAAATTAATTAAGTACCAACAATAACCACCATGTCCGAACATTCCATCAACATCAACATCATTGAATTAAATCAATGGACAATAAAGCATTTAACTAAGCATGGCTAAGCATAGCTAAGCATATATATACCACAATTATATCTTTGTCTCCGGCCAACACATCAAACCTATGGTTCATAGGTGGGGATACATGTATTGGTTCGGGGAAAAACATGCATTTATAGGATACTCTACATCTTGATCAAAAGTGACATTGGAATCGCATGCAATATTATGGTGGATAAAATAAGTTTAGAAAACAATAGGATGCTAGATGCCAAGAAGGTTAGGTTATCTCTTGCCTTGCTGCCGGGGCGTGTAGTACGGCTCGTCGGGGTAGGTAGGGTTAACCTCGACTCCGGAATCTATCGATACCCAAAATAATAACAAAGGAACAAATAAATAACACGAAGACAAAGTGCAATGCACAAGCACATGATGACATGACAAATTTATGCAAGGATATCATCATTTAATTTGTCTAACAAATTAAATGGAGCTCCAAATAATTAGTGCAATTATTTGGAAACAACTCCATACTTATCTTAGTGACCACATTATTTATAAATTATTACATTACAAAAGATGTGGCTTAAATATGCATGAACATGACATAAATGGATAGGTTTTGTTCTTCTGATCGTTTTGGTACCTTATTTGTAATTTTCCGAGTTTCGATGAATAAATAGTGAATTAATTGATTATTTGAATTTAATTCGTTTAATCAATTAAAGAATAACATCAAATAAATATTTTTGAGCATGAGGTGATATTAGCATGGTTTGATAGCATTTTACATGCTGATCACTTTGATATTTTATTCATAATTTTTTGTTAATTATTTAACAAATTATGATTTTCCCAATTTTGGTATTATTTATGCCATTTTAGGAATTCTTAGATAAACAGCAAGAATATAAATTCAAAATACTATTACAATGATTCTATCTTGTAGAGTTTGTTTTTCTGAACAATTTGATATTTGATTTGCTAAATTTGGAGCATTAAATAAATAGTTATCCAATATTTTAAATTGATTTTATTTTCCAAAAAGGAAAATCAAATTCACAGGCAGGCCGGCCTTGTGCTGGCCAGGCCGGGCCACAGGCCGGGCAGAGGCCCGAAGCCTCCGGCCTTTGGCCGGCCCAGGCTGTGGTGAAGGCCGGGTGGGTGCCCGAGGGGTCCGGCCTCGTGCCGGCCCAAGCTGAGCCCAGGCCGGGCACCTGCCCGAGCCATCTGGCCTCAGGCCGGGCATGCCATGCCGGCGGGGAGCAGCGGTGGCGTCGGCAACCGGTGACGAGAGGAGAAGAGGGGGAGCGGGAGTGGGTCGGAATAGACTAGGAGCTCACCCTCGTGGCGCGGGTAGGTTTGACGGCGACGGGGCGGACGGAAATCGACGGGGACGATCTCGGTGGCGCGGTCGGGGGCGGAGAGGAAGAACGCGGTGTCGTCGGCGATTCAATTGACCCGGCAGCGATTCCTCGCACCAGGACAAAGAGGGAGGAGAGCCGCGTCCTTTGCCCCGCTCCGATTTGCTCGGGGCAGCCTCTAGTGGTGGCAATGCGACGGCGGGCGCGGCGTCTCCACGGCGGTCACCCGAGAGGGAGAGGGAGCAGGAGGGGAGGAACGCGTGCCGGGAGAGAGAGAGAAGCAGGGCGTCGTGGGGGGTCCGCTTGACCTTCAGGGTGGAGCAGGTGGCGAGGCGGGCACGGGCGTCTGCCGCGCGCGGCATGGTGCCAGTGTCCATGGTCGCCACTGTGGCGACAATGGGAAGAAGGTGGTTTCCCGAAAAACCCCCAGAACCATTTATAGTAATTACAAACAGGTCCAACAACAACTTTAGCGATTTAATTGAGGTCTTTAAACAATTTTAAATTTTTTTGGAAAATTCACAGAGGCTCCACATAACATTTAGCACCTCCACAAAAATTTGTGATGCAGTTTAAATTGTTTTGCACAACATTTGTTCACAGGGTTTAATTAAGGTCAAATTTGATAATTTCCAAATTATAGTTATTTGGAGCACTTAAACATTTCGAAAAATAATGAAATTAATCATGGAGGCTCCTAATATGAAAATGAAGCTCCCCATAATTTTAGTTAGAATTTTTGGAAAGGATTAGCTAGGTTTCAAAGTAGGATTTGAATTGAAGCAATTTTGGATTCTCAATTTTATATCTTTGCTTGTCAATAATTGGATTTTGACAATTTGTCATAATAATTAAACTTGGAACTTCCTGAACAATTTTGGAAGTTCAAATTTGGTTTCACCAAGTTGAGCAATTGCATAAGGTGTGGAAGCTTGGGAAGGTTTTGCTTCCCCATTTTAGTAGCTTGCATATGTGGATAGTTAGAAATAGCAATTTCATATGGATGCCATGATGCAAACAAGAATGCAAAAAGTGGAAAAATTCTTCGTATTTTTCAGTACAAAGCTGGGGCTGTTACAGGAACCAAGTTCGCATTTAGATTCGGTATCTCGTGACGATGACGCTCTTGATGTTGTTGAGGGTCCAAGTTCACATTTGGATTTGGTATCTCTTGGCATTGGCGCTCTTGATGTCGTTGAGGGTCCAAGTCCTCTCCATGACGATGGCGCTCTTGATTTGGTATGTCTTGACGTTGGCGCTCTTGATGTTGTTGAGGGACCAAGTCCTGTCCATGACGATGGCGCTCTTGATTTGGTATCTCTTGATGTTGGCGTGGACCTTGACCAACCTCACTTGGAACTTTGCTTCTTGCGTCGGAACGGTGTGAAGACCTTGAGCTTGACCTTGAGGAGTGCCGATTTATTCTTTCGAGAAGCTTGCTCATAGACTCCTCGAGGCGAGTGAAACGCTCATTGCTCTCACGTTGGGCATCTTGGCTCTCACATTAGGCATCTTGGTTCTCGCGTTGAATGGCTTGTTGACGTTCCTCAAAACGGCGTAAGCTATCTTCCATGTACCTCTTGAGGGCTTCCTCTTGTTTGCTCGGTCCGGCACCTTGTTCTTCCCTAGCCATGATAAGAACACACAAGTGATATGTGGAATATATGGTGGCTAAAACCTCTCTTACCTTCTTTGGATAGTATTGGAACAAGTCGTCTTGCCAAGATGAACCGATACACAAGAATGCGGTGACTTGGTTTCAAGGATCCAAAAGCAACTCCAAAACACACACGGCCTATGGGTGGATAGGTAAGGATTGTGGAAAGCTGTAACACCCCGACCCCGGAATTATACAGAGAGGCTATGTATTCGGCACAACCATCAAGGTATAAAACAAAGATCGAGACTTGTGGAACAAACCGGCACATCACATGACTCTACGACACAAAACATATAGCAACTCCTATAATGCGGAGGATACAAATATTACACAACAAAAGGATCACAGATCCAACAAGTCATCAAGCGGAAGCGGGTAGTGTTGTCTAACAACAAGAAGCAAATATATGGCCTAAGAGGCCTACAATAAACATCATCCCAGCCAGCTTGTTCCACGGTCCCAAGCTGCCACCTGGGGACCCCAGACTAGTAGTCGACGTCAACGAAGAACCCACCTAGTCGCTCGGTGTCGTCCTCCTCTGAAATACAAATACATAGAGGCAGCAAAGAGAGACTGAGTACGATGTACTCGCAAGTTTAGTAGGGCGATATAGGCCCAATGACTGACGGAGGCTCTAAAGCTGTATAATGTAGTTCTTTTTGCATAAAGCTAACTTTCTTAAACCGGAACTTAAAAGACACATGGCATTCGTCTACTCAGAATATTTTTATAAAGGGGTAAGAGAGTATCATTATCATCTTCGGTTCTCGGCGAACCTACTTACAACCATCACCACTCATCTCACACAAAGGCACTCCCTCGACTCACCCTCGAGGAAATGAACCTTTATCACAAGTTTATTATGCACGTTGGCGGCATGGCTGCAGTGTCCTCCCTGTCGCCACAGTGAGAGGAGAGAGGAGGGACTGACAAGGGGGACCCACTGTCAGATTTCTAAACTTTTTGCCCTTTCCTTTTTCAATTAACACCAGTAGCTCTTTGGGGATTTTATTGAGGCACTTTAACATTTTCTAAAATTATGAAATTATTTGAGTAGGCTCCCCTTGTCAGGTAGAGACTCCACAACAAATTGGGGTAGCAAAATAAAATGTTTTGCACCACATTTGCTTATGGGGTTTAATTAAGGTCGTTTTTGATAATTACCAAAATGTATTTATTTGGAGCACTTAAACATTTCAATAAATTCCAAAAATATTTATGGAGGCTCATATATTTATAAAGCTCCCCATAATTTTATTTGAATTTTGGAGAGTTTAACTTGGTTTCAAAAATAGAATTTGATTTGAACCAATTATGAAGTCTCAAATTTATTTCTTTGTTTGACATGAAATTTCCTTTGACAATTATTTATAAAATATGTCCTTGAGCTTCCTTGACAATTTGGAGACTCAAGAACAATTGGTTTTGCCAATTTATGTCAAGTATTTGGTTCGGAAACTTTGGGGGAAGGGTTTTGCTTCCTTTGTTTTAAATTTCCATGTGTTGCTTTATTCACTTAAGCAATTTAAATAAGTATGCCATGATGCAATGCAAAGAAAAAAGTGAAAATTTGGCCCATATTTTAGGGTACCAAACTAGGGCTGTTACACCCTTGTTGCACTAGCTGCTTGAGCAGATGCTCATTCCGCAGCCGGTTATCCTCAACTGCCATTAGAACCTCCGCCATTGAGGGTGGTGGTGGTGGATCAGGATCCCCTTGGTTACCACGACGGGTGGGAGCCATTCTGAAGATTTAGAACAAGATCACAGTTAGTAATCATCTCCGGACAGTCAGGATAGATCATTAGAATCCTTCAGATATAGAGAATTTAGATGGCACTAACACCCAAAACAGATTTAGGCAACCACGGGTGACATCACATCATCACGGCGATAGCAAACGGAAACAACTAACTCGAGACAAACTCTGGACGGTAAGAACCCAAACCCCAAGAACCTAAACTTCGACACCAAGCTTAAAACAAATAGAGATAAGAGATCAGAGTAGAGCAAGTTGGATGAGGAGTAAACGAAACCTAAGAAGGTTTTCACAACTCATTTTTAGGTTATAAATAATTTTCAACTAGACTCGACATCGACCAATAGAAAGGGTTTCCTACAGGCAGTCCCGCTCTGATACCAACATGTAGCGCCCCGATCCCAGAACTATACAATGAAGCTTTGTGCAACCGGTCATGTGTAACACCCCGGCCACTCCCGGACCGGCGCCTGTTACGCCTGGCAGCTCTCTAGGATCTCTAGACTGGCCTCACAGACCAACACTAGTCTTTTCTGCGCACTTTGTCCTCACTCGTGCGCACCCGGGAAGGACTTCCCGGTCGGTCACCCATCCTCAAATTGCTCCGGCCAAGCACGCTTAACCTCGGAGTTCTTTTCGAATGAGCTTCCCGAAAGAAGTTGCAACTTGTTGATATGAGTATTCTATTAATCCTATTAAACCCTGAGCCAGGATCTCACATCCTTCCCCCCTTAGAAGACCGACGCTCTCGTCGGTCAACCCCAGTCCAGGAACTTCCTCTTTGGCACCCGTCTATGCATCCAGTGCCGGCACATGCTCCACATGTCCGCGCCTCTGACCCGCACACGCCCGATTTACCGCAAGGGTCGGCTCTGATACCAATTGTAACACCCCGGCCACTCCCGGACTGGCGCCTGTTACGCCTGGCAGCTCTCTAGGATCTCTAGACTGGCCCCACATACCAAAACTAGTCTTTCTGCGCACTTTGTCCTCACTCGTGCGCACCCGGGAAGGACTTCCCGGTCAGTCACCCATCCTCAAATTGCTCCGGGCCAATCACGCTTAACCTCGGAGTTATTTTCAGATAAGCGTCCGAAAAAAAGTTGCAACTTGTTGATACGAATATTCTATCAATCATATTGAGCCCTGAGTCAGGATCTCACATCATGCTACACAATCGAAGGTTACTGGGGTTACCAATCCCAGTCCAAAACCTTTGGCAGGCGTGCTCGGAATGGATCATCGGCAACGCAACACTTCGATCATGCCATAAGCTCAGACATAGCTATCATGTATAGTTGAGATATCAAGACTTGTGGAACAACTGGCACATCACAGACTCTACGACACAAAGATTCATATAGCGAATCATATATGAGAAAGATAGAAATATTACACACAAAAGGGGTCACAGACCCATCAGTACATGATGCGGAAGCGAAGTAGTGTTGTCTAGTACAACAAGATCCAGATATAGGGCCTAAGAGGCCTACACATAAACAACCCCAGCCAGCTTGTTCCACGGTCCCAAGCTGCCACCTGGGAACCCCGAACTACTCGTCGATGTCCATGAAGAAACCACCTGGCTTCTCGGTGTCGTCCTCCTCTGAAACAAAATATAAAGGCAGCAAAGAGAGACTGAGTATGACGTACTCGCAAGTTTAGTAGGGCGATATAGTCCCAATGATGACGGAGGCTCTAAAGCTGTATAGTAGCTATTTTGCATAAAGCTGGTTTTCATTTAAAGAGATGTAATTGACCCATGGCATCGACTACTCAGAGTATTTTTCATAAAGGGGATAAGAGAGTAAACTTTCATCTTTGGTTCTCATCGAACCATTTGTAACCAGAAACAACTCATCTCCACCGAAGGCACTCCCTCGAATCACCCTCGAGGAAATGTACCTTTTTATCACACATTGTAATTGCAACCTCTAGCTGCCAAATTTATTTAGGTTAAAGTTATTTATGATCCGTAAATCCATTCCCAAGGCGTCCATAACTGTGGACATAGCTTTTCGAAAAGATTAAACCCTACAGGGGTGTACTAATTTACACATTGGTACCGTCCGGCTCACCTGATTGGCCCTCTTCCGGGGAAGGCCAGCGAGTGGGCGCGGTTAAACCTTTACCTCGCATGAGACTATCCAAGAGTCATCTGTGGCGACATGACAAGTTTACCCAGCCTATTTCAGCCCCTGCCCCCATCGCCACGTCCTAACACCACCATCCTCATCGTTTCTTTTTCCACTCACACACCCACGCACAAATGGAAATAGCAAACTAGAGGACCCTTGGATACGCCCGCACAAGTTATTCAGTTAGTAAGGAGCCATACCCCCACCAATGGCAGCACGCTCAAACCTTGAGTCCGAAGACAGGAATTCGCACCTAGGGGCAAGAGTGAGGATAAACACCATCGCCGATGGCAACTCACCCAAGCCTTTAAGCAAATTAATTAAGTACCAACAATAACCACCATGTCCGAACATTCCATCAACATCAACATCATTGAATTAAATCAATGGACAATAAAGCATTTAACTAAGCATGGCTAAGCATAGCTAAGCATATATATACCACAATTATATCTTTGTCTCCGGCCAACACATCAAACCTATGGTTCATAGGTGGGGATACATGTATTGGTTCGGGGAAAAACATGCATTTATAGGATACTCTACATCTTGATCAAAGTGACATTGGAATCGCATGCAATATTATGGTGGATAAAATAAGTTTAGAAAACAATAGGATGCTAGATGCCAAGAAGGTTAGGTTATCTCTTGCCTTGCTGCCGGGGCGTGTAGTACGGCTCGTCGGGGTAGGTAGGGTTAACCTCGACTCCGGAATCTATCGATACCCAAAATATAACAAAGGAACAAATAAATAACACGAAGACAAAGTGCAATGCACAAGCACATGATGACATGACAAATTTATGCAAGGATATCATCATTTAATTTGTCTAACAAATTAAATGGAGCTCCAAATAATTAGTGCAATTATTTGGAAACAACTCCATACTTATCTTAGTGACCACATTATTTATAAATTATTACATTACAAAAGATGTGGCTTAAATATGCATGAACATGACATAAATGGATAGGTTTTGTTCTTCTGATCGTTTGGTACCTTATTTGTAATTTTCCGAGTTTCGATGAATAAATAGTGAATTAATTGATTATTTGAATTTAATTCGTTTAATCAATTAAAGAATAACATCAAATAAATATTTTGAGCATGAGGTGATATTAGCATGGTTTGATAGCATTTTACATGCTGATCACTTTGATATTTTATTCATAATTTTTTGTTAATTATTTAACAAATTATGATTTCCCAATTTTGGTATTATTTATGCCATTTAGGAATTCTTAGATAAACAGCAAGAATATAAATTCAAAATACTATTACAATGATTCTATCTTGTAGAGTTTGTTTTTCTGAACAATTTGATATTTGATTTGCTAAATTTGGAGCATTAAATAAATAGTTATCCAATATTTTAAATTGATTTTATTTCCAAAAAGGAAATCAAATTCACAGGCAGGCCGGCCTTGTGCTGGCCAGGCCGGCCACAGGCCGGGCAGAGGCCCGAAGCCTCCGGCCTTTGGCCGGCCCAGGCTGTGGTGAAGGCCGGGTGGGTGCCCGAGGGGTCCGGCCTCGTGCCGGCCCAAGCTGAGCCAGGCCGGGCACCTGCCCGAGCCATCTGGCCTCAGGCCGGGCATGCCATGCCGGCGGGGAGCAGCGGTGGCGTCGGCAACCGGTGACGAGAGGAGAAGAGGGGGAGCGGGAGTGGGTCGGAATAGACTAGGAGCTCACCCTCGTGGCGCGGGTAGGTTTGACGGCGACGGGGCGGACGGAAATCGACGGGGACGATCTCGTGGCGCGGTCGGGGGCGGAGAGGAAGAACGCGGTGTCGTCGGCGATTCAATTGACCCGGCAGCGATTCCTCGCACCAGGACAAAGAGGGAGGAGAGCCGCGTCCTTTGCCCCGCTCCGATTTGCTCGGGGCAGCCTCTAGTGGTGGCAATGCGACGGCGGGCGCGGCGTCTCCACGGCGGTCACCCGAGAGGGAGAGGGAGCAGGAGGGGAGGAACGCGTGCCGGGAGAGAGAGAGAAGCAGGGCGTCGTGGGGGGTCCGCTTGACCTTCAGGGTGGAGCAGGTGGCGAGGCGGGCACGGGCGTCTGCCGCGCGCGGCATGGTGCCAGTGTCCATGGTCGCCACTGTGGCGACAATGGAAGAAGGTGGTTTCCCGAAAAACCCCCAGAACCATTTATAGTAATTACAAACAGGTCCAACAACAACTTTAGCGATTTAATTGAGGTCTTTAAACAATTTTAAATTTTTTGGAAAATTCACAGAGGCTCCACATAACATTTAGCACCTCCACAAAAATTTGTGATGCAGTTTAAATTGTTTTGCACAACATTTGTTCACAGGGTTTAATTAAGGTCAAATTTGATAATTTCCAAATTATAGTTATTTGGAGCACTTAAACATTTCGAAAAATAATGAAATTAATCATGGAGGCTCCTAATATGAAAATGAAGCTCCCCATAATTTTAGTTAGAATTTTTGGAAAGGATTAGCTAGGTTCAAAGTAGGATTTGAATTGAAGCAATTTTGGATTCTCAATTTTATATCTTTGCTTGTCAATAATTGGATTTTGACAATTTGTCATAATAATTAAACTTGGAACTTCCTGAACAATTTTGGAAGTTCAAATTTGGTTTCACCAAGTTGAGCAATTGCATAAGGTGTGGAAGCTTGGGAAGGTTTTGCTTCCCCATTTTAGTTGCTTGCATATGTGGATATTTAGAAATAGCAATTTCATATGGATGCCATGATGCAAACAAGAATGCAAAAAGTGGAAAAATTCTTCGTATTTTCAGTACAAAGCTGGGGCTGTTACAGGAACCAAGTTCGCATTTAGATTCGGTATCTCGTGACGATGACGCTCTTGATGTTGTTGAGGGTCCAAGTTCACATTTGGATTTGGTATCTCTTGGCATTGGCGCTCTTGATGTCGTTGAGGGTCCAAGTCCTCTCCATGACGATGGCGCTCTTGATTTGGTATGTCTTGACGTGGCGCTCTTGATGTTGTTGAGGGACCAAGTCCTGTCCATGACGATGGCGCTCTTGATTTGGTATCTCTTGATGTTGGCGTGGACCTTGACCAACCTCACTTGGAACTTTGCTTCTTGCGTCGGAACGGTGTGAAGACCTTGAGCTTGACCTTGAGGAGTGCCGATTTATTCTTTCGAGAAGCTTGCTCATAGACTCCTCGAGGCGAGTGAAACGCTCATTGCTCTCACGTTGGGCATCTTGGCTCTCACATTAGGCATCTTGGTTCTCGCGTTGAATGGCTTGTTGACGTTCCTCAAAACGGCGTAAGCTATCTTCCATGTACCTCTTGAGGGCTTCCTCTTGTTTGCTCGGTCCGGCACCTTGTTCTTCCCTAGCCATGATAAGAACACACAAGTGATATGTGGAATATATGGTGGCTAAAACCTCTCTTACCTTCTTTGGATAGTATTGGAACAAGTCGTCTTGCCAAGATGAACCGATACACAAGAATGCGGTGACTTGGTTTCAAGGATCCAAAAGCAACTCCAAAACACACACGGCCTATGGGTGGATAGGTAAGGATTGTGGAAAGCTGTAACACCCCGACCCCGGAATTATACAGAGAGGCTATGTATTCGGCACAACCATCAAGGTATAAAACAAAGATCGAGACTTGTGGAACAAACCGGCACATCACATGACTCTACGACACAAAACATATAGCAACTCCTATAATGCGGAGGATACAAATATTACACAACAAAAGGATCACAGATCCAACAAGTCATCAAGCGGAAGCGGGTAGTGTTGTCTAACAACAAGAAGCAAATATATGGCCTAAGAGGCCTACAATAAACATCATCCCAGCCAGCTTGTTCCACGGTCCCAAGCTGCCACCTGGGGACCCCAGACTAGTAGTCGACGTCAACGAAGAACCCACCTAGTCGCTCGGTGTCGTCCTCCTCTGAAATACAAATACATAGAGGCAGCAAAGAGAGACTGAGTACGATGTACTCGCAAGTTTAGTAGGGCGATATAGGCCCAATGACTGACGGAGGCTCTAAAGCTGTATAATGTAGTTCTTTTGCATAAAGCTAACTTTCTTAAACCGGAACTTAAAAGACACATGGCATTCGTCTACTCAGAATATTTTTATAAAGGGGTAAGAGAGTATCATTATCATCTTCGGTTCTCGGCGAACCTACTTACAACCATCACCACTCATCTCACACAAAGGCACTCCCTCGACTCACCCTCGAGGAAATGAACCTTTATCACAAGTTTATTATGCACGTTGGCGGCATGGCTGCAGTGTCCTCCCTGTCGCCACAGTGAGAGGAGAGAGGAGGCGACTGACAAGGGGGACCCACTGTCAGATTTCTAAACTTTTTGCCCTTTCCTTTTTCAATTAACACCAGTAGCTCTTTGGGGATTTTATTGAGGCACTTTAACATTTTCTAAAATTATGAAATTATTTGAGTAGGCTCCCCTTGTCAGGTAGAGACTCCACAAAAATTGGGGTAGCAAAATAAAATGTTTTGCACCACATTTGCTTATGGGGTTTAATTAAGGTCGTTTTTGATAATTACCAAAATGTATTTATTTGGAGCACTTAAACATTTCAATAAATTCCAAAAATATTTATGGAGGCTCATATATTTATAAAGCTCCCCATAATTTTATTTTGAATTTTTGGAGAGTTTAACTTGGTTTCAAAAATAGAATTTGATTTGAACCAATTATGAAGTCTCAAATTTATTTCTTTGTTTGACATGAAATTTCCTTTGACAATTATTTATAAAATATGTCCTTGAGCTTCCTTGACAATTTGGAGACTCAAGAACAATTGGTTTTGCCAATTTATGTCAAGTATTTGGTTCGGAAACTTTGGGGGAAGGGTTTTGCTTCCTTTGTTTTAAATTTCCATGTGTTGCTTTATTCAACTTAAGCAATTTAAATAAGTATGCCATGATGCAATGCAAAGAAAAAAGTGAAAATTTGGCCCATATTTTAGGGTACCAAACTAGGGCTGTTACACCCTTGTTGCACTAGCTGCTTGAGCAGATGCTCATTCCGCAGCCGGTTATCCTCAACTGCCATTAGAACCTCCGCCATTGAGGGTGGTGGTGGTGGATCAGGATCCCCTTGGTTACCACGACGGGTGGGAGCCATTCTGAAGATTTAGAACAAGATCACAGTTAGTAATCATCTCCGGACAGTCAGGATAGATCATTAGAATCCTTCAGATATAGAGAATTTAGATGGCACTAACACCCAAAACAGATTTAGGCAACCACGGGTGACATCACATCATCACGGCGATAGCAAACGGAAACAACTAACTCGAGACAAACTCTGGACGGTAAGAACCCAAACCCCAAGAACCTAAACTTCGACACCAAGCTTAAAACAATAGAGATAAGAGATCAGAGTAGAGCAAGTGGATGAGGAGTAAACGAACCTAAGAAGGTTTTCACAACTCATTTTTAGGTTATAAATAATTTTCAACTAGACTTGACATCGACCAATAGAAAGGGTTTCCTACAGGCAGTCCCGCTCTGATACCAACATGTAGCGCCCCGATCCCAGAACTATACAATGAAGCTTTGTGCAACCGGTCATGTGTAACACCCCGGCCACTCCCGGACCGGCGCCTGTTACGCCTGGCAGCTCTCTAGGATCTCTAGACTGGCCCCACAGACCAACACTAGTCTTTTCTGCGCACTTTGTCCTCACTCGTGCGCACCCGGGAAGGACTTCCCGGTCGGTCACCCATCCTCAAATTGCTCCGGGCCAAGCACGCTTAACCTCGGAGTTCTTTTCGAATGAGCTTCCCGAAAAGAAGTTGCAACTTGTTGATATGAGTATTCTATTAATCCTATTAAACCCTGAGCCAGGATCTCACATCCTCCCCCCTTAGAAGACCGACGCTCTCGTCGGTCAACCCCAGTCCAGGAACTTCCCTCTTTGGCACCCGTCTATGCATCCAGTGCCGGCACATGCTCCACATGTCCGCGCCTCTGACCCGCACACGCCCGATTTACCGCAAGGGTCGGCTCTGATACCAATTGTAACACCCCGGCCACTCCCGGACTGGCGCCTGTTACGCCTGGCAGCTCTCTAGGATCTCTAGACTGGCCCCACATACCAAAACTAGTCTTTTCTGCGCACTTTGTCCTCACTCGTGCGCACCCGGGAAGGACTTCCCGGTCGGTCACCCATCCTCAAATTGCTCCGGGCCAAGCACGCTTAACCTCGGAGTTCTTTTCAAATGAGCGTCCGGAAAAGAAGTTGCAACTTGTTGATACGAGTATCCTATTAATCCTATTGAGCCCTGAGCCAGGATCTCACATCATGCTACACAATCGAAGGTTACTGGGGTTACCAATCCCAGTCCAAAACCTTTGGCAGGCGTGCTCGGAATGGATCATCGGCAACGCAACACTTCGATCATGCCATAAGCTCAGACATAGCTATCATGTATAGTTGAGATATCAAGACTTGTGGAACAACTGGCACATCACAGACTCTACGACACAAAGATTCATATAGCGAATCATATATGAGAAAGATAGAAATATTACACACAAAAGGGGTCACAGACCCATCAGTACATGATGCGGAAGCGAAGTAGTGTTGTCTAGTACAACAAGATCCAGATATAGGGCCTAAGAGGCCTACACATAAACAACCCCAGCCAGCTTGTTCCACGGTCCCAAGCTGCCACCTGGGAACCCCGAACTACTCGTCGATGTCCATGAAGAAACCACCTGGCTTCTCGGTGTCGTCCTCCTCTGAAACAAAATATAAAGGCAGCAAAGAGAGACTGAGTATGACGTACTCGCAAGTTTAGTAGGGCGATATAGTCCCAATGATGACGGAGGCTCTAAAGCTGTATAGTAGCTATTTTGCATAAAGCTGGTTTTCATTTAAAGAGATGTAATTGACCCATGGCATCGACTACTCAGAGTATTTTTCATAAAGGGGATAAGAGAGTAAACTTTCATCTTTGGTTCTCATCGAACCATTTGTAACCAGAAACAACTCATCTCCACCGAAGGCACTCCCTCGAATCACCCTCGAGGAAATGTACCTTTTTATCACACATTGTAATTGCAACCTCTAGCTGCCAAATTTTATTTAGGTTAAAGTTATTTATGATCCCGTAAATCCATTCCCAAGGCGTCCATAACTGTGGACATAGCTTTTCGAAAAGATTAAACCCTACAGGGGTGTACTAATTTACACATTGGTACCGTCCGGCTCACCTGATTGGCCCTCTTCCGGGGAAGGCCAGCGAGTGGGCGCGGTTTAAACCTTTACCTCGCATGAGGCTATCCAAGAGTCATCTGTGGCGACATGACAAGTTTACCCAGCCTATTTCAGCCCCTGCCCCCATCGCCACGTCCTAACACCACCATCCTCATCGTTTCTTTTTCCACTCACACACCCACGCACAAATGGAAATAGCAAACTAGAGGACCCTTGGATACGCCCGCACAAGTTATTCAGTTAGTAAGGAGCCCATACCCCCACCAATGGCAGCACGCTCAAACCTTGAGTCCGAAGACAGGAATTCGCACCTAGGGGCAAGAGTGAGGATAAACACCATCGCCGATGGCAACTCACCCAAGCCTTTTAAGCAAATTAATTAAGTACCAACAATAACCACCATGTCCGAACATTCCATCAACATCAACATCATTGAATTAAATCAATGGACAATAAAGCATTTAACTAAGCATGGCTAAGCATAGCTAAGCATATATATACCACAATTATATCTTTGTCTCCGGCCAACACATCAAACCTATGGTTCATAGGTGGGGATACATGTATTGGTTCGGGGAAAAACATGCATTTATAGGATACTCTACATCTTGATCAAAAGTGACATTGGAATCGCATGCAATATTATGGTGGATAAAATAAGTTTAGAAAACAATAGGATGCTAGATGCCAAGAAGGTTAGGTTATCTCTTGCCTTGCTGCCGGGGCGTGTAGTACGGCTCGTCGGGGTAGGTAGGGTTAACCTCGACTCCGGAATCTATCGATACCCAAAATAATAACAAAGGAACAAATAAATAACACGAAGACAAAGTGCAATGCACAAGCACATGATGACATGACAAATTTATGCAAGGATATCATCATTTAATTTGTCTAACAAATTAAATGGAGCTCCAAATAATTAGTGCAATTATTTGGAAACAACTCCATACTTATCTTAGTGACCACATTATTTATAAATTATTACATTACAAAAGATGTGGCTTAAATATGCATGAACATGACATAAATGGATAGGTTTTGTTCTTCTGATCGTTTTGGTACCTTATTTGTAATTTTCCGAGTTTCGATGAATAAATAGTGAATTAATTGATTATTTGAATTTAATTCGTTTAATCAATTAAAGAATAACATCAAATAAATATTTTTGAGCATGAGGTGATATTAGCATGGTTTGATAGCATTTTACATGCTGATCACTTTGATATTTTATTCATAATTTTTTGTTAATTATTTAACAAATTATGATTTTCCCAATTTTGGTATTATTTATGCCATTTTAGGAATTCTTAGATAAACAGCAAGAATATAAATTCAAAATACTATTACAATGATTCTATCTTGTAGAGTTTGTTTTTCTGAACAATTTGATATTTGATTTGCTAAATTTGGAGCATTAAATAAATAGTTATCCAATATTTTAAATTGATTTTATTTTCCAAAAAGGAAAATCAAATTCACAGGCAGGCCGGCCTTGTGCTGGCCAGGCCGGGCCACAGGCCGGGCAGAGGCCCGAAGCCTCCGGCCTTTGGCCGGCCCAGGCTGTGGTGAAGGCCGGGTGGGTGCCCGAGGGGTCCGGCCTCGTGCCGGCCCAAGCTGAGCCCAGGCCGGGCACCTGCCCGAGCCATCTGGCCTCAGGCCGGGCATGCCATGCCGGCGGGGAGCAGCGGTGGCGTCGGCAACCGGTGACGAGAGGAGAAGAGGGGGAGCGGGAGTGGGTCGGAATAGACTAGGAGCTCACCCTCGTGGCGCGGGTAGGTTTGACGGCGACGGGGCGGACGGAAATCGACGGGGACGATCTCGGTGGCGCGGTCGGGGGCGGAGAGGAAGAACGCGGTGTCGTCGGCGATTCAATTGACCCGGCAGCGATTCCTCGCACCAGGACAAAGAGGGAGGAGAGCCGCGTCCTTTGCCCCGCTCCGATTTGCTCGGGGCAGCCTCTAGTGGTGGCAATGCGACGGCGGGCGCGGCGTCTCCACGGCGGTCACCCGAGAGGGAGAGGGAGCAGGAGGGGAGGAACGCGTGCCGGGAGAGAGAGAGAAGCAGGGCGTCGTGGGGGGTCCGCTTGACCTTCAGGGTGGAGCAGGTGGCGAGGCGGGCACGGGCGTCTGCCGCGCGCGGCATGGTGCCAGTGTCCATGGTCGCCACTGTGGCGACAATGGGAAGAAGGTGGTTCCCGAAAAACCCCCAGAACCATTTATAGTAATTACAAACAGGTCCAACAACAACTTTAGCGATTTAATTGAGGTCTTTAAACAATTTTAAATTTTTTTGGAAAATTCACAGAGGCTCCACATAACATTTAGCACCTCCACAAAAATTTGTGATGCAGTTTAAATTGTTTTGCACAACATTTGTTCACAGGGTTTAATTAAGGTCAAATTTGATAATTTCCAAATTATAGTTATTTGGAGCACTTAAACATTTCGAAAAATAATGAAATTAATCATGGAGGCTCCTAATATGAAAATGAAGCTCCCCATAATTTTAGTTAGAATTTTTGGAAAGGATTAGCTAGGTTTCAAAGTAGGATTTGAATTGAAGCAATTTTGGATTCTCAATTTTATATCTTTGCTTGTCAATAATTGGATTTTGACAATTTGTCATAATAATTAAACTTGGAACTTCCTGAACAATTTTGGAAGTTCAAATTTGGTTTCACCAAGTTGAGCAATTGCATAAGGTGTGGAAGCTTGGGAAGGTTTTGCTTCCCCATTTTAGTAGCTTGCATATGTGGATAGTTAGAAATAGCAATTTCATATGGATGCCATGATGCAAACAAGAATGCAAAAAGTGGAAAAATTCTTCGTATTTTTCAGTACAAAGCTGGGGCTGTTACAGGAACCAAGTTCGCATTTAGATTCGGTATCTCGTGACGATGACGCTCTTGATGTTGTTGAGGGTCCAAGTTCACATTTGGATTTGGTATCTCTTGGCATTGGCGCTCTTGATGTCGTTGAGGGTCCAAGTCCTCTCCATGACGATGGCGCTCTTGATTTGGTATGTCTTGACGTTGGCGCTCTTGATGTTGTTGAGGGACCAAGTCCTGTCCATGACGATGGCGCTCTTGATTTGGTATCTCTTGATGTTGGCGTGGACCTTGACCAACCTCACTTGGAACTTTGCTTCTTGCGTCGGAACGGTGTGAAGACCTTGAGCTTGACCTTGAGGAGTGCCGATTTATTCTTTCGAGAAGCTTGCTCATAGACTCCTCGAGGCGAGTGAAACGCTCATTGCTCTCACGTTGGGCATCTTGGCTCTCACATTAGGCATCTTGGTTCTCGCGTTGAATGGCTTGTTGACGTTCCTCAAAACGGCGTAAGCTATCTTCCATGTACCTCTTGAGGGCTTCCTCTTGTTTGCTCGGTCCGGCACCTTGTTCTTCCCTAGCCATGATAAGAACACACAAGTGATATGTGGAATATATGGTGGCTAAAACCTCTCTTACCTTCTTTGGATAGTATTGGAACAAGTCATCTTGCCAAGATGAACCGATACACAAGAATGCGGTGACTTGGTTTCAAGGATCCAAAAGCAACTCCAAAACACACACGGCCTATGGGTGGATAGGTAAGGATTGTGGAAAGCTGTAACACCCCGACCCCGGAATTATACAGAGAGGCTATGTATTCGGCACAACCATCAAGGTATAAAACAAAGATCGAGACTTGTGGAACAAACCGGCACATCACATGACTCTACGACACAAAACATATAGCAACTCCTATAATGCGGAGGATACAAATATTACACAACAAAAGGATCACAGATCCAACAAGTCATCAAGCGGAAGCGGGGTAGTGTTGTCTAACAACAAGAAGCAAATATATGGCCTAAGAGGCCTACAATAAACATCATCCCAGCCAGCTTGTTCCACGGTCCCAAGCTGCCACCTGGGGACCCCAGACTAGTAGTCGACGTCAACGAAGAACCCACCTAGTCGCTCGGTGTCGTCCTCCTCTGAAATACAAATACATAGAGGCAGCAAAGAGAGACTGAGTACGATGTACTCGCAAGTTTAGTAGGGCGATATAGGCCCAATGACTGACGGAGGCTCTAAAGCTGTATAATGTAGTTCTTTTGCATAAAGCTAACTTTCTTAAACCGGAACTTAAAAGACACATGGCATTCGTCTACTCAGAATATTTTTATAAAGGGGTAAGAGAGTATCATTATCATCTTCGGTTCTCGGCGAACCTACTTACAACCATCACCACTCATCTCACACAAAGGCACTCCCTCGACTCACCCTCGAGGAAATGAACCTTTATCACAAGTTTATTATGCAACCTCTAGCTGCCATATCAATTAGGTTAACGTTATCTATGATCTTATATCCGATCCCAAGTCGTCCATAACCGCGGACACGGCTTTTCGAAAAGATTAACCCTGCAGGGGTGTACTAATTTACCCATTGGTACTGTCCGGCTCACCTAGTTGGCCCTCTTCCGGGGAAGACCGGCGAGCGGGCGCGGTTAGACCTTTACAAAGCATCAGGCTTACTCAAGGACCATCAGTGGCGGAAGGACAGGTTCAGCGCTCCCAGCGCCCTGCCCCACCGTCACATCCTAACACCACCATCCTCGTTCCTTTTTCCACTCACACCACACACGCGCAAATGGAAAACTCGAACTAGAGGACCCTTGACAAGCCCCTCACAAATTATTCGGTCGGTAAGGCGCCCATACACCCACCAATGGCAGCACGCTAGTCTTGGTTCAAGAGGTAAAGAACTCACACCTAGGGGTTAGAGTGAGGCAAAACACCATCCCCGATGGCCACTCACCCAAACCATACTTAGCATTTTAAGTTTAGCATCACATTCATCCTCCATGCCCGAACTATTCCATCAACCTCAAAATTATGGAATTTAATAACGGACATAAAGCATCTATTTAAGCATGTCTAAGCATAGCTAGGCATATGAATACAGCAATTCTATCTTTATCTCGGCCAACACTTCAACCCTAGGGTTCATAGGTAGGGATACATGTGATTGGCTCGGGAGGAACATGCATTCATAGGATATTCTATACTTTGATCAAAAGAGACATTTGAACCGCATGCAATATTATGGTGGATAAAATAAGTTTATGAAAACATAGGATGCTAGATGCCAAGAAGGTTAGGTTATCTCTTGCCTTGCTGCCCGGGCAGTGAAGTGGTGCTCGTCGGGGTAAGTAGAGAGACCCTCGACTCCGGAATCTATCGATACCCAAAAGGAAAAGCAAAGAACACATAAATCACACAACTCAAGATGCAATGCTCAATCACATGATGGCATGTCAAAAATTTATGCAAGGATTCCATTATATAACTTAAGGGCACAATTAAATGGGGAGCCAAATAATTAGGGAAATTATTTGGAAGCAACCCCATATTTAGCTTAGTGACCACGTTCTTCATAGATTAATGAATTATTAGTGAAATAGCTCAGAAATGCATGAACATGACATGAAAAGGTTAGGGTTCATCATTCCGATCATTTCGGTAATTTGTTTGTAATTTTCGGAACACCGATGAATAATTAGCAATTTAATTACTTATTTGGATTTATATCTTTCATCCATTTCATGATTAATAACAAAGTCCAAAATGTTGTCATGAGGTGTTACTAGCATGTTTAGATAGCATTTGAAACACTGATCAAATTGGTATTACATTTGCAAGATTTAACAAAAAGGAGCTAAAATACAAAGTTCACAAGTTTTCAGCTAGGTTCGGAATTCATCCGGATTGGTCCGGAATATTCCGGATGGTCCGGAATAATCCGGGCTAAATCCGAACCAAATCCGAGGTGACCTCCAAAACCTTCTGTTAGTGTCTCGGAATTTGTCCGGAAAGGTCCGGAAAAATCCGGTCGACCCGGAATCGATCCGGAATAATCCGGGTGATTCCGGACGGCTTGAATCCTGGGCAAAACGCGACGGCGGCGGCGGCGGTCGTGCACGAAAAGCAAGCAAGAGAGGGGGAGGGGGAGCGGGAGGAGGCCTAAGAGCTGGCGGGGTTCACCCTGGACTCGCGTGCGTGACCGGTTAGGCGAGGGAAGAGCGGCGGCAACCGAATCGAGCCGGCGGGGCTCGGACGGTGGCGGACGGCCGGCGTTGATCCGGCCGGTCCCGGGCCGATTCCTCGGCCTGGGAGGGAGGAGAGGATGCGGCGCCGCTGGTGGTGGTCGTCGATCTATATCGCGCTCACTCCGACGACGACGGCGGGCTCGGCTACGGCGGCAATGGGATGCCCGGCCTCGGGAGAGAAAGAGGGGAACGAGGAGAGCAGGGGAGAAGGAGCAGGGCGTCGTGGTAGTCTCCTTGTCCTTGAGGGGGGCCACGGCGTCGAGCGGGGAGCAGGTGAAGCCACGGCGGCAGCGGCATGGGCGCGGAGGAGGTGGCGGCATGGCGCCAGTGCGTCCTGTTGCCACTGTGCTTCATCCGGAATTTTCCGGAAAGGTCCGAAAAATTCCGACTGGCCCGGAATAGATCCGGAAATTTCCGGGTCATTCCGAATGAACATAACATGGCAGAAAAACTGAAATTTGACAAGGGCTCCAAAACACTTCCAGAAAATATGCAAAAATTCTGGGAGTTTCCCCACTAGGTAAACTAGCTCAACATACATTTACTTGGGCCTTTGAGCATCATGACATGGCTTACCAATAACCAAGGATAGGAACCACTTTTGGAGTTGAAGTTGAAAACACATTGGAGGCCAACCATTTGGTTCCTTTGCAAAAGAGTGAACTTGGGGAACTTGTTGGACCACAAGGTCACTTGCCAAGACAAGGGTTACACCACAATTTGCATTTCAAGAGATAAAGGGTGTGGGGAGTTTGGCCTCCCTCATTTCATTGTTTTCCCATTTGGTGGTTTGTTAACACAAGCAATTTAAAAGGGATGCCATGATGCAAACATATATGCAAAAAGTGGAAAAATTCTTCATATTTTTCATATCCAAGCTAGGGCTGTTACAAATCTACCCCCCTTACAAGAATCTCGCCCCGAGATTCTAGGCTTGAGTGAAGAAGGCGGGGTATTCCTGACGAAGACTAGTCTCTCGCTCCCATGTGGCTTCTTCTTCGGAATGGTTAGACCATTGGACCTTGAGAAACTTGATGGACTTGTTGCGGGTTTTCCTCTCCGCTTCATCCAAGATGCGGATAGGATGCTCGCGATAGGTCAAATCCTCCTGAATGTCCAATTCCTCATGATCAACCCCACGGATGGGATCCTTGAAACACCGGCGGAGTTGGGAGACATGGAAAACATCATGGACATCCGGGAAATTGGAGGGCAACTCAAGTTGATAGGAGAGATCTCCTCGCTTGCCTAGGATGGTGAAAGGGCCAACAAAGCGAGGTGCTAATTTGCCCTTGATTCCAAAGCGACGAACGCCTCGGAGAGGAGAGACTCGAAGATAGGCCTTGTCACCAATTTCATAGTGGACCTCTTGGTGGTGCTTGTCATAGTAGCTTTTCTGACGGGATTGAGCGGCCTTGAGGTTTTCCCGAATAACACTGACTTTCTCCTCGGCCTCATTGATCACATCAGGACCGAAGAGAGACCTCTCCCCGGTTTCAGACCAATTGAGAGGAGTCCGGCATTTTCTCCCATAAAGGACCTCGAAGGGAGCCATTTGCAGACTGGCTTGATAGCTATTGTTGTAGGAGAACTCGGCGAGAGGGAGATACTTTTCCCAATTCTTACCGAAGGAGATGACACAAGAACGTAGCATATCCTCAAGAACTTGATTTACTCTTTCAGTTTGACCGTCTGTTTGGGGATGATAGGTGGTGCTGAAGTTGAGACGGGTCCCGAGGGCCGTTTGGAAACTTTGCCAAAACTTGGACACAAATAAGCTCCCACGGTCGGAAATGATCCGCAAAGGAACCCCATGCAAAGGAACAATCCGGGCCATATATAGCTCCGCCAATTTAGCTGCATTGATATCATCCCGAACCGGAAGGAAATGGGCAACCTTTGTCAATCGGTCGATGATGACCCAAATGGCATTGTTGCCCTTTTTTGACTTGGGAAAGCCGGTGATGAAATCCATACCAACTTCATCCCATTTCCACTCGGGAATGGCTATGGGGCGAAGGGTACCAGCTGGCCTTTGATGTTCAGCCTTCACTCGGCGACAGACGTCGCATTCCGCAACATACTCGGCGATCTCGCGCTTCATGCAAGACCACCAGAATTGAGGGCGAAGATCTTGGTACATTTTTGTGCTACCCGGGTGAATAGAGATGGGTGACTCATGAGCTTCAGAAAGGATCAACTCCCTCAGACTTCCACTCTTGGGCACCACTAGACGGTCACCAAAATAGACCACACCATGGTCATCAACCAAGAAACAATTGGCCTTTCCATTAGCGCTCTTCTCTTTGATCTCAAGGATTTCAGGATCATTTTGTTGGGCGGCCTTGATATCATCCTCGAGAGTGGATTTGATCTCAAGGTTAGCTAGAAAACCCGAAGGAACAATTTCCAGATTCAATTTAGCAAATTCCTCGTGGAGAGCCGGTTGCGCCTTTTCAACCATCACGGTATTGCAATAGGCTTTGCGGCTCAGAGCATCCGCCATGACATTTGCCTTGCCGGGCTGATAATTGAGAGTCACATCATAGTCCTTTATCAATTCCAGCCATCTCCTCCGCCTCAAGTTCAGATCCGGCTGGGTGAATAGATATTTCAGACTTTGGTGGTCGGAGTAGATCTCGCAACGGTTGCCCAAGAGGTAGGGCCTCCATTGCTTCAGAGCATGTACCACGGCGGCAAGCTCCAAATCATGAGTTGGATAATTTTGCTCGTGTGGCTTGAGTTGACGGGAAGCATAAGCGACCACATGGCCCTCTTGCATCAAGACACATCCCAACCCTTGTAGAGATGCATCGCAATAGACGACAAAGTCCTTGGCGGTATCGGGAAGGACAAGTACCGGGGTGGTGGTGAGCTTGACCTTGAGGGTCTGGAAACTCTCTTCAGCCTTGTCTGACCACACAAATGGTTTGCCTTTCTTGAGGAGTTCAGTCAGCGCCTTGGCTATCTTGGAGAAGCCCTCGATAAATCGGCGGTAATAACCCGCCAATCCAAGGAAGCTTCGGATATCTTTGACGGATTTGGGAGTCGGCCAATCCAGGATTGCCTGAATCTTGTCGGGTATCACCGCTACTCCGGCAGCGGACACCACATGACCGAGAAAGATGAGCTCCTTCAGCCAAAACTCACATTTAGAGAACTTGGCATATAGACGGTGATCTCGAAGCTTGGTCAGGACAAGTCGAAGATGCTCAGCATGTTCGTCTTCGGTCTTGGAGTACACAAGGATGTCATCGATGTAAATGATGACGAACTTGTCGAGGTACTCGTGGAAGATGGAGTTCATTAGCCTCATGAATGTAGCCGGAGCATTTGTGAGGCCGAAAGACATGACGGTGTACTCGTATAAACCATAGCGAGTAGTGAAAGCCGTCTTCAGAATATCCTCCTTTCGGATCTTTATCTGATGGTAACCTGACCTCAGATCCATCTTGGAGAACACCGTGGCTCCAGCTAACTGATCGAACAAGTCGGTTATTCGAGGAATTGGATACTTGTTCTTGATGGTCACCGCATTGAGAGGGCAGTAGTCAACGACCAGTCGAGGAACATTTGTATCCCTCTTCTTGACAAAGATAACCGGGCAGCCCCAAGGTGAGCTACTCGGCCGGATGAATTCTTTTTCCAGCAGCTCATCAAGTTGCTTCTTCAATTCAGCTAGCTCTTCCGTTGGCATACGGTAGGGCGTCTTGGAAACTGGGGCGGTTCCCGGAACCAACTCAATCACAAACTCCACGCTGCGATCAGGAGGCATGCTGGGCAATTCCTCCGGAAACACATCGGGGAAATCACACACCACAGTGACTTCAGACATATCAGGCGGGGTGATTCCTTCCAGGAAATAAAGACTGATCTCCGGTGAAAGAGGAGTGGCTGCGGAAGGAGTTGCAGAAGTTGGGGACCAGTAACGCACTTCCCCATACCTTGGGTGGAACACTGTGACAGTCTTGGCAGCACAATCCAGGTTGGCCTGATATTTCACTAGCCAATCCATGCCCAGGATAACATCGATACCCTCTGACCTCAGAGCTATCAATGAGAACGGAAAAGGGACTGACCCTATGGCTATTTGAACGTCGGGAGATATCCAATTGGTACGCCAACTAGAACCCGGTGTCTTGACCACTAACGGGGGATCCATCATCACAAACGGTATTTGATGGTTGTGTGCATATGATATGGATATGAATGAATGCGAAGCTCCAGAATCAAATAGCACTGAAGCTGGATAAGTATTGATTTGAAGCGTACCCATGAGAACTCCGGGGTCCTCCTCAATGCCTTCAGCCGAGACGTGGTTCAGGCGGCCACGGCTGATGGTGGTAGCCTCGGCGGCTGGGGTAGAGGGTGCTGGTGCAGGTGCTGAGGGAGCCGGTGCCTTGGCTCAACATTGGGAATACAACATGCGGCTGGGGTAGAAGGTGCAGGTGTATGAACCTTTATCACACGTTGATTATGCAACCTTTAGCTGCCATATCAATTAAGTTAAGGTTCTCTATGATCTTATCGTCTATTCCCAAGTCATCCATAACCGCGGACACGGCTTTTCGAAAAGATTTAACCATGCAGGGGTGTACTAATTTACCCATTGGTACCGTCCGGCTCGCCTCATTGACCCTCTTCCGGGGAAGGCCGGCGAGTGGGCGCGGTTGAACATTTACCTCGCGTGAGACTATCCAAGAGTCATCTATAGCCACAGGACAGGTTCAGTGCCTATATCAGCACCCTGCCCCATCGCCACGTCCTAAACACCACCGTCCTCATCATTCCTTTTACACCCACACATTCACACGCAAATGGAAAATCGAACTAGAGGACCCTTGGATACGCCTGCACAAGTTATTCAGTTAGTAAGCCGCCCATACACCCACCAATGGCAGCACGCTCGTCTTGGTTGAAGAGGTAAAGAACTCGCACTAGGGGCAAGAGTGAGGCAAAACACCATCCCCGATGGCAACTCACCCAAGCCTTTTTTAGCATTTTAATTAAGCATCTCAAGTAACCACCATGTCCGAAACATTCCATCAACATCATCATTATGGAATTAAATCAACGGACAATAAAGCATTTAACTAAGCATGGCTAAGCATATAAATACCACAATTATATCTTTGTCACCGGCCAACACATCAATCCTAGGGTTCATAGGAGGGGAAAACATGTGATGGTTCGGGGAAAAACATGCATTCATAGGATACTATAGTACTTGATCAAAAGTGACATTTGAATTGCATGCAATATTATGGTGGATAAAATAAGTTTATAAAACTGTAGGATGCTAGATGCCAAGAAGGTTAGGTTATCTCTTGCCTTGCTGCCGGGGCGTGTAGTACGGCTCGTCGGAATAGGCGAGGGAACCCTCGACTCCGGAATCTATCGATACCAAAAAAAAATAAGAGAGCAAAATAAATCACACGAAGACAAGGTGCAATGCGCAATCATTTGGTGTCATGACAAGTTTATGCAAAGATATCAACACTTAAATTATTTAACAAATTAAATGGAGTCCCAAATAATTAGTGCAATTATTTGGAAACAACCCCATATTTATCTTAGTGACCACATTATTTATAAATTATTACATTATTAGAGAAGTGGCTCAAATATGCATGAACATGATATGAATGGATAGGGTGTGTTCTTCCGATCATTTTGGTACCTCATTTGTAATTTTCTGAGTGCCGAAGAATAAATAGCGAATTAAATAATTAATTGAACTTAATTCTTTTAATCAAATTATGAATAACATCAAATAAATATTTGTGATCATGATGTGATATTAGCATGGTTTGATTGCATTTGAAGTGTTGATCACATTGATATTTTATTCATAATTTTTGGCGAAATTATTTAACAAGTTAAGAATTTTCCCATTTTGGTATTATATATACCATTTTGGGAATTCTTAATTGAAGGAAAATTAATTTACTCAAAAGAGTATGGAAATGTTGCCAACAGGTAGGTGATGTTTTTCTGATCAAATTGATATTTAATTCGCAATATTTGAAGAAATATACAAATAGATAACAATTATTTAAAATTCTGTTTTTATTCAAAAAGGAAAAGTAAAAACTCTGGCAGGCCGGCCTCATGCCGGCCAGGCCGGGCTCAAGGCCGGGCAGTGACCCGAGGGTTCCGGCCTGTGGCCAGCCCAGGCTGGGCAGACGGGCCGGTTGGGTGGCCGAAGCGGCCGGCCTCGTGTCGACCCAGGGAGAGGCCAGGCCGGGCAAGCACGTGCGCGTGGCCGGTCAAAGCCACGACCGACGCCGTGACCATGCACGGGGCGACAGTGAGCACGCGCGGCAGGGGCGAGGGTGAGCACGCGCGGGAGCGGGGAGGAGCGGCATCTCACTCTGCGCGTTGCAGGAAAGACGGTGGCGGCGCCATGGACCTAAGGGTCGTCGGGATGTGCACCGGCGACGAGCTACGGCGACGTTGCGGCTCGGCCTTCGGCGATAGATTGATCTAGAGGGAGAGGGAGGGCATGAAGGGGTCCGGGAGGAAGGGGTGCTCACCCTGAGCATGAACCCGCGAACGGCATGGCGCGGGGAGGACGGACGGTGGCGATGCGTGCTTGGACAGCAGCGGCCGGAGGCGGAAGGGCATTGGACGGCGACGGCAATTGCGGTGCCCGCGAACCGATCCCTGGCTTGAGGAGGAAGAGGACGGCGATGCGGAGTGGATGCGCAACGGCGACGGAAGCTTCCGCGACGATGGCTGTCGGCACAGTGGAAACCAGGGTACCACGGGCCGGCCTGCCAGGGCCCACAACATTCTTCAGGAGATTTCGCTAAGGACCAGGCTCTCCAAGCCTGGTGAGCCTCGCGAGGGTTTTTCCCTCGCGAGGGATCTCTCCTCCTCGCCGAGGATTTTTCCCTCGGCGAGGGACCTCTCCTCGAGAGGGCATCTCGGATGCCACCTGCAAATTCTGCTAAGGACCAAGCCGAAAGGCTCGGCGAGGCCTCCTGCCTCGCGGGGTTCCTTCCTCACGAAGCCAGCTCTGCCTCCGTGGCGGGGCGCACATGGGCTCTGCACCCTCCGCAGAGTGACGACCGCGCCAGCGGCGGTGACAGCAGCACCACAGTTGCCGTTCTTATGTATAAAGCAGTCAACAAAGCTGCACCAAGCAAAGGAGCCCCGAGAATTGCCACTTTGGTGATAAGGGAACCGTCTGCAGCTACCCTCCAAGAGCGACGTCACCGTGGGACACATCCCACCTCAGCAGCGCCAGCCCACCGTCCTGGTTGGACGGTGGCTTTTCCAGCTTTGGTGACACCGCCCCTGCCATGGACCGCGTCCATGGACTCCACCTTTATCGTGCACCTGCCCTCCTCCTTCGTCGCCATGTGGTAACCCTTCCGGCCAAGATATTTGGGGGAAGAGTTCCAAGACACCTATAAAAGGAGGGGGAGCACGCTCGGGCAAAGGGTTCGATTCCTGGTTGGAAGTTTTGAGTTCTAGGGTTAGCCATTGTAGCCAGCTTGAGCTCGCCAAGCTCCCTCTGTACTCAAACCTCTCCAAGCAAGTGCAATACATCCGAAGCAGGACGTAGGGGTTTTACCTCTCCTACAGGGCCCTGAACCTGGGTAATACCGTGCGTTCATCTCTGCAGTGCTGTCCCATAGCGAGCTCGACGAGCATCGTCGCCGAGGCACGTCGAGGGTTGTTTGATTCCGTGTTCAGCCCCTTACTCGATCCTTGTGAGACACACCCAGTTCCAGGGACAGTTTCCCGACATTTGGCGCGCCAGGTAGGGGGCTGAGGCGCATCTTCAACCTCGACACAGCCATGGCCAGCATCTCTCGCGCCGAATGCCTCGCTCGCCGGACGGCCAGCGCCGCCACCGCTCCCGCTGGCAACCCGCGCGGCTGCCCGCGCGGAAGTGCTGCTCCGGAGCGCCACGTCGACCCCGAGCCCCATGTCGAGCACCCGGAGGACGACGACACCGACCACGCCGAGGACGACCTCGGCGAAGAGGAGGCTTCCTCCCTGCACCTGTCGCGGGACCGTGCTGCCTCCTCGCTGGGCCGCCCTGCGCCCAGCCCGGCAACTGCGCTTCTCATGGCGCAGGAGCTGCTGCAGTATCGCCCCACGCCGGAGGCCCAAGAAGCCTGGCTCAACCGCCTCTCCGAGCTCGTCGGCGCCGCTCGCATCGCCGCTCCTGCACCGTCTCGTTCGCTAGTTCTCTCTACACGCGCAGGGGACGTGGCGCACGGCGCGCCGCATGCACCTCCTCGTCACCCCGCGCCCGCTCCAGCTCCACCGGTTCCACCGCAACCTACTCCAGCCGGGGCTCCTCCTCGCGACAACCGTGCTGCGTCGCACGCGTCGTCGCCACATGACTGCCAAATCGTGCAGTGAGCCCGGGAGGACGCACGCGTGAGCATCGAGCGCAACCAGGATCGCCACAACCGCGCCGTCCATGACGTTGCCACCGCGGGGCGCCACCTCCGCGCCACCCTCGCCAACGGCCCGGTCACCTACGGCACGGCAGCCGCGTTCACTCGCAGCCTCCGTCGCGTCGTCTGGCCGGTCAAGTTCAGGCCGGATCTTCCTTCGCGCTACGACGGCAAGAATAACCCCCTAGAGTTCCTGCAGCTCTACACCTTGGCCATCCAGGCCGCAGGGGGCGACGACAAGGTCATGGCAAACTGGTTCCCCATGGCCCTCAAGGATTCCGCATCCTCGTGGCTCACAAACCTCCCCGCTGAGTCCATCAACACCTGGGAGGACCTCTTCCGGTGCTTCGTCGCCAACTTCAAGGGCATGTACGAGCACGGCCTCACGTACAACGACCTCCGCGCCGTACGCCAGAAGCCTGGCGAGACCCCCCGCAAGTACATCTAGCGCTTCAGCCAGGTGCGCAAGAAGATCCCCAACGCCACCGACGCGCAGGTCATTTCGGCCTTCTAGGCTGGGGTCACGGATGTGCGGATGCTCGAGAAGCTTGGCATCCACGACAACATCACCACCGTCGTCAAGCTCTTCGACTTGGTGGACAAGTCCGCCAAGGCTGAGGAGGGCCGCTTGTTCGTCAAGAGCGAGCCAGGGGACCCCGCTGAGGGATAGAAGAAGAAGAAGAAATCCACCGAGAAGCGCAAGACCACTGCGGTCCTCGTGGCTGAGCCTGACGCCAAGCAGCCTCGCGCTGCCACTCCAGCCGCGGACCCCGAGAAGAAAGATGACCGCCCTTTCTACATCTACCACAACAGGCATTCCAATGCCACCGAGGACTGCTACGACCTAAAGAGGCTTTGCGAGGCTCGCGAGGCTCGTGAGGCTAACGAGCGGCAGCGAGGTCGCGGCGGCCGCGGGGGGCGACGCCGGAACAACAACTACAACGACAACTACCAGCAGAACCCTCAAGCCAACGCTGCCTAACCCTTGAACGACAACCTCCCTGCCGAGACTCCTGAGGGCTACTAGGTGCCTCGCGGGGCCGCTTGCATCCTCGGCGGGGCTCAGGCCCCTAGCTCCAACCGCCACTTCAAGCAACTCGTTCGCGAGGTCGCGGCAGCCCTTCCCGGAGTTGAGGCCTCCAGGCCCCTCAAGTGGTCCCAGTACCCCATCACCTTTGACTCCGGCGACCACCCCAAGTCCACCTCAACTATTGGCACCATCCCGCTGGTCTGCACTCCCACCATCAACAACATTGCAGTCTCCAAGACGCTCATCGATGGGGGTGCAGGCCTCAACGTCATCTCTGTCGAGACATTCGAGAAGCTGCAGGTGCCCTACGAGCGGCTCATGCCCACCAGGCCCTTCTCAGGGGTGACAGAGGGTCTCACCACCCCTTTGGGGCAAGTGAGGCTCGCCGTCACTTTTGGCACGCAGGCCAACTACCACACCGAGCTGATCGATTTCGACGTCGCGCACATCGGCCTGCCCTACGACGCCATCCTCGGCTACCCCGCCCTCGCCAAGTTCATGGCGGTGACCCACCACGCCTACAACCTCGTCAAGCTCCCTGGCTCGGGTGGCACCATCATCATCCGCGGCATGGTCTCAGACGCCCTGTACGCTGCGCAAGCGGCCTACAAGGCTGCCGCGGTGGCGTCACCCGCTGACGAGGACGAGGAGCCCCTCCCGAGGCCCCCCGCGAAGAAGAAGAAGCTGTTCTCTCAGGAGAAGGCCGCGACTGAAGCAAGTGCCTCTTGAGGCAAACGGCTCGGGGGCTAGCGTCACCATCGGCGCCAACCTGCCTCCCAAATAGGAAAGCGCGCTCGTCGCCTTCCTCAGGGCAAACGCTGACATGTTCGCATGGACACCGTCAGATATGTCTGGAGTACCGAGGGAGGTGATCGAGCACCACTTAGCCGTGTGTCCAAACGCACGCCCTGTGAAGCAAAAGGCACGGCGCTAGGCACCAGAGAAGCAAGATTTCATCGACAAGGAAGTTGAAAAGTTGAAGAAAGCCAGCATCATCAAGGAAGTTGTCCATCCCACTTGGCTCGCCAACGGTGTGGTCGTCCCCAAGCACACCGGAGGAAGCCGCCTCTGCATCGACTTCACCAACCTCAACAAAGCCTGCCCCAAGGACCCCTATCCCCTCCCAAGGATCGACCAGATCGTGGACTCCACCGCCGGCTGTGCGCTCCTCTATTTTCTGGATGCCTTCTTAGGCTATCACCAGATCAAGATGGCGAAGGAGGATGAGGAGATGACAGCGTTTCTCACCCCTTGTGGTGTGTTTTGCTACGTCTGCATGCCCTTCGGCCTGAAGAACGCCGGTGCCACTTTCCAGCGCCTCATGAGGATCGCCTTGGGGCTCAAATGGGGAGGAATGCAGAGGCCTACGTCGACGACATCGTGGTCAAGACCCGCGAAGAGGACACACTCATCAAGGACCTCGAGGAGACCTTTGCCAACCTGCGCAAGGTAAACATCAAGCTGAACCCCGCCAAGTGCGTCTTCGGGGTCCCTTCAGGCAAGCTCCTCGGGTTCCTGGTGTCTTATCGCGGCATTGAAGCAAACCCCGACAAGATCAGAGCCATAGAAGAGATGCAGCCTCCTCGTCGCCTCAAGGACATGCAACGCTTAGCGGGATGTATGGCCAGCCTTGGCCGTTTCATCTCCAAGTTCGGCGAGAGGGCGCTGCCATTTTTCAAGATCATGAAGAGATCCGGTCCTTTCAAGTGGACCCCTGAAGCAGCAAAGGCCTTTGAGGACCTGAAGAAATACCTGGCGAGCCCACCCATCATGGTTGCCCCACGCCCTCGCGAGCCTCTGAAGCTGTACCTTGCAGCCACTCCTCAGACGGCAAGCGCGGTCTTGGTGGCTGAAAGGGAAGAGCCAGTCCTCGCCAAGCAGAGCCCTGCCTCGCCAAGTCCAGAGCCCCCTCGACAAGGAAGCACCTCGTCAAGCCTCCAGCCTCACATGCCGAGCCTCTACAAGAGGGGCCTCAAGAAAACCTCGACAAGGACTCCACCGAGCCTCGAGAGGAGCCAACCGCTGCCACGCAAACAACTACCCTCGTCGAGCATCCCGTGTACTTCGTCAGCACAGTGCTGCGGGATGCTCGTGAGCACTACCCGATGCAGCAAAAGCTCCTCTTCTCGCTCCTCAGCGCCTCCAGGAAGCTGCGCCACTACTTCCAGGGTCACCCCATCAAGGTGGTCACCTCATACCCCCTGGGCAAGTCCTGCGCAACCCAAACGCAACAGATCGCGTCGCAAGCTGGGGCATCGAGCTACAACCTTTTGAGCTGGAGTTTGACACCACAAGGGTCATCAAGGGCAGGGCGCTGGCCGACTTCCATGGCCGAATGGACGGACACGCGTGAAGAAGAGCCTCAAGACGAGGAAGCTACAGCCTCAGGAGGGGCGGAACCAGGCCACTGGACCATGCACTTCGACGGCGCCTTCGCGGCCCGGAGTGCAGGGGCTGGTGCTGTCCTCACCTCACCAACAGGCGACAAGCTCTACTACGCGTCCAGCTGTGCTTCAAAGACAACGACAAGGTCTCCAACAACATTGCTGAATACGAAGGCCTCCTCGCCGGGCTTAGAGCTGCCTATTGCCCTCGGCATCAAGCGCATCCTCATCAAGGGTGACTCTCAGCTCCTCGTCAACTTCTCCAACAAAAGCTACACGCCTAAGGACACCTACATGGTGGCCTACCTTGAAGAGGTACGCAAACTCGAGAAGAACTTCAGGGGCATAGAGCTCAAGCATATCCCACGAGGAGAGAACCAAGAAGCAGATGAACTCGCCAGGCGAGCAGCAAGAAGGGAAGCACAGAAGCCTGGAGTGTTCGAGGAAAGACTCGCCAAGTCCTCCGTCAAGCAACTAGCGGTCAACATGAGCATCAATGAGGAGCTCCCACCAGCCCCATCAAGTGGAGCACCAAACTACGGGCTGCACTCAGGCGATCACTTGCTGATGACCTTGGTACGCCAAAACACTGGTTGGATCGACGAGATCAAGAACTACCTGCAAAATCGAGTCCTCCCCGAAGAAGATGCTAAAGCCGAAAGGGTTGCCCGCCAGGCCAAGTCCTACTGCCTCCACGACGAAGACCTGTACCGTAAGCGCCCCAATGGGGTTGCGTTGCGGTGCGTCCCTGCCGAGGAAGGCCGCCAGCTCATCAACGACATCCACAGTGGAGAGTGTGGCCACCATTCGTCCTCGCGCACCCTTGCAGGCAAGGTCTTCCGGAGTGGCTTCTACTGGCCTTCAGTGCTTCAAGATGCAGCCGCAATCGTCCAATCCTGCGACGCCTGCCAATTCCACGCCAAGCAGATCCACCAGCCCGCGCAAGGACTCCAGACCATCCCGCTCTCCTGGCTGTTCGCGGTCTGGGGGCTGGACCTCCTGGGACCCTTCCCGCAAGCGCTCGGGGGCTACCGCTACCTCTACGTCGCCATCGACAAATTCACCAAGTGGCCTGAGGTGGAACCCGTGCGCACCATCCCGGCGAAATCAGCGGTTAAATTAATCAGGAGCCTAATCTGCCGCTTCGGCGTGCCTAACCGCATCATCACCGACAACGGCTCACAATTCATCAGCGGCGCCTTCAAGTCCTACTGCGGCAGCCTCGGCGCCCAAATCTGCTACGCCTCGGTGGCGCACCCACGAAGCAACGGGCAGGCTGAGCGAGCCAACGCCGAGGTGCTCAAGGGTCTCAAGACGAGAAGCTTCACCCGCCTCAAGGCCAGCGGCAAGCACTGGATCGATGAGCTCCCCTCGGTGCTCTAGTCTATCCCGCACCACGCCAACAAAGCCAACCGGCGAGACGCCGTTCTCCCTCGTCTATGGCACTGAAGCCGTTCTCCCCAGCGAGATCACCCACGGCTCTCCTCGAGTTTTGGCCTTCAAGGAGGCTAAGCTGGACGAACTCCGAAACAACGACCTCCTGCTGCTTGAAGGGCTCCGCCGCAATGCGGCCCTGAGAGCGGCAAGGTACCAGCAAGACCTCCATCGCTACCACAGCCGCCACATCCGCCCGCGCACTCTCGAAGTAGGAGACCTTGTCCTGAGGAGAATCCTCTCCAGGGCAGGCCTCCACAAGCTCTCGCCAATGTGGGAAGGACCCTACAGAGTCGTGCACATCGCCAGGCCTGGCTCCGCACGGCTCGAGACGGAGACGGCATCCCTGTCGCCAAGCCCTGGAACATCCAGCACCTGCGCAAGTTCTACCCCTGATCGTCCTCGACGAGAATTTTTTGCATCAAGGGAGAGCCTCGCGCCATCATCCTCCACGAGGAAAAACTTCGGGCTCCCCTCTCTACTATACGTTGCCGCGGGCCGTTCGAGAAGACTCCCAAGCCATCACGCCTCGGCAAGGTGACTTCTTCAAGCACCATGCCTTGGCGAGGTGTATCCCCATGCCCAGCCATGGTGGACCGCAGGCTCTAAAAGCCACCCCCGCATAGGGGCCCCCTCTCTGAGCTCTCTCTACATGCGTCGCCTCGGGCCGCGAGAGTCTCAGCCACTCCATGTGGAACCCCATGCCTGACATGGCGGATTTTGTATTTCTGGCCACGCCAGTGTAATGAACCTCTGTTTTAGGTCACTTTGAACCTTTGCGCTTCGCGCCAGCATATGTTGTTGATTTGGTAAACAGTTATGTTATTGCTTTTCATCCTTCTCGTATGATCCCTCCTGTGTATCTCGCGAGCGGGGGCTGGACATGGTGCCTGTGCCTCGGGAGCATCCCAATAGCGCCTCAAACCCAAGGAATCCGAGCTCTGAACTCACGGGTCAGCTCTCATGCATGTCAACTCCCAAGGAGCTCTGAACTCATGGACCGGCTCCCGTGCACGTCAACTCACCAAGGACCTTGGTGCCTGTTCTCCTCGCGAGACACACATGAAGAAACCTACGAGCACGCATGAATTATCAAGCTATGTATTGCTTGTGGGTATGCCTATCTGTCCAAACGCAGGAAAGCAGGTTCAAAACAAGCCTCAGGCAACCTCGAGGGGAAAACACCTCACCAGGGAACCAACACCCTCTCCAAGGCAAAAACGCCTCATCAGGGAACCAACACCCTCTCCAAGGCAAAAAACGCCTCGCGAAGCTAAGTCCAAACACTTGGTTAAAATTTCCTTTCGCTGGTTTTTGTCACTCGAGCCCCTTTTCTCTCTCCTATACCTCATGGGCTGCTTGCGCGTTAAAGGGGAGCCCCGAGCATCGCGCCTCGGGAGCTCTTACCTCTCGAGGCCTCATGCACCCCCCGGCCTTGTGGAGCCCTGACTCTCACATATCGAAGCGGCGGTGGTGTAGCGCTAAGAGAGGGACCTAAGACGTAAAGTGAAAAAGACATGAAGAGGAAAGATAAAAGCCTCCCGAGGGAAATTCACCAAGCACATTAAAATGACACTTAAACAAGTCTTTACAAAAGTTTTACAAGCAAATGCTAAGGTAATCCGTGCCTCATGCACATTCAGCCACAGGAAAAGCTCAGGCCGTCGGGCCTCCCGAGGTGCCCTCGTCGCCCACGGCGGCGCGTTCCTCTTCTTCGCCAGCATCCTCCTCGCCGTCGGCCTCGTCCTCCTCAACCTCGACTTGGTCGAATATCTTGGCGTACTCCTCGGCGGCCTTCCGCGTCCTGTCGCTCAGCACGACACGGCTGTTGAGGTCGACCGGCGCCGTCACGGCCTCGAGGTCAAGCGAGGGCTGGAGCCTCGCGAGGTTGGCGAAGATTCGGCAGGTGGCGAGGACGAGGAGATCGCGGCTCTCCTCCACGACGCGGTCGCCGAGGTCCTTCACGGTCTCTTCAAGCTTTGCGAGGAACTGCTCGAAGAAGAACGTGTACGCGGCCTCGTCGTCGCTCCCTCCCGCGGCGAAGGCGGGGACCTCGGTCCCCAGGCGGTCCCCAACGGCGCGCGCGCGGAGCACCAAGTCTTGGAGCATGAGCTGGCGCTGGCGCGTCATGGTCCGGCCAATCTCCGCGTTGCTCCGTGCCTCCTCCACGAGGCTCACGACCGGCCCCACCTTCTGGTGGAGTGTAACAGCCCCACTTTTGGTACCTGAAAATATGAGTAAAATTTTCACTTTTTGCATCTCATTTGCATCATGGCATCCATCATTCATATTTGCTTCAAATGAAATAAAGGAGCAACAATTAAGAAACCAAATATGATGATGTGAATGGTGAACAAACTCTCAAATTAAATTCTCATATTTGTCCAGGAAGTTCCTACAACCACAAATATAATTGTTGCCAAATTTAAATGCAATGGCAAATGCAAATATTGGAATAAAGCCCTAAAATGCAAGAGGGCAATTTCTGAAATGTTACCACATGATATAAATTCCAAATGGGCTGAAAATTTTATCACAGGTTCAAAATAATATATTATGGCTCTGTGAATTTTTCCAGAATTTTTAAAATTAATTAAGGGCCTCAATTAAATGCCTAAACCTTGCTGGATTTAAATAAAATGGAAAAAGAATAAAACACTGACAGTGGGTCCCCACTGTCAGCACCATCTTCACTGTGGCGACAGGGGAAACCCTGGCGCCATGGCCGCGCCCCACCACGGCCTCCACCGCGGCTCCCTCGCGTCCTGGCCACCCAAGGAGGATAAGGAGGCCCCCCTCGATGAGCTGCTCCTTCTCCCCCTCCTTTTTCTTCCCCCTGCAGAAACCCTAGTTCGGGCGGAGCCGTGCCGCCAGCTACCCGAGACGCCGACGCTCGCCGCCGATGTTGGAGACCACCCGGAGCAGATCGAAGCAGGCGGTCGTCACCGCCGTGCTCTCCTCTACCTCCTCCCCGAGCCGTGCGTGCTAGGACGCCGCCGTTCGCGCGAATCAATCCCTCTCCGCCGCCGCCGCCCGCCGCCGTCCGATCTCAAATCCGGCACCGTCCAAGCTCCTCCGCCTCCGCCAAGCACACCAGCATGCTCAGGGTGAGCTCACGGTCCCAGACCTCTCCTTCCTCTCTCTCCCCCTCTGGTTCGTCGTTTAGCCGTAGACCGAACCGACCCCTCCGCCGTAGCTCGTCGCCGGTGCCCTTCCCGGCGACCATAGGGTCCCTAGCGCCGCCACCCAGTTCCCCTCGCCGTGCTGCACGCAATGCGGCCCCGTCCTGGATCCCGAACGCACGCAATCGACGAGTCGATCCGCGGCTTGCCGCCGGTCACCGCGCGCGTCGCGCCGTTCCTGGCCGTCCCCGTCGGTCAAACCTGCATGTGGGCTGCTGGCCGACGTGGCGTGCCAGCGTGGCTGCTGCCCCACCCGTCCGTCTCACGGGCTAGCCAGCCCACGGTGAAAAACGTTCGGCCCAATTTCTGGAAAATGGTTTAAAAGACAAAAAATGAAATTGAACTTTGAAATTCCATATCTTTTGAACCATAAGTCCAAAAATGCAAATAATATACCAAAATGATCAAGGATAAAATGTCTACCTGTTAGTACCATTGGTAGAATTAATTGACCAAAATAAATTGCCTGGATTTAATAAAACAGAAATGGCAGAAAAAAGGTGGATTTTGTAAATTGCATAACTTGAGTTCTACTCATCCAAAAATTATGAATAAGCTCTCAAAATGTTGAGTGAACAATTATATACAAGTTTATGTCATTTGAGGGAATTTTAGATGCAATGTTGGTGCTGTTTAATAAAAATAGCTAAAAGGGCAGAATTAAATAAATTGTTAAAAATATCATAACTTGTTGAATAATGATCCAAAAATTGCAAATGATATATCAATTTGATCAGCCACTCAAATGCCATCTAGCCATGCTGAATTCACATTATGAAAATAACTTTTCCTTTGATTTTATTTTCGAATTGGTTAAAATGATTTAAATCGCATAACCGTTTAAATCACCGTTTCTTCATCGTTAATCGGAAAATTGCAAACGAAGTACCAAAATGATCAGTAGGACAATATCTATCTAATAATGTCAATTTCATGCATTTAGGACCCATGATTCAGTACTGGACATTTTGGACAATAATGCAATTCACTAAGTTAAATATGGAGTTGTGACCCATTAATTGCTATATTTAATTTAGGGGTTCCATTTAACTTGTGGGACATGCCCAATATGATTTCAGTGCATAATTTGACCATCTCATCATGATTGTGCATTGCACCTTGTATTTGTGTTATTTATTTCGTTTCCGTTATTTTTGTGTTTCGTTAGATTCCGGAGTCGAGGTTTCACCACAATACCTCGACGATCAACACGCCCAGCACTATCAGCAAGGCAAGAACTAACCTAACCTTCTTGGCATCTAGCATCCAATTGTTTTACAAACTTATTTTATCCACCATAATATTGCATGCGATTCAAATGTCTCTTTTGATCAAGATTTGGAGTATCCTACAATGCATGTCTTCCCCGAACCATCACATGCTTCCCCTCCTATGAACCATAGGTTTGATGTGTTGGCCGGAGGCAAAGATATAATGGATATATTTATATGCTTAGCTATGCTAAGTCATGCTTAGTCGTATGCTAGTTATGTTCGTTGATTAATTCCATATTGATGATGTTGATGGAATGATTCGGGCGTGGTGGATATATGTGATGCTTAATTAAATTGCTAAGAAGGCTGGGATGAGTTGCCATCGGGGATGGTGTTTTGTCTCGTTCCTGCCCCTAGGTGCGAGTTCTTATCTCTTGAACCAAGATCTAGCGTGCTACCAACGGTGGGGGTATGTCGTGGTGGTTTGCACGGCATATCCATCAGAGATGGAAAAGATTATGGGGCAAGGCGGCGATGGCGTTCCGGCAGGATTGGGCACAAGCACGGCAAGAACACACGCGATGTACCCAGGTTCGGGGCCCTCTTGTGGAGGTAACACCCCTACGTCCTGCATGTCTGATGTATATCATGGCATAGATCTCGGGCTACATGGTTGCTCCTTGAGCTGTGTTTGTCTCTCTAGCTAGAGGAAGAAGAAGGGGTAGGTGGGGATGAGAAGAGCCTCCACCTCCCAAATATGCATCTAGGGTTTTCTTCTAAAAGTTGCCTCTCAAGGGCTCCCTGGTGCACCTTATAAAGGGGATGCCCAGGGGACAAAGGGGTGGCCCATTAGGCCCAGCTAGTACTAATCAGGGCAGCCTGCAGCCGGACGGGCAGCCTGCAGCCGGACGGGGCAGCCTGCAGCCTGCAGCCTGCAGAATTAAGGCAGCCAGCAGCCTGCCGACTGTCCGCTTGATCTTCATGGTTCGCCTTTCTTGCTCTTTTGTCGAGTCGTGGACTTTGGTATACCCGGGGGTCATTCCCCCGACACTAGCCCCCGAGATCGTGGAGTCTTGCTAGCTTGCTGGGAAGACTTCGCGATCTTCCCTTTAACTTGGTTGTTGTGGATGAGATGCTGGAGTCGGAGATGGAGCCGGCTGAAACTTGAAGTCGGGGCTAGAGTTAGCTGAAGTTGAAGTCCGTAGCCGGACGAAGTTGAAGCCTGCATCCGGACGAAGTCTGCAGCCGGACGGAGTTGAAGCCTGCAGCCGGACGAAGTCTGCAGCCGGACGGAGTCTACAGCCGGACGAAGTTGAAGCCTGCAGCTGGACGGAGTCTGCAGCCGGATGAAGTTGAAGCCTGCAGCCGGACGGGGCCTGCAGCCGGACGAAGTTGAAGCCTGCAGCCGGACGGAGTCTGCAGCCGGATGAAGTTGAAGCCTGCAGCCGGACGGAATCTGCATCCGGACGAAGTTGAAGCCTGCAGCCGGACGAAGTCTGCAGCCGGACGGAGTCTGCAGCCAGACGAAGTTGAAGCCTGCAGCCGGACGGAGTCTGCAGCCAGACGAAGTTGAAGCCTGCAGCCGGACGGAGTCTGCAGCCAGACGAAGTTGAAGCCTGCAGCCGGACGGAGTCTGTAGCCGGACGGAATCTGCATCCGGATGAAGTTTGTAGCCGGACGAAGTCTGTGGCCGGATAAACTTGAAGGCGGATGAAAATCCTTGAAGCCGGATGAAAAACCCTTGAAGCCGGATGAAAGTTGTGGCCAGATGAAAATCCTTGAAGCCGGATGAAAATCCTTGAAGCCGGATGAAAATCTTTAAATCCAGAGTAAAATTCCTGAAGCCGGATTAAAGTTGTGGCCAGATGAAAATCCTTAAAGCCGGATGAAAATAGTTGAAGCCGGATGAAAGTTGTGGCCAGATGAAAATCCTTGAAGCCGGATGAAAATCCTTGAAATTGAAGCCGGATAAAAATCCTTAAAGCCGGATGAAAGTTGTGGCCAGATGAAAATCCTTGAAGCCGGATGAAAATCCTTGAAATTGAAGCCGGATAAAAATCCTTGAAGCTGAACCGGGCCCTTGACCGGGGGTGTGAGTCCTCCGGGTCTGCGGCTGCGCAGGACCCGGGAATGCAATGCCGGCTGACGGCGTGGCAGCCCCGAGTCCGTGACTCGGGGTGATAGTCCTCCGGGTTGGCGTATGCGCAGGACCCGGGAATGCAATGCCGGTTGACGGCGTGGCAGCCCCCGAGTCCGTGACTCGGGGTGATAGTCCTCCGGGTCAGCGTGTGCGCATGACGCGGGAATGCAATGCCGGCTGACGGCGTGGCAGCCCCCGAGTCCGTGACTCGGGGTGATAGTCCTCCGGGTCGGCGTGTGCGCAGGACCCGGGAATGCAATGCCGGCTGACGGCGTGGCAGCCCCCGAGTCCGTGACTCGGGGTGATAGTCCTCCGGGTCGGCGTGTGCGCAGGACCCAGGAATGCAATGCCGGCTGACGGCGTGGCAGCCCCCGAGTCCGTGACTCGGGGTGATAGTCCTCCGGGTCGGCGTGTGCGCAGGACCCAGGAATGCAATGCCGGCTGATGGCGTGGCAGCCCCCGGGCTCTTGGCCGGGGTGATGGAATCCTCCGGGTCGGCGTATGCGCAGGACCCGGGAATGCAATGCCGGCTGACGGCGTGGCAAGCCCCCGAGTCCGTGACTCGGGGTGATAGTCCTCCGGGTGGGCGTGTCCGCAGGACCCGGGAATGCAATGCCGGCTGACGGCGTGGCAGCCCCCGAGTCCGTGACTCGGGGTGATAGTCCTCCGGGTCGGCGTGTGCGCAGGACCCGGGAATGCAATGCCGGCTGACGGCAATTGCGCTTCCGAGCTCCAAGTTGGGAGTGATGGCGATGATGATGTCGAGCCACCGAGCTTCGCGGTGTGGGCGATGGCGGTGGCGTGCTCCCGTAAACCCAGCTGCGGACGGAGCCGGTCGAAGGGGTGGTCAGCTGGAGGAGCCGGTTGGCTTGGAGACCCACTAGCCCCGAAGCTGTCGAGGTCGTTCGGCGTCAGCGGGAGGACCTCGGCAGGTTCATGCAAAAAACAGTCATCCAAGAGACGAAGTTAGTCATTAGATCTCAATATCCAAAATTTATGATGTTTGAATCCTTGGTTGGATTTCTATGCCAACTCGCTTTGGTCCAATCCATTAGATTATTCGTGTACACTTCACCATCCCGGCTTGTGCTCTTGCTGGCTGGTCGTCTGGCGATAATTTCCGTTGTTTTTCGTAGTCGAAGCAGAGGTACTGCAGCCGATCTGGTTCTAGCCATCCAGGCGACCAAACGAAAGCGTCCGAGTCTTGTCCCTGCCGGCCCGGATGCTGCCGGACTGGCAACCAAATGGCCGGGTTGGGCTCCAGCCGACCTGCTCCTTTTATTTTCTTCATTTCCTTTTTTACTAGCCGGCTGGCCGGCTCCTCTTTTTTCTTCTTTCTTTTCTTTTTTCTCCAGCTGTCTCTCTCTTCTGGTTCTCCTGGGCAGCCGGCCCGGCGGATGGCCGGCCCGAGTGGTGATGGCGCCATCCGGACAGGGCGGTGCAGCCGGCCACGGCCAGCCGGACGCGGCAGGCGGAAGCCAGGCGGAGCCGGAGCCGTGCACGGGGTGGAACCGGTCGTGACCAGAGGATGCGCGCGTTGCGGGCGCGGGGCAGGCGGATGACGAGGAGCGCGTGGCTGACGAGGGGAGCCGGGGCCGGAAGCGGTCAGCACGGCAGGCGGAGGCCGTCGGAGCGGAGGCGTAGGCGGACGTGGACGGAGCAGGAGGCGGCCGGTGCCGGAGGCGGCCGGAGCGGACGTGGATGGAGCAGGAGGCTGCCGGTGCCGGAGGCGGCCGGAGCGGACGGTGGCCGGCGCGGACGTGGGCCGCCTGTGTGGAGGCAGAGCGGGCCGGGGCAGAGCAGCCGGGCGGGTCCACGCGGACGAAGCGACCGGCACGGCGCGAGGTAGCGCAGCCGGCCATGGCGTCGGGCGGGTGGAGCGGAGCCGGACGCGGCCGGCTAGCCCCCGGGAACCGGCGGAGGCGAAGCGGCCGGCACGGAGGACGCTGGGCGCGGAGTTGGCCAGCGGGGGTGCGCAGGCGGAGAAGAGGCGCGGAGGCCATAGGAGCGCGGGCGAAGGAGCTGCCGCGGAGGCCGCGTGCGGGCGGCGGCGGAAGCCGGGCGCAGCAACAAGCGGGTGAAGGCAACGGAGGAGTGGAGGTCGACGAGGCGAGGCGCGGGGTTGAGCATGCGGGCGGGCACAGCAGCGTGGCACTCGTGCAGATGTTGGCGCACGCAGGAGGATGTCGTGCACGGGCGCGGAGGAGTCCGTGCGTAGGTCGGAGGCGGACGAGCGCGGGCGAGGTCGGCGGAGCGCTGGAGCTCGGGACGGCGCAGCCTCGCGCGGGAGCAGAGGAGGCCGAGCTGAGCAGCACGGGGGAGATGCGGGCGTCGAAGACGATGCGGAAGAACTCGAGCGGAGGAGGCCCGACGCGGTGAAGAGCTTGGCGCTGGAGGTGTCGAGCTGCCGCTGGAGTCAACTCTCCAGCATTGATCCCAAAATGCCTTCCCAGATCCAGATCGAGGGAGTGCGTCCACGGCCAGACGAAGGTGTTGTGGATGCGAGTACAGGAGCCACGTCAACGCCGTGCCCCGAGCCTTTCCGGGAGAGAGCTTGGTTGACACCGACGAGGATAACGATGAAGATTGGTCCCGCCGAGAACGGGACTCCGGTCGCCGCTAGCCCCACGGTGGGCGCCAAATGTCGTGGTGGGTTGCACGGCATATCCATCAGAGATGGAAAAGATTATGGGGCAAGGCGGCGATGGCGTTCCGGCGGGATTGGGCACAAGCACGGCAAGAACACACGTGATGTACCCAGGTTCGGGGCCCTCTTGTGGAGGTAACACCCCTACGTCCTGCATGTCTGATGTATATCATGGCATAGATCTCGGGCTACATGGTTGCTCCTTGAGTTGTGTTTGTCTCTCTAGCTAGAGGAAGAAGAAGGGGTAGGTGGGGATGAGAAGAGCCTCCATCTCCCAAATATGCATCTAGGGTTTCTTCTAAAAGTTGCCTCTCAAGGGCTCCCTGGTGCACCTTATAAAGGGGATGCCCAGGGGACAAAGGGGTGGCCCATTAGGCCCAGCTAGTACTAATCAGGGCAGCCTGCAGCCTGCAGCCGGACGGGCAACCTGCAGCCTGCAGCCGGACGGGGCAGCCTGCAGCCTGCAGCCGGACGGGGCAGCCTGCAGCCTGCAGCCGGACTGGGCAGCCTGCAGCCTGCAGACTTAAGGCAGCCAGCAGCGTGCCGACTGTCCGCTTGATCTTCGTGGTTTGCTTTTCTTGCTCTTTTGTCGAGTCGTGGACTTTGGTATACCCGGGGGTCATTCCCCCGATAGGGTATGGGCCCCTTACTAACTGAATAACTTGTGACAGGGGCAATTCTTCTGCGAGGCCCGTGTCCTGACTCCGGATGGAGACGGTGTCCAGCACCAGAGTGTCGGTGTGGGCATGACCGTGGAGCAGGCTGTTCAGGAGGCTGCGTTCAACGGCCTCTCCGTGTACCGCGGAGACTGTGACTACTTAGACAACCCGATGTCTGATTTTTACCACTTTCCTGCTGCTGAGGCCGGTCAGGAGGGCTGCTATGTTGCTAGGTACTCAGACCCAGCGACCGAGCCAGATCACGGTCACCGAGGTCTTATCGAGATGGTTAGGGCATTGGACCTTCGTGCCCGTCAGTGGTACCTATACACGGTGGCTGCTCGTGATAGTCACCGGAGCACTCTGATGGCCTTGGAGCCCTATGTCCGTGGCGGGATACTTTCCCCAGATCTCCTCTCGCCGCTACCGATGGAGCTGCCCAACTACATGAGCAGCCCGAGAGTGGGTGGCACCATTCCGCCACGTGGACCTGCTCGAGACACCGATGGCGACGTCCACACGCCGCCTTATGATCGCCAACCAGCGAGTGCCCGCCGTTTCTACACTCGCTCTGTGCGTCTCTCGGTAAGTGCCCAGTACTTATAGTAGACCGGTATCTACGGGTACCTTGTATCATATCCTTGCGTTCCTGCATGATGAGCAAGATACACCCTATCTGTATTGGTTGCCTTTCGAGTTCTAATTGTTGTATCGCACTAAAAGACTTGTATCATCAGTAATTTCCATTCGTGTAATGCAGACTAAGGCCTTTGTAAGCTAGTATCTGAACCACATAATGGGTTTTATTCCGACTGGCTTGTGTGTCATGTACAAATTGTTTCCCCTGCCATGTTGATGTGATGATACCTGTCTTTCTTGTTCAATCCTGATAAATTGTCGCCATTCATATTCGCTTGTTCGGGTCTAAGCGCTCACTTGATTCCATCCATTCTCGGAGAGAGATACTAACTGTGTCCTTGTTCATATCTCCAGAATGGCTCCTACCCGTCGTGGTGAACAAAGCAATCCTGATCCACCACCGCCACCCACTATGGCGGAGGTTTTGATGATCATCGAAGAGGGCCGCATGCGCAACGAGAATCTGCTCGCGTAGTTAGTGCAGCAGGGTGCACGCAGGAACACTGAATGCAACCACCTTACTGAATTCCTGAAGTCCCAGCCTCCCACTTTCGCTTATGCTAAGGAGCCACTGGATGCTGATGATTGGCTTTGTGCTCTTGAGCACAAGTTCACTGCATTGCATGTTCCGGCGGCGGAACAAGTGAACTTTGCCACCTACCTGCTGACTGGAGCCGCAGGGTCCTGGTGGGAAAGCCATGTTTTCCACGGCTACGGCTGGCCATACCTTCACTTGGACTGAATTCCGCACTGCCTTCCGTGCGACTTACATTCCCCAGCCAATCATGGACCTGAAAAGGAGGGAGTTCCTGGAGCTGACCCAGGGACGCATGGACGTCCAAACTTATGGGCGTGAGTTCAACCACCTCTCTCATTACGCCCCCCGGGACGTGACCAATGATGAAGACAAGTAGTATCTGTTCCCCAAGGGACTGACTCCGCGACTCCGTCATGAGCTGCTGCCCTTCAAGTTCCAGTCTTACCAGGAGCTGTACAACCTTGCTCTCACTCTGGAGCAAGGTAGGAAGGAACTGGAGGTTTCCAAGAGGCCTTCGCAGGGGGATCACCAAGGCTCCTCTTCTTCTGAGGGCAAGAAGCGTCGGGTATTCGTGCCCTACAGCGCTGTGCCTATGGCGCCCTTCGCGCCAAAGTCTCCAGGGTACAAGCCACCCCCGCCTCGCCCAGCTACCTCGACCTTGGGTGCGGCTGGAGGTGGTTTCCGCCCTCAGCTGCCTGCAACCGCCGAGNCCAGGACGCATGGACGTCCAAGCCTATGGGCGTGAGTTCAACAATCTCTCTCGTTACGCCCCCCGGGACGTGATCAATGATAGACAAGCAGTATCTGTTCCGCAAGGGACTAACTCCGCGACTCCGTCATGAATTGTTCCCTTCAAGTTCCAGTCTTACCAGGAGCTGTACAACCTTGCTCTCACTCTGGAGCAGGGTAGGAAGGAACTGGATTTCCAAGAGGCCTTCGCAGGGGGACCACCAGAGCTCCTCTTCTTCTGAGGGCAGAAGCCGGGTTATTTATGCCCTACAGCGCTGTGCCTAAGGCACCCTTCGCGCCAAAGCCTACCGGGTTCAGGCCACCTCCGCCTCGCCCAGCTACTTCGACCTTGGGTGCGGCTGGAAGTGGTTTCCGCCCTTAGCCTGCCGCGCGAGGCTCACCTGCTACAGCTGTGGCCAGCCCGGTCACTACTCAAGGGATGCCTGGGAAGGCACCTGCTACCGCAACACCTGTGCCAGCACCCTCTACACCCGCAGCCAAGGCTGTGACTACTAGCCGTGGCCGCCTGAACCACCTCTCTGCCGAAGAAGCTGAAGAGGACCCCGGTGTTCTCATGGGTACGCTTCGAATTAATGATCATCCAGCTTCAGTCTTGTTTGACTCTGGAGCATCGCATTCATTCATGTCCATAGCATATGCACACAACCATCAGATACCGTTCGTGAACATGGACAACCCTCTAGTGGTTAAAACACCAGGTTCTAGTTGGCGAACTGACTGGATAGCTCCAGACGTCCAGATTACTATAGGCTATTGGTCTTTCCCTTTCCAGCTGATAGCCCTGAAGGCAGATGGTATAGATGTCATTTTAAGTATGGACTGGCTAGTCAAATATCATGCTAACTTGAATTGTGCTGCCAAGTCGGTCACAGTGGTCCACCCAACTGTCGGGCTAGTAAGTTACTGGTCCCCTTCGTCCGCAACCCCATCCGCTGCCAACCCTCTATCCCCGGAAATCAGCCTATGTTTCTTGGAAGGCACCACACCGCCTGAAATGCATGAGGTTGCCGTGGTGTGTGACTTCCCTGATGTCTTTCCGGAGGAGTTACCTGGCATGCCACCTGATCGAAGTGTGGAATTTGTTATTGAATTGGTTCCGGAAACTGCCCCAATTTCCAAAAGGCCCTACCGTATGCCAACGGAAGAGCTAACTGAACTAAAGAAGCAACTTGATGACTGCTAGAAAAGGAATTCATCCGTCCGAGTAGCTCACCTTGGGGCTGCCCAGTCATCTTTGTCAAGAAGAGGGATACGAATGTTCCTCGCTTGGTTGTTGATTACCGCCCTCTGAATGCGGTGACCATCAAGAACAAATATCCCATTCCCGAATGAATGACCTGTTCGATCAGCTAGCTGGTGCAAAGGTATTCTCCAAGATGGATTGAGGTCAGGCTACCATCAGATAAAAATCAGAAAGGAGGGATATTCCAAAGACGGCTTTCACTACCCGTTATGGGTTATATGAGTACACCGTCATGCTTTCGGCCTCACAAATGCTCCGGCTACATTCATGAGGCTGATGAACTCCATCTTCCACGAGTATCTCGACAAGTTCGTCATAATTTACATTGATGACATCCTTGTCTACTCCAAAACCGAAGAAGAACATGCTGAGCATCTTCGGCTAGTTCTGACCAAGCTTCATGATCATCGTCTCTATGCCAAGTTCTCCAAGTGCGAGTTTTGGCTACAGGAGCTCATCTCCTTGGTCATGTGGTGTCAGCTGCTGGAGTAGCGGTTATACCTGACAAGATTCAGGCAATCCTGGATTGGCCAACTCCCAAGTCCGTCAATGATATCCGAAGCTTCCTTGGGTTGGCGGGTTATTACCGCCGATTCATCGAGGGCTTTCCAAAATAGCCAAAGCCTTGACTGACCTACTCAAGAAGAACAAACAGTTTGTGTGGTCAGACAAAGCTGAAGAGAGTTTCCAAACTCTCAAGGTCAAGCTCACTACCACACCGGTGCTTGTCCTTCCAGACACCGCCAAAGACTTTGTCGTCTATTGTGATGCATCACTCCAAGGCTTGGGCTGTATTTTGATGCAAGAAGGCCATGTCGTAGCCTATGCCTCCCGCCAGCTCAAACCGCATGAACTCAACTATCCAACCCATGATCTAGAGCTTGCTGTCGTGGTTCATGCTCTGAAGCAATGGAGACCCTACCTATTGGGCAACCATTGCGAGATCTTCTCGGATCATCAAAGTCTGAAGTATCTCTTCACCCAGCCCGATCTGAATCTCCGACAGAGAAGATGGTTGGAGTTGATCAAGACTATGATGTGACCCTCAATTACCAGCCTGGCAAGGCAAATGTGGTTGCCGATGCGCTGAGTCGCAAGTCTTATTGCAACACCCTAATGGTTGAGCGAGCTCAGCCCGCTCTTCATGAAGAATTCGCACGTTTGAATCTGGAGATGGTTCCCTCCGGATATTTGGCCAACTTAGAGATCAAATCCACCCTTGAAGATGAGATCAAGGCAGCCCAGCAGCAGGATGCTGAGATCCTAGAAATCAAAGAGAAAATAGCTAGTGGGAAGGCTAACTGTTTTTCTGTTGATGACAACGGTGTCGTCTACTTTGGTAACCGTCTGGTGGTGCCCAAGAGTGGAAACACAAAAGAGTTGATCCTCTCAGAAGCTTATGAGTCACCCATCTCTATTCATCCGGGTAGCACAAAAATGTACCAAGATCTTCGCCCTCAATTCTGGTGGTCTTGCATGAAGCGCGAGATCGCCGAGTATGTTGCAGAATGCAACGTCTGTCGCCGGGTGAAAGCGGAACATCAAAGGCCAGCTGGTACTCTCCGCCCTATAGCCATTCCCGAATGGAAGTGGGATGAAGTTGGTATGGACTTCATTACCGGATTCCCAAGGTCTCAAAAAGGAAATAATGCTATCTGGGTCATCATCGACCGTTTGTCAAAGGTCGCCCACTTCCTTCCGGTCTGTGATGATATTCGAGCAAGCCAACTTGCTGACTTGTATATGGCCCGTATTGTTCCTTTGCATGGGGTTCCACTGAGGATTATCTCAGACCGTGGTAGTCTGTTTGTGTCCAAATTCTGGCAAAGCTTCCAAGAGGCTCTGGGAATCCGCCTCAACTTCAGCACCGCCTATCACCCTCAAACCGATGGCCAAACTGAAAGGGTGAACCAAGTTCTTGAGGATATGCTTCGGGCTTGTGTTATCTCCTTCGGCAAGGGTTGGGAAAAATACCTTCCCCTCGCCGAGTTCTCCTACAACAATAGCTACCAAGCCAGTTTGCAAATGGCTCCCTTTGAGGTCCTTTATGGGAGAAAATGCTGAACTCCTCTCAATTGGTCTGAAACCGGAGAGAGGTCACTCTTCGGTCCTGATGTGATCAATGAGGCAGAAGAAAAGGTCCGTGTCATTCGAGCCAATCTGAAGATTGCTCAGTCCAGGCAGAATAGCTATTATGATAAGCATCATCAGGAGGTTCACTATGAAATTGGTGACAAAGCCTATCTTCGAGTCTCTCCCCTCCGAGACGTTCGTCGTTTCGGGATCAAGGGAAAACTGACACCTCGTTTTGTTGGTCCTTTCACTGTCCTGGGTAAGCGAGGTGATCTCTCCTATCAGCTCGAGCTCCCAGAGAATTTCCCGGATGTGCATGATGTGTTCCATGTCTCTCAACTCCGTCGTTGCTTCAAAGATCCTATTCGTGGGGTTAATCATGAAGAGTTGGACATTCAGGAGGATCTGACTTACCGTGAGCATCATGTCCGCATCTTGGATGAAGCGGAAAGGAAGACTCGTAATAAATCCATCAAGTTCCTCAAAATCCAGTGGTCTAACCATTCTGAAGACGAAGCAACCTGGGAACGTGAAACTAGTCTTCGTCAGGAATACCCCGCCTTCTTCACTCAAGCCTAGAATCTCGGGACGAGATTCCTGTAAGGGGGGTAGAGTTGTAACAGCCCTACTTTTGGTACCTGAAAATATGAGTAAAATTTTCACTTTTTGCATCTCATTTGCATCATAGCATCCCTCATTCATATTTGCTTCACATGAAATAAAGGAGCAACAATTAAGAAACCAAATATGATGATGTGAATGGTGAAAAAACTCTCAATTTAATTTCTCATATTTGTCCAGGAAGTTCCAACAACTACAAATATAATTGTTGCCAAATTTAATGCAATGGCAAATGCAAATCTTTACTATTAAATTGGGATTAGTGAGTGCCTGGCGTCACACACATGGGCTGGTGTGGCTAATTTTTTCTGAATTCGATTCGCAAGTGTTATCTACATGGGCCGGCCCAACTAAGAGATTCATCGCCAGTCCGTGTAATCCATATACGCCTGAGGAACCCAATCGATTCGCTGGGTGTTTTCCGGCACGCCTCCTTATTTAACACGGATTGGTTTAAAAAAAAAATCCAAGACGAACTCTGCTCACAACGAATCAATCAGAGCCAGCTCAAAAAAAAAAAACCCCGGAGAGAATCAATTAGAGTTGGGTCGCCTGAGCCGCGTCCGACGGCGGTGAGGAAGACAGAGCCAGGCGAGCTCAGTTGGTCGCGGAGGGAATCCAAGTCTAGAGGGGAGCCGCACAAGGATGCAACCGTAATTCCTGGACGGCGCGCGAGTTGTAGAGCAATCTAAGAGACGGCTGTCTACGACCACCCGGGGCGGTGGCGGGCGGCACTAGGCGCGGGACCGGCAGAGCGAACGAAGGAGAGGTGCCGCAGAAGTGGCGCTGCCAGGGGCGGCCGCCGCGCAGAGCTCGTGTCTGTCCGAAGCGTCCCAGTCGAGGTCGTACACCCATCTGAGTTCGTCCGTGTCCGGCGTCCCCGTCGACCACGCTGTTGAACAGAGGCAGAGAAGGCTTATCCAAATCGCGAGCTGAGCGCATGCTTATAATCCAAAGCTACAAATCTGTAAGGGTAACAGCGCAGTGCAGCAGCATCGATCATAGTGGGCATGGATGGATCACAAGAAAACCGTAACCATCTCTCTACTCGTTCCTTTTAAAATCTCTTTTCCGTCCGTCGGCGCTGATGCATGTTTGATGTTGTTTCTGTTTTCTCCCTAACGTTGAATATACTATACTGAAGTTGAACGTCACACGTTTCAGTAATTGTTCAACTTTAAAACATGTAATTTTGGACAAACAATATATTATAAATCATTGAATGAGTATATTCGTGTGTCATACTCAAACGTGTGATGTATATTTTATTTTTTTACATGTGATCGGTATGTTACTTATACTTGAAAAATACATTATGGCTCGCTGCATTTCTGCCGCCTCGCCACTTGTAAGTTCTCGCCTACTCTGTATGCCGCAGCGCTGCTCTTTTATTGAATAGACTCTCGCCTACTCTGTGCCTCAACATTCCCCTGGGCGTAGTCGCTGGTCGCATAAAAAAAACATAATGCGCTCATATTTGTGATGTATGTCGTTCCATGCACGCAACAGATGACACATCACGTGCCACCTGATCCATATGTTTGAGAAACAGCCACCTGCTTGACCAAGAGGCACTAAGTGGATTCCCTGAATCTTGTAATATTTTTTACAAAGTAATACTTTAGATCAGCTTTTGTAATGTTATTTTTCTTGTTTAGTAGGCCGTAGCGAAGCACGGGCAATGTGCTAGTATTTGAATAAAGCCCTAAAATGCAAGAGAGCAAATTCTGAAATGTTACCACATGAAATGTTTTCCAAATGGTCTACAAATTTTACCACAGGTTCCAAATAATATATATTGGCTCTGTGAATTTTTCCAGAATTTTTAAAATTAGTTAAGGGCCTGAATTAAGTGTCTAAACCCTACTGGAATTTTGGAAAAAAAGGAAAATACAAAAATCCCTTACAGGTGGGCCCTACCTGTCAGCACCATCTTCAAGTGTGGCGACAGGGGGAGCACTGCCGCCACGAGCGCCTTGCCGCCGTGGCCTCCACCGCGCTCCTCCTCGCGCCCTGGCCCCCCCAGAAGGACCCCCTCGACGTGCTGCTCCTCCTCCCCCTCCTCTTCCCCCTTGCAGCAAACCCTAGCCGCGCCGCCATGCCCGTGACCTGAGCTGGATGCCGCCGTCGCATCGCCGTCGACCGGAGCCTCCCCGAGACCAGCTGAGTATGCCATCGTCTTCGCCTCGTCGTCTTCGTCCTTCGGTTAGGAGCAATCGGAGCTTGGAGCCCCGGATCGACGCCGTCGTCTTCTTCCTCTCCGGCTCTACCGCCGCTGTCTTCCATGAGTCGCCGCCGTCCCCTTCCCTCTCCGGCCTCGCCGTCAGCACCACCGGACTCAGGGTGAGCAGGCGACTCTCCCGGACCTCCCCGTCCTCTTCTTCTCCCCCTAGATCCTTGTGTCCGTGCTAGTCGCCGTTGGCCGCCGCCTGTCTCCGTCGTGCACGTCGTTCCGGCGACCGTCACGTGGCGGCGCCGCCCGTTCTGGGCTTCCCGTAGAAGGGCGCATCTAGCACGCCCCGTAGCTAGACCGTACGCGTCCTCTGGCGACGGATCCGTCCTCGCCGTTGCCGCCGGTCACCGCCGCGCGATGCCGGTCGTGGCATCCCCGCGCCCAGGTCAAACCGCCCGTGGGCCGCCCCGCCAGGTGGACGCCAGCGTGGCATGGGCCCGGATAGTCAGCCACGGTGGCTAGCACAGCCCGGGTGCAAAACGGTTCGGCCTTTTTCTAGATTTTCTTTAAATAGACAGAAAAAGAATTTGAACTTTAAAATTACATAACTTTTGAACCACAAATCAGAAAAATGCAAATAATATACCAAAATGCTCAGAAAGAAAATATCTATCTGTTAGTGCCCTTGGTAGAATTAAATGGCCAAAATAATTTGCCTTTATTTAATAAAAACAGAGATGGCAGATTTAATTCAAATTTTGGAAATTGCATAACTTGAGTTCTACTCATCAAAAAATTATGAATAAGCTCTCAAAATGTTTAGTGAACAATGATCTACAAGTTTATGTAAATTTAGAGAATTTTAGATTTAATATTGGTGCTGTTTAATAAAAATAAATAAAATGGCAGAATTAAATCAATTATTAAAAATATCATAACTTGATGAATATTAATTCAAAAATTGCAAATGATATACCAAAATGACCAGCAAAACAAATGCTATCTAGCCATGTTAATTTCACAGTATGAAAATAACTTTTACTTTGATGTCATTTTCGAATTGGTTAAAATGATTTAAATTGCATAACCGTTTAAATCACCATTTCTTCATCGTTAATCGCAAAATTGCAAACGAAGTACCAAAATGATCAGTAGGACAATATCTATCTAATAATGTCATTTTCATGCATTTAGGACCCATAATTCAGTACTGGAAATTTTGGATAATAATGCAATTCACTAAGTTAAATATGGAGTTTTGACCCGTTAATTGCGATATTTAATTTAGGGGTTCCATTTAACTTGTGGGACATGCCCAATATGATTTCAGTGCATAATTTTACCATCTCATCATGATTGTGCATTGCACCTTGTATTCGTGTTATTTATTTCGTTTTTCTGTATTGTTTGTGTATCGGTAGATTCAAGAGTCGAGGTTCCACCACAATACCTCGACGATCCATGCGACCAGTACTACCAGCAAGGCAAGATCTAACCTAACCTTCGATTAGTAAAAGTATTTTCCCCACTATAATATTGCATTCGATTCTAGAAACAAGTTTTGTTCAGTGGATAGAGAATCCTATAACTTGCATGCTCCCTGAACCATTATCTGTTTCCCTTCCTATTAACCATAGGTTGAGGTGTTGGCCTGAGATAATTAATATCAGTTGTATGTTATGCTTAGATATGGTTAGCCATGCGTAGTCGAATGCTTAAGTTGTCCATTGATTATTTCCATACATGTGAAGTTGATGGAATGTTCGGACAGTGGTGGAAACTTGTGTTAATAAATAATTGCTAAGAAGGCTGGGATGAGTTGCCATCGGGGATGGTGTTTTGTCTCGTTCCTGCCCCTAGGTGCGAGTTCTTTACCTCTTGAACCAAGACTAGCGTGCTACCAACGGTGGGGGTATGGGCCCCTTACTAACTGAATAACTTGTGTGGGCGTATCCAAGGGTCCTCTAGTTTGCGCTTTCCATTTGCGAGTGTGTGGTCGATGATGATGGTGATGATGATGATGACGTGATGACGATGGTGGTGATAGGAGTGGCGATGGGGGAGGGTGTTGAAATAGGCACTGAACTTGTCTCGTCGTCACGATGACCCTTGGATAGTCTCATGCGAGGTAAAGGTTTAACCGCGCCCGCCCTGCCGGCTTTCCCCGGAAGAGAGCTAATTGTACAGGAAAGGGGTCGGACGGTACCAATGGATAAAAATAGTACACCCCTGCAGGGTTTAATCTTTTCGAAAAGCCGTGTCCGCGGTTATGGACGACTTGGGAATAGACGATAAGATCATAGAAAACCTGAACTTAATTGATATGGCAGCTAGAGGTTGCATAATCAACGTGTGGTAAAGGTTCATTTCCTCGAGGGTGATTCGAGGGAGTGCCTTGGTGGATATGAGTGGTGAATGATGGTTACTACTGGTGCAAGGTGACCCGAAGAAAGAAAATTTCACTATCTTATCCCCTTTGAGAAAACCTTCTGAGTAGTCGGTGCCATGAGTCCTAGTGTTAATCGGAAGGAAAAAACTAGCTTTCTGCAAAACAAACTACTTACAGCTTTGAAGCCAAACAGCATCGGGCCTATATCGCCCTACTAATTCTTGCGAGTACGTCGTACTCAGCCTTGCTTTGTTGATTATTATTTGTTTCAGAGGAGGACGCCACCGGACTGGAAGGTGGGTTCTTTATCGACATCGATGAGTAGTCTGGGGTTCCCAGGTGGCAGTTTGGGACGTCTCGGAACAGGCTGGCTGGGATATGTTATTGTAGGCCTCTTAGGCCATAATTTGGATCTTGTTGTTAGACAACTATATTTGCTTCCGCTTGATATAATGATGGGTCTGTGACCTCTGATTGTGACATTTGCTATCTTTCTCATATATGAGTTGAACTATGATCTCTTGTGTCGTAGAGTCTGTGATGTGCCAGTTGTTCCACAGTCTTGGTCTCTTTACTATACGTGAAAGCGATGTCTGAGCTTATGGCATGATCGAGGTGTTGTGTGCCGATGATCCATTCCGAGCACACCTGCCAATGAGTTTTGGCCTGGGATTGGTAAACCCAGTAACCCTCGATTGTGTAGCATGACCGGTTACACAACGTTTCACTGTATAGTTCTGGGGTCGGGGCGCTACAGAAGGAAGCAAGCAAACGGAGGCCGGAGGGGCGAAAGAGGGTGCCCCACGCGGCCAGGTACAGGGGCCGTGTGGGCCCACCTCTTTTGGCCCTCGTGCCCCCGTTTGCGACGATCCTTCTTCCTGAAGCTTCCTCGTGACCTAAAAACGCCTATATAAAGAGCCCCCCGACGTTTTTCGGAGAGAGAGCCGCCACACGAGAGAAACAAGAAACAGAGATCAGGAGGCTGCAGATTGGAGGGGGAAACTCCGGCGGAGCGCTGTCGGAGAGGTCTCCTTCTTCTCCATCGACATATCCACCGTCTCCATGATGAAGAGGGAGTAGTCCACCTCTGGACTATGGGTTTGTGGCAGTAGCATATGTATCTCTCTCTCTCTCTTGAGCTTCACTAATTAGCACCGTATGAGCTGCTGAACATGATTACGGTCATCGTTGTATTACCTTTGTGGTGGATCTTTTTATGAGTTAATATATGTTGAGATTGCAATGTTTATTTCAGTTATAAAAGTAGATGCATATTATGTACACCGTTCTTGTATCCTTGTTTTGATCAAGCATGTTTATGAGAGCGTGTGAGGGGGAACGTGTGCATTAGTTGGAGTAACGGGGGTGGTGATGTGATAAGCTGACAAGTTAATATCGCGATCCATTGGGTGTTTACCTTACTTTGTTGCCTCACTAGGGATAAACCAAAATACCATGTTGGAAGGTATGAGGAGTGACAAGCCTCTACCTACGACTAGATCCAGCATGTTCTTATTTTCACTTCATGTCATTAATCTTAAGGCTATACTCTGAGTCATCTTAATTACTGAGGTGTTATGATTTAGTTCCCATCTTGGTGGAGTATAAGTGAGACTAATAATCAAAAGGTCTCTATGTTAGGACGTGATGCCTATATAATTAGTAACATGTCATTAAACTTGTTTGCAATCTCATATGTTAATCCTATGTCTACTTATTTGCCACACTATATTAAAGAGAGAGTGCATGTGTGAAACCATGAACCCCGGTCCATTTTTAATCATAAGAAACAACTTTCCAACCACTTTTAAGCATTTTCTACATTCAGCCATTTTAAAATCAGAAAATACAAAAACACTTTTATTCATTGCATACACATATAAAAACCCCAAAAATATCATCCATCATCATTACTATCATCCTTGCATTACCACTTACCACCATTGCATATTTATTTACTGTTTTGCATTCATTATTATCTTAATATCATTCTCACACCTTGTGCTTGACAACCACTTAGTGAGGTTGAGGGCACAAAGCAATCTACTTTGTTTGCAGGAAATCTAGAGAAGGACAAGGAGATAAAATCCCCACTACTGATTCCCCGAGAGTTCGATATTAAACCCTCGAGTCACCCTCGTGGGGAAAAAACTTCCACTTCTACATACTCTGCACTTGGAGGCTCAACCTATCCCATATATTATTTTTCTTTCAGGGTATCAAGAGTGCTTGTTGGCATAGTTGAGGGAGAAACACTCTCATCAATTCCGTCATCATGTATTCACCACCACGATCAGTTCTAAGTACCTTAATCTTCTTATTCAGTTGATTCTCTACTTCAGCTTTAATATCTTGAACATATCAAAACCTTCCGACTTATGCTTAATGAAATAAACATAGCTGTATCTTGAGTAATCATCTATAAATGAAATATAGTAGAGTTTCTGTCCTATTGTAGGTGTAGACATTTCCCCACAAATATCTGAATGAATTATTGCTAGTGGTTCACTCGACCTTGACGCCTTGGGAAAAGGCGCCCTAGTCATCTTTCCTACAACACAAGCCTCACAAATGCCATAGTTTTCCCACTTAAATTGCAAAATTCCAGAACTAATTAACTTTTTAATTCTGTTCTTTGAGATATGACCAAGACGAAGATGCGAAAGGTATGACTCTGAACAATTATTTTCACCATTTATGTTCCTCACTACGGAGTTTTGTTCAGTGACCATGCAATCCATTTTATCAATATCTAGGAAATCTTCAATATAATAGAGACCATCAAATCTATTTCCTGATTGAACTAAATTTCCGCTGATCAGTATTTTAACTTTGGCATCTCCAAATAAAACCTTAAAACCAATTGATTCCAGTCTAGAAACAGAGATACGATTCTTTCTCATGCTAGGGAAATAAACCGTGTCTTTCAAAATTAATTTTCCTCCTTTTGGGAGTTTGAGAACATAATCACCTATACCCAGTATATCAGCTTTTGCAGTTGTTCCTAGATAAATAAATCTAGGTCCTTTCGGTATAGGTGTTAAAGAAGTGAAACAAGCCCTATTCCTCGCAATATGTGAAGTGGAACCAGAGCCTACTACCATATGATCCGAAGCAGAAGTAGTAAACAAAGATTCAGAACATATGAATAAATCACACGTACCATCAGGGGAAGAATGATCCTTCTTCCCATCATGACGCTTGTCCCGATGATGCTTCTTAGGCTTGTCATGTGGCTTGTATGACTTCCTCTTCTTTGGGCAATCTTTGCGAAAATGTCCATGCTCTCCACAACCATGACACCTGAAATTTCTCATGTCAAAATCAGAGTTTGTTCCTTTAGTAGCATGATCACCCCTGCTCCTTTTCCTGTTGATTTTGTCCCTTAGATCACCACCTTTATGCCTTTTCTACTAGTGCCTCCTTTCTTCACCAAGGTGTAACTCTTGATGATGTCAGTGTTTATCCTTCCCCTGTGAAGACTTCCTATCTTCTTCCATGAGCAGATGAGACGTCAAATTGCGCATGTTAATTGATCTTTCAGAATGGCAAAAGGACATCTTGAATTGTTCCCAAGTGTGCGGCAGTGAGTTTAGTGCAATCATAACTTGTACTTCTTCAGAGAAAGGGTATCCAATTCTCAATTCCTCATTCAACACGCACAACTTGTTTAAGTGTTCATTAACAGACCCACTTTCTGTCATCTTTGTATTCAGAACTTTGTTGACCAAACTTAGAACCCTTACCAAAGAGACTTCACCAAAATCCTGCTCCAATCTGCCCATAATTTTGTATGCAGTTTTCTCAAATTCATATTCACTAGCCAAAGAATCAGTCATTGGGCCAAGTATGAACATCCTAGCCCTTTTATTGTCCTTTGTCCACTCTGTCATCTCTTCCTGATATTCTTCCTTCGCATCATTATCTGCATCCTTGGCTGGTTTCTCAGCTTCAGGCTTTCCATCAATATAATCAATATTTTCAGCAGTCAACAAGAACAGGAGCTTCCTCTTCCAAATAGTAAAATTTGTTCCATCCAATTTGTACGATCTAATCAACTCAGCAAAAACGCTATTGGAAGCCATTGGAGAGTATGTCCTGATGTCGATGAACCCAAACAGCAGCAAATCCCTAAGTAGATTACCTCAAAGCAGTAGGAGCAAGGAGCGTTAGATTGCAGAACTCGGTGGCCTGGATTTGTTCTTCAGATTCCAAGTAACCAGCTTGTTGGAGACGGGAGTACAGAGGCAGCTTGCAGACGATGGGGCTGGCCGGCGACCTTCAGATCGTGGGGATTGGCGAGGGTGCAGCTGCGGGCGGAGGGCGGCGAGCTTCCAAGGGAAACGTCGGGGCGGTGATCTTCCGAGGGGAACATCGGGGCGGACCAGCGGTGGACTTGAGTGGCGGCGAGTTCATGTCAGCGATGGTTCTGGGAGTCAACGGCGACTCGGCAAGATCGGAAACAATCGATCGACCTCGTATCGAGCGAGACGGAGCGGAACACGCACTTGTGAGCAATGCGCCATGATCATATTATTATTTCCAATGATCATGCAGGTCGTCATTAGGCTGTAATCTAACCATGACCTACAGTTCCTTTCAATTACCAACGTACCCGGGTAGTCTTTCCAATATACAGCGACTATGTATAGGGCGCCCTAAATTTGGCATAATCATAGGGCATGAGGACAAATTTTGTCGGACACGACTTGGGAGCGCACATGTCTGTTATAGAAAGTTTTCAACCCACCTGATCTGACGTGTCAAAAACGGAAAGGAATCTTGGAAGCGCACACCATCAGAATGTCCACTTCTTCTTCGGTACACAAACCCACTTCATCTTCCGTACAAAAGCCCAAGCCTAGTCTAAAATTCAAAAAAATGCATAACTTTCAAACCAAGCGTCCAAATCAAAAACAATTTTTATCGTGGTGCTCCTCGCGACAAGATCTACAAAACTAGATCCCCCATGGACACGTTTCGATAATTATTTTCAAAAAGCAACTTTTTGTCACGGGAAAGCAAGTTCATAGTAAAAACATGCTTTTCTATCTAGAAGTTGCTTTTAGAAAATATTTATCAGAATATATCAGTAAAGATATTGTTTTGAACGTCTACTGCAAATGAGCATAATTTTCTGTCATAAACCAATAAGTTGGCCATTGATTGGATTGAAAAATGTCCCCCACTCATCCTCACTATTTTTTTCTTGTTTGTAAGGGAAAAGGCAAATTTATCATACAAACTTGCTTTTCTGTTATAAAAGTTGCGTATAGAAATTAGAACATGTGGTAGTACTATGCATGCCGATAGACAACATTTTTGTATAGGCATGATTTTCTCTTATAAAATTGTAACGTTGGCATTGTTTGGATTGAAAAGAAGGCTCGAGCCACCACATTTTTTTCATGTTTATGAGAGAAAAAGCAATATTTGTGCTAGAAAAAGCATGTATCGACCACAAAATTGTTTAACTGGGATGAAAAACAACATTGTAGTAGAAGCATGATTTTCTCTTATAAATCTAGTTTATAGTACAAAGTTGTTTTTTCGTACTAGTTTATAGTATAAATTTTTTTTGTGGTACAAAAGAAAATTTATAGTACAAAGTTGCTTTGTACTACAAATTTGTATTATAAACTTGCTTTTCCATCACAAAAAAGCAACTTTGTGTATAAATCTACAGGAAAAGCAACTTTGTACTATGAAATTGCTTTTCAAAATAGCAAATTCGTAATATAAAACCTTGTTTTATATAAAACAAGGTTTTATATACAATATCAACTTTGCAATATAAACTTTCCCGAGAAGTAATTTTCTACTATAGACTTTCTTTTCTACCACAAGCATGAATATGTGAGGATGAGGGGGCTTGTTTTTAATCAGTCAATGTTCAACTTGTCGGTATTATGTGAGAAAATCGTGTTTGTTCCTTAAGAAAAATTGCCTATCTACATACGTAGTTGCTATTATAAAAAAAATATGGATGAAAAAACAAGTTTTTTACCTTAAACTTGCTTTTATGTTAGAAAAGCATGTTCCTAATATATAGTTGCTTTTCGAAAATAATTATCGAAATATGTTCATGTGGGATCTAGTTTCGAAGATTTCATCACCAGGAAGACTATAGTGAAAACCGACTTTAATTTGGACGTCAGGTTTGAAAGTTATGCATTTAAAAAAAATTGTATTAGGTTTGCATGTGGCTGGTGAATTGGGGCTGCATGCAAAAACCAACAAAAAAAAGAATTTGTACTAGTACATGGGCAACAACCAGCCTCTGATCGCTTTGCTCATTCCGACAGGTCGTGTGCGCCGCGATTAGGAGAAAGAGCACACGCGCTCTGATCTCTTGGGAATTTTGTCTTAAGTATTTAGCCAAACTTACGGATGTGATCCTCCCACGTAAACACATGCTTACATGCACTAAATGACGAAATTACTGACATCATCCTGTATTTAATGCAAAATCCGAGAATTCAAAATGTTTTGTAGGTCTAACCGTTCATCCGATTTATGATCCGCTTTCACCGTTAGATTAGTCGTGTCGATATCTTCAAAACTAGATCCCATATTGATATGTTCCGACGATATTTTTTTTTACCCGAAAGTTACCAACGACTTAAAATTGATACAGTTACAAGCCAATAGTGATGGAGTTATCCACCCTAAACCGATAGAGTAACCCTCTGTAGACCAATGAATTTACCATCCATTGTATAGTGTTAAGTCGTTGGTAACTCCATCGGTTTAGGGTGGGTAACTCCTTCAGCATATGATGGTAACTCAATCAGTTTAGGGTGGGTAACTCCATCACTAATATGTGGATAACTCCATCACTATTGGTTGGGTAACTCTACCAGTCTATGGTGGGTAACTCCAATACTACTGGGTGGGTAACTCCATAAATATTGAGTGGATAACTTCTTCAGTCTAGATGGATAACTCCATCCATACCGGGTGGTAACTCCATCAGTGTAGGGTGAAAACTCCATTAGTCTATAGTGGGTAACATCTTTAGTACTGGGTGGTAACTCTATCACTACACGGTGGGAAACTTTCATGTTATGGTGTTGGTAACTTACTTGTTATGGGTTGGTAACTTTCGGGTTCGGAAAAAATTCATCAGAACATAGCAACATGGGATCTAGTTTCGAAGATCTCGACACGACGAGCCCAACGGTGAAAACAGATTATAAATCGGATAAAAGATTTGAGCCATGAAAGTTTTTGAAATTTCTAATTTTACATTTAATGCAGATGATGTCAGCAGTTTTGTCTTTTTCTGCATACATAGTAAATAGTCTCCACACAGACTTTTTTTCGGGTTGGTAACTTATGTATTAAAGCCTGGTAACTTACATGTTATGGGGTTGGTAACTTTTGGTTCCAAAAAAAATTTCGTCGAAACATATAGACATGGGATCTAGTTTCGAAGATCTCGACGCGAGGAGTCTAACGGTGAAAACGGATCATAAATCGGATAAACGGTTTGAGCTACAAAACTTTTTGAATTTTCAAATTTAGCATTTAATGTGGGATGACATCATCAATTTTCTCTTTTCCTAACACTTAAACATGGGCAATCTATATTGACTTTGATCTACATAAATCTCAACCATATATTTCATTATCTACGGTCCATATTGCATCTGTGAATATGCCAACCGTAGGGCGCCCTATGGTTAGATTTTCCCTACATATATATTGTATTCCATTGATAATCGACCAGCTTCCTTAGGCATGACAATGCACTAAGTATATTCCAGCAAGTATATATTTAATTCCATGCCAAAAGATAACAAAAGCAATTCCATGTATAACCACACGTATGATTCCATATGAGGTTTTCCGAATATCAATAATATCAAGCAATTTGAATAAAGTGACAGGACACATATTTCCTACAGGCCTGGGAGCGAGGCTGAGAGAGAGAAAGCATGATGAACAAGGTAGCAGGAGAAAGCGACGGGAAAACCCATGCTGGCCGGTGGTGGCGTCGTAGGAGGCCGGACGGGAAGTCAGCAAGAAGGGCGACGGGTGAGGTCGCCGGTGGCGCAGGAGGCGAGGAACGAGTCGTGCTGTGTTCAACTCTTTATTGTGCACGCCGGACGAAATTTAGCGCACAGTTATAGCACCAATAGTACGTTTCCTTCTGGCGCGGCCCAATATCTCGTCTGACACGTCTAGCCCACGCCCTCCATGGCGGGAACCGTTTGGGTGTGCTGGACGAAACTGCCGGCGCGGAACTCACGGACGCCCCCTGTCATTAATACCCGAAAAACCCAAAACCCCAACTCACACCTTCCCAATTTCATTTCCGCCGCCTCGCCCCGCCACATCTTTCGTTCCCGCCTATTCCACCTCCCCCGTCGCCACCGTAGCCATGGCGTCGCGCGGATCCAAAGTTGTCAAAGGGAATGGGAAAGCAAAGGAGCTAGGATCAACGAAGGGCGAAGCAGCCGGGCTCGACGCTCGGAATTCGCCACTAGAGCAAGCCTCCCTAACCCATGCCGCGGTCGGAAGGGATGACAAACGAGGCATTACACAATGATTGCCTACGACGGCAAAGGAGCACGGAGCAGTGAAACGAGGGGCGCATCAGGCAGATGACGGAGAAGGCGGCGACTGACATTGCCGCCTTGACCAAGCATTCGCCATGGGAGAAAACGAGGAGAGCGACGTACCGGTCCTCTGTTCGAGGAGCGGCAGCTCGCCGTCGAACTCGTTGTATTACCAAGAAAGTGCCACCACCACGCCCCGATCCATGTTCTCCTCTGAGCTCGGCAACAACGAGCATGGCGGCTTCAACCTGATCGTGGCCTTCACCCCGATCATCAAGCACGACGTCGCCGACCTCGACCTCAACCAGTCGTACAAGGTCTCAGAGGCCCTACGAAGGGGTTCAAGTTCGTTCGACGCAACCGGCGTCGACTAGCAGACCCAGGTCAGCCACAGCTTGTCATCATGATTCCCGCCATCGTTGTGATTGTGGGCGGCATGTCCTAATATCGGGACAGAAGGCCCACGGGGAGCCTGCTCACTATCCTCAGGAAGGTGTTGTGGGCCGCCTTGAAGTAGAGGAGGGTGCTGCTCCCCGCCGACCTACGCGATCTCAACGGCTTCAGCGCGTGGCCACCATCACCACCGAAGTCCTTACTTTCTCCTTTTCTCTTTGATGAAGCGAGATTTTTTTTATATTTTGCCGAATATTCCTTGTAAACTATCTATATAGAGAGTATTTATATATTGACGGTTGTATGTTGTAGCAGTACAACTATTTTGGGGGATTCTCTCTCTTGGAAGTGTTCTTGATCGAGAGGGTCCAAGAAAAGATCAAGAACAAGATGGTGTAGTGGCGCCTCTTTGAGTCTCTTTTCCGTCTTTCATCAAGTTCATCATGATCTTGAAGTTGGGTCTCGCAGTGGCGGAGCTATGTACAACTCGGGGGGGGGGGGGGGGCAGCCGCCCCCTTCCCCCAGCGTAAGAATTTTTGTAACTAAAACCTAGTATTTTTAGCCTTTTTTACCTGAAATCAATAAAAAATATCCTATTTGCCCCCTAACACTGGGCCAACAACATTTGCAGACGCAGGCCGACCGCAACTTATCGTCATGATTCCCGCCATCGCTGTGATTGTGGGCGGTAGGCCCAAATATCGGTACACAAGGCCCACGGGGAGCCCGCGCGCTCACTATCCTCGGGAAGGTGTTGTGGGTCACCTGGAAGCAGCCACCCCCCCCCCCGACCTATGTGTTCTTCATTTCTGAAGATGCTGGTGGATCCTACTAGCTTTACAAGTGCACTGATGCTCTAGTAAATCATTTTCATGATGTTAGTTGCTTCCTTTACCAGCCAGAGGTGTGTGCTTTGATCTCCCCATTTTGGATTAAGCAACATTGTAACTATTTTTGACAACCAATACCATATATATTATAGTGACAAATAATACATGGTATAGATACATGGGCTGACTATAACAATTACAAAATAAAGACAAAAGGAGACAAGGAAATCTTCGAGATCTTCAAGCCCTTTCTTCTTCTATGACACAATCTTGTACTTTTCTGAAGGCAACCGTAGAATAATGGCATAGATACCAAACCACAGACCTGTGAATACCAATGAAGGTTCTCCCATAATTTTAATTTTGAGCCGCAATGCCAAGGCTTTGTGCATACACACAGCCATTAAAGTAATCAAACAACATCGGCAAGAGTACCAACACTGATATTTCAGGGAAAGACAACCATACAACTTGGTCGACGTCATTGGGAGCCGAGAGAACGAATCACCATTCTTGAGGACGAAGTAGCCGAGACAGATATTGCGAGGACAAACCTCCTCGCGGTAACCATGAGAAAGAATCCAAAATCGATCTGGCGAAGCAAGATCTGAAGAACCATACCTAGATAAACTTAATCTTTCGACACCACCATTGACACCGGGAAGAAGATCTGTCGAACGATAGCCCAAAGATCACTTATTGAAAACGATGCCATCTCCATTGATGCAGAAGGCGACAACCAAAACCAAACTCTAACATTAGGGACCTTACTATAGCGCCGTGCGCAGGTCCGAGGTCCCCACCCCTCGTAGCGCCAGAGCGACCACTAGAGGAGGCAGGGACCCGTCGATTCGCGGACGAAGGAGACGATGAAGATGCAGATGACGGTGGTGGCGACGGCTAGGGTTGAAACCCTAGGCCGCCGCCTCTCTTTTCTAACTCGGCAACTTGACTATCTCGCAACATTGTAACTATATAGTGAATATCCTTAGAATGATTTATGTCTATAGGAGGCCTCCCCCCACCCCCTTCACGCCATAGGGCACCCAGTCGCCTGTTGGATCCCGCTCCAGTCCCCCGATGCTTCTCATGCCCGCATGAATAATGGGGTGCCACCAGCTGCAGTTCTTCGGTGCATGGATCTAGCATCTATCGTGGTTAGACAATGTTGGTTCTAGTTAAAACCTGTGTGTGTGCTGTATCGTGGTGTATTGTGTGTTCCGTTAAAAGTGACAAAACTATAAAAAACCGTTATTTTACGCTTTTGGGTGGAAAAAAGTTCATCCTAGATATTGTAAAATTTGTAGAACCGTAATTATTTTTTAAACTTCCACTAAATCGAGCAAACACGAATCCACGAAACATAAAATTTAGGGCTATTTTTCAGCTCCCACTAAACCAAAAAATAGTTGGCGAGAGTGAACTTACATCACGACTGATTCCGGCCAACTTTTTAGAGAAGCTCTTAAATGTCCTAACTGTTTCACTGTGCAAAATTCGTATTATTATGGGCAACACAAAAATAACAATTAAGACAAAATTTTAAGTTTTTCAAAATGTATATATACTGCTCACATATCCAGAACAATCTGTAGCAGCAACATTTTGCTAGTTTTTAAGAGTGGCGAAATGTCTGGCTAGCCATGATAAATGTCCGGCTAATTATCTCCTGAACAAAAATCTGTATTCTTTTTTCTCGATCGATCACAGGAACAGGATAGTACGTCTGCGCATCTTTGCTTTTCTTGAACTACCACATATAGTACAAGTGCAGCGAATCAGTGTCTGGTGGCGACGAGAGAAAAAGACGCGACGATTTAGCCGGATCACCCGGCCGTCCGTTCAGCTGCATGTCGCACGCACGTACTATCATGGGTAGCCAGCCTGGAGTGGTGCACCTGCAGCAGCTAGCATGCATGCATGCAGCGCGGCATTAAAACCAAACCAGCCGAGCTAGACGCGTCCATCCAAACAAACCATCCTCCTCCTGCAACTCCCCTGCGGCGCTCGCATCAGGGGACGGACGGACGGGACTCGGGAGGATGGGCAACCAGACGAGACGAGGAGCCAGCCAGTTCGATCGATCGAGACGCCGCTGGCTACAGTAGAGTCAGGTCAGGGGTCGCGCCCACTACTGCTACTGCAGAGCACTATGCCATTGCCCGTTGCCGCCGCTGCCGCACCGCACTAGCTATGGCTATACCTGGTACTGGTCCTCTCCGGCTCTTTTCTCCCCTTGCTTTCCCTCATTCAGGGTGGCCGCCGCATCCGCCCTTTTCTTGCTCCCCTAGCGCTCAAGCTAGCATCCGAAACTTGTTGATCATGCCCAACTTCATTTGATTCTTAGTAAAATATTTCCGACGGTTCATGCATGCATGCACGTGACTCATGCAAAGGTGATTCATCAGCCGGCCTGGAGGAAACGACGCACCATCACCATATTGGTGGGTCACGTTGCCATCATTCTTGCGCGTAACAAGTTGCCCACGTGTGGTGTGGACCACCGCCCCGCTCGCCACTCGATCCATCCAACGGCCACAAACAACGGAACGTACGGACAGCCGATCGATCGATCGATCATGTATTCATGTCAAATGTGTGGTATCAGACACTCCCATAGCTGGATTGATGGCTGGGAAACACAACAAGACAGAAGGTGCTGACATTGATATATACTCCCTCCGTTTCAAATTAGTTGTCTTCCATTTATCAAAAAGTAGATGTATCTATACTTGTAACATGTCTAGATACATCTACTTTTTGCCAAATAAAAGACAACTAATTTGGAACGGAGGGAGTATATGTCAACCTTCTCGCCCACGCCGGAAGCCATATCGGATGCATATGCTCCTTCTCTGCCACACCATGCTGCATTGCCTTCTATCACCACGTCACGGTAAAAAATCACCGCACCTGGAGCCGTAATTTTGTTTCTATAGGAAGACATAACTTTCGTATCTCTGGCTAAGAGAATCGTATATCCCTGTGTATGTACGTAGTTGGAGCAAAATAAAAGGATCGCATGTTCGTTGACTGAGAAACTAATTAATGATGTACTTGCGGGTGCAACATTTAATTCCGTCTGGTTTTCTCGATCATTTGCACCTAGTACCTACCCCCTTCGTAGCAAAATATAAATGTTTTACCCATTCCCATACGGACTACATGCAGAGCAAAATGAGTAAATCTACATACTAAATATGTTCACATATATCTATATATAGTCCGTATAAAATTAGCTAAAACATCTTATATTACGATACAGAGGGAGTAAATATCTACAGGAGAACACAAGCTCACACGCATGTCGCATATCACACTGTCGGATCCAGGCTAAATCATCGGGCCTGTCGGATCACACTGCGAATGCCCAGGTCTACTTGACACATTTCGGTGCGCGGTACCCGGTGGCTTCGTTTTTGGTTGACATGTTTTGTTTTTCATTGATCAAACAAACAAATCCAGCGCAGAACAAGAACACCCAGAAAAAGACGCGACTATTTAGCCGGATCACCCGGCCGGCCGTCCAGCTGCCGTGTCGAGCGCACGTAGCAAATTAAGGTGGGCACGGCGCCCACGCATGCAGCGCGGCATTGAAACCAGACGGGACCAGCACCATCACAACCACACTCTGCAACGAGATCCCCTGCCGCGGGTGGGCGCGCGGCATCTGATTTCGCATCAAGACGGGCGGGGCTCCTGCCATGCTCCCAGTACGAGACGAAAGGGAGGGAGGAGGGGATGGGCAACGGGACAAAGGAGGGAGCCAGTGCGCGATCGAGACGCCGCCGCTACAGTATGTACGTAGTCAGGGGTAGAGCACTATGCCATTGCCCGCCTGTGCCGCGCTAGGTCTAGACGAGCGGAGAGACGGGACCAAGCTAGATTTACTTTCGTTTTATTTATCCTTGGCTTGCAGTTGATTAATTCATGGATGGAGACGGATGTTTGTTGCTTTGCTCCACCACCACCACCTCTCTCTCCCTCCGTATGGGCAATAGCCTATTATAGGCTGTGGCACTGGTCCCTCTCCCGCTCTTTTCTCCGGCCCCTTGCTTCCTCTGATTCTGGGTGGCGCCATCTGCCCAGCTACCTTAGCTTCTTCATTCAAAGGAACAAGAAATGCGCACCAACTTTAATCTGTAGTTACCGATCAAACCGGATAATAGTACAGTAGTTAACTTCTTATACAGTGCTGTACACGTAAAGTTGAGGATCTAGCTAGGGATGGACTTTACAAAAAATTGAGTAAGTACAATCGAGCTCCAAGTCGAACATGCGCCACTCGTTTTCATTTTACGGTGCATGCACGTGAGGAGTAAAGCAAACAGGACTGAGCTCGCTGGGAGGGAGGGAGGAAACGACGCACAACACAGCTTGGTACGTGCATGCATGCGCGGGTCGTGTGGCAATCATGCGTGCGCGTAACAAGCGCACGTTTGGGCCACCCGCTCCCCTTGCCGGTACGTCGATCCAACGGCCACGAAAATAGGGCACGTACATTGACAATGGGATCGACAATCGAGAAAGCTAGCTAGAAATTTTTCTGGGCGATGCATGGACGCGATGACGACATGTATACGTACGTACGTACATCGGTACATATACACGTACACGTGCGTAGGTGTATTTATACGTTTGTGTGAATTGCCGTCGTGTTCTATATATTTGTGTGAATTGCCGTCGTGATCTACATGTTTGTCAGAATTGTGATATATATCAAGTTGTATCCATATGTCAAACTGTTTGAATTGCAGGGATTAAAAAAAACAGCACAAAACGGGTGCAGTATGGAACTTTGCCGTGCCAAGCCACACGGCAAACCGGCCACGCGTCGCGCACCTGTGCGTCTGGCAACTTGCCAGATGACCATATGGTCTCTTTGCCGTGCGGTGGTCAGTGGGACTCACGGCAAAGGGCGCAGACTAGGATCTGTGCAGCGAAACAAGCGCACAGCAAAGATAGCATCTGTGCCGTGAGGGGGAGCAGAGAGCACACGGCAAAATTAGAATCTGTGCCGTGAGGTGGAGCAGCGAGCACACGGCAAAGTTAGAATCTGTGCCGTGATGCTTCTCGCAGAGCACACGGCAAAGATGTGCGCTATGCCGAGAAGGCTTTTACCCAGGATCACGGCAAAGAAGAACATCACGGCAAAGACGTCGACGAAGGGTTGACCCGATTCTGACGTCTATAGCACACGGTAAAGAATTTGCCGTTCATTTTGGAAAAAGCGCACGGCAAAGAGTCTTTGCCGACTAGTATTTTGCTGTGAGGGCTTTGGCGTGCAGGTACGCACGGCAAAGCCGTTGCCGTGTTCCACACATCCTTTGCCATGCTGTTTTGCCCCACGGCAAATTACTGATTTCCGGTAGTGCCGCCGCCGCAGTCCTCGACCGCCTCCGCCGCCGACGAACCCTACTTTCTTTCCCCTTTCTGTATTCTGACTCGAACGACCGCGAGACCCATGCCTACGTGTATACAACTAAACCAGTCAGTCAACAATCCCAGCTTTGACCCTTGCCACGTCAGCTATTTCGGGCTGCAAACGACCATCAGGCAAAATTAGGCCGGGGTTGGTTAGTTCAGCCTCAGGGTGCTAATTCCGGGGATTAACAGCACAGGGTTCAATTTCGACACCGACTACGATTTTAAGGTTTTTTTCAGACTTTACTCCATGCATTAGGTAGACACATCTCCGTTAACGTTTGATTGAGGAAACCGTGACAAAGAAAGGTGTCTCGGGTCGTAGATATGTTTGTGTGTAACTGTGTATGTATACTCACTAACTCACGTACGTATATCAGGGTACAGTCCAAACGAAGGAGAAATCATGACGGGTATACATTTTCCTGAAGAGGATTACATTGTGCAGGTAAGCAGGTACGGTAACAAAATAGACAGAGCAAGAGATAGACGGTACTGGGGTACGTACGCGTAGGCGACTGTGCATCATCGTGCACGTACTACGTACATCCGAACTCCGAAGTGGGGAAGGAAAGGAGAAGAAGGACGGGCGGGCGAGAAGTGGTGGTCCATCTCCATTCCGGCACGCATGCAAGCTCGGTTCTGCTCGATCTGCTTGCGTAGGTCCTACCTGGATAAACTCTTTCTCCCTTGTCGAGATTAATTTATCCCCACACTCCTAAGTTGTAATGGTCCCACAAATAACTTCCTAGAGGGAGTACTTGGTGTGACAATTCCACGACACAATCCGTCGAACACCTTACGTGCAAGGTGGACATGGGAGGGCGCCTGTGCTCTCTGTCCCGTGAAGCGCCGGTGAGGCGAGGCGGCTTGCTACGAGGCTATGAAGGCGATCCGCGCGACGCTACTGGTCGGTGTTCCGTCATCTGTTTGCAGTAGATGTGTGTGGGAGGCGGGGAGGACAAGCAGGTGGCGGCGACGGGAAATAGAGACGGGAACGATGAGGAAATGGGGACGAAGACTTGAAGGATTCTCATGTGCCAATGACAGGGCTGGCCCGCCGTGGGGATCTAAGGTCGCGTCGCCCTCGGTTTCGTCCGGCGTGCCCAAGCGTCTCCCTCCGTGGAGGGCATGGGTTGGGTGTGCCGGACGAGCTATTGGGCCTCGTCGGACGAAACCAGGCTATTGGCGCTGTGACTGGGCGCCATTTTTCGTCCGGCAAGCCCAATAAGGCTATTGGCGGCCCTATTGGCGCCCCGACTGGAGATGCTCTAAGTAAGATGCTCATGTTGTCTTGGATTTCTCACTCTTCAATTTTGCTTCTTTGGCAAACTATGATTGATACATATCTAGTGACTTAAATAAAATTATTGCCTTTCATACTTTTATTTCTCAAAAGGACATCTACAGTTCTTAGAGGTGATGAATTGGGTTAAAAAAAGTTATGTCATCTAGCTTATAGGAATATAGATCTTTCTCTTCACTACAAACACTGAGACAAATGTTAAAAGATAGAAGATGATTCTTCTGTGTACCTAACTGGTCCAACATGGCTGCCATGGCCATAAACAATGTGATTATTTCATGTGTTTGTGTAAACTGATTTAAGTTTTGTCCTGTTTCAATTTATTTGGTGCACTGAGATTTGTACCATGGATAGATTTTTCTTACTTACAATAAATGAGCAAAATACAGCTGTAAATCTCCTAACAAACGTTGGATTGACCCGTGGAGGCAAAAAGTTCTTCGTCGCATCAAAGGTGGACAAATCTGGTCAGCGAAGCTGGAGGGAGGGGGAGATGAGGTGCGATGGCACTTTTTTTAGTGTGGGTACAAGGAGTGAGTAGCAAAGATTAGAGGACCACGTGGTATGTTCATCGGGGTGGAGGTAGAAAGAGGAGCATATTAGAATTTTTTTGATACTATTAAAAACCGCATTAAATATGTGTGCGTGAAATGGAACGGTCAGTATTGCAATATTTATTGCTTCAGACGGGTGCTTTACTACGAATTTTAGAAAATCAGCATTTTGTTTCTGTTTTATTTTCTCTGCGATAGATTTTCAAGGTTATTGTGGTTACAAAATCGATACATTTGCTCTTGTCGAAGAATATTCGCATTATCACGTGTGCATCTTTCACTATATGTAAATAAGATCATCTAATACGACATCATCTCTTGTGTATTAATATATTAGTGATCTTATATTGTGGTGATATTAAGCTATTTTTCCTTAAAAACGGCTAGGCATGCTGGAGCAGAGAGACAATGTACGTAGCAGTGTCGTAGCCGATGGGTGGGGGGGATGGACTTGAAGAAGACCACAATGGTTGAGGAAGCAACACCTAATGAATATTTTGATCAATATCATGGGCTATGGGAATGATTATAGTGATTAGAAAACACACCGAAGCGCCGCGACAAGTTCCTTGATGTTGGAGTATGTGACAACATTATTGGAGCGAGATGACTACGAGCACAATAACAGTAAGATTTTTTTAAGAGAAAGTAGCAACGCACATGCATTCAACTATTCCCTCCGTCCTCAAATAAGTGTATTTCTAGAATTTGTCTTAAGTCAAACTTTATATTTTGACTAACTTTATGGAAACTAGTAGCAAGATATATGATATGAAAACGGTATATTATGAAACTATATTTCAAAACGGATCTAATGATACTAATTTGGTGTCATAACTATTGTTATATTTTTCTATAAAGTTAGTCAAATTTTAGAATGTGTGACTTAGGACAAGAAGTAGAAGTGTACTTATTTGAGGACGGAGGGAATAAGTTACATAGAAAATGTGTGAGGACCCCTCTGTTGACCGGTGAAAAGCTGCTCAGTTTAGTCCCACCTCGCCTAGTGGAGGAGGCCACACCCGGCTTATAAGGGAGAGATTCTCTCCTCCCTTCAGTCCGGACTTTTGAGATGGAATGAGTTCTTACTTGTAGTTGGGTTGTGTGCGCATAAACGTCTGAAACTAGGCTGGGTGCTGGGCTAAATCTGAGTGGATGCTAACATTTGGTATCAGAGCCAGCATCGTTATGCCCGCCTTGGGGGCTTCCTAGGGGGATGGGATGTGAGGAACCCCTCTGTTGACCGGTGAAAAGCTGCTCAGTTTAGTCCCACCTCGCCTAGTGGAGAAGGCCACACCCAGCTTATAAGGGAGAGATTCCCTCCTCTCTTCAGTCCGAGTTTTTGGGATAGAATGGTCTCTCACTTGTAGTTGGGCTGTGTGCGCATAAACGTCTGAAACTAGGCTGAGTGCTGGGCTAAATCTAAGTGGACGCTAATAAAATGCAACCACAACGGCTCTCACTTTCTTTGCACTTAATCGTTTATTCAACATAACAAACTCTCCCCTATCGTTCTCATCCTGTGATGGAATCCCTTAGAAAAAATGGGCTAACAACTCTTATCTAAAAAAAAACAGCTAACAAACTTACCTGATCTCAACGCTGAACAAAAACGCAGAAGCAACAGAAAGTCAAAGGCACGGGGCTCCAGCATCCGTCAAGCATGTCATGGTGCCCCATTGGTGGTATGCACGCTGCATGGTGGGGTGAAGCCGTATGTCGTATAGTACATCATGACTTTACCTATCGCCGAATGTCAAATCCGGATGAGAGTTTGTGTTTTGCTTTGGGCCATACGAAATGTTTGTACTGACTTTGTCTATAAAAAAATCAAGAGTTCCCTCCATTTTTTGCGGGTTGTCCCTTTGCCTACGTGGTCTTATCTCTAACAGGACGAAATCAAACTCATGTGATAATTAATATGCATGTGTCCGTCAAAATAGAGTTGATTATTCTGTAGCAACGCACATGTATTTAGCTAGTTAGTACTAGAAAAGTCTCAAGGTCGCTGGTGTCGCTCGTGTACGGCAGGTAGCTAAGTCCTAGTTCTCCGCAGCTTCCTCGTTTTGTGCTTCAGAGCTTCCGGCTGGCCACGGGTGAAAGACCATACTCTCCGTGAATGCCTGAATGGAAGGAAGCCATGCGTTTGTTTTTTGCAGCAGCGCCTCTTCCTTTTTTCTCACTCTTTCATTTTGGTTTGGCATGTTTTTTTTCCCTACTCATCACGCGCGCGGCGACGAGCACAGAAACAATTGAGCACCGAGGAAAAGACGCGACTATTTTGCCGGAACACCCGGCCGTCAAGCGGCGTGTCGCGCGCACGTAGCTATAGCTAGGGACCATGCATCCATCCAGCAGCACCACACCCTGCAACTCCCCTGCCAATGCAATGCGGCATCTGATTTCGCATCAAGCCGGGGCTCCGGCCAGTGCCAACTGCCAGCTAGCGGCAAGAAACAATGGAGCCAGGGCGCGATCGAGACGTGGTTACAGTAGTTCAGGTCAGGGGCAGAGCACTGTGCCATTGCCCGGTGCCGCCGCTGCCCCGCGTGCCGCACTGGTCTAGACGAGCGGAGAGACGGGACCAAGCTAGTACTGATTACTGTAATTTTGTGTTATGTCTCACACTTGATAACCATAATGTTTAGGGTATAAGGGGTATATATAGGAGGCCTAGCAAACCGGCTAACCTAAAACCCTAACTTATGTTACAAGTTGAACTAACCGAATACATAATCTAACATCCCCCCGCAGTGTCAACGTGGGGTTCAATCACGTTGAGACTGAAACGAATGTCTGTAAAAGATTGAGTTGGCAATCCCTTGGTGAAGATGTCAGCAAATTGTGCAGTAGTCGGTACATGAAGAACTCGAACTTGCCCCAATGCAACTTTTTCGCGAACAAAGTGGATGTCTATCTCAATATGCTTGGTCCTCCGATGCTGAACTGGATTGTTGGACATGTAGACTGCTGAAATATTATCACAATACACAATAGTAGCCTGCTGAATAGGGCGATGAAGCTCAGCCAAGAGCTGCCGAAGCCAAACTGTCTCAGCAACCGCGTGAGCAACTGCTCGATACTCAGCTTCTGCCGAAGAGCGAGAGACCGTAACCTGTCGTTTAGAAGACCATGAAAGCAAATTGTTACCCATAAAAACACAGTATCCGGACGTGGATCGACGAGTATCGGGACAACCAGCCCAGTCCGCATCGGAATATGCTGTCAAACTAGTAGGTGTAGAGGTGTTTATGTGAAGACCATGATTTAGAGTGCCCTTAAGATAACGAAGAATACGTTTAATGTGGTTGTAGTGGGGTAGACGAGGATCATGCATATAAAGACAAGCTTGTTGGACAGAGTATGAAATTTCGGGTCGTGTAAGAGTGAGATATTGAAGTGCACCCGCGATGCTACGGTATAGAGAGGGATCGGGAAAATGGTCACCATCAGAGGATAGTTTGGAACTGGTGTCAACGGGTGTGCGAGAAGGTTGGCAGTCAAGCATACCAGCTCTAGTGAGAAGATCTAAAATGTATTGACGTTGAGAAAGAAAAAGACCATGAGAGTCACGGGTAACAGTGATGCCAAGAAAATGATGGAGGACACCGAGATCAGTCATGGAGAATTCAGAACTAAGGAGTGTAATGATATGGTCAAGAAAGGTTTGGGTGGAGGCAGTGAGAATAATGTCATCAACATAGAGAAGAACATAGGCTGTGTCAGAAGAAGTGTGATAGACAAAAAGAGAGGTGTCGGTGAGAGAGGGAGTGAAACCAATGGTTTGAATATAGTTGGAAAAACGTTGAAACCAAGCCCTAGGAGCTTGTTTAAGACCGTATAGAGATTTCTTAAGAAGACAGACATGATCAGGCGCAGAAGGATTCTCAAAACCAAGGGGTTGCTGACAATAGACTGTTTCGCGAAGAGAACCATGAAGAAAGGCATTTTTGACGTCAAGTTGGTGAATAGGCCATGCGGAAGACACGGCTATACTGAGGACCGTGCGAATGGTGCTGGGCTTAACGACAGGAGAGAAAGTTTCGTCATAGTCAATGCCATGTTGCTGGGAAAAACCACGACAAACCCAGCGAGCTTTATAACGAGAAAGACTACCGTCGGAGTGGAATTTTTGACGGAAAACCCATTTGCCTGAGACTACGTTTGCACCGGAAGGGCGAGGAACAAGCTGCCAAGTGTCATTCTGAAGAAGTGCAGAAAACTCGTCGCGCATAGCAGCAGCCCAATTGGGGTCAAGGAGTGCGGTTTTGTAGGTTTTAGGAAGAGGAGAAACCGAGGGAGAGGGTGTTGCGAGGAAACTGAGACGTTGTTTTGGAAGGCGAAAGCCTGTTTTTGCACGAGTACGCATAGTGTGGTCATTTATTGGGGCTGGAACGTGGACAGCATTAGGGGGAAGTGGATGTGGTGGAGAGGCGTCAGGCGCAGCGGAAGAGACAGACGCCGGAGTAGACGAGACAACAGGAGAACCAGCAGAGACAGGTGTCGCGGCAGGAAAGTCTGCCGAAACGGCTGCCGCGGCAGGACTGGGAGCTGGAGCGGCAGGAGAAGCAGGAGAGGCTGCCGCGGCAGGAAAATCTGCCGAAACGACTGCCGCGGCAGGACTTGGAGCTGGAGCGGCAGGAGAAGCAGGAGAGGCTGTCGCGGCAGGGAAGAGGTGGGAAACGGCTGCCGCGGCAGGAAAACCTGCCGAATCGGTTGTCGCGACAGGAGGAGTAGAGGGTGTAGGTGCGGTGTAATGCTGGGGAAAATGGGTTGTTTGGGCAGAATGGCGACGGGGTGGTGTAGTGGGATTGTCAGAAGAAGGGGAGGGTGCACGAGAGGAAAAAGGAAAAATGTTTTCAGAAAACGTGACATGCCGGGAAATATGAACACGGCCAGAAACAAGGTCCAAACAACGATAGCCCTTGTGTTCGTCAGAATAGCCAAGAAACACACAAGGAAGAGAACGAGGAGAAAGTTTGTCGTGGGAGATAGAGGAAGTATTTGGAAAACAGAGACAACCAAAGACACGAAGTTCGGAGTAATTTGGGTGACAAAGGAAAAGAGAGTAGAAGGGGGTGAGTTCGGGTTAGATTTAGAAGGACGAATATTAAGTAAGTAGGTGGCGGTGCGCAGGGCTTCTGCCCAAAATTTTGGCGGCATGGAAGAATGTATAAGAAGAGTACGAACAATGTCATTGAGAGAGCGGAGAGAGCGTTCTGCTTTGCCATTTTGAGGAGAGGTGTATGGACAGGAGAAACGAAGAAGTATGCCGTGTTGGAGAAAAAATTGTCTATTTTTGAAATTGTCAAATTCTTTGCCATTGTCACACTGAATAAACTTGATTGGGAGGAAGAAGTGGGTAGCGACGTATTTCTGAAAGTTAATAAAGGTGGTGTGGACATCAGATTTGTTACGTAGGGGAAAGGTCCAAACAAAATGGGTGAAATCATCAAGAACAACGAGATAGTACTTAAAGCCTGAGACACTAATATGCGGTGAGGTCCATAGATCACAATGTAACAGCTTGAATGGAAAAGTACTAACAGTAGTGGATGAACTAAATGGCAATCGAACATGTTTGCCTTGCTGACACGAAGGACAAATGGAAGAATTATGACTATCTCGATTACAGTTTATTGAAAATTCACGAAGCATAGATGATAATGTTGCGGTGTGGGGGTGGCCGAGACGGTGATGCCATAGGTCGACGGAGGCAGTCATGGAGGTGGGTGAATCGGAGGTGGAAGCGCCATGGAGGGTGTAGAGGTCGCCTGAGCTATTGAACCGAGCGATCTCCGCTTTGGTCTGGTAGTCCTTCACAGATAAACCAAAAGGATCAAATTCCATAGAAACAAGATTGTCGCAGGTGAATTGGCGAACAGAAATTAAATTTTTGATTAGTGCGGGTGCAATAAGAACATCACGAAGGAGAAGTTGTTTTGTGGGTGTAGGAATAGAGGTTTGACCGGTGCAGTAAATAGGTATAGAGGAGCCGTTTCCTAGGATGATTGAAGAGAGAGGGGGTGGGGGAGAAATTTGACAACATATTACTAGAGGCAGACATGTGACTAGAGGCGCCGGAGTCGAAGATCCAGTCCATACCTGAGTTTCCTTGGGCAGCGAAGTTGTTCATGGCCTGCAAAAATGCAGACTGGTCCCAGCTTGGTGAAGGTGCAGCAATTGGTGCCGAGGGAGGAAGCGGTGCAGTCGAAGGAGGCGCCATGAGCACAGGGGGAGGCTGGTACAGCGGGGGGTGCTGGTATTGCATGTAGGACATCCCCCCGTCGTGGTAGACCGGGGCGGCGTAGTAGGCGTTCGACGGAGCACGCGGCGCGAGGAGGCCAGGAGCGCCAGTGTGGGGGCGAAGTCCGGGCGCCCAGTTGCCTGTGTATGCCGGAGGAGCACCAATCGGAGAGGGGGCCGCCCAGGGCATGGACCAGGCCTGGACCATGCCTGTCCACGGATCATGGGGCGGGCGCCAAGTGGGAGCCGCGGGAGGCGCGGCAGGGGCGGGCGCAGGCGGCAGGGGAGGTGGAGGAGCCGTTGGTGGAGCCGTTGGTGGAGCAGGACGAGCCAGCGATGACGGAGGAGCTGGACGGGGCGGCCAGTACATCGGGTTTTTCCCTTTGTAATTAGGGCTGGGACGCCAGCCTGGAGGGGGCTGCCCGGCCGAAGAGGGGAACGGCAACCGGAGGGCCTGCCGCGGCAGAGGTTTGGCCCGCATGTCCTGCCGCGGCAGGAGTGGGCAGCAGCGGCGGCCGGGTGGAGGCGGCGAAGACTTGAGGGCGCGCCTCCCGGCGAGTCAGATCGTCGTCGGCGTTCTGGAGCAGGGTCCGAATCTCCGCGAAAGTGGGTGGAGGTCGCATGAGCGGTATCATGATCGCCTGCGTCCTGAACCGGTCGCTGAGCCCCTGAAGAAGGATGGTTTTGAGCTGACGATCGGGCATGGGGTCGCCGAGTTCGCGGAGCTCGTCAGACATCGTTTGGATGCGCTGGAAGTAGACGCTCAGCGAGGAGCCCCCCTGAGAGGTGTTACGAATCGCAGAGTTGAGATTGTTGATCCGGGCGTCGGCATTGTCCTGGAAGAGCTGGCGCAGGGACGCCCAGAGGGCGGAAGCGGTGGCGGCCTCACGGAAGACGAGGTTGAAGATCTCCGTGGACACGCGGGTGTAGATCCACTGGATGATGGCGAGGTCGTCCGTGACCCAGCGAGGATCGTTGGGACGAGGGGCAGCGTTGGCGGCGACGTGATCGCGAAGATTGCAGCGTCCGAGGTGAACCTCGAAGAGATGGCGCCAATGGTAGTAATTGTGCTGGGCTAGGTCTAGAGTGATTGGGATAAAGGGGGTGACATCGGCTATTGTGTCTGTATAGGAGAGGGGAGCAGCCATGGTGGCCGGGGAAGAGAAGGTGGTGAGGGAGGAGGAGGTGGAGGTGTTGACGGAGGCGGCGGCTGCGGCTTTGGCCTTCTGATCGAAGTAGCCAGGCGGCGGCAGCGGAGGTGGTGTTGGCGGCGGCGCCATAGGCCTAGGATCTAATCTGATACCATGTAAACTTGTGATATGTCTCACAATTTGATAACAATAATGTTTAGGGTACAAGGGGTATATATAGGAGGCCTAGCAAACCGGCTAACCTAAAACCCTAACTTATGTTACAAGTTGAACTAACCGAATACATAATCTAACACTTTCTATATTATTAGGTAGAAATATGATATATTGACTATGAAAAAGTCAAAAGTTAATCGGGGCGGCCGTTTTGATTGTGTCGCTGGGAACTGCACCCTCATTGTATCGAATATGTGTCCAACACCCCCCAAAACTGACAAATTTCAGAGTAACGGTGAAGATGCTCTCAGCAAATTCAACGTTCAACATCAAATATTTATACTATATCACCTACGACTGACAATGTCACCTACAGTTGACCAAGATCTATAGGAGCTTGCGAACTGATAAACTACTGTGTCGAAACGACGCATTCAACACCTAATTAATCTGACACCCACTTATGGAAAACCTCTAATCTGACATTCTTGCGAGTTGCGACTAGTATATACACACACTCTGATACACATATACTGTATATGTGAGCGGACAAATATAAGGTTAGTTGAAGATGTTCCTTCGTATTCGTGTGGGTCACTGTGCCAGTTTATATACTAGACTAGAAGTACTCATCGGGTCGTCCGTTTAGGTCTGACAGTTGAACTGGTCCGCATTTCATGGCGAGCTCGAAGACTAGTTAAACATGTTCAAGTTAGGTCAACAAAAAAAACATGTAAGTTATACGTCCATCTCTTCCTCTGCTGATAGACTAGAAATACTCCATCGACCGACCGATCACGTCACGGGATGACGGGACTGATGAGCAAATATCGTTGCCTCTATACTGAAAACAAAAACAGACCGGGATAGAGGTAATCACCAGCATGACGGGACTGATGAAGTTGCTCGTTTTTGGATCGATTGTGTCTTAAGAAAATCTCAGTCAAATTAGACATGGACAGTCTTTTTTTAAAATGGCATACACACCGGTTCTCTATTAAGACTTTAAAAAAAACTCAGACGGATTAGATAGACATACTCTTTCTAAAACGGCATACACTTTGGTTCTCTAGCATTGTCACCGTGAAAAACGAAAGCATGTGTAATTATTTACAGTTGTATTCCTCTAATAGTGTTGGCAGTTGGGGTGTCTAGTCTATTAGACAAAAACAAACTGTGCACTACATAGATATGGATATTGTTAAACAACTTAAATGATTTTACATTTCACCCTCAGAGCATATGATCCAGGGTCTAGAAATGTCACCACCAACTTTGAAATGCTCCTTCTGTGTAGGAAGCCAAGTCTTTGTTAGGACAAGTAACCGGGGCTGGAGTTTGGCGTCCGGGAGCATATGCTCTCGGTTTTTAAAATGCATTTAGAAAAAATTAAAACTTCAAAAAATTCGGTTAAAAAATTTCGTGCGTACATTTCGACATTCTATATGTTCACGAAGTCGTTTCACGAAAACCGGTATTTTTTGTGTCGTGCATAAAAGGACAAAAATTGTTGGTAAAAAAGGCTTTTCACCCGACATTTTTTATACATGGGCCACAAAAAATATCTTTTTTTCGTGAAACTTGTCGTGCGCACATAGAACGTAAATATATGCGCCAAATTTTTGTTCAAATTTTTTGACTTACCAAATATTTTTTCCGACGGCAGGAGCATATACACCCATGTGTCAAAGTGAATTTCCCAAGTAACGCATGTGTGATCTAAAAACTACGAATGCACCAAAATTAAGTGTTATTTCATATACTTTATTAACCTTCCGATCTTGATCCAATGATCCATACATCATCACTATCCATATAAATGCTCATCGGCCCCTTTTCGCCTTCTCCTCTACTCTCGCATGGAGCCGTCTTCCCTACGCTCTCCGACTCTCCGTGTGTATTGCATTTGGGCCGCTCTCTTTTGCCACTGCATCGCAGAAGCGCCTCCTCCCCTACCGCGTATGCCTTCTACTCCCCCGATGCGGTACTATCTGTTGTGGCGCTGAAAAAGAAGAGCTGGCGAGATAGTGCCGCGTAAATGGAATAAGAAACATTATCGTGGGAGCAAAGGGGATACTCGACAAAGCGTTCATGTGGCATCAAATGCATTGAAGCATCGATCGGACGAAAGAGCCGGTGTGTGAGGTATGCTTTCAGATCTAACCAGTTTCCCTCCAAATTTTGTGTTTTTTTACGGTGAAATTGGCATAAAAAGTAGAGTCTACACAAATTTGCAAAACTTGCTCGTTAGGAAAGTTGCAACTGCCTCTAAAAGAGGATAGGAAACAGAAGTTGCAAACTTGCAACTGTACACGAGCCAGCTAGCTGTGTACGAGTTTTATTTGGAAACCTAGTTGTGCAGGTTGATTGTTGAGGAAATCTCCATCAATAATCATCAATTACTTTCTATTTTCAGCATATCTGTGACCTGTAGCTTTAATGTGATATGTGTTCAAACCTCAAAGACAGATTTAGAAATGAACGGTGAAGGGGCCATGTGCCGTTGCATCGTTGTAGAGGAGATCCTCTGTATAAAAACCCTAGCCTCCCCTCTCGTCCTACCACAGAACCTTTCACCCCCGAGGTAGCCGATTATCCAGACCGCAACCATGGTGCACGCCGGAGAAACCACCAACATCCTCCTCGTCCCGTACCCGGCCCAGGGCCACCTGAACCCGATCCTCCAGTTCGGCAAGCGGCTCGCGGCCCACGGCGGCGTCCGGTGCACCGTCGCGGCGACCCGGTTCGTCGTCGGCTCCACAAAGCCCTCCCCGGGGTCGGTGCGCGTCGCCGTCTTCTCCGACGGCTGCGACGGCGGCGGTCCCGCGGAGCTGGGCGGCCACGAGGGCCCCTACTTCGAGCGGCTGGAGGCGGCCGGGTCCGAGACGCTGGACGAGCTCCTCCGGTCCGAGGCGGCGCAGGGCCGGCCCGTGCGCGTGGTGGTGTACGACCCGTTCATGCCGTGGGTGGTGCCCCTGGCGCGCCGGCACGGCGCCGCCTGCGCCGCGTTCCTCACCCAGACGTGCGCCGTGGACGTGGTGTACACGCACGCGCGGGCCGGGAGGGTGCCCGTGCCGGTGCGCGACGGGGACGCGCCGCTCGAGCTCTCCGGCCTCCCGGCCCGGCTCGCCCCCGCCGACGTGCCGACGTTCCTGACCGAGCGCGGCGCGGACCGCACGGCCCTGCGCGGCCTTCTGATGAACCAGTTCGACGGGCTGGACACCGTGGACCACGTGCTCGTGAACTCCTTCTACGACCTCGAGCCTCAGGTGAGCATACACGTCACACAAACACGGCCGCGTGTAGCTCATGCACAGCCGCAATTAATTTTCGTTTGTAACTGCATGCATCGTGCATGAATGCCAGCTTGTGCACAGTGTCCATACGTGTAATTAATAGTTTCCTGCCGTTGATTCTGAGCAATGCCGTCGATCGATGTGCAGGAGGCGGAGTACCTGGCGGCGACGCTGGGCGCGAGGACGATCGGTCCGACGGTGCCGTCGGCGTACCTCGACAACCGCCTCCCGGACGACGTCTCCTACGGCTTCCACCTGCACACCCCGATGACGGCCGTGACCAAGACCTGGCTGGACGCGCACCCTCCCCGCTCCGTCGTGTACGCCTCCTTTGGCAGCATTGTGGCGCCGGGGGCGGACCAGATGGGCGAGGTCGCCGAGGCGCTCTGCGGCGCCGGCAGCCCCGCCTTCCTGTGGGTGGTCCGTGCCACGGAGAACGCCAAGCTGCCCGAGGGCTTCGCGGCGAGGGCGGCCGCGCGAGGGGACCTCATCGTGCCGTGGTGCCCGCAGCTGGAGGTGCTCGCGCACGGCGCCGTCGGGTGCTTCGTCACCCACTGCGGCTGGAACTCCACCGTGGAGGCGCTCAGCGCGGGCGTACCCATGGTGGCCGTGCCGCAGTGGTCCGACCAGCCGACCAACGCCAAGTACATCGAGGACGTCTGGCGCGTCGGCGTGCGCGCGCGGCCGGACGGGGAGGGGGTGGTGCGGAAGGAGGAGGTGGAGAGGTGCGTGAGGGAGGTGATGGGCGGCGGCGAGGGGACGACGTACAGGATGAAGGCGGCGGAGTGGAGGAAGAAGGCCAAGGCGGCCGTCAGCGAGGGCGGGAGCTCCGACAGGAACATCGCGGAGTTCCTCTCCAAATATCGCGCGGCAAAATGATCGCGGCCGGTGTCGATCGAGGTCGTTCATTCTGATTTGTGTGGGCTGGTTTCGGGCCGGCGTCCTGTGACGTGCGATTGATTAGCAGCCGATTCATTTTATCTGGAGAAAAATTCAGCTACAATCACTGAAATCGAGCGGTGGTCTCACTTTGGTCACTAACATTCAGAATATCCTAAATACGGTCACTCTTTTTGATTTAGGGGTTCAATTTGGTCACTGTATCCATTTCTGTACCGTTTTTTGTAGGTATGTTGCCACTCAGGCGGCCACGTGTGTAACAACTGTGCGGACAACATGGCTAATTTGCCAGGGAAACGGTCACTTTGCAATAAAGCCCCTCATCCGGACACAACAATAGCATTTACTCCCCCTTCCCTGCCACTCCGTCGCTTCTTGCCACCACTGTCGTAGAGGTCGAGGTGGTCGACAAGCTCGAGGCGATCGTCGTAGCGCCTCTGGGAGCGGCGGCGAGAGGCGGCGAGATGAGCTCGCCATACGATTTCGAAGCGCCGCCACCGTCCACACCATGTCGAAGACGGAAGGTTCCAGAGCAGCGGTTGGATGAGGGTTTCCTGCCTCTCTACGGTAAGTTCCGCGATGTTCTCCCTTTCCCGTCCTCGATATGCTTCTGTAATGACGGCGGCGGCGGCACGACGGCGGCGGAGAGGGAGTTGTTCGTCCAGAGATTGTTAGGGTTTGCAGCGCATGCGGTCCTCTCTCTCTGCCGCCGCCGCAGGGGATTCCAATTGGGGGTTTGGTAGGGTTTATGAATTTGGTGTCAGCTTGTGATTTAGGGGTTTGGTATCGTTGATTTGAGGTATAATCTTGCTAAACATGCACGCTTTAGTTGTCCTGTTTGCCATGCTTCGTCGGTTAGTTGCCCTGTTTCTGTACCATGAACATACACAACTAATTTTGTGAAATTAATGTCGTAAAGTTGAATATTTACATGCTATTGTTCAAATATTAGTGTTGTGAAGGTTTTACGGTCAGTTATTCGTCGAAAAAATGCATGCTTTACTGAATATTCTCTGATGTTCTATGTAGATAAATAGAGTAATCATTTCTCTGTGGTGGTGCATCATGGTGGTTGTTTCCTTGGCAGTGGAAAGTATAGGGATTACTCTGCTGGTGCTAGTGTGTGGTTTGATTACTGTGTTAGGGATAATTGGACTCCAGATGTGATTGAGAATTTGATTGAGGAGCTGGGTTATGAGTGTGAGGGGAGGATGAAAATATACTGGTGTGTGCCTGGACTGACAATCTACAAGAATGGGCTTAGAGAGATCAAGAAAGGGGATAATACAATGACACGGAACATGTTGTTACATGCTAGAAATGGGAACCATTTTCAGGAGATATATCTTGATCACAATGACAGCATCATTTCATATGTTTCACCTGTTCTTGTGCCCTCATCTGATGAAGAAGAGCTGCCAGTGGTGAAGTGGAGTGGGCCATTAAAGATAGATTTTGATGATGTGGTTCACTTTCCAGTGGCCTCACTACCACCTGTCATTAGTCCAATTAGGCCATTGATGACTATACCAGCAGATGAACAAGCAAATGGACAAGCAGATGGACAAGAAGATGAAGAAGCAGATGAAGAAATAGATGAAGAAGAAAGTGATCCAGATTCTGAGAGTGATGAAGCATATGTACCATCACCACCTCAACCAGGACAACATCATCTTCAGTATGAGTTCAGAGCAAGAAAAGCTTGCAGGGCTTTGGACATGGATGGAGCTGAAAAAGCAGGACCATTTGATGAAAAAGAAGGTGCAGAATCTGAAGAAGATGAGGATTACACTCCAGAGTTCTATGACTCTGATTTTGATCTGCAAGATGGTGATGATGATCTATTTGACACAAATGTTGATGATGGTAAGGGTAAAGCACCCCAGACTGAAACTGATAATGTTTCTGAAGAAGATGATTTGTACCTGCCAGATTCTGATTAAGAAGGAGTGAAGATGAGGTTCAAATCTTTCACTGAAAATGATTTGCAAGGTCCACAGTTTGTAGTTGGTCAAACATTTCAGTCAGTTGAATTACTGAGGAAGGCTATCAGAGAGTTTAGCTATCAGTCAAGGCGTGACATAAGGATGCCAGTCAATGACAAGGCCAGATTGTGTGCCAAGTGCGAGGAAGGGTGTCCTTGGTATCTGTGGGCATCTTTTGATAAAACATCAAACTGTTTGATGATCAAGAAGCACAACTCAACACATACTTGCTCAAGGAAATGGAAGGTAAGAGCATTCACTGCTCCTTTTGTTGCTGGGAAGTATGTTGACTCTTTCAAAGCTGATGAGAACATGAACATGAAAAATTTCAATAGAGTTGTTCAGAAAGACTAGCACATGATAGCTTCCAGGAGCAAGTTGAGAAGGGCAAAGAGGTTGGTTAAGAAGGTTATTGAGGGAGATGAGTTAGAGCAATACAACAGTTTGTGGGACTATGCAAATGAATTTAAGAAATCTAACCCTGGTAGCACCTTCTTTTTAGGTGTTGATCAGGGTAGGTTCAGTAGTTGCTACTTCTCACTTGATGCATGCAAAAGGGTTTTTTTGCAAGCTTGTAGGCTTGTCATTTGTCTTGATGGATGTCATCTAAAAACAAAGTATGGGGGAGTTATGCTCACAGACATAGGGATGGATCCCAATGACTATATCTACCCTATTTCATTTGCAGTAGTGGAGGTTGAGAACACAGAATCATGGAAATATTTCCTCTCCAACCTGAAGAGTGACCTTGGGATAATCAACACATACCCATGGACAATAATGTCAGACAAGAAAAAGGTAGTCTTAACACTGCTTGTTTATTACTTGCATAGCCATGATTGTGTGACCTAACTTGCATTTACAATTGTGTAGGGTCACATCAAAGGTGTTAGGGAATTTTTCCCAGATGCAGAGCACAGGCACTGTGTGATGCATATATGGCAAAATTTTCAAAACATTCACAAAGGAGACATACTAAAGAACCAGCTGTGGAAGTGTGCAAGGAGCAATACAGCAGCTGTCTGGGATGCTAACATGGAAGAGCTCAAGGCCATTGACATAGAAGCATACAACTGGCTTGAGCAACTCCCCCCCCCCCCCCAATACTTGGGTTAGAGGATTTCAGAGAGGTGAATCCAAGTGTGATATTCTCCTTAACAACAATTGGTTTTCAATAAGTAAGTGCATGACTGACACTTGCTTTACTTAACACTTTCTTGACTGACACTTGCTTTACTTAACACTTGCTTGAGTGACACTTGCTAACCATGATACTATCAGATACATTCTAGAAGCAAGGGAGATGCATTTGAGATCTATGGTTGATAGGGTGAAGACACAACTGATGACAAGATTTTACAACAAAAGAATTGAGGCTGACACTTGGCCTGGAAAAATATGTCCTAAGATAAAGAAGAGGCTGGACAAGAACCAAGAGCTTGCAAATACATGTGTTGTGTCAGGAGCAGGGGATGGCATCTTCCAGGTTGAGAACCACACAAGGATTTACATTGTGGATATAAAAGCACAGAGTTGCACGTGTAAGAGGTGGGATCTCAGTGGAGTGCCTTGCCACCATGCAATTGCATGCTGCAGGCATGAAAATAGACCAGCAGAGGAACTAGTAGCCCCATGTTACAGCATTGAAGCCTTCAAACTGGCTTACAAACCGATCATCAAGCCCTGCAGAGATAGAACTGAATGGGAAAAAACAAATCAGTGTGAGATTAAGCCACCTTCTATGAGAAGAGTTGGCAGACCAACCAATAAGAGTAGAAGGAAGCAGCCATATGAGATACAAACAAAGGGTGGTGCCAAGAGAGTGACCAAGCATGGCATGATTATCATCTGTTCTTACTGTAAAGAAGATGGCCACAATATCAATGGATGTGGACTGAAAAAGGCTGGCATCCTACCACCAGTTAGACCAAGATCAAGGGCTATACCTGAAGATGTTTCAGACCCTGAAGTTGGAGATATCACACAAGAACATGACCAAGGGGAGCAACAGCAATCACAGGCTGTTGTCACACAAGACCAAGGGGAGCAACATCAATCACAGGCTGCTGTCACACAAGACCAAGGGGAGCAAGAGCAAGCACAGGCTGCTGTCACACAAGAAGCTGTACCACATGAAGAAGAACCACCTCAGGTACCCTAATCTTTTCCTGCAATGCATTATCTACCTCAGTTAAGTGTGTAATTCATCTATGTGCATCATAAGTACTATGGAGTAACCATTCATCTATGTGTGATGGTGGATATTAATAAGTTTTCCCTCAATTAACGAACCGAGGTTTATCGAACCAGTAGGACTTTGAAATCAACAACGAGGTGAATGTTGAAGATCTCTGGCGCTTAACCTTCAACAAACGTGGACCTGCACACACTCAACCAAAGTACTTTGCCCCCAACGGCGGAGAGGTTGTCAATCTCTCCGGTCTCGCAGAACACAAGCGGTTAATTGTATGATGAAGTAGATAAAATATGAAAAGTGACTAGAGGAGTAATGATAATTAAAAGCAAGTAAATGAGGTTGAAAAACAATGTAAAAAGATGGAACGGGGGCCATGGGTTCACTAGTGGAGTCTCTCAAGTAAATAAAATACGCATGTGATGGGTGAACGAATTACAGCTAAGCAATTGACAAGATTATGATACAAACCCAATTTAGCTATGACAAAAAGGACATGATAATATTTATGGAGGCATCACGACAAGGAACAAAGACCGTTGAGTCCAACTGCGTCTTTGTCTAAATAGTCCACCGTGGGATCGCTATCCAGCCTGTCACCCAACGGTATTAAGTTGCAAGCAACAGACAATTGTATTAAGTAAAGTGCATGATGTAAGCAATACTAATATCAAAATAGACATTAACACCGCTGTTTTACCCTTAGTAGCAACAGCACACCCTCGCCCTTAGACGTTTCTGTCACTCGTGCCCAGGAACAAAAGGGGGCATGAACCCACTATCTAGCATAAATACCCTCTCTTGGAGATACACACAATCACTTGGCCAAAGTAACTACGCATATCGGAGAGCATGCAAGAACATAAATTACTCATATAAGAATCATGCACAATCTGAAAATAACTTCATAATCCATCGGATCCCAGCAAACACATCACATAGCATTACAATAGTCGATCTTGATCATGTTAGGCAGCTCACAAGATCATAAGACATGAAGCACAAGAGAGAGAGACTACCATCTAGCTACTGCCATGGACCCGTAGTACAAGGTGAGACTACTCACAAATCATCCCGGAGGAAGGCATATCGATGAAGAGCCCTCCGGGATCGATCTCCCCTCCGGCAGAGTGTCGGGATCAGCTTCAAATTGGACCCCGAACTAGGGTTCTTGGTGACGGCGCGTCGGGGTCGAGTTTCTGGAAAATAATAGCCGCCTCGATGTTTTTAGGTTAATTGTAATTTTATAGGAGTTGGAGGGGGCCGAGGAGGTGCCCACAGGGCAGGGTCGGGCCCCACCCGCGAGTCACCCCTGGGCCGCGGCTGGCACCCGCGTGTGCCCTGTGGGTCGCCTCCGAGGCTGCCCTTCGGACTCCGTCTTCGTCTTGGCGTAAAAATAATCCCCGTAAATTTTCGTCCAATTCCGAGAATATTTCCAGAAGTAAATTTCTGAAACAAAAAGACAGCAAAAACAGGGAACTGGCACTAGGCATCTTGTCAATAGGTTAGTCCGACAAAATGCATAAAAATGATATAAATGACAGTAAAAACATGTGACAATATCACAAAACTAGCATGGATCACTCAAAAATTATAGATACGTTTGAGATGTATCAGCATCCCCAAGCTTAACTCCTACTCGTCCTCGAGTAGGTAAGTGATAACAAATAATTTTTGATGAGACATGCTACCAACACAATCTTGATCAAGATAGTAATGCAAAGCACATGAAGTGAATAAGGTGATCCAAAACAATTGTCTATAGTTGACATTAAGCAAACAATGATTAACAAACGCTAGCTAACAAATGCTAGAAACTTTTCATGAATAAGTGTGTTGGAAACATGTAACCATACATAAGGTTTAGAAAGAAGAATTGCGAATTATGTATCCAATGTAAAATATCAATCATTCTTCAAAGCATCTAATTAGTCATTCATGAAAATAGCCAAGCTCAAGTCAGGTGTCCTAATCCATCTACTTCATAAATCAACTGTTTCGAAGTCTACTCAACTAGTGCAAGTAAGAAGTGGCTTTGGCACCATGATGTTATGGAAAAAAGAACAATAATGGAGGTTTGGAAGGTCAAAAAGAAAGGCTCAAACAGCGGAGAAGTTAACCACAAGATAGAAGGAAGTCCCATAGTTGACACTGTATGAGGAGTAGTGATTGCCATGCAACGGATGCACATAGAGCTATAAGTGTATGAAAGCTCTCCAATAGAACTAGTGGGGGTGCATCCAACTTGCTTGCTCATGAAGACCTAGAGCTCACTTGAGGAGGCTCATCCTTGGAATATACAAGCCAAGTTCTATAACGTTAATTCCCCACATAGTTATACAAATGAAACATGAAAACTCTCTATAATGAAGTGTAGGTGCTACTAGCACAAGTGTGGAATAAAGGATAGTAGTGCTGCCCCCTCTCTCTTTTATATTTCTCTTTTTTTTATTGTGGCCTCCATGGCTCTTTTAAATTTTCTCTCATTGGTCTCTTTTGGACTCTTTTATGTGGCCACTTTGGACTCTTTTCAATATGCTCACAGGTAGGGGCAACACTCTATTTTTACAAGATGATCATCACACTTTTGGTACTCATAACTCATAAGACTAATACATGATGTATAAAATAAGATATGCATGATCGAGCGTAGTGTGGAAAAAATGTAGAACATGTGGCAAGCCAGGCTGCACACTAACTCAAATGATCAAGCAAACTATATGATAGTGAAGAACGACGTCAAGTCATAATGTAATGATGGATGTTGCATGGACATGTATCTCGGAACGGCTATGGAAATGCCGTGGTAGGTAGGTATGGTGGCTGTTTTGAGGAAGACAGTTGGCTTATGTGTAGGAGGACAGGATGAAGTTCTCCCACGGAGTTGGATGTACTCGCGAAGTATGCACCAATCTCAATGTGAGAGAGGACATTGCGCAGCACCGAAGAGGCTAGCAAAATATGGAAGTGGAAGTGCCAAAAAACCAAAGCTCACAATGCATTTCGTATATTGCAAATAACTAGCAGTTTCAATGTTCCACAAATGGTTAGAGACACCCCGAGAGGGATCGTGGCGGCGACACAAGTGCCCCGTTGGCTTCCCCAACCGTTGCAGTAACTACCCACTAGGGACTTATTTTTAACTTAGTAGAATTCATGACACATTAGCATTGTTGACTTAGGTTGTTTAGTTCAGAAAAGTACAACTCCATGCTTTAATAACACCTCTCCACTAATCAGCTCTAACACCATTAACCAACACATTTTAACCATTAGTTATTTTAGTGCCTCAAAACAATTGAAGAGTATCAAATTATCCACATAGTGATCTACAAGACTATGCAGGTTTTTTCTATTTCATACTACTGCCACATGCATAGCATTTCTCCGATCTAAGACATTAACCAAGCAACCAAAACAACTCTCCAACAAATATAAGTGAAGAACAAGAGAGTTTAACTTAACAACTAGAATCTCTAAACAAGATAAAAGCTAAAAGCGAGAGCTTACTAGAAAACAGATAATAGCTAAGAATACTCAAACAGATATAAGCGAAGCAAAGAAGTATTCAAATGAAAAAGCGGAGCGTGTCTCTCTCCCACACAAATAAAGCTAGGATCCAACAAAGATATGACCAGCAAACAAACAAATAAAACTGAAAGTAAAAATACGCTCCAAGCATAGCACATAATATGTAAAGTGATAAAAACGAAGTTCAACGAAGAGGAACTTATGATAGTCGATGAAGATGAGGGGATGCCTTGGGCATCCCCAAGCTTTGACTCTTGATAGTTCTTGATATTCAGAGGGGGTGTCATGGGGCATCCCCAAGCTTGAGCTTTGATCCATCCTCGATTTCTTCATATTCCTGTCCTTTGAACTTAAAAACTCACTTCACACAAAACTTCTCATAATTCGATTAGAGGGTTAGTGCTCATAAATTAAAACGCACATGTGTTCACACTACAAGAAACTCATCACGTAGAGACGTTTTTCATGTGACGCCTTTATATTCGTCTTTAGAGTGGCCGAGCACCTCTATGTAGGGACGTATTTTGAGACGCTCCATATAACGTCACATCATTTGTTTTTAATAGACAATCAAATAAATAATTATGCTAATTTATGGATATTTAGGACGCACACTTGAGACGTTTTGGAAAACGTGTCCAAGTATGGAACAATATAAAGAGTAATATATACCTTAAAAAAATAGAGAGCAATAATATACGTATCAGCTCTACCTTGGAACCATCGATGTTGTCAGTTTTTTTCTAAAATCGGAACGACAAGAATTGGATCCAAACTTCGTGCAAAAAAAAAAAAAGAAGAATTGGATCCAAACACGAAGAGGTGAGTGGGAAAAAAACACGAAGAGGTACTCCGTACTATTTTCTTAACATAACGAAGATGTACCATGGTATATATTATTGTTTTCCCAGAATCAAACAAACTCTCCATCAAAAAAAAAAATCAAACAAACTCTACAGGCTATCCCAGATACGCCGCCAAAGCAACGACTCGTATACCTCTTGATTTGCTTTGCGATCTGATTGTACCTGCGAGAAACTTCCACGCCGGCGCACACAATCCAAGTTTTTTGGTGCAGCATCAAACCTAGAATCTTCTCGCCTGAATCTCCTCCGTGACCTCGCCACTGGAACTTTGACAGGTTAATTTCTATCTTCTTAGTCTATTGTGTTCAATCTGAAGCTTCCATGTGAATCGGCTCCTACACCAAGCATGGGTGTTCTTTCGTCTTTGAGTGGATGGATCTTATTGTTTTTTGGTGCGGCATCAATCGTACAATCTTCTCGCCTGAATCTCCTCCGTGACCTTGCCGCTAGATTTTGAGATTAACGGAGGACTCAACCGACGACCTTCGGAGTACATGAAGCTGGTTTGCGATCTGTTCCTGGACCTGTCAGTAAGAGCAGTAATGTAACTATGTGGTGAGATCGATATTGCAATTGTCAAGCCAGACTGAAAAAATCTGTGAACATGTAGAGAACATAAGGCAGGCACTAAGCTTAGTTTAGTGATTTCAGTGGTTTGATATATACATGCTTTCATTGACTGATTAAGTTAATCTACAGAAGAACCCATACGAATGATCAATTAAATTCCAAAACGGCGAATTCCATCCAAGCAAACTGAGGGTAGTCAATAGACAAGTTACAAGCAACCACTTATATGTGTAGTATCATCAGGCATTTATATCTGTCAGGTTACGTAACCTGACAAACTTCATTTAAATACTTTCTTTTCGAAATCTTCATATACTGTAGTAATATTCTTACTATATTTATGTTAACGTTTTTAATTTCAGATTATATAACAATAGACAAATAAATTTATGCAACTCCAGTCCCAGTGTCCCTTACATACTTGTATTTATCTGAACTAAAGGTTCATGTCTTGGAGGACATATGAACATATAATAACAAACTTACTTTGCTTTATTTACCACAGCATACTGAAGTGCAATGGACCGAGAATGGATGAGTAAACCAAGAGCAAGTGTTGAATATAAACATGGTGTCGAGGAATTCCTTTCTTTTGCATACCGTGATGTTCCACTTGGTGAAAAGATCCTTTGTCCATGTGTAAATTGTGCAAACAGAGCAAGACAAAGTTCGGATGAAGTGAAAACCCACCTACGGTGTGATGGTATTCTTCAAGATTATACTAGATGGGTTTTTCATGGAGAGGGATGTGATGCACCATCCGTTGCATTTGCGCACGTATCGGAGAGCGATGGGAATTTTTCTTTTCATGGTATTCATAGGAATAATGTTGTACAAGATGGCCACAAAAGAATGGATGACATGCTAGGTCTCGTAAATGCTGTATATGGTACTACTTTCAGTAACAGCTATGAAACACTATCAACCCCATCTGATGGTGCTCAATCTGAATTTGCCAATATGGAACCTGATGTGGCTGATAGTTGGAATGCTTCATATGACATAGGTGATGACAAGAGAGAAAGCTTTTTACAGGATGTGAACATAAAGTTGCATAACGGATGTGAAGCCTTTTCAAGGCTGTCATTTATAGTCACCATATATCACTTGAAAGTCTTACATGGTTGGTCACAAGAATCATTCACGGCACTACTTGGTGTATTGTCTGATGCACTTCCTCCTGAGGCAAAGTTACCAAAGAAATATCATGAAGCCAAAAAGATAATTCGTGGTTTGGGGCTTGAGTATGAGAAAATCCATGCATGCCCTCAAGACTGCATGCTTTTTAGAGGCGAAAGAGCTAACGAAGAGATTTGCCATGTGTGTGGCACATCTCGCTGGTTGACTGATAACGAGGGAGATGCTCCAATTTTATCTAAGAAGAACAGGAAGATACCAGCTAAGGTCTTGCGGTACTTTCCTTTGATACCAAGACTCAAAAGGCTCTTTTCAACTACCAAAACATCTGATGACATGCGTTGGCATGATGAGGGACGCACCAAAGATAATACTTTGCGTCATCCAGCTGATGGTGAGTGTTGGAAAGATCTTGATTTAAGATATCCCAAATTTGGTGAGGATGCCCGCAATGTACGCCTTGGTCTTGCAAGTGATGGTTTTAACCCTTTCAGGAACATGAGTTCAACACATAGTACTTGGCCAGTGATGCTTATTCCATATAACCTACCACCTTGGATTTGTATGAAACAAACATCTTTAATTTTGTCAATGATCATTCCTGGACCACGTTCCCCTGGTAATGATATTGATATATATTTGCAGCCATTGGTTGATGAGCTCCAACAACTGTGGAAGGGTGTGGACACAAATGATGCTTCTACAGATAAGAAATTTTCTATGAAAGCTGCACTATTGTGGACTTTGAACGATTTCCCTGCATTAGCTTACCTTTATGGTTGGACTACAAGTGGTCTAAAAGTTTACTTGCAAAAAGGACAAAACTTCGGGGCTTTTATCATGATAAATATTGGAGCCATGTAAAGGTTTCTCAAGGAATGACTTTTGTGGAGGAATCTGAGCGAGATAAAAAGGTTCAGTTCAAACTGCGAGTTATTGGAGATAATGTAGAAAACATGCAAGATGAGTTTGAATTGATGCGTTCGTTCATAGCAAAAAAGTTCCCAGGAGAGGATTACAGAAATGTAATGGAAGCTACAACAAATAATGAAGTTAGAACCTCAACTAATCTCTTTATCGAAATATAAATTAATCATCATCTATATACTCTATAATGTTATTGTTGCAGGTTGACATTCATGAAATAGCTGATGATACAAATATCGAACATGAAATGAATAATGATATTCAAGGATCACCCCCCAATACGCACACTTCATCAAAGACTTTCCAGGTGATGCAATAGTTTTTCTTAGTTAACAAGTACTTAATGAAAGATCCTACATTCCTTAATTATTGTTTGCTAAGCAGGAATTGCTTCCTGGGAAGTGTACTAAAGAGGGCTATGTAAATTCACCTTTACCACATGAGGAGATGGTTACTAAGGTATGTTCACGTCTTTCACTCACGAAACTATGCCAATTTTTTGCATGAACTGAACTGAGCTTCAACTGTAGGAAGCACACCCAGAAATTTATCCTAAAGAACTTCAGGGTTGTGTACCATGTGAGCAGGTTACTAAGAAGGTATATGATAGTGTGGATGTGCATTTGGAATCAGTGCTAGGGTTGTATTATATTCTACATGTAATATTTTTTGACTATGCACTTCCATTCACAATTGCAGCAACCTTGTCCTGAAAATTATAGCAAAGAAAGTTATGCCAATTCATCTTTAGGACGTCGGCGCATAATTGCTATGGTGCGAAAGAATCTTCACTCAGTTATCGAAACATATCTAATTTTTTTATTTATTATATGTAAAGCTCATATGATCTTTGGCTGTAGAAAGCAAACAATGAAAACTCCACTGAAGGCCGTGAAGGTTGTGATGTATCAGCTTTGCCACATAAGCAATCTACTAACAAGGTACAAGCAACCAACCTATCTAAACCTACATGGCTTTGCTGTTTCATACATGTAATAGTGTCACTTTTAAATTTTGTATTTCTTCATGTCACAGGATGAAGTCTATTTGTTTTCGGCAAACCCGAGAAACAAAAATAGAGTAGCAGGGATAGGAACTTTGATCAGTCAAGATAAAACATATGTTGTTGGAGGAAACATGCTTGGAGATCAATATTATGGAGTTCTAATTAACCGTCTTACAGAGATTTCAGATGAAAAATTGCCTAGACCATATAAAGATATTGAAACTGTGAAAGACGCTTTTGGTCATGTTATCGCTTGGCCTAAGTTCCATGTAAGTACATTTTCATATGTTCAAGCATTACATTCCTTGTCAGTCACGAAGCTTGCTTAATTTTTGTGAAATTTGTGCTTTCCAGGTCAAAAGGAAGAAATCTAGCTTAAACCAGACAAATAACAATCAGGTTTGTTACATTATATTCTTTTGATTTTTCTTCGTAAGGGGGAGAGTTGGGAAATATGGAATCAACTCTCTGCATTCAGTTTAGGGCTGTTGCATCTGGGCAGCATGGGCAGTCAGTATCACTGATCTGTGTGGGAAATACGAAATCATCATTGTCATGCAGGATTAGTCTTACATCCATATTTATACTTTATCAGATGAACTTGTGAATCAACGCTGTACTTTGATTATTCCAGGGAATTTCTCACCTCCGTTGTGACTTCCTTTTCAGGTTAAGTGTGGGGCTAAACGACATTGAACTGGATGAAGATGGAGGGAATGAAGCAATAGTTTTTGCCTTGGGAAATTAGTTTACAAAGATAATGGATGATATATAGGATATTTTATGATTTTTCTTGTTCACGATCCTTCTCCGTGTATCTGAAAATATTATTATTATAATATTTGATTATGTTCGAATTTTTATTTTCTATTATTGCAATTATTATTTTGGTCTCCTCTACATCTTATAATGGTACGTGAACCTAAATATAAATAAAAGAATCAGTTTCTACTTAAATTTCTAAAAAAATGGATTATACCGACATGTGTCTTGAGACGCTTTATCAAAAGGAAAGTAAAACGATGTATGTACATATACGTCCCAAATATGGATATGCATAATGTGTATAAAAAGGATGTACGTAATGTGTATGGAATACGTATGAACTCATGTATACGGAATACATATGAACTCATGTATACTGAAGACGTATGAACTCACAATATAAGATTGTACCGCGTATGTGAAAAAAACATCTCTAAGCTTCATTACGACGCAAAAATAGCGTGTCTTTATATGTGTAGACGTGCTTTTCGAGCGTCTCATTAAAACGTCCTTAAACATATAGACACGCTTGTTAAGCGTCTTTATATCATTTGAGACGGTGCATAAGGAGACGCTCCAACGACGCTTTACAAAAGCGGCTGTATAGTCCTCTAGCGATGAAATATCACGTCTCTAGCCTTTAAATTTGGCGTCCCTACGTGACTAGTGTGTTGTAGTGTCAACTCATGACAAATTGCAAACCAACTTTATTAGACATTAGCTACAGTTTACTAAGACTCAATGCGGCACTCCACCCCAAGAGTGTCACATATGACGATGGTAAAGAGACAAATGCAAAATAAAAGCAGAATCTGTCAAAATCTGAACAGTCTGTAAAGATCGAATTTTCGAGGCACTTCTGCAGCTCAAATCAAAAAACTTAAAACTAACGAAAGATAGATAAAAGCATCAGTATTGCTGTAAAACAATATCAGAAAAAGATAAAATTCTGGCGATTTTAGGATTTTCGTGCAACAGGCGTACATAATCTGTTTTTGAACAGCAACACAATACCTTGCACTTTCAATGCATTAGAGGCTAAACTTGGCACAAAAAACTAAAAGAAAAAGATACAATGAAGTTGCTACAGAGGTAATAACTTCATGACTCAAGAAAACAAAAAAGCAAACTGAAAGTAAAATATGGGTTGCCTCCCAACAAGCGCTTTTCTTTAACGCCTTTTAGCTAGGCACAATGCCAAATATCAAGTTTTTTCGGAGGCCTTTGGAACATCAAGAGCATAGCTTGACCTTATGATTGATTCAAAAGGAAGCTTCTTTCTCTTTCTAGGGAAGTGTTCCATCCCTTTTCTAAGGGGGAACTGAAACTTTATATTTCCCTCTTTCATATCAATAATAGCGCCAACGGTTCTAAAAAACGGTCTTCCCAAAATAATGGGACAAGAAGCATTGCACTCAATATCCATAACAATAAAATCAACGGGAACATAATTATCATTAACAAAAATAAGGACATCATAAACTCTACCCAAAGGTTTCTTTTTAGAAGAATCATCAAGATGAACGTTTAAATAGCACTCTTCCAAAGGATTTAAATCAAGCATATCATAGAAACTTTTAGGCATAAAGGAAACACTTGCACCAAGGTCACATAAAGCATTGCAATCATAGTCATCTATTTTCATCTTAATAGTGAGTTCCCAACCATCTTCTAACTTCCTAGGGATAGAGGTTTCAAGCTTTAGTTTTTCGTCCCTAGCCTTGATAAGAGCATCGGTAATGTGTTTGGTAAAGGCAAGATTTATTTTACTAGCATCCGGTGTCTTAGCAAGTTTTTGTAGGAACTTATTGACTTCAGTAAGATTGCAGTCATAAAAATCAATTTCATCATCTTTAAATAAACTAGGAGGATCCTCTTTAGTGGTTTGGATAGTATAAACTTTAACAGTTTTCCTATTCATTTCAGCAATTCTAGCTTCTTCAGCCTCTCTAGCCCACCTAGCTTTCAAGAGAGCCATCATCCTTTAATTTTCATTAATTTGAAGAGAGGTAGCATTTAAAGATTCAGTATGTTTGTCTTGATTTGGAGTGGTTCTAAATTTCAAAATTTCAACATCATGAGCAAGAACGTCTACTTTAGACACTAGACTATCCAGTTTTTCCAACTTCTCCTCAACAGTTTTGTTAAAAGTTTTTTTCGAAGTGATAAATTCCTTTAAAACATTTTCAAGATCAGAGGACACATTCTTATTAGGATTATAAGAATTACCATAAGAGTTGCCATTATTGGGAGGATAAGGCTTATAGTTGTTACTACCAAAATTATTTCGATAAGCATTATTGTTGAAGTTGTTTCTATTAAGAAAATTAACATCAACTTGATCCTTTTCTTGAGAAATTAATGAAGCAAGTGGAACATTATTAGGATCAATATTGGAATGATTGGTAGCAAGCATAGACATAATCATATCAACCTTATCACTCAAAGAGGAGATTTCCTCAACAGAATTTACCTTCTTACCACTTGGAGCTCGTTCGGTGTGCCATTGTGAATAATTTGTCATCATATCATCCAAGAGTTTAGTTGCTGCACCTAATGTTGTGGACATGAAGGTGCCTCCCGCGGCCGAGTCCAAAAGGTTCCTTGAAGAAAAATTCAAACCTGCATAAAAAGTTTGGATAACCATCCACATAGTTAATCCATGTGTGGGACAATTCTTAACCATATATTTCATTCTCTCCCAAGCTTGAGCAACATGTTCATTATCAAATTGTCTAAAGTTCATAATGTTACTCCTTAGTTGTATGATTTTAGCAGGTGGATAATATTTTCCAATAAAAGCATCTTTGCATTTAATCCAAGAATCAATGCTATTTTTAGGCAAAGACAATAACCATTCTTTTGCTCTCCCTCTCAAAGAGAAAGGGAAAAGTTTCAGTTTTATGATGTCACTTTCCACCTCTTTATACTTTTGCATATCACATAACTCAACAAAGTTATTTAAATGAGAGGCAGCATCATCAGTACTAGCACCAGAAAATTGCTCTTTCATAACAAGATTTAGCAAGGCAGGTTTAATTTTATAAGATTCCGCTTTAGTAGCGGTTGGAGCAATTGGAGAGCATATGAAATCATTGTTATTAGTGCTAGTAAAGTTACATAACTTGGTGTTTTCAGTAGAAGACATAATGATAAGATAAAATAACAAGACAAAAATAAAGACTACACTAATTTTTTTGGGTTTTTAAAATTTTGAAACAGGAAAATAAACTAAACGAGATATAAAGCAAGCAAGACCAAAACAAAGTAAAGAGATTAAGAGTATGAGACTCCCCTTGCTGTAGCTCCAAAGTCCCCGGCAACGGCGCCAGAAAACTTCTTGATGGTGGATATTAATAAGTTGGGTGGTGCCCCAAGCGAAGGCGGAATTGTAGCTAGGAGCAGTTTTCTCTCAATTAACGAACCGAGGTTTATCGAACCAGTAGGACTTTGAAATCAACAACGAGGTGAATGTTGAAGATCTTTGGCGCTTAACCTTCAACGGACGTGGACCTGCACACACTCAACCAAAATACTTTGCCCCCAACGACGGAGAGGTTGTCAATCTCTCCGGTCTCGCAGAACACAAGCGGTTAATTGTATGATGAAATAGATAAAATATGAAAAGTGACCAGAGGAGTAATGATAATTAAAAGCAAGTAAATGAGGTTGAAAACAATGTAAAAAGATGGACCGGGGGCCATGGGTTCACTAGTGGAGTCTCTCAAGTAAATAAAATATGCATGTGATGGGTGAACGAATTACAACTAGGCAATTGACAAGATTATGACACAAACCCAATTTAGCTATGACAAAAAGGACATGATAATATTTATGGAGGCATCACGACAAGGAACAAAGACCGTTGAGTCCAACTGCGTCTTTGTCTAAATAGTTCACCGTGGGATCGCTATCCAGCCTGTCACCCAACGGTATTAAGTTGCAAGCAACAGACAATTGCATTAAGTAAAGTGCATGATGTAAGCAATACTAATATCAAAATAGACATTAACACCGCTGTTTTACCCTTAGTAGCAACAGCACACCCTCGCCCTTAGACGTTTCTGTCACTCGTGCCGAGGAACAAAAGGGGGCATGAACCCACTATCTAGCATAAATACCCTCTCTTGGAGATACACACAATCACTTGGCCAAAGTAACTATGCACATCGCAGAGCATGCAAGAACATAAATTACTCATATAAGAATCATGAACAATCTGAACATAACTTCATAATCCATCGGATCCCAGCAAACACATCACATAGCATTACAATAATCGATCTTGATCATGTTAGGCAGCTCACAAGATCATAAGACATGAAGCACAAGGGAGAGAGAGACTACTATCTAGCTACTACCATGGACCTGTAGTCCAAGGTGAGACTACTCACAAATCATCCCGGAGGAAGGCATGTCGATGAAGAGCCCTCCCGGATCGATCTCCCCTCCGGCAGAGTGTCGGGATCAGCTTCAGATTGGACCTCGAACTAGGGTTCTCGGTGACGGCGTGTTGGGGTTGAGTTTCTGGAAAATAATCGCCGCCTCGACGTTTTTAGGTTAATTGTGATTTTATAGGAGTCGTAGGGGGCCGAGGAGGTGCCCACAGGGCAGGGGCGGGCCCCACCCGCGGGTCACCCCTGGGCCGCGGCTGGCACCCGCGTGTGCCCTGTGGGTCGCCTCCGAGGCTGCCCTTCGGACTCCGTCTTCGTCTTGGCGTAAAAATAATCCCCGTAAATTTTCGTCCAATTCCGAGAATATTTCCAGAAGTAAATTTCTGAAACAAAAAGACTGCAAAAACAGGGAACTGGCACTGGGCATCTTGTCAATAGGTTAGTCCGACAAATGCATAAAAATGATATAAATGACAGTAAAAACATGTGACAATATCAAAACTAGCATGGATCACTAAAAATTATAGATACGTTTGAGACGTATCAATGTGCAGCATAACTATGGAGTAACCATGCTTGAGAGGATGCAGCTGTTGATGCCATCCCCTAGAATTGAGAGCACAGAAGTGATCACTGATTCAACATTCATCAGTGATGCTGCTGCACAAGCTCAAGTTTCAACTAGTTCTACAACAACCACAACAGATGGTAACCTAACCATGAAGCTGGTAAATGAAGAGAGACAAAGACAGAGAGATGGCAGCCAGAAGAGATGGAGCTCTTGAAGCAATGAATGAAGCCCTAGAGAAGAAAGCACAAGAGGCTGAGGCTAAGGGACAAGAAATACATCTGAGAAAATTAGAGAAGCAAGCAAGGAAAAGAGCAGCAGCTCGATCAAGAGAATAGACAGTTACAAGCAGCAGAAAGACAAGCTGTATTGCAAGTTCTAAGGGATAGAAAAAGAGATGAGGCAGAGGCAAAGAAGGCACACTCTCAACAGTAGAAGGAAATCAGGGCATTAGAAGCTGCAGCTAGGAGAGCAGAGCAGGTAGCAACTAAAAAGAACAAGCTACAAAAAAGGAGGAGGAGGCTACAGCTAAAAGAGCAGAGCAGGCAGCAACTATGAAAGAACAAGCGAAGAAAAAGGAGGATGAGGCTACAGCTAGGATAGTAGAGCAGGCTGCACTCAGAGCTGTTTAGAACAAAGAACATAAGGCAACGAGGGAAGGACCATCTGGTGAAGGTGATCAACCAGTAGCCAAGAAGCAGAAGAAAGTAAAACATGTTCGATGAGCTAAGATGAATTTTGCATGTGTTCCATGTACTTCAGTTCAACCATCTTGAAAACATGTAATGTATCAAACTTGTGATATTGTCCTGGGTTGAATCCTGAACTGATTTCAGTTAAACCATGGTGTAACAAGTGTTTCTGATATATGAATCTTGTACTGAATGGCTAGTGTTGAATATTGTACTGATATATCCAAATTGGAACAAACAGATAGCCTGAACACATGCACACACATAGCAATGTGGCTAAATTCAATCAAACCAGATCAACAACACAAATTCGAACACATAGATAGCCTTAACACATGCATTCCTTGCATAAATACCATGGACACACATTGTCTGATACAGAGATAGCAACACATAGTCTGATACATAGATAGCAACACATTGTCTGATACAGAGATAGCAATTGTCTGATACAGAGATAGCAACACAAAGCCTAAAGCCTGATACATAGATAGCCTGGGACACACATTGTCTGATACATTAGATATCACACATAGTCTGATACATAGATAGCATTGGGCCACACATTGTCGGATACATTAGCCTAAGGCACAACTAAGAAGACCAGCTTACACACATCATTTCTTCAGAATTATCGCAACACAAAGCACACAGAGAAGGCCAACTAGTGCCAGCAAACACTGCATGGCCAGTAGCATTTGCCTTCCTAAGCTTAGTAGCATAGATGCTTGGAGCTTGGTCACTTTCTGTGCTTTCCTTCCCTTGCTGGTGATACCAATCTCTCCCTTCTGCAGTCCAGTTCCTTTGATTCTGCTTGTGGCAACATTCAACTCCTTCTCCCTCTTTGCTTTCTCCAGCTCTTCCCTTCTGTCTCCTGCTCTCCCAATGGCTTCAACTGCATCTGCCTCTTCAAGTATCACATCATGCTCAACCAGAAGTCCACATATTCCAACTCCCAGTGCCAGAAATCACAGGTTTTCTATCAAGAAACAACACAAGATTGAAAAAATTATAAGCACAAGCAACAACTGATTCATTTCACTATGAACAAACGCATGCATTTCTTCAGATCAAATACACAAATTTCTTTCCCATCACACCATCACGAGGAACAGGAAACTTACACCATTGATTGCTACTCATGAAGAGTTGGGTGGTGCCCCAAGCGAAGGCGGAGATGTAGCAAGCAGCAGTTTTCCCTCGATAACGAACCGAGGTTTATCGAACCAGTAGGACCTTGAAATCAACAACAAAGTGAATGTTGAAGATCTCTGGCGCTTAATCTTCAACAGACATGGACCTGCACACACTCAACCAAAATACTTTGCCCCCAACGGCGGAAAGGTTGTCAATCTTTCCGGTCTCGCAAAAACAAAGCGGTTAATTGTATAGTAAAATAGATGAAATATGAAAATTGACCAGTGGAGTAATGATGATAAAAAGTGATGAATAAATGTTGCAATTAATGTAAAAAGATGGACCGGGGGCCATGGGTTCACTAGTGGAGTCTCTCAAGTAAATAAAACAATCATATGATGGGTAAACAAATTACAGTTGGGCAATTAACAAGATTATGACACAAACTTAATCTAGCTATGACAAAGAGCACATGATAATATTTAAGTAGGCATCACGACAATGAACAAAGACCGTTGAGTCCAACTGCATCTTTATCTAAAATGTCCACCGTGGGATCGCTATCCAGCCTGTCACCCATCGGTATTAAGTTGCAAGCAACAGACATTTGCATTAAGTAAAGCGCATGAAGTAAGCAATACTAATATCAAAAGAGACATTAACACCGCTGTTTACCCTTAGTAGCAACAGCACACCCTTGACCTTAGACGTTTCTATCACTCGTGCCCAGGAACAAAAGGGGGCATGAAGCCACTATCTAGCATGAATACCCTCTCTTGGAGATACACACAATCACTTGGCCAAAGTAACTACGCACATCGAAGAGCATGCAAGAACATAAATAAACATATAAGAATCATGCACAATCTGATCATAACTTTATAATCCATCGGATCCCAGCAAACACATCACATAGCATTACAATAATCGATCTTAATCATGTTAGGCAGCTCACAAGATCATAAGACATGAAGCACAAGAGAGAGAGACTACCATCTAGCTACTGCCATGGACCCAAGGTCCAAGGTGGGACTACTCACAAATCATCCCGGAGGAAGGCATGGCGATGAAGAGCCCTCCGGGATCGATCTCCCCTCCGGCAGAGTGTCGGGATCTGCTTCAGAATCACCCCCGAACTAGGGTTTGAGATGACGGCGCGTCGGGATGACTTCTCTGGAAAATAATGGCCGCCCCATCGTTTTTAGGGTTAAAGGGAATTTATAGGCGTCGGAGGGGGCCGAGGCGGTGCCCAGAGGGCAGGGGTGGGCCCCACCCGCGGGTCCTAGGGGGGCCGCGGCCGCCACCCGCCTGTGGCCCCTGGGTGCCCCCCAGGCTGCCCTTTGGTCCTCTGGTTCCTTCCGTCGCATAAAAAATCTTCGTAAATTTTTAGCGCAATCCGACGATATTTCCTGTGGTGGACTTTCTGAAATACAAAAACAGCAAAAATAGGAAACTGGCACTAGGCATCTTGTCAATAGGTTAGTCCAACAAAATGCATAAAAATGATTAATATGATAATAAAAACATGTGACAACATAACAAAACTAGCATGGATCAATAAAAAATTATAGATACGTTTGACATGTATCAGCATCCCCAAGCTTAACTCCTACTCGTCCTCGAGTAGGTAAGTGATAACAAAATAACTTTTGATGAGACATGCAACCAACACAATCGTGATCAAGATAGTAATGTAAAGCATAGGATGTGAATGAAGTGATACAAAACAATTGTCTATAGTTGATAGCAAGAAAGCAATGAATAACTAAGTTGAATCATTCAAGCAAAACTTTTCATAAATAGTACGTTAAAGACATGAAAGCAATGTGATCCACATATTTGATTGATTCATAAAGGTAATAGTTCCATAACAAAAGTGTTTGAGAATCAAAACAAAGAAGATGTAAGTTTTAGCAAAAACTTCAACTTTCAACGGTCAAGTCAATATAAAGATTCATGTTTAATCTGACGATGCAATATGATCAATGATACCCAGGGTCAATGCTAGATGTTTGCTATGGTGGAGATAGAAGGAAGAGGAAAACTGACTCAACATTAAATGTAAAAGAAAGTCCCTTCGCAGAGGGAAGCAGGGATTAGTCACGTGCTAGAGCTTTTTATTTTTATGAAACAGAAGTAAAACAATTTTGAGACATGCATGCTTTCATCAACGACTTCTCAACAGAGAAGCTATCTAGTCCCCCATAACAAGCAAGGCTTTTAGACTTGTGAGAGCAGCTAGTTTTTAGAGGAGCGAGTACGCTCCTCTTTCTCCTTGGTTTCACCACTGTCCAATGTTTAGAGCTGATTTCTCAGAATTTCATTGCGCGTAGGAGATTGGTGACTTATATTTATATTTTTGCTTAAGCTGCTCTCGGGTTGATTCAAGTGAAGACGTAATCCATCGACACCAGGTGAAAGGGGGGAAATGACCTTGCTCGTCACGAGTTATATCTAGCTCTCCACTGCTCCCTCATGAGCTTAAAACAAAGGCACAAAAAGAGAGTATTTTGAATTTTTAAAGATAGCACATGACAAATTTACATGGAATGGCAAGAAATACCATGCATAGGTAGATATGGTGGACTCAGCTGGGAAGATAGTTTGGCTTTGGGATTGGATGCACGAGTGAACCATACACTCGGTATAAATTTTTGGGCTTAGCAAAGAAGGTATTTGAAGCAAACATCTAACATTAACCGGTAACAGAGTAACATAAGACATAAGTCAATCATAACCATAAAAACTCCACACCATGTCCCTTGTTGACCAAACAATTCTTTTGATGGAAATATTAACTTAATGAATTAACAACTAGGAAACACCACACAATTTCAAGCTTTTAACAGTATTTCTTTACTAATCAATTCCACTCAAATAACCAGCAAGTTTAAGCATTCATCTTTGAAGGACACGGATGACGCCTAGAGGGGGGTGAATAGGCGATTTAAAATTATTACGGTTAAGGCTTGAATAAATGCGGAATAAAACTAACGTTTAATTTATCAAGCCAAAACCTAAACTAGCTAGATTTACCTATGTGCACCAACAACTTATGCTAAGCAATATAATCAACTAGGTGATAGCAAGATATATAACTTTAAACTCTATGGCTATCACAAAGTAAATTGCATAAGTAAGAAACTCGGATATAGAAATACCGAGGCACTTGGAGACGATGATTTACCCCGAAGTTCACTTCCCAATTGAAGCTAGTCTCCGTTGGAGCGGCGCGGTGTTCACCAATGTGAAACACCGAGTAGCCTTGATATGGCACACCATATCTCCGTTGTGTCTTACCACCAATGTGGCGAGGCACTTGTCACTATGTTGTCGTTTAGGTTGACAACTAGAACCTTTACAAGGATGAAGCTCACTCCACAAGTTGGAGGGTCTTCACCAAATGCACCGAGCCACCAAGACTCGATGACCAAGGCCGAGGCACACACCACAACTCAATTGGTGGCTCCCGACAATGTCTTCGTAGCTACCAAAGCTCCGAGACCAACAAGGTTGGGCCACCCTCCACAACCTAATTGGAGGCTCCCAACAAATCCCGTGAGCCACCAAGACTCCGAGAAATCAACAACCGTCTAGGGTACCAACGTGCCCTAGAGGAACAAGCTCTAGGGCACCAAAGCACCCAAGAGTAACAAGCTTCTCAACTTCACTTCCACGTATCACCGTGGAGAACTCAAACCGATGCAACTAATGCAATGGCAAGAACACACTAAGTGGTCAAGTCCTTCTCTCCGAAATCCAACCAAAGCAACTAATGCTATGGAGGGATTTAAGAGGAAGAACAAAGGAGAAAACACAAAGCAACTCCAAGACCTAAATCAAAGATGTTCCCCTCACTTAGAGGAGATATGGTTTGGTGGAATAATAGATCTAGGTCTTCTCCTTCAATCCTCCAAAGATCAACGAGTTTGGGTGGAGGGATTGGGAGATCTATGTGTTTTGAGCTCTTGCAACAATGGAGAGAGAGAGAGAGAAAAAAAGGAGCTCAATGGGATGGAGGAAGGAGGAGGGGTATAAATACCCCTCCCCAATAATTGAGCCGTTGGAGGCAATTTCTTGTGTGTGCAGGGAGTCCGGCCTTGCTGGGTCCGAGGATGGGTCTGAGGCTGGCCTGGAATCTTCACGCGCAGGGAAGCCAGCCTTGGGCCCGGCCTAGGCTGGCCAAACTGCAGGGAGGCCGGCCTTGAGCCCGGCCTAGGCTGGCCTCGCAGTGTTGGAGGCTGGGCAGGTGCCAGAGGCGGCCGGCCTTGACCCCGGCCTTGAGCCCGGCAAGGCTGGCCAAACTGCAAAACGTTCGATACTGAAAATGCAATAACTTTTGTATCCGGACTCCGTTTTCAATGATCTTGGGCTCGTTGGAATCACCACAACAAGCACTACAAGAGTATGCATAGAAACATCATTGTACAACATGGGAGGGTAAAACCAAATTGGGAAATGTTAGATCACTCTCTAAATGAATAACCGGTAAACCCCCAAAATAAAAAACGCAATAAGCTTTTCATACAAAATCCGTTTTGATGAACTTGAGCTTGTATTGAAGATCAAGACAAGCTCTAAAACCTCATCTATATAAAAGTCACATAAGAATAGGCAATTGAGATTTTGGTATGGGTGGGAAGGTGTGAACCTTTCCTCACTAGTGAATCGGCAAAATCTCCACCACCTAAAACGCAATAGACGATGCAACGAATTCCGTTTTCGGTGAACTTGGTCTTGTCATGACAAGCACGACAAGCACCAAGACCACACCACGATAAGAGCCAAATAAGAACCAATAAAGATGATTGCAAGAATGCAAGGATGCAAAGGTTTGAGCTCTCTATGACCGATACGCTAAAGCTCACTTGAGAGCCCCTCTTGATAGTACGGTTACCTATCCTAAAAACCCGGTCTCCCAACTACACCGCGAGACCGGTAAAATAGAAACCCTATCAAGATCATACCTTTGCCTTGCGCATTCCACTTGAGCTAGATGATGACGATCTTGGTCTCCTCTCAAGTGGATCACCTTTCTTTGCCTTGCGCATTCCACTTGAGCTAGATGATGACGATCTTGATCTCCTCTCAAGTGGATCACCTTTCTTGATTACGCTCCGCTCGGTGAAGCCTCGCATATTGCTCCCCCATACACCAATATGGGAGAGACACTCTTTCGCATATCTTCACATGCCCTTATCTTCTATGTTGATCAATTTGCACATAGCCTTGATCAACATATAATCTTCTTCTTTTAGCCTTGACTCCAACATATGGAGTACAGGCATTCCTTATGGACCAACACTACAAATATAAATCAAAGCACACATTAGTCCATAGAGATTGTCATTAATTACCAAAACAACACATGGGGGCAACCATGCACTTTCAATCTCCCCCATTTTGGTAATTGATGACAATCCCTTTTAAGAGGGTTTATATAATGAATATAGCAACCTTGCAAGACAAACAAGCAAGGATGCAAAGCGCATTAAAGGCAAATGCAACAAAAGCATAAAACCCAAATTCCCTTAAACCCTCTAAAACTTCTCCCCATTGGCATCGATTGCCGAAATGGGAAGAAAAAATTAGAAAGCCAATATAATATAAATTCCTCCATAAAGTGTACATTTCTTAAAATGTGAGTGGAATCAAATGCACATATCCATTGACGAATAGTTAGAGGAAATCAAACTATATTGAGGATCCAAAGATTGCAAAAGGATGAAATCATTCTAAACATCTCCACAAAGGAGAAAAGCAAACAAAAAGATCCAATGCGAGAGTTCTAAATAGAAACGGGGAAGCTCCCCAATGTTCATGCACTATTGAGGAGTGCACAAATATGGAATCCTTGCTCCCCCAAAATCATCTAGAACACTCACCAAGTGCAAGGATGTAAAAATTAAAGCAAAACAAAGCACTTGCACTAAAGTTGTGGTTGAGCCAAAGGAGATACTAATTAAAAGAAATTATCAATAAAGGGTCCAACCAAGAGTATGTGTGTGTGCAAGACAATTAATTTGGTAAGACACATAGTCTTAACCAAATGGAGATAAGTTATATATCAAGTATTGACACACACAACTTACAAAGAAGATTTTTCAAAAAAATATGTTTACAAACTCAAGGATACCAATTTTTTTTAAAGATTCAACATAGGATAGGCCCAACCGAGATAAAAGGAAGATCTTTAAATGAGTATGTTCACAAGCTTAGGGATACCAATTGGAAACTAAAACCAATTGAAAATGTCAAAAGCTAGTGAGAGCATTTAGCCAATAAAAATCAACATGCTCACCATGATAAGCATGAAGTCAAAGATCTTTAAAAGAACTTGAGTGCGCAAAGATAACAATAAAAATAAGACAAGCACTCATGAGACAATTTTGGAGCCACCAAAGAACTATAGATAAAAGCAAGGTAGCTCAAAAGAATTAGGATACCAACTAAAAGGTGACCTCTCTCATATGTATATGTTTCTAAGTAGACAAATCATTGATGATATACATCCACAAAGAAACTTGCACATATGAGATGGTTGATAAAGTAAAAACCATGGTATCCAAAAGGGAAGTCATGATTATACAAAAGAGATTATTGCTTAACAGCATAGCACATAGCTCAAATTTATCTCATTGTATATAAATGAACTTCAAAAATATCAAAGACATCACACATATCACTAAGGGAACAAGAGATAGTGAAGATGCTTTGAGATAGGCAACAAGTATCATAAACAAATAATACCAATTGAAGAAAAAGGTTTTTGCAATTTCATCACAAATATAACAAAGATATATCAAGTGAAGGAAACAAGAAAAAACCACAACAATTGCAAAATAGGAGCTTTCATGCTAAGAAACAACCTACACAAGGGGAGTGGCGTTTGTGAGCCCGGGCTCACATGCTCCCGGTGTTTTTCGAAAAATGTAAAAAATCAAAAACTTTTCAAAAAACTGCGAAAAAAATCATGCACGTACCTGACCATGTTCCGCATCTCCGTGAAAAATTTCGCACCGAAATGTCATCGTATGCGCCCTGGGCAAAAATGACAAATTGCTGACACCATGTGAGATCCCAAAATTTGAATTTCTTGTCAGAAATTTGTCATTTTCGCCCAGGGCGCGTACGATGAAATTTCGGTGTGAAATTTTCATGGCGATGCGGACCATGGTCCGGTACCTTCATGATTTTTTTCGCATTTTTTTGAAAAGTTTTCAATTTTTTATTGCTCCCGAAAAAAATGGGAGCATGTGAGCCCGGGCACCATATTGAATTTCCCCTACACAAGGTTGAAACTAGAAAAGTATGCATGAGGTAGATACTTGTTACCAAGATACATGACGATGAAGAAGATGAGGGTTTGTTTATCATCAAAGCTTGACTCCAATAATCACACGGTGAGAACACCTTCCTTATGAATGAGGAAAGCATCCAATGTATCTCCATTGTACCTAAAACACAATTTAAGCACAAAATGGTTCCCAAACTCATTGGGTCCCATAGTAGTTAGATAAACTACAATATATAGGAAACACTCCGCATAAATATGTGCATATAGATATGAAATTGAATTTCATGCACATCTTAGCCGGTTTAGGATTTGGTGGAGTATCCCCTATATATTGGAACTAAAAGACTAGCATGCCATAAAATATACATACTAGTACATATGCATGCATAGACTCATGAGAACCAAGAGAGATACAATTTGGACAAAAACACCAAGTAAACCAAGAAGAGAGCACACCAAGGTGTGACACAAAAGGTTGTCCAAATTATATCAAAGTCCAAATCAACACATGATTGAGGAAAAATCAAATCAACAAATGATTCATGAAAAAATCGAATCAAACAAATGATTGATTCCAAAACACATCAACACATGAAGTGAGATATCAATAGGAATCAAATCAAACAACACATGAGAGATAAGACACCAATTGAAAATAAGATACCACTAGGAGGAAAGATACCAAGAAGAGGATAATACTTGACCGGAATCAAGTAAAGTAAAATAAATCAATAAGGTATCAAAACTCCCACAATAAATATCAATTGGAACAAATATCTATGGAGGAGATATTAAATCCCAATTAATACCAATTGAAGGTACCACAGCAATGCCGATGAGCATAACAGACAAAAGGAGAGATGCTCAAATGGCTTTCCTCATTCAAGGAGATAAAACATAAAATGGGGAATGAGAAAGCAAGACTCCCAAGAGAGAGCAAGGTTACATCAAATAAACCAAACACCCTCTATACTTTTAATGATGGCACAAAGCATCAAGAAAAAAAGATTTGTCTTCCATAAACACATACGATAGGAATCAAATGCCAATTGAAAGGATCAAATATTGATAGATAGAATAGTGTTCTAAATAAAAAGGAATGCTCCCCCAAGATTCATGCATTATTTTGATATTTGCATTTGAATACAAAATGCATGCACAAGGTATCATTACTCTTCATATTTTATTTACAACACTAAACACTACCAATTTGAAAATTAGGATCCATGCAAGAGGCAAGGAAGGCAAAGAGAGTCAAATAAATATTTTGACAATAGATGGGGCAACTAAAAGCCAATGCCAATGTAAGGATAATCAAAAATATTCTAACACAAACATAAATATGGATTGTCCAAGGACAGTGACCATTTGGAATTATTTTCTCGGTGATCGAGGTATCCAAGAATATCCTCACAAGATAAAACATATGGCAAGAGATAAGAAATAAAACACCATATTTAAATAAGGTTTGTTGGTAGTTCCAACCATTCAAACCAACCGGCAAGGCCATGGTTAGAATAATATGGAGCAAATGGTTTCTCAAATAATATATAGGGATGCATATTAGAGAGAAACCATACCAAGCAAGCTTACACAAACAAGAGCCAAAGGATAGCTAAAAAGCAAATTGGAACTTGTTCGAGCTAATATGCCACATAGAAATAAGATAATTTACAATATCAAATCTAGGTGGCAAAACCTCAAATGTTCACATTTTATGGGATTGTAATATGCACATAGCGTATTGCTCCCCCACAATGTGATAATTCATTTCTTATTAACAAGAGGAAAATAAAATCAAATAGAGATAATTAATAGACATTATAGAATTTGAATTTCTCATGAGCATAACACACCACATAGTTACTAGATAATCTTGATATATCAATACTAGGTGATGTTACTCATATACACACATTTTTAGGTTAGTGAAGTGCACAAAGCCTATCACTCCCCCATTAATGGGATAGTCCATTAATTTCTCAAAAGCGCCCATTGAAATCAACACAAGATCCAATAACGACTCAACACAAAGTTTACACATATATGGAGCGCACATTAACATACACAAACTTGATTGCTCAAGGTAAGTAATAAGCACAACATATACAAGCACATGCTAGGAACAAAACTAACACATGCTAGGGAGCAAGCAACTTTCAATGTATATATAATTTAAATATAAGTTACCGCAAGAAGGAGCATTGGATATGAGATATGACAATATAATCCAAATGACTTGGCTTGTGGAAATAATAATCAAGAAGATCCCTTAATTCTTCAAGGATAGCCAAGTCTCCAATGTCCTCCACCACAACCTATTGATCAAGTTTGAGCTTGTTGGTCCCCAACCAAGTTGGGTCCTAAGAGGTTAGACACAATAGGCTTGGCAACCCAAATGGTTCTTTTCTTGACACCACTTTGAGTTCCCACATATTTGGCAAACACATTGCCAACCCTATCCTTCCTAAGAGAATAAACATCATCAATTATTATGGGGTTGGATAGAGTACCATTAGTGCATGAAGAAGCCAAGTAGCCCTTCTCACGGCATAAGTAGCAATATCGACTCTTTTCTTTCTTCTTAATAGGATCCTCAACTTGAGGAGCAATGACTTGAGTCTTCTTAGGAGGTGGCCTTTGTTCAACCCGAGGTTGAGCAAGAGATTTAACAAAAGGCCGCTTCCTTAATTGCTTCTCACTAAGAGGCTTCTTCTTCATTGGGCAATCCCTAACATGATGCCCTTCAAGTTTGCACTTGAAGCAAACAATCTTGGCCGAGTGATTGACTTATTCTTGGCCCTTCTTATTGCTACTCTTGTACTTGTTCTTGATATTGGAGTTGAATCCAAGTCCACTCTTGTCATTGGGGGATTTTTGCACACTCAACATGTTGTCAAATGTGGCCTTCCCTTTATGAAGCTTCTCCACATCTTTCTTCAAAGAAGTGGCTTGTGCCTTGTGCTCTTTAGTCTTCCCTACAAGGTTAGTAGCTACACAAGTACTAGTGGAAGTTGAGGTTTCATTGTTAGAGCAACTAGGCACGAAGTGTAATTCAACATATGATTTACCACTAGTGTGAGATGAAGAATTACACAGACTAGCACATGGCATTGTAGCATTTTTAGTAGAAGTTGTGCCATTGTCCACATGAGGCTCACTAGATATTACCTTGGTATCGATAGCCTCATGAGCTAACTTTAGCTTATCATGAGATACTAGAAGATCTTCATGAGAGCTCGAGAGCTTCTCATGGCTTTCTTCCAATATCTCATAATTGCTAGTTAGCAATTTAAGTTGAGCCCTTAGCTCAACATTCTCCTTTAGAATGGATGCTTCATAAGAAATAGAGTTAGTAGCACACGCATCAACATTAATAGAAATGGGGAGAACAAGTAGGAAGCTCTTTAGTAATTGAGCTTGGAGTTGATCATGAGACTTAGTGAGATGTGCAAGGGAATATTCCAAGGACTTGACATCCTTTTCAAATTTCACATTAGCCTCAAGGAGTCTAACAATTTCAACAACAAGCTCATCATTTTTTATTTTAAAATCATTAGCCACCTTGAGAGCTCTATTATGGATTTCATTTGCTTTAGATAACTCTAGAGTAAATGTCTCCTCAAGAGATTCTTGGTGGTTTGTTCTTCTTCAAGAGCTTCCTCAAGATCTGCAATCGTGTTTGCATAATCACGTTCGCGGCTAAGGCTTTCATTTTCACGAGTTTCCAAATTTCAATAGTAAGCCCTCGCTCAACAAGGGTGCTCATGATTTCATGTAGGTTCTCACAAGCATTTTCATTCTTTGAAAGAGCATTAAGAACCATTAGACCTTTCTTATTAAAGTAAGCATCATCTTCTTCATCATCATTATTATTGTCATGATCATCACTACTTGACGATTTAGAAGATATGCAAGGACTATTAACACAAGCATGTGAACCATTTATAGTTCTAGATGTGTTTAAGTCCAAAGATAATCATTGCAATAAGATAGAGATGAAATATCATCTGTAGGAAGCTCACTATCATCATTGCAAAATTTATCCCTACTCACCATTGCATCATTTTGTGGCTTGCCACATGTAGGTGAGGTAGAAGAAGTTGAGAACTCATTACGCCCGGAGGTGGAGGGAGAACAATAATTCTCACTATCAATGGACACACCATAATTGTCTTGAAGCTTGGTCCATAGCTCATGAGCATTCCGATAAGGAGAAACCGACAAAGCAACTGCATTTCTCAAAGACATGAAAACCACTTTGGAAGCTTGAGCATCTAGATAAGAGTTTTCCTCATCCTCTAGAGGAGAAAAACCCATATCTAGAATTTGCTCTATATATGGATTAATGTCCCTAAAATAATTTAGCATGCGATTTCTCCAATCATTATAATTAGTGCCATCGAATATTAAAGAGGCATTGTGCACTAAACCACTAGACGACATCTTTACTCTCTAGGCCGTGAAGCCCTATAAAGAGAGAACCCGCTCTGATACCAATTGAAAGGACACGGATGACGCCTAGAGGGGGGGTGAATAGGCGATTTAAAATTATTACGGTTAAGGCTTGAATAAATGCGGAATAAAACTAACGTTTAATTTATCAAGCCAAAACCTAAACTAGCTAGGTTTACCTATGTGCACTAACAACTTATGCTAAGCAATATAATCAACTAGGTGATAGCAAGATATATAACTTTAAACTCTATGGCTATCACAAAGTAAATAGCATAAGTAAGAAACTCGGATATAGAAATACCGAGGCACTTGGAGACGATGATTTATCCCGAAGTTCACTTCCCAATTGAAGCTAGTCTCCGTTGGAGCGGCGCGGTGTTCACCAATGTGAAACACCGAGTAGCCTTGATATGGCACACTGTATCTCCGTTGTGTCTTGTCACATCCCGAAAAATCGTCCCTAATGTTAGTAATATTTTCTCCCGCTTGAAAAACGTTTCCTATTTTCAAAATGTTTTCTTTGAACATGTTGGTCTTTGACTTGACTTTGGTTTAGCTCTCTTAGAAATTTCCCAGCAATTTCCCGATCTTTGTCGACCCTCACCATAACTTCATACCATTGTTTTGCCGGTCGAACCTTGATTCCATTTGGAAATTCTAAAACCCCTCCCATCTATCCCACCAAAAGCCACCACCCCCAATTATAGCTTGAAATAAATTCTACCAAACTACCATATGGTTCCCTCATACAGATACATCCCTCCCGTGCAAAAATATTCCATAGTCCCATGCAATATTTCCAAGTTTATTCATATTTCCTATTATGCCATTTTCAATCCAAAAATTATCTGGACACCTTCCACTCATCCAAAAATTCTGCAATTTTTGTGAGGTGCATGATTTAACGTCCTGAACATTTCACTCCATTGGCCCAACCTCATTTGAGCAATATTTGAGGTACTTCCTTTGTAATGCCATTTTCATGCCTAATGGCAATTTCCAAAGCAACCCCTAGCTACAAAAATCATTTGGCATTGACACTTTGCCCAATAGACCACCTCCCATATACAAAAACATATCCAGAAGATCGTGTCAAGATTATTTGATTGAGTGCACTTGGCATACCCATGCCATTAGGGCATTTTGGACACCAGATTATTTGACCCACCTCCAGGTATCCAATTGATCCCAAACTTCACACACCTACTATATACACCGATTATAGCCTACTGTGAATTTTGGGGATTTTTCTGAGATGTGCAAAGCCCTGATCATTTCATCGAGCACCTGGTGAGCCCTAGGTTTTCTGAAATTTTGCTTAAACCAAGTTGCAAACCGGCTGAGACTATCAACTAGGCTCTGGTAGGTTTTTAAATTTGGCACAAGGTGACATGAACCGTTTTCTTTTTGGATCCCCGAGTCAACGGTAACGCGACGATGTCACTCGCGTCGCGCTCTAGGCGTCCCGGACATGCGCGTTTTGACAGACCCTAAATCCCGCTTAGTCTAAACCCTGCCTAATCCCCGCATAGTAGCTTCCCTGTAGATCCCTGTTCGTCCAGCTCGACGTTCCTATCCATTTCCCCGTTCTTATCCCCTCCTTCCATTTTTTTTGAGCACGTGGTCGTCCGATGCTTCTCGTCCCTGCCTATATATGGAGCAGCTCGAGCTCTACCCGCGCGACCTCTCACTCTCCTGTCCTCCCCTGCCCAGCACTCCTCACTCCCTCTCCACTCCTAGGAGCCTGAGGCTCGACATGCTAGACGTACTCGTCGTGCACGGCCGTCATGGACAGCGACCGAGACGAGCTCGAGCTCACCCGCGCGTCCCCTACCTCCCGAGCCCCAGCTCCCGCCTTCCCCGGACGCGGACCTCCACCGCGAGCCGCCATAGCCGCAGCCTCCAGCCCGTCCCATCGCCGCCGTCCTCGGCTCCCATCGCCGGCGTCCTCCCGGGAGCCGCCACGGCCGGCACCAGCTTCGACCCAGGGCGGCGACCCCGCGGTCCCCGGCGTCCGTAGCCCTCCCGGCAGGCGTGCTGATGCCCGGCGCGGCCGCCTGCTTCGGTGGCGTGCGGAGGCGGGGAGCACAGCGACGGCGCCGTCGACCTCTCGCCATGGCCATGGAGCCGGAGTTCACGGACGACGCGGCCGTGGCCCTCCCTCCTCCGTCCAAATCCCTCCCTGGCGTGGTGGGGAGCAGCCTGCCATCCGCGTTGACGGTCGGCGGTCCAGGCGTCCCAGCGGTCGTCGAGGCCGGCCTCTCCCCGTACTCTCCCGTACGTGAAGCTGGAGGAAGCAGAGGACTCCAATCGATCCAAACGAGCTAGCTATAAACGTAATCGTTTTTTTTTCAGGGTTACGTTTTCTTGAAGAGAAAGCGTATTTCGGAAAATACGCGACCAGCCCAGCCCAGCTCGGAAGTGGCCCGTTCTGTTTTTTTTTTTTCGAGTAAGCAGCAGATAGCTATCCGTCGCCGAGCCATAACTTTAGATCCGTAGCTCCGTTTGAGGTGATTCAAATTTCTAAATTCGTAGTTTAAAAAGCTCCATCCAGTGGTATAGGTTTTATATTTTTGTATGATGCTTGTATGATCAGCACCCGCGTATGCATGTATAGGTGTATTTCGCGGTATTGGCGAACCGAGGCCCTAACCCGTGAAGTGTCCGTGACCTCGAAACCCAATGGCGTCGATCGTCAAAGGAAATCTAACCACTTGCTATGAACACTCAAGCGGTGCTGTTTGTTGCATATTAGCGTGGTATTTTATGTTATGGCTATTCGATGCTGATGTTGGTTCCTGTGATTCCATGTGTGTACTTGCTTGCCATGTTTATTTCGAGCTTAGATAGCAACGCGGGGATTCAATTCCAGTATAGTTAGCGACGCCATGCTTCACTCATCATCCATGTGTGTGTTAGAATGACGTGTGAATAATTTGTGCGCCTCGCATTTGCGTGGCTGTGTCGAACCCTCTAACTGGATAACTATAAAACATGCGTTCCATGATTGTTTGCTTCTTCTCCTTCGCCGAGGTGAGGAGCGGACGAATGTCGTCTTATGATCCTCGGAGTTGGGGCATTTGCCAAAGAGTTATTTGCTTCTTCTCCCTCCGTCAAACTTGGCTGGTGTATGCCCGCTTTGACTGCGACGCTTGGGACGCTGGCTTTTCATTTGGGTCTTTTGCCAAGATTGCTGACACCACGTCGAGTTAATACTCGAGTGGAATGGATTCTTTCTTTCTTATGATTGCTTTTCGGTTCATTTTGGAGACTACACGCCCACGTGGATTGAATCTCGCCTACTTTCAGTATTATTATTTCATGTACCTTTACTTTCCTGCAATACGATAAACCCATCAAGTGTGGGTTGAGTTCCGGCCGGCGACTAAATACATGTTGGGCCCCGCCCACGTGGATTGAATCTCGTCTACTTTTCTGTAGAGTTGTGGCGTGTGTTGGACGGTACCATGCACCACTCCCCATTCCGGCGACGATGGACTGGGGAAACCGCCGCAGTCAATGGAATGGAGGAACGGGATCGCGTGGACGCCTCCACTAACATTTGTAGTTGACCCGTGGCTGTCACTGGTCGGAAGTATCTCCGTCCTCACCCGGTTGACGCTAACCAATTGTGCTATTTTATTTTACTTCCTCAACCTGTGGCTGCTATTGGTCGGAAGTATCTCCGTCCTCGCCCGGTTGATTGTGCTATTTTATTTTCTTTACTCAACATGTGGCTGTTACTGGCCGGAGGCAACTCCGCCATCGCCCGGTTGAAGTTATTCATCCTTGCTGAATTATTGCATGATTATTGTTGCTTATTGCTTGAACTATTGTGTGGCTTATGTTTGCTTATGGTCTTATGTTGAAATGATATATTATACTTGTTGTGTTGGACTAATCCTTATTGTGTTGGACTAATCCTCTGTTGTTTAGACTTGTTGTTAAATGAAACTGGAATAAAGGAAACCCCCCCTCCAAGCTTCGATAGGGTCAGTCCATAGTGCCACCAATCTGAACCTTGAACGCACTACCACTGTCGCCCAAATGGGAGAGCCATAGCCTATGTAACCTATCAAGCCTCCTTTGATGCTACCCACTTGGCAAGTCTAGTCGGATACTGCATAGTTGTGGTCAGGGCTAGTCTTGTGAAGGTTCCGGAGCTAGGCGTCGCTCATGAGTTGGGGACGTGCCGGATTCACTTCGTCATAAGACATAGAGTTATGTCGGTAGCTATACAGGGAGTGTCTTGGTAGAGTGAACGGTTATGTAAGTGTATCTTGCCCTAGCTAAGTAGGGTGCACTTAGATGGGTGGTAACTGCAACATCTCGAGAGTGTGTCAACTAGCAGCTAGCCTTGTTCCTAGGTTATGGAACAGTTCAGTGTCGGTCACACTATTGTCCTTTGTCGAGTCCGGAGGTTAAACTTAACTTTGGTTTGAAAGAAAGATGAACAACCTGATTACAATAGGTTGATGCAGGGAATGCTACTTGAGTCGTGAATGGTTACCCGCGTTTGGGGGTGACGGTGTGATCGTTGGGAGCCTAGAGTTAGGCCCGAGCCAACGTCAGCCGTGTATGCCCTGAGCAGAGATATGAGGCCAGTGGGCCTAGCAGTTTGACATATGCGGTAAGGCCGTTGAGCCTAGTGGTGATGACAGGTGATGTATAATATTTGGTACCAATGGGCACTCCCGTTAATCGTCACAGGTAAGTTCTCTTGTGTGATCACCGGTATACGATCCAACCCCACCTGGCTTGGACTCTGTACTGGTGTTACCCCTATTATTTGCGTATGCCATGATTTGTTGTGCTGCCATGTTGCTACCCACTTGGACTGCCGTAAGTAGACACTTGCCATGTTTAGATTATTTCTGTTGCTAACTACTTGTTGCCTGATTGCTTGACTGTTCATGTCTTGTGGTTATTTTCTTGCGAGTACGTCATTGTACTCAAACTGGCTTTTCATGTGGCCAGACGTGGAGAGGATTCATTTTCTACCATAGCAAAGAGATGGAGCAGGAGCGTGCTAGGATCAGTAGCCCAGCCAGATGCCTGTGGAATGGAGCCACTCCAAGCCGTTGCTTTAGTCGTCTTCCGCTGCCAGTTAAAAACTCTGTCCCGTGCCATACTTGGCCATAAATTTCTCATGCCTTTATGGCCATGTAAAACCATTTGTAGCCCTCTGGGCCTGATTGTGTAATGATATTTCTGATATGTTGCATTGTCGTAACGTGTGGCCGGATATCCTGGGCTGGCGCACGGGGCGACCGCCTCTCTGGTGACATGTGCCAGAGGGGGGTGCCACAGAGCATGGTATCAGAGCACCAGGCTGGCTGTAGACTACCCTAGCATGGGAAGCCCCACCTTACTTTTGCCCGACAATGACCCGATGGATTTAACCCATCTCCGCCTAACCGGCATGGCTCGTGTCGGTCAACAGTATGGTGCAGAAAAACTTGTCCCAATCCTACCCAGCCAGACTCGCCGGTTTCTTCCTGGAGAAGGAATCGACCCTACCCATTAGAGTGAAACCCAAGTCCCAGCTACCTATAAAATCCCACCCTCGCTTGCTACCCTTTGCAACCCAACTCTCTTGAAGCAGATCCTGCTCAGGAATCTTGTGCTCTCCTCTCCCCCAAGAACACTAGCTTGAGTTTTTAGATGGCACCCACCCTTATTTTCGAGACCACCGCTGAGTTTCGCCCCGGTTTTCCACCTCTGCTGTGGGAAGCTGCTCGCGATATTATTGGTTGTGTTTCTCGCCCGGTGTACCATGTATATCGGTCCAACCTCTTCTCCTGCATGAGCGAGTATCATGCCGATGTGTATGTCGCCACAAGTGCCTTAGGAAGCGCGACGCCGTATGTGACTCAAAGCCACTTCGTGGATTCCCCTAAGATGGCGCTCCAAGTTGCCGCTTGGAAATGTCTCGCTCATCTGCGGTACTTTGAAGCCGCGATGGAACCTCCTGCGTCTCGCTTTTTCCCGCCAAGATCCCTTGCAAGCCCCAGCCATCCCATGGTAAGCATCGAAGTGATGCTCAACTCAACCTTGTCACATCTCGTAGCCTACACCACCGCCTTGGAGAGCATCCTTGTCTACCACTTGGAGGAATGCCATTCCAATAGGCACGCCCTTGCCCGAGTCCCGTAGCCCTCTAACAACAACCTAGCTCCGCAAGGACCAGTAACAATCAAACTCCAGAAGCCACCACCATCAATGAAAGCTCTGAAGTTTGGACTCGATACCTTCCATCTAGGACCAGCCGCCACCCGCGACCTCCAATCCCTTCGCAGCTTTGGCGTTGTGCCAGAAGGCATCCCTGAGACTCTAGCCGTGGTGGCAAGGAGCCCATTGGATACCAAGCTTTTCTTAGGACCAGACCTGCAAGCTCCTGAAGGCAGCAAAGTGAATGAAGCCCAGACCAAGTCCCCACCTAGTGAGGAAATCCTAGATTTGTAGGTGAGAGTTTGTGGGGTTGTTTGTTCTTCTGTGTTTGCTTGTATCGCATGTTAGCTTGGCAGCTTATGGGACATGTTAATTCAATTCCGTGTAAAAACTTGATGTTTATTCGCTTGTTAACTACTCGGTTGACGTGCGACAAAACACCATGCCCTTTCTTCCTTTTAAAAGTTTTGAACCAATGACAGAACACTTAAAACAGGACGTGTATGTGAACCAAGACACATATGCCCACCTGTAAATTAACACAACATTTGAGTGGGATATTATTTTCTAGTAGGAAAATATTTTGGTGTGTTGCATGACTCTAACCATTAAGTGGATGTATTTGAGGATACACTGTACCCATAGTTTCCCGCTCACTTGATAATTCATGTGTAGATCTGGTTTGATTTGCCGTGCTTGTGTTGGTTGAACTAAAAACCTTAGATTTAATCTTATAACAATAGTGGCACATCCTATGTTGATTGATTTCGTGAGCCCATGCCATGCCATCCTTAGAATGCATGGAGTGTGATAAATATCATGCTTGGATAATATTTTGTTCTAGCAAAATATCCTGCTGAGTGTTGATCCTTTTAGTGCTAAACTTCAGTTTTTGTAGAAAGTTTATCAAATATAGGGGTATATTAAACCATACAAGAAATATCTCGTATAACTCCGGTAATCTCCGTAAGTCTCCGAATCTCGGGACGAGATTCTTTTTAAGGGGGGAAGGTTTGTCACATCCCGAAAAATTCGTCCCTAATGTTAGTAATATTTTCTCGCGCTTGAAAAACGTTTCCTATTTTCAAAATGTTTTCTTTGAACATGTTGGTCTTTGACTTGACTTTGGTTTAGCTCTCTTAGAAATTTCCCAGCAATTTCCCGATCTTTGTCGACCCTCACCATAACTTCATACCATTGTTTTGCCGGTCGAACCTTGATTCCATTTGGAAATTCTAAAACCCCTCCCATCTATCCCACCAAAAGCCACCACCCCAATTATAGCTTGAAATAAATTCTACCAAACTACCATATGGTTCCCTCATACAGATACATCCCTCCCGTGCAAAAATATTCCATAGTCCCATGCAATATTTCCAAGTTTATTCATATTTCCTATTATGCCATTTTCAATCCAAAAATTATCTGGACACCTTCCACTCATCCAAAAATTCTGCAATTTTTGTGAGGTGCATGATTTAACGTCCTGAACATTTCACTCCATTGGCCCAACCTCATTTGAGCAATATTTGAGGTACTTCCTTTGTAATGCCATTTTCATGCCTAATGGCAATTTCCAAAGCAACCCCTAGCTACAAAAATCATTTGGCATTGACACTTTGCCCAATAGACCACCTCCCATATACAAAAACATATCCAGAAGATCGTGTCAAGATTATTTGATTGAGTGCACTTGGCATACCCATGCCATTAGGGCATTTTGGACACCAGATTATTTGACCCACCTCCAGGTATCCAATTGATCCCAAACTTCACACACATACTATATACACCGATTATAGCCTACTGTGAATTTTGGGGATTTTTCTGAGATGTGCAAAGCCCTAATCATTTCATCGAGCACCTGGTGAGCCCTAGGTTTTCTGAAATTTTGCTTAAACCAAGTTGCAAACCAGCTGAGACTATCAACTAGGCTCTGGTAGGTTTTTAAATTTGGCACAAGGTGACACGAACCGTTTTCTTTTTGGATCCCCGAGTCAACGGTAACGCGACGATGTCACTCGCGTCGCGCTCTAGGCGTCCCGGACATGCGCGTTTTGACAGACCCTAAATCCCGCTTAGCCTAAACCCTGCCTAATCCCCGCATAGTAGCTTCCCTGTAGATCCCTGTTCGTCCAGCTCGATGTTCCTACCCATTTCCCCGTTCTTATCCCCTCCTTCCATTTTTTTTGAGCACGTGGTCGTCCGATGCTTCCCGTCCCTGCCTATATATGGAGCAGCTCGAGCTCTACCCGCGCGACCTCTCACTCTCCTGTCCTCCCCTGCCCAGCACTCCTCACTCCCTCTCCACTCCTAGGAGCCTGAGGCTCGACGTGCTAGACGTACTCGTCGTACACGGCCTTCATGGACAGCGACCGAGACGAGCTCGAGCTCACCCGCGCGTCCCCCTACCTCCCGAGCCCCAGCTCCCGCCTTCCCCGGACGCGGACCTCCACCGCGAGCCGCCCTAGCCGCAGCCTCCAGCCCGTCCCATCGCCGCCGTCCTCGGCTCCCGTCGCCGGCGTCCTCCCGGGAGCCGCCACGGCCGGCACCAGCTTCGACCCAGGGCGGCGACCCCGCGGTCCCCGGCGTCCGTAGCCCTCCCGACAGGCGTGCTGATGCCCGGCGCGGCCGCCTGCTTCGGTGGCGTGCGGAGGCGGGGAGCGCAGCGACGGCTCCGTCGACCTCCCGCCATGGCCATGGAGCCGGAGCTCGCGGACGACGCGGCCGTGGCCCTCCCTCCTCCGTCCAAATCCCTCCCTGGCGCGGTGGGGAGCAGCCTGCCGTCCGCATTGACGGTCGGCGGTCCGGGCGTCCCGGCGGTCGTCGAGGCCGGCCTCTCCCCGTACTCTCCCGTACGTGAAGCTGGAGGAAGCAGAGGACTCCAATCGATCCAAACGAGCTAGCTATAAACGTAATCGTTTTTTTTAGGGTTACGTTTTCTTGAAGAGAAAGCGTATTTCGGAAAATACGCGACCAGCCCAGCCCAGCTCGGAAGTGGCCCGTTCCGTTTTTTTTTCCCGAGTAAGCAGCAGATAGCTATCCGTCGCCGAGCCATAACTTTTGATCCGTAGCTCCGTTTGAGGTGATTCAAATTTCTAAATTCGTAGTTTAAAAGCTCTATCCAGTGGTATAGGTTTTATATTTTTGTATGATGCTTGTATGATCAGCACCCGCGTATGCATGTATAGGTGTATTTCGCGGTATCGGCGAACCGAGGCCCTAACCCGTGAAGTGTCCGTGACCTCGAAACCCAATGGCATCGATCGTCGAAGGCAAGCTAACCACTTGCTATGAACACTCAAGTGGTGATGTTTGTTGCATATTAGCGTGGTATTTTATGTTATGGCTATTCGATGCTGATGTTGGTTCCTGTGATTCCATGTGTGTACTTGCTTGCCTATGTTTATTTCGAGCTTAGATAGCAACGCGGGATTCAATTCCAGTATAGTTAGCGACGCCATGCTTCACTCATCATCCATGTGTGTGTTAGAATGACGTGTGAATAATTTGTGCGCCTCGCATTTGCGTGGCTGTGTCGAACCCTCTAACTGGATAACTATAAAACATGCGTTCCCATGATTGTTTGCTTCTTCTCCTTCGCCGAGGTGAGGAGCGGACGAATGTCGTCTTATGATCCTCGGAGTTGGGGCATTTGCCAAAGAGTTATTTGCTTCTTCTCCCTCCGTCAAACTTGGCTGGCGTATGCCCGCTTTGACTGCGACGCTTGGGACGCTGGCTTTTAATTTGGGTCTTTTTGCCAAGATTGCTGACACCACGTCGAGTTAATACTCGAGTGGAATGGATGCTTTCTTTCTTATGATTGCTTTTCGGTTCATTTTGGAGACTACACGCCCACGTGGATTGAATCTCGCCTACTTTCAGTATTATTATTTCATGTACCTTTACTTTCCTGCAATACGATAAACCCATCAAGTGTGGGTTGAGTTCCGGCCGGCGACTAAATACATGTTGGGCCCCGCCCACGTGGATTGAATCTCGTCTACTTTTCTGTAGAGTTGTGGCGTGTGTTGGACGGTACCATGCACCACTCCCCATTCCGGCGACGATGGACTGGGGAAATCGCCGCAGTCAATGGAATGGAGGAACGGGATCGCGTGGACGCCTCCACTAACATTTGTAGTTGACCTGTGGCTGTCACTGGTCGGAAGTATCTCCGTCCTCACCCGGTTGACGCTAACCAATTGTGCTATTTTATTTTACTTCCTCAACCTGTGGCTGCTACTGGTCGGAAGTATCTCCGTCCTCGCCCAGTTGATTGTGCTATTTTATTTTCTTTACTCAACCTGTGGCTGTTACTGGCCGGAGGCAACTCCGCCATCGCCCGGTTGAAGTTATTCATCCTTGCTGAATTATTGCATGATTATTGTTGCTTATTGCTTGAACTATTGTGTGGCTTATGTTTGCTTATGGTCTTATGTTGAAATGATATATTATACTTGTTGTGTTGGACTAATCCTTATTGTGTTGGACTAATCCTCTGTTGTTTAGACTTGTTGTTAAATGAAACTGGAATAAATGAAACCCCCCTCCAAGCTTCGATAGGGTCAGTCCATAGTGCCACCAATCTGAACCTTGAACGCACTACCACTGTCGCCCAAATGGGAGAGCCATAGCCTATGTAACCTATCAAGCCTCCTTTGATGCTACCCACTTGGCAAGTCTAGTCGGATACTGCATAGTTGTGGTCGGGGCTAGTCTTGTGAAGGTTCCGGAGCTAGGCGTCGCTCATGAGTTGGGGACGTGCCGGATTCACTTCGTCATAAGACATAGAGTTATGTCGGTAGCTATACAGGGAGTGTCTTGGTAGAGTGAACGGTTATGTAAGTGTATCTTGCCCTAGCTAAGTAGGGTGCACTTAGATGGGTGGTAACTGCAACCTCTCGAGAGTGTGTCAACTAGCAGCTAGCCTTGTTCCTAGGTTATGGAACAGTTCAGTGTCGGTCACACTATTGTCCTTTGTCGAGTCCGGAGGTTAAACTTAACTTTGGTTTGAAAGAAAGATGAACAACCTGATTACAATAGGTTGATGCAGGGAATGTTACTTGAGTCGTGAATGGTTACCCGCGTTTGGGGGTGACGGTGTGATCGTTGGGAGCCTAGAGTTAGGCCCGAGCCAACGTCAGCCGTGTATGCCCTGAGCAGAGATATGAGGCCAGTGGGCCTAGCAGTTTGACATATGCGGTAAGGCCGTTGAGCCTAGTGGTGATGACAGGTGATGTTTAATATTTGGTACCAATGGGCACTCCCGTTAATCGTCACAGGTAAGTTCTCTTGTGTGATCACCGGTATACGATCCAACCCCACCTGGCTTGGACTCTGTACTGGTGTTACCCCTATTATTTGCTTATGCCATGATTTGTTGTGCTGCCATGTTGCTACCCACTTGGACTGCCGTAAGTAGACACTTGCCATGTTTAGATTATTTCTGTTGCTAGCTACTTGTTGCCTGATTGCTTGACTGTTCATGTCTTGTGGTTATTTTCTTGCGAGTACGTCATTGTACTCAAACTGGCTTTTCATGTGGCCAGACGATAGCAAAGAGATGGAGCAGGAGCGTGCTAGGATCAGTAGCCCAGCCAGATGCCTGTGGAATGGAGCCACTCCAAGCCGTTGCTTTAGTCGTCTTCCGCTGCCAGTTAAAACTCTGTCCCGTGCCATACTTGGCCATGAATTTCTCATGCCTTTATGGCCATGTAAAACCATTTGTAGCCCTCTGGGCCTGATTGTGTAATGATATTTCTGCTATGTTGCATTGTCGTAACGTGCGGCCGGATATCCTGGGCTGGCGCACGGGGCGACCGCCTCTCTGGTGACATGTGCCAGAGGGGGGTGCCACAGAGCATGGTATCAGAGCACCAGGCTGGCTGTAGACTACCCTAGCATGGAAAGCCCCACCTTACTTTGCCCGACAATGACCCGATGGATTTAACCATATCCGCCTAACGGCATGGCTCGTGTCGGTCAACAGTATGGTGCAGTAAAACTTGTCCCAATCTTACCCAACCAGACTCGCCGGTTTCTTCCTGGAGAAGGAATCGACACTACCATTAGAATGAAACCCAAGTCCCAGCTACCTATAAAATCACACCCTCGCTTGCTATCCTTTAAAACCCAACTCTCTTGAAGCAGACCCGCTCAGGAATCTTGCGCTCTCCTCTCTCCAAGTACACTAGCTTGAGTTTTAGATGGCACCTACCCTTATTTTCGAGACCACCGCTGAGTTTCGCCCCGGTTTTCCACCTCTACTATGGGAAGCTGCTCGCGATATTATTGGTTGTGTTTCTCGCCGGTTGTACCATGTATATCGGTCTAACCTCTCCTCCTGCATGAGCGAGTATCATGCCGATGTGTATGTCGCCACAAGTTCCTTAGGAAGCGCGACGCCGTATGTGACTCAAAGCCACTTCGTGGATTCCCCTGAGATGGCGCTCCAAGTTGCCGCTTGGAAATGTCTCGCTCGTCTGCGGTACTTTGAAGCGCGATGGAACCTCCTGCGTCTCGCTTTTTCCCGCCAAGATCCCTTGCAAGCCCCAGCCATCCCATGGTAAGCATCGAAGTGATGCTCAACTCAACCTTGTCACATCTCGTAGCCTACACCACCGCCTTGGAGAGCATCCTTGTCTACCACTTGGAGGAATGCCATTCCAATAGGCACGCCCTTGCCCGAGTCCCGCAGCCCTCTAACAACAACCTAGCTCCGCAAGGACCAGTAACAATCAAACTCCAGAAGCCACCACCATCAATGAAAGCTCTGAAGTTTGGACTCGATACCTTCCATCTAGGACCAGCCGCCACCCGCGACCTCCAATCCCTTCGCAGCTTTGGCGTTGTGCCAGAAGGCATCCCTGAGACTCTAGCCGTGGTGGCAAGGAGCCCATTGGATACCAAGCTTTTCTTAGGACCAGACCTGCAAGCTCCTGAAGGCAGCAAAGTGAATGAAGCCCAGACCAAGTCCCCACCTAGTGAGGAAATCCTAGATTTGTAGGTGAGAGTTTGTGGGGTTGTTTGTTCTTCTGTGTTTGCTTGTATCGCATGTTAGCTTGGCAGCTTATGGGACATGTTAATTCAATTCCGTGTAAAAACTTGATGTTTATTCGCTTGTTAACTACTCGGTTGACGTACGACAAAACACCATGCCCTTTCTTCCTTTTAAAAGTTTTGAACCAATGACAGAACACTTAAAACAGGACGTGTATGTGAACCAAGACACATACGCCCACCCGTAAAATTAACACAACATTTGAGTGGGATATTATTTTCTAGTAGGAAAAATATTTTGGTGTGTTGCATGACTCTAACCATTAAGTGGATGTATTTGAGGATACACTGTACCCATAGTTTCCCGCTCACTTGATAATTCATGTGTAGATCTGGTTTGATTTGCCGTGCTTGTGTTGGTTGAACTAAAAACCTTAGATTTAATTTTTATAACCATAGTATCAAATCCTATGTTGATTGATTTCGTGAGCCCCTGCCATGCCATCCTTAGAATGCATGGAGTGTGATAAATATCATGCTTGGATAATATTTTGTTCTAGTAAAATATCCTGCTGAGTGTTGATCCTTTTAGTGCTAAACTTCAGTTTTTGTAGAAAGTTTATCAAATATAGGGGTATATTAAACCATACAAGAAATATCTCGTATAACTCCGGTAATCTCCGTAAGTCTCCGAATCTCGGGACGAGATTCTTTTTAAGGGGGGAAGGTTTGTCACATCCCGAAAAATTCGTCCCTAATGTTAGTAATATTTTCTCGCGCTTGAAAAACGTTTCCTATTTTCAAAATGTTTTCTTTGAACATGTTGGTCTTTGACTTGACTTTGGTTTAGCTCTCTTAGAAATTTCCCAGCAATTTCCCGATCTTTGTCGACCCTCACCATAACTTCATACCATTGTTTTGCCGGTCGAACCTTGATTCCATTTGGAAATTCTAAAACCCCTCCCATCTATCCCACCAAAAGCCACCACCCCAATTATAGCTTGAAATAAATTCTACCAAACTACCATATGGTTCCCTCATACAGATACATCCCTCCCGTGCAAAAATATTCCATAGTCCCATGCAATATTTCCAAGTTTATTCATATTTCCTATTATGCAATTTTCAATCCAAAAATTATCTGGACACCTTCCACTCATCCAACAATTCTGCAATTTTTGTGAGGTGCATGATTTAACGTCCTGAACATTTCACTCCATTGGCCCAACCTCATTTGAGCAATATTTGAGGTACTTCCTTTGTAATGCCATTTTCATGCCTAATGGCAATTTCCAAAGCAACCCCTAGCTACAAAAAATCATTTGGCATTGACACTTTGCCCAATAGACCACCTCCCATATACAAAAACATATCCAGAAGATCGTGTCAAGATTATTTGATTGAGTGCACTTGGCATACCCATGCCATTAGGGCATTTTGGACACCAGATTATTTGACCCACCTCCAGGTATCCAATTGATCCCAAACTTACACACACATACTATATACACCGATTATAGCCTACTGTGAATTTTGAGGATTTTTCTGAGATGTGCAAAGCCCTGATCATTTCATCGAGCACCTGGTGAGCCCTAGATTTTCTGAAATTTTGCTTAAACCAAGTTGCAAACCGGCTGAGACTATCAACTAGGCTCTGGTAGGTTTTTAAATTTGGCACAAGGTGACACGAACCGTTTTCTTTTTGGATCCCCGAGTCAACGGTAACGCGACGATGTCACTTGCGTCGCGCTCTAGGCGTCCCGGACATGCGCGTTTTGACAGACCCTAAATCCCGCTTAGCCTAAACCCTGCCTAATCCCCGCATAGTAGCTTCCCTGTAGATCCTTGTTCATCCAGCTCGACGTTCCTACCCATTTCCCCGTTCTTATCCCCTCCTTCCATTTTTTTGAGCACGTGGTCGTCCGATGCTTCTCGTCCCTGCCTATATATGGAGCAGCTCGAGCTCTACCCGCGCGACCTCTCACTCTCCTGTCCTCCCCTGCCCAGCACTCCTCACTCCCTCTCCACTCCTAGGAGCCTGAGGCTCGACGTGCTAGACGTACTCGTCGTGCACGGCCGTCATGGACAGCGACCGAGACGAGCTCGAGCTCACCCGCGCGTCCCCCTACCTCCCGAGCCCCAGCTCCCGCCTTCCCCGGACGCGGACCTCTACCGCGAGCCGCAGCCTCCAGCCCGTCCCATCGCCGCCGTCCTCGGCTCCCGTCGCCGGCGTCCTCCCGGGAGCCGCCACGGCCGGCACCAGCTTCGACCCAGGGCGGCGACCCCGCGGTCCCCGGCGTCCGTAGCCCTCCCGGCAGGCGTGCTGATGCCCGGCGCGGCCGCCTGCTTCGGTGGCGTGCGGAGGCGGGGAGCGCAGCGACGGCTCCGTCGACCTCCCGCCATGGCCATGGAGCCGGAGCTCGCGGACGATGCGGCCGTGGCCCTCCCTCCTCCGTCCAAATCCCTCCCTGGCGCGGTGGGGAGCAGCCTGCCGTCCGCGTTGACGGTCGGCGGTCCGGGCGTCCCGGCGGTCGTCGAGGCCGGCCTCTCCCCGTACTCTCCCGTACGTGAAGCTGGAGGAAGCAGAGGACTCCAATCGATCCAAACGAGCTAGCTATAAACGTAATCGTTTTTTTTCAGGGTTACGTTTTCTTGAAGAGAAAGCGTATTTCGGAAAATACGCGACCAGCCCAGCCCAGCTCGGAAGTGGCCCGTTCTGTTTTTTTTTTCCGAGTAAGCAGCAGATAGCTATCCGTCGCCGAGCCATAACTTTTGATCCGTAGCTCCGTTTGAGGTGATTCAAATTTCTAAATTCGTAGTTTAAAAGCTCTATCCAGTGGTATAGGTTTTATATTTTTGTATGATGCTTGTATGATCAGCACCTGCTTATGCATGTATAGGTGTATTTCGCGGTATCGGCGAACCGAGGCCCTAACCCGTGAAGTGTCCGTGACCTCGAAACCCAATGGCGTCGATCGTCGAAGGCAAGCTAACCACTTGCTATGAACACTCAAGCGGTGTTGTTTGTTGCATATTAGCGTGGTATTTTATGTTATGGCTATTCGATGCTGATGTTTGTTCCTGTGATTCCATGTGTGTACTTGCTTGCCATGTTTATTTCGAGCTTAGATAGCAACGCGGGGATTCAATTCCAGTATAGTTAGCGACGCCATGCTTCACTCATCATCCATGTGTGTGTTAGAATGACGTGTGAATAATTTGTGCGCCTCGCATTTGCGTGGCTGTGTCAAACCCTCTAACTGGATAACTATAAAACATGCGTTCCCATGATTGTTTGATTCTTCTCCTTCACCGAGGTGAGGAGCGGACGAATGTTGTCTTATGATCCTCGGAGTTGCGGCATTTGCCAAAGAGTTATTTGCTTCTTCTCCCTCCGTCAAACTTGGCTGGCGTATGCCCGCTTTGACTGCGACGCTTGGGACGCTGGCTTTTAATTTGGGTCTTTTTGCCAAGATTGCTGACACCACGTCGAGTTAATACTCGAGTGGAATGGATGCTTTCTTTCTTATGATTGCTTTTCGGTTCATTTTGGAGACTACACGCCCACGTGGATTGAATCTCGCCTACTTTCAGTATTATTATTTCATGTACCTTTACTTTCCTGCAATACGATAAACCCATCAAGTGTGGGTTGAGTTCCGGCTGGCGACTAAATACATGTTGGGCCCCGCCCACGTGGATTGAATCTCGTCTACTTTTCTGTAGAGTTGTGGCGTGTGTTGGACGGTACCATGCACCACTCCCCATTCTGGCGACGATGGACTGGGGAAATCGCCGCAGTCAATGGAATGGAGGAACGGGATCGCGTGGACGCCTCCACTAACATTTGTAGTTGACCCGTGTCTGTCACTGGTCGGAAGTATCTCCGTCCTCACCCGGTTGATGCTAACCAATTGTGCTATTTTATTTTACTTCCTCAACCTGTGGCTGCTACTGGTCGGAAGTATCTCCGTCCTCGCCCGGTTGATTGTGCTATTTTATTTTCTTTACTCAACCTGTGGCTGTTACTGGCCGGAGGCAACTCCGCCATCGCCCGGTTGAAGTTATTCATCCTTGCTGAATTATTGCATGATTATTGTTGCTTATTGCTTGAACTATTGTGTGGCTTATGTTTGCTTATGGTCTTATATTGAAATGATATATTATACTTGTTGTGTTGGACTAATCCTTATTGTGTTGGACTAATCCTCTGTTGTTTAGACTTGTTGTTAAATGAAACTGGAATAAAGGAAACCCCCCCTCCAAGCTTCGATAGGGTCAGTCCATAGTGCCACCAATCTGAACCTTGAACGCACTACCACTGTCGCCCAAATGGGAGAGCCATAGCCTATGTAACCTATCAAGCCTCCTTTGATGCTACCCACTTGGCAAGTCTAGTCGGATACTGCATAGTTGTGGTCGGGGCTAGTCTTGTGAAGGTTCCGGAGCTAGGCGTCGCTCATGAGTTGGGGACGTGCCGGATTCACTTCGTCATAAGACATAGAGTTATGTCGGTAGCTATACAGGGAGTGTCTTAGTAGAGTGAACGGTTATGTAAGTGTATCTTGCCCTAGCTAAGTAGGGTGCACTTAGATGGGTGGTAACTGCAACCTCTCGAGAGTGTGTCAACTAGCAGCTAGCCTTGTTCCTAGGTTATGGAACAGTTCAGTGTCGGTCACACTATTGTCCTTTGTCGAGTCCGGAGGTTAAACTTAAGTTTGGTTTGAAAGAAAGATGAACAACCTGATTACAATAGGTTGATGCAGGGAATGTTACTTGAGTCGTGAATGGTTACCCGCGTTTGGGGGTGACGGTGTGATCGTTGGGAGCCTAGAGTTAGGCCCGAGCCAACGTCAGCCGTGTATGCCCTGAGCAGAGATATGAGGCCAGTGGGCCTAGCAGTTTGACATATGCGGTAAGGCCGTTGAGCCTAGTGGTGATGACAGGTGATGTTTAATATTTGGTACCAATGGGCACTCCCGTTAATCGTCACAGGTAAGTTCTCTTGTGTGATCACCGGTATACGATCCAACCCCACCTGGCTTGGACTCTGTACTGGTGTTACCCCTATTATTTGCTTATGCCATGATTTGTTGTGCTGCCATGTTGCTACCCACTTGGACTGCCGTAAGTAGACACTTGCCATGTTTAGATTATTTCTGTTGCTAACTACTTGTTGCCTGATTGCTTGACTGTTCATGTCTTGTGGTTATTTTCTTGCGAGTACGCCATTGTACTCAAACTGGCTTTTCATGTGGCCAGACGTGGAGAGGATTCATTTTCTACCATAGCAAAGAGATGGAGCAGGAGCGTGCTAGGATCAGTAGCCCAGCCAGATGCCTGTGGAATGGAGCCACTCCAAGCCGTTGCTTTAGTCGTCTTCCGCTGCCAGTTAAAAACTCTGTCCCGTGCCATACTTGGCCATGAATTTCTCATGCCTTTATGGCCATGTAAAACCATTTGTAGCCCTCTGGGCCTGATTGTGTAATGATATTTCTGCTATGTTGCATTGTCGTAACGTGCGGCCGGATATCCTGGGCTGGCGCACGGGGCGACCGCCTCTCTGGTGACATGTGCCAGAGGGGGGTGCCACAGAGCATGGTATCAGAGCACCAGGCTGGCTGTAGACTACCCTAGCATGGAAAGCCCCACCTTACTTTTGCCCGACAATGACCCGATGGATTTAACCCATTTCTGCCTAACTGGCATGGCTCGTGTCGGTCAACAGTATGGTGCAGTAAAACTTGTCCCAATCTTACCCAACCAGACTCGCCGGTTTCTTCCTGGAGAAGGAATCGACACTACCCATTAGAATGAAACCCAGGTCCCAGCTACCTATAAAATCCCACCCTCGCTTGCTATCCTTTGCAACCCAACTCTCTTGAAGCAGACCCCGCTCAGGAATCTTGCGCTCTCCTCTCCCCCAAGTATACTAGCTTGAGTTTTAATGGAACCTACCCTTATTTTCGAGACCACCGCTGAGTTTCGCCCCGGTTTTCCACCTCTGCTGTGGGAAGCTGCTCGCGATATTATTGGTTGTGTTTCTCGCCCGGTGTACCATGTATATCGGTCTAACCTCTTCTCCTGCATGAGCGAGTATCATGCCGATGTGTATGTCGCCACAAGTTCCTTAGGAAGCGCGACGCCGTATGTGACTCAAAGCCACTTCGTGGATTCCCCTGAGATGGCGCTCCAAGTTGCAGCTTGGAAATGTCTCGCTCGTCTGCGATACTTTGAAGCTGCGATGGAACCTCCTGCGTCTCGCTTTTTCCCCGCCAAGATCCCTTGCAAGCCCCAGCCATCACATGGTAAGCATCGAAGTGATGCTCAACTCAACCTTGTCACATCTCGTAGCCTACACCACCGCCTTGGAGAGCATCCTTGTCTACCACTTGGAGGAATGCCATTCCAATAGGCACGCCCTTGCCCGAGTCCCGCAGCCCTCTAACAACAACCTAGCTCCGCAAGGACCAGTAACAACCAAACTCCAGAAGCCACCACCATCAATGAAAGCTCTGAAGTTTGGACTCGATACCTTCCATCTAGGACCAGCCGCCACCCGCGACCTCCAATCCCTTCGCAGCTTTGGCGTTGTGCCAGAAGGCATCCCTGAGACTCTAGCCGTGGTGGCAAGGAGCCCATTGGATACCAAGCTTTTCTTAGGACCAGACCTGCAAGCTCCTGAAGGCAGCAAAGTGAATGAAGCCCAGACCAAGTCCCCACCTAGTGAGGAAATCCTAGATTTGTAGGTGAGAGTTTGTGGGGTTGTTTGTTCTTCTGTGTTTGCTTGTATCGCATGTTAGCTTGGCAGCTTATGGGACATGTTAATTCAATTCCGTGTAAAAACTTGATGTTTATTCGCTTGTTAACTACTCGGTTGACGTACGACAAAACACCATGCCCTTTCTTCCTTTTAAAAGTTTTGAACCAATGACAGAACACTTAAAACAGGACGTGTATGTGAACCAAGACACATACGCCCACCCGTAAAATTAACACAACATTTGAGTGGGATATTATTTTCTAGTAGGAAAAATATTTTGGTGTGTTGCATGACTCTAACCATTAAGTGGATGTATTTGAGGATACACTGTACCCATAGTTTCCCGCTCACTTGATAATTCATGTGTAGATCTGGTTTGATTTGCCGTGCTTGTGTTGGTTGAACTAAAAACCTTAGATTTAATTTTTATAACCATAGTATCAAATCCTATGTTGATTGATTTCGTGAGCCCCTGCCATGCCATCCTTAGAATGCATGGAGTGTGATAAATATCATGCTTGGATAATATTTTGTTCTAGTAAAATATCCTGCTGAGTGTTGATCCTTTTAGTGCTAAACTTCAGTTTTTGTAGAAAGTTTATCAAATATAGGGGTATATTAAACCATACAAGAAATATCTCGTATAACTCCGGTAATCTCCGTAAGTCTCCGAATCTCGGGACGAGATTCTTTTTAAGGGGGGAAGGTTTGTCACATCCCGAAAAATTCGTCCCTAATGTTAGTAATATTTTCTCGCGCTTGAAAAACATTTCCTATTTTCAAAATGTTTTCTTTGAACATGTTGGTCTTTGACTTGACTTTGGTTTAGCTCTCTTAGAAATTTCCCAGCAATTTCCCGATCTTTGTCGACCCTCACCATAACTTCATACCATTGTTTTGCCGGTCGAACCTTGATTCCATTTGGAAATTCTAAAACCCCTCCCATCTATCCCACCAAAAGCCACCACCCCAATTATAGCTTGAAATAAATTCTACCAAACTACCATATGGTTCCCTCATACATATACATCACTCCCATGGAAAAATATTCCATAGTCCCATGCAATATTTCCAAGTTTAGTCATATTTCCTATTATACCATTTTCAATCCAAAAATTATCTGGACACCTTCCACTCATCCAACAATTCTGCAATTTTTGTGAGGTGCATGATTTAACCTCCTGAACATTTCACTCCATTGGCCCAACCTCATTTGAGCAATATTTGGGGTACTTCCTTTGTAATGCCATTTTCATGCCTAATGGCAATTTCCAAAGCAACCCCTAGCTACAAAAAAATCATTTGGCATTGACACTTTGCCCAATAGACCACCTCCCATATACAAAAACATATCCAGAAGATCGTGTCAAGATTATTTGATTGAGTGCACTTGGCATACCCATGCCATTAGGGCATTTTGGACACCAGATTATTTGACCCACCTCCAGGTATCCAATTGATCCCAAACTTCACACACCTACTATATACACCGATTATAGCCTACTGTGAATTTTGGGGATTTTTCTGAGATGTGCAAAGCCCTGATCATTTCATAGAGCACCTGGTGAGCCCTAGGTTTTCTGAAATTTTGCTTAAACCAAGTTGCAAACCGGCTGAGACTATCAACTAGGCTCTGGTAGGTTTTTAAATTTGGCACAAGGTGACACGAACCGTTTTCTTTTTGGATCCCCGAGTCAACGGTAACGCGACGATGTCACTCGCGTCGCGCTCTAGGCGTCCCGGACATGCGCGTTTTGACAGACCCTAAATCCCGCTTAGCCTAAACCCTGCCTAATCCCCGCATAGTAGCTTCCCTGTAGATCCTTGTTCATCCAGCTCGACGTTCCTACCCATTTCCCCGTTCTTATCCCCTCCTTCCATTTTTTTGAGCACGTGGTCGTCCGATGCTTCTCGTCCCTGCCTATATATGGAGCAGCTCTAGCTCTACCCGCGCGACCTCTCACTCTCCTGTCCTCCCCTGCCCAGCACTCCTCACTCCCTCTCCACTCCTAGGAGCCTGAGGCTCGACGTGCTAGACGTACTCGTCGTGCACGGCCGTCATGGACAGCGACCGAGACGAGCTCGAGGTCACCCGCGCGTCCCCCTACCTCCCGAGCCCCAGCTCCCGCCTTCCCCGGACGCGGACCTCCACCGCGAGCCGCCCTAGCCGCAGCCTCCAGCCCGCCCCATCGCCGCCATCCTCGGCTCCCGTCGCCGGCGTCCTCCCGGGAGCCGCCACGGCCGGCACCAGCTTCGACCCAGGGCGGCGACCCCGCGGTCCCCGGCATCCATAGCCCTCCCGGCAGGCGTGCTGATGCCCGGCGCGGCCGCCTGCTTCGGTGGCGTGCGGAGGCGGGGAGCGCAGCGACGGCTCCGTCGACCTCCCGCCATGGCCATGGAGCCGGAGCTCGCGGACGACGCGGCCGTGGCCCTCCCTCCTCCGTCCAAATCCCTCCCTGGCGCGGTGGGGAGCAGCCTGCCGTCCGCGTTGACGGTCGGCGGTCCGGGCGTCCCGGTGGTCGTCGAGGCCGGCCTCTCCCCATACTCTCCCGTACGTGAAGCTGGAGGAAGCAGAGGACTCCAATCGATCCAAACGAGCTAGCTATAAACGTAATCGTTTTTTTTCAAGGTTACGTTTTCTTGAAGAGAAAGCGTATTTCGGAAAATACGCGACCAGCCCAGCCCAGCTCGGAAGTGGCCTGTTCTGTTTTTTTTTCTGAGTAAGCAGCAGATAGCTATCCGTCGCCGAGCCATAACTTTTGATCCGTAGCTCCGTTTGAGGTGATTCAAATTTCTAAATTCGTAGTTTAAAAAGCTCTATCCAGTGGTATAGGTTTTATATTTTTGTATGATGCTTGTATGATCAGCACCCGCGTATGCATGTATAGGTGTATTTCGCGGTATCGGCGAACCGAGGCCCTAACCCGTGAAGTGTCCGTGACCTCGAAACCCAATGGCGTCGATCGTCGAAGGCAAGCTAACCACTTGCTATGAACACTCAAGCGGTGCAGTTTGTTGCATATTATCATGTCATGCGTGGTATTTTATGTTATGGCTATTCGATGCTGATGTTTGTTCCTGTGATTCCATGTGTGTACTTGCTTGCCATGTTTATTTCGAGCTTAGATAGCAACGCGGGGATTCAATTCCAGTATAGTTAGCGACGCCATGCTTCACTCATCATCCATGTGTGTGTTAGAATGACGTGTGAATAATTTGTGCGCCTCGCATTTGCGTGGCTGTGTCGAACCCTCTAACTGGATAACTATAAAACATGCGTTCCCATGATTGTTTGCTTCTTCTCCTTCGCCGAGGTGAGGAGCGGACGAATGTCGTCTTATGATCCTCGGAGTTGGGGCATTTGCCAAAGAGTTATTTGCTTCTTCTCCCTCCGTCAAACTTGGCTGGCGTATGCCCGCTTTGACTGCGACGCTTGGGACGCTGTCTTTTAATTTGGGTCTTTTTGCCAAGATTGCTGACACCACGTCGAGTTAATACTCGAGTGGAATGGATGCTTTCTTTCTTATGATTGCTTTTCGGTTCATTTTGGAGACTACACGCCCACGTGGATTGAATCTTATTATTATTTCATGTACCTTTACTTTCCTGCAATACGATAAACCCATCAAGTGTGGGTTGAGTTCCGGCCGGCGACTAAATACATGTTGGGCCCCGCCCACGTGGATTGAATCTCGTCTACTTTTCTGTAGAGTTGTGGCGTGTGTTGGACGGTACCATGCACCACTCCCCATTCCGGCGACAATGGACTGGGGAAACCGCCGCAGTCAATGGAATGGAGGAACGGGATCGCGTGGACGCCTCCACTAACATTTGTAGTTGACCCGTGGCTGTCACTGGTCGGAAGTATCTCCGTCCTCACCCGGTTGATGCTAACCAATTGTGCTATTTTATTTTACTTCCTCAACCTGTGGCTGCTACTGGTCGGAAGTATCTCCGTCCTCGCCCGGTTGATTGTGCTATTTTATTTTCTTTACTCAACCTGTGGCTGTTACTGGCCGGAGGCAACTCCGCCATCGCCCGGTTGAAGTTATTCATCCTTGCTGAATTATTGCATGATTATTGTTGCTTATTGCTTGAACTATTGTGTGGCTTATGTTTGCTTATGGTCTTATGTTGAAATGATATATTATACTTGTTGTGTTGGACTAATCCTTATTGTGTTGGACTAATCCTCTGTTGTTTAGACTTGTTGTTAAATGAAACTGGAATAAAGGAAACCCCCCCTCCAAGCTTCGATAGGGTCAGTCCATAGTGCCACCAATCTGAACCTTGAACGCACTACCACTGTCGCCCAAATGGGAGAGCCATAGCCTATGTAACCTATCAAGCCTCCTTTGATGCTACCCACTTGGCAAGTCTAGTCGGATACTGCATAGTTGTGGTCGGGGCTAGTCTTGTGAAGGTTCCGGAGCTAGGCGTCGCTCATGAGTTGGGGACGTGCCGGATTCACTTCGTCATAAGACATAGAGTTATGTCGGTAGCTATACAGGGAGTGTCTTGGTAGAGTGAACGGTTATGTAAGTGTATCTTGCCCTAGCTAAGTAGGGTGCACTTAGATGGGTGGTAACTGCAACCTCTCGAGAGTGTGTCAACTAGCAGCTAGCCTTGTTCCTAGGTTATGGAACAGTTCAGTGTCGGTCACACTATTGTCCTTTGTCGAGTCCGGAGGTTAAACTTAAGTTTGGTTTGAAAGAAAGATGAACAACCTGATTACAATAGGTTGATGCAGCGAATGTTACTTGAGTCGTGAATGGTTACCCGCGTTTGGGGGTGACGGTGTGATCGTTGGGAGCCTAGAGTTAGGCCCGAGCCAACGTCAGCCGTGTATGCCCTGAGCAGAGATATGAGGCCAGTGGGCCTAGTAGTTTGACATATGCGGTAAGGCCGTTGAGCCTAGTGGTGATGACAGGTGATGTATAATATTTGGTACCAATGGGCACTCCCGTTAATCGTCACAGGTAAGTTCTCTTGTGTGATCACCGGTATACGATCCAACCCCACCTGGCTTGGACTCTGTACTGGTGTTACCCCTATTATTTGCTTATGTCATGATTTGTTGTGCTGCCATGTTGCTACTCACTTGGACTGCTGTAAGTAGACACTTGCCATGTTTAGATTATTTCTGTTGCTAACTACTTGTTGCCTGATTGCTTGACTGTTCATGTCTTGTGGTTATTTTCTTGCGAGTACGTCATTGTACTCAAACTGGCTTTTCATGTGGCCAGACATGGAGAGGATTCATTTTCTACCATAGCAAAGAGATGGAGCAGGAGCGTGCTAGGATCAGTAGCCCAGCCAGATGCCTGTGGAATGGAGCCACTCCAAGCCATTGCTTTAGTCGTCTTCCGCTGCCAGTTAAAAACTCTGTCCCGTGCCATACTTGGCCATGAATTTCTCATGCCTTTATGGCCATGTAAAACCATTTGTAGCCCTCTGGGCCTGATTGTGTAATGATATTTCTGCTATGTTGCATTGTCGTAACGTGCGGCCGGATATCCTGGGCTGGCGCACGGGGCGACCGCCTCTCTGGTGACATGTGCCAGAGGGGGGTGCCACACGGTCCAGGACAAGTAGGACCTCGGATGTCGAAGATAGACCACTTGGCAAGGGGCAAGTAACATCATCTTGGGATACAAGCCATGTCGATATATCCATACGGATCACGATCAGATCTATTTTCTCATTCATACATATCCATCATAGACGAGATCGAGACCTCCCGCGAAGAGACCGTCCTAAGCATAAGAGATAGTAAAGCTGCCACAAATAGGAGTAGGACCGTTAATGGCCGCTGTTTGTCAAAATTTGTATCTGTATACATCGGTCTTCCTTGTGCTATATCATCACGATCTGCCAATCATGACCCCTCCAAACCGTCAAAAATATAAATATCATGATAGAGTAGGTTTGTGCCGTAGAAGCACACCATGGCAGCATGGTGGCAGTGGTCGAGCACGACGAGGCGCGCGGAGACCTCAGCGGGCTAGCGTCGTAGCACGCGGTGGAAGACGGCGACCGGGTGGCCTTGAAGCGCGACGGAAGGAGTTGGAGGAGGAGGTGGGTTGAGGCGGTGGGAGAGGCGAAGTTAGAGGTTGCAGCGACGAGCTCAGTGAAGGGAAGGAGGAGCGGGAGGTTCGGGAGGGAACCTTGCTTGAAACATATCCGCGTTTTTTGATAAAGGGAATATATTAATACCAAGGAGATATCAATTACACCCAGCCTCTGCAACAACATAATGACCGAAACAACTAGCCATTAAGGATGCACACAGCCGAAAAAGAAGAAGAAAAAAGATAAAACAAAAGACCCCGCCGATGCAATCAGAGACATGCAGCAATAGAAACACCACAAGTGATGACGATGCCTCGACACCGTACAAACTTCTCCAAAAAACGACGCCTTCAGGAAGGAAACAGTGCACAGACACCTTCGTCGTCCGGTCTAACAATCAAGGTCAGATCCTGAGTTCTCACCCTGGAGAAGGTCCAATCTCCAGACAATGTCTTCAACAAGAGAATGACTAAAGAGTCACCATTGCCAGGTACTCTCACCTAGGATTTTCACCCCGGAAACTGAGACACGGAGCTCAAGCACCACCAAGAACACTGCCAAGGAACATCGACTCCACTTTGTCGAGAACACTGCCGCAAAACGCTGATTGCCCGACACGCATATTTCAGCCAAACCACAACGAGTACTCCCAAGACTTCACAGCAAGCGTCTTGTTTCTCCCCGTCCATTATGAACACTCCTGCTTCCGCCATCCAACAGGTGCCACACTCCACTCTGATCATCCGTAGATTTTCGGCGTACATGCAGATTTTTCGCCGCCAACAAGGAGCCACACGGGCCATACCTGGTGCCGTGCAGGATGCATCTACAATTCTGCACTTTTCCAGATCAGGAAGTGGAACACTTTTGCACCGCCATTGAATCGTTTCAGTTACCTATCATTGCAAACAATGCGTTGATCCAGCCTCAAGCCTAGCAACGCTCTACACATCAAGGCACCCAAACAGTTCACCTGGACGTGATCACCAAGTGAGGTCAATCAACAGATCTTGGACCTCACCATCGGCAATCAGCCAGGGAAGGCCGGCCGGCCGACCGGAGATTCACAAGATGAAACCGTCTTCGCTGCAAACCCGGTGTTGATACAGCCTCAGCCGAACAACACTCTGCACATCACGGCGCCCAAACAGTTCACGTGGACGAGATCGACAAGTGAGGTCAATCAACAGATCTTGGACCTCACCATCGTCGATCGGTTGGGGAAGGACGGCCAGCCAGCCGAAGATTCGCAAGACGAGTCGCCGGAGAATCGCGCCAGGCCGGCGGAGGAGACACCAAAGACACCACCGGAAAGAGAGCACATGGGCATGGCGGCGGCTGCCAGCTATGCTAGGGCTACCTAAAGATCTACTTCATTGGGGGCACCCCACCGCCGCCGTCCGCCGATGGCCTCCTCCGGCGGCGGTAGGGTGGAGAGGCTGCCGGAGTGGGGGGGACTTTTGGGTGGCGGTGCTGGGGGCCTCCGGAGTCGCGGGAGACGACCCGGGAGGCTCTGGAGCCCAACCAAGATAGCCTTTGTTTCAGCTTCTTCAGTGTCCTGACGTATCCGCGTTTTAGAAGAAAATACAATTTGAGGGTGCCTTTTACAAATTTGTGTTGTTTAGATCAAATAGGACCTCAGATGAACAATTTAAAATAGATACGGGACTTACATGTACATTTTCGCAAATTTAGGATCCAAGTGACATTTCACACAAAAAAAATTATGACTGCCCAATGCATTTAACTCCTTTTTCTATTACGGCATGAGCACCGCGTAGTGCTACATATTGTGGGTGCCACCATTAATTAAAAGCTTAGCTAGCTATCCACGAAGTTGAACTACATGATTGTTCAAGAACTGTTTAATTTCAAACAGGCTGTGTGAAAATCTATGTAATAAAAAAGATGTGTGAATCACTTTGCTGCAGAGGTTGGGTCTATTGTTCCCCATTTCGAAAAAAAAGAACTGTTTAATTTCAAACTTAGAAGCCGTCGGTCAATTTGTCTGTACTGGCTAGCTTGCTCACCCTGTTAATTTCCAATTAATGGAAAGGGGTCAAACGAGCTATTCACTGCCGGTTTACATGGGTTCAACTGGAACGCTACTGAACGCCATTAAGTGGAACCAGTTTGAAATTACAAACTTAGAATGCCAATCCTTGCCACCCCGGTATGAAATCCACTATAAATAGGGGATGGCTCTCTGCTTGGTGATAGTACACTACACTTGAAAACAAAAGGAGCTGGGTAGCTAGGCCTAAACACCATAGCAGTTGAGTAACATCAACTTTGCTAGCTCCCTGTACGTGAAGATGGCAAAGGAAGGTGCTGCAGCCTCCGCTCTTGCCGCCATGCTGGTCATCGTCGGGGTCTTTGCATCCATATTCCCAACTGGTACGATATGAACCATGCATGCTACTCCCTCCCTTTCTAAATATAAGATGTTTAACACATTTATATTTAGGCCATATACATACATAGCTAAGTGAGTGAACAAACACACTAAAATGTGTCTATATACTTTCGAATCTAAAAAAGCTAAAGCTTCTTGTATTTTGAAATCGAGGGAATAGAACAGAACGTACTATAAGTTCTACTTAGTACTATGACTAATTATTTGCGATTAATTTTCATTTACGATTCGATGGTGGGACGACGACACAGGGGTGCAATCCACCGGCGTGTGCTACGGGGTACACGGCCACAGACTCCCGTTGGCGGCCGAGGTGGTGCAGCTCTACAAATCCAACGGCATCACCGCCATGCGCATCTACGAGCCGGATGTCCAGACGCTCCTCGCACTCAACGGCTCCAACATCGGCGTCCTCATGGATGTTGCTGACGAGAATGTCCCGCGCCTTGCCGCGTCCCCCTCCGCCGCCGCCGACTGGGTCCAGCTCAACATCCAGCGCTACCTCCCGGGCGTCTCTTTCCGCTACATCGCCGTCGGCAACGAGATAACCGGATCCGCCACACAGAGCATCCTCCCGGCCATGAACAACCTCAATGCCGCGCTCTCCGCTGCCGGCCTCACTGACATCAAGGTGTCCACGGCCGTCAAGATGGACGTCCTCACGTCATCCTCGCCTCCATCCAGCAGCAGATTCAAGGACCCCTACATGAAGAATGTCGTGACGCTCCTGAACAGCACTCGCGCGCCGCTGCTGCTTAACGTGTACCCCTACTTCGCGTACACGGGCGACAGCAAGAACATCGACCTCAACTTCGCGCTCTTCCAGCCCAGCTCCACGGTCATCAGGGACAACGGGCTCAACTACACCAACCTCTTCGATGCCATGGTAGATGCTGTGTACACGGCGTTGATGAGGGAAAACGTTGTCCTGCCCGTCGTGATCTCGGAGAGCGGGTGGCGCCAGCGTTGCCAACGCACAGACGTACAACCAGAACCTCATTAACCACGTCGGCAAGGGCAACGAGGACAGGAAGCCGGGGGCAGAGACGGAGAAGCACTTTGGATTGTTCAATCCGGATTCTGAATGTTTCTTGTATGCAAAAAAAGGAGATTTCAATAAATTAATTAAGTTCTAAGATTCAATCAATTGAGCACCTATGAACAAAAAATCATACTGTATTTGTTTTCGAACCACACAGGACGACTACACGATGGCACCCCAGCCCAACGAAGTGACTTAAGACCCAAGAGGCCCATCAAGTGTTGACTACCCTCTTACTTTTACAGTGCTGCGACCAAAGAACTAGGAGAAAGTATCCTGTGGAAACCAAGTTTCGGTGGAAACCGGTGAAAACCACAAAAAAACATGATTACAAGTTTTGAAAAATTCTCAAAAAAATGCATCACGTTGGGAAAACAAAGTTCTATAGGCGTGCGAATTTTCAAGTTGAAACTCAAAAAACTTTAGGAGTTATGAAAATGACAAAATCAGCAATGAATAGTGGCAAAATGAATAGTAGCTGTAAATGTCACTATTCATTGCTGATTTTGTCATTTTCATAACTCCTAAAGTTTTTTGAATTTCAACTTGAAAATTTGCATGCCTATAGAATCCTACTATCCCAACGTGATGCATTTTTTTGAGAATTTTCAAAACTTGTAATCATGTTTTTTTTTTTGTTTTCACCGGTTTCCACCGAAACTTGGTTTCCACAGGATATTCTCTTAAGAACTAGCGATGATGTATGAATTGAACTCTCTTCCCCTCTCTACTTTTTTTTAGATAAAATGTATATATTAATATCACGGAGATACCAATTACACCCAGCCTCTGCAACAACGCATTGCCCTAACGGCATTACGGCATCACGCATTGCCCCTCTCTACTTATTCCTCCTATTGTAAGATAGCCATGCCGCTCTCCCTATTTTTATTTCGTGCGCTGCCATTAGGTTAGGGAGCGTTACAACAGGTATCCAGATTCCAGAGCATATCGATCTTCAGTCAAAAATACTGTAATTTTTTTCGTTTGGCGTGGAGGTGTTTTTCGGTTGGTGTTGAGATCCGGGTTAGGTTCTTCTGTAAAATCTCTAGATCTTCTGACTAAGCACGGCGGCAGTGTGCGAATGCTCTCGATTTCAGCTGTGCGGGTGGTTAACATCGGTAATGAAAACCTCGCCGCACTCTAGAAGCTTGTGAGGCCTGGCAGCGGCGGCTCGACTCCCTTCGACCCCGCCCCACGGTCACTCACGTCTTAGCGACTCAGTGCTGCACCGGCGTGCTCAATGCTACACCGACGTGCTCGGCCTGGAGGTGCGGTGCTGCTTTCTGGTGTAGCTCGTGGCCCGATCTTCACGGATAGACGGAAGGAGAGCGATGAACAGAACCAAAAGGGAAAAAACACGTGGATACACGGGAGACCGTCTCAGATCGCAACCACAAGAAGGACTTACCCTTGGAGTTCCTTTTCCCTCACCGGTAGGATCAACTGGACCAATACAATCCCGAAGAGAGACCGCGAGGTAGAATCTCCGGGAGAGATTGGTGAGTGAACGGTAGAATCACAAACACGAGAGACCCAAGGGTAGAATCATGCTCATGAGAGACCGTACACATAGAGGGGCCTTGTACATCACCTAGATGAATCTAGTGTGGCCATGAATTCCACAAGGGGAAAGTAGGAGCAAAACTCAAAGTCTTAGTCTATTCTTAGTCTAACCCTAGAATGGAAGAGGGGAAGTGCTATTTATAGCCTTAGTACAAAAAGCGGGTGGAGGACACGAGAGGCCGGCTGCTTTGGTTGGAAGGCCGGCCTGGGAGCCGGCCAAGGCCGGCTGTCTCTGTCATGTGGCCGGCCTGGGAGCCGTCCTAGGCCGGCCTGGAGGCCGGCTGTCTCTGGCATGTGGTCGGCCTGGGATCCGGCCTAGGCCGGCCTGGAGGCCGGCTGTCTCTGGCATGTGGCCGGGATGGAGGTCGGCCAGACTGGCTCCGCCTCCTTCTTCATCTTCTCCTTGACCATCTTCTTCGATCTTCTCTTGGTCATCTTCTCCATCATCTTGGACCTCCTCTTGATCATCTTTTCTACTCCATTGTATGTCGTCATCAAGGTGGATCCTGAGTATGCACAAGGTACCGGCATGGAGTAGCAAACCATTCAAAGGGATGTCGAAATCGCACATTGAGAGGAGCGAGGTCACCTTTTCATGAAGTGCCTTGACTCTTGATCTTGTCATTGGGCCATTTGTGGTTTTGTCCACATGTGGGGCTACATCATCTCCTCTTCCTTCGGAAAGAGTCGTCCTCGACTCGTCATCATCTTGAACACTTGGATATCCGTGGAAAGGGGATAGGTCCGCGACGTTGATACGTCTTCGACGTATCTATAATTTCTTATGATCCATGCTTGTTTTCATACCTTTTGCTACATGTTTTGTTTACATCTTATAGCATTTTTATGCATTTTTGGAACTAACATATTAACAAGATGCCCCAGTGCCAGTTCCTGTTTTCTGCTGTTTTTCCGGTTCAGAAAAGTACTTAAGGAAATATTCTCGGAATCGGATGGGACAAAAACCCAGGATCTTATAATTTCGTCACGCACACGGAGTCCAAAGGGGAGCCGAAGACGCACCAGAGGGCGACCACACCCTAGGGTGGCGCGACCCCACCTGTCTGCTGCGCCACCAGGTGGTGTGGCCCCCTCGGCCTCCACCGACGCCGCCCTTTCGCCTATATAATCCCCCCGACGAGAAAACCCTAAGTACCCGATCAAAATTCCAGAAAAACATCCGTCGCCGCCGCCGTCGTCAACCCTAGTTCGGGAGGGTTCTAAAGCTCTCCCCGGCACCCTGCCGGAGAGGGGAATCATCGCCGGAGGGCTCTACACCACCATGCCCGCCTCCGGACAGATGTGTGAGTAGTTCATCCTTGGACTACGGGTCCATGCAGTAGCTAGATGGTAGTCTTCTCCTCTTGTGCTATCATGTTTAGATCTTGTGAGCTGCCTATCATGATCAAGATCATCTTATTGTAATGCTACATGTTGTGTTTGCTGGGATCCGATGAATAGAGAAGTACCTTGTGATGTTGATTATTGATATTATCATGTCTATGTTATTTGTGATCTTGCATGCTTTCCGGTACTTGTAATTGCCTTGATCAAGTAGTTGCTTGTATCTCCAAGAGGGAGTATTTATGCTAGATAGTGGGTTCGGTCCCTGTGTGCCTTGGCTTGAGTGACAGAAACATATAAGGACGGGGGAGTGCCGTTGCTACTAGGGAGTAAACTTTATGCACAGTTCTTCATGCAATTGTCTGTTGCTTGCAACTTAATACTGGAGAGATTTTACGGTATGTTATCTCAAGGATGGACTATTTAGGCATAGGTGTATGCTTGGAACAGCTATCTATGTATTTTGTCGTAATGCCCAAAGCATCTCATATAGACATCATCATCCTCTGTATTATGCAATGTTCATGTATTGTTATGCATTCTCTATTCTGTCAATTGCCCAGCTGTAATTTGTTACCCAGCATGTGTAGTATTTTATTTATGAAGAAGACACCACTATTGAACTGTGGACCCCGGTCTATTCTTTTACATCTGCAATTAAATCAACTGCTCTACTGCTTTCATTTACTGCAAACAAGCTTCCTTCCACACATACATTTAATCCTTTGTATTCAGCAAGGCCGGTGAGATTGACAACCTCACTGCTTCGTTGGGGCAAAGTAGTTTGATTGTGTTCTGCAGGTTCCACTGTCTCCCCTGCAACAGCTCTTTTTCTGGCGCCATTGCAGTTGTGGACAACCTTCTGAAGCATTTCTCACTCTTACTGGTTCGATAACCTTGGTTTCTAACTGAGGGAAAACTTGCTGCTGTGCTCCTCAAACCTTCCTCTTGGGGTGCCCAACGAAGCGTGATTGATTAACACCTCTCGCGCTATCAGACATTGAACGTGTCATGCACCAAGTACTTGGAGGTTGGGATGTCGATCTTGTAGGCGTTGTCATTGATGCGCTTGAGCACTTTGAAAGGCCCGTCACCGCGAGGAGCAAGCTTGGATTTTCTTTCATCCAGGAAACGGTCCTTGCGGAGGTGTAGCCACACAAGATCTCCTTCTTCGAATATCATGGGCTTCTTCAACTTGTTGATCTTGGCGGCTTGGCACTTGGTGTGCTCCTCTAGAGTTGCTCGAGTGGACTCATGTAGTGTCTTCATGTAGTCGGCTCTTTTGTCGAAGTCCATGTCGGTGCGCTCGTGGAGAGGAAGTGGGAGGATGTCTAGGGCGGTGTTGGGGTTGAACCCATAGACAACCTCGAACGGACTTCGCTTGGTCGCCCGGTGCGAGGCACGGTTGTAGGCGAACTCGGCGTGCGGTATGCATTCCTCCCAACCTTTGAGGTTTGGCTTGATTAGTGTGCGGAGGAGAGTTGATAAGCTTTGATTCACCACCTCGGTTTATCCATCGGTTTGTGGGTGGTAAGCGGTGGAGAAGAGGAGCTTGTGAACTTGACGTCTCGGCCGGAAACAATTCTCTTCGGCACTTGATGCATGTAAAATGCATACATGAACTTTGCATTATATTACTCATATTTCAATCATATTTTCATCACATAAGGGTTCTATCATTGTTTTATAATGATTCTGGGAAGATTTCACAGTTTTTCTATTTTTCTGGAATTAACCCTGCACTGGCAAAAAAACCCTATTTTCTATATTTTGATGTTTCAGGGACCCAAACGATGTCCAAATGACCTGAAAATTTACGAGCATCAGTTTTGGAAGGAACAAAGCGTAGGAGCGAAGGAAGCCAAAAAGTTGAAGCCCGAAGGCCAAAAGAGGGGGGCCCAAGCGGCCAGATTCCTTGGCCGCGTGGGGCCCACCAACTTGGCCCTCGTGGCTCCGTTCTCGTCGATCTTTCTTCTAGAAGCTTCGTCTTGACCTAAAATCGACTATAAAAATAGCCTCCCGACATTTTCCAGAAGGGAGCGCTGCCGAAACACAGAAACACCGAAACAGAGACCTGGAGCTACAGATTGGAGGGGGGAAACTCCGGCGGGGCGCTGCCGGCGTGGTCTCCATCTCCCCCAACGACTTCTCCACCGTCTCCATGATAAAGAGGGAGTAGTCCACCCCTGGACTATGGGTTTGTGGAAGTAACTTATGTATCTCTCCTCTCTTTGAGCTTCACTAATTAGCACCGTATGAGCTGCCGAACATGATTACGGTCATCTATGTAATTCCTTTGTGGTGGATCTCTTTATGAGTTAATATATGTTTGAGATTGCAATTGTTTTGTTTCAGTTATGAAAGTAGATGTATATTATGTACCCCGTTCTTGTCTACTTGTTTTGATCAAGCATGTTTATGAGAGCGTGTGTGGGGGAACGTGTGCATTAGTTGGAGTAATGAGGGGGGTGGCTAGTGCGGTGAAAGTGAGAGAAGTTCCGCGACCCACTTAGGTATTTTTACCTTACTTTGTTGCCTCACTAGGGATAAAGAAAAATACCATACTACCGGAGGTGTGGGTGTGACCATTGCCACTTCTCCATGACTAGATCTAGCATGTTCTTATTTAACTTCATGTCATAAGACTTAAAGATATACTCTAATTTATCTTAATTACTGAGGTGCTAAGATTTAGTTCACATCTTGGTGGAGTATAAGAGAGATTAATAAACAAAAGATCTCTATGTTAGGACGTGATGCCCATATAATTAGTAACTTGTCATGAAACCTTTATGTTGCAATCTCATATGTCAATTCTAGTGTTCCATTGTCTACCAGTTTATTAAAGAGAGAGTGCATTTGTGAAACCATGAACCCAGGTCCATTTTTAATCATAAGAAACGCCTTTCCAACAACTTATAAGCATTTTCCATTTCTGCCATTTAAAATCCAAAAATACAAAAATACTTTTATATCTTGCATTCACAATATAAAACCCAAAATATCATCCATCATTGTTCCCACCATCCTTGCATATTTATTTATCATCATTGCATATTTATTTCTTGTTTTGCATTTGTTTTATTTTGATATCATTATCACACCTTTTACTTGACAACCACTTGGTGAGGTTGAGGGCACAAACAATTTACTTTGTTTGTAGGTTCTCAAGGGAAGGATAAGAAGATAAATCTTTCACTACTGATTCCCCGAGAGTTCGATATTAAACCCTCGACTCACCCCTCGTGGGGAAAATTGTCTTTCCTATACTATACACTCTGCACTTGGAGTCTCAACCTAACCCATATTCTTTTGACGAAGGTAACTACGTCAAGGGCCATCAAGACAATTTTCTGGCGCCGTTGTCGGGGAATCATTGCTGTAAAGATTTGTCCAAGGAGTATCTCAGAACAAAGTCAACTTCCTCACCAACTTGTGCTAACACCTAAGCTTGGGGAGGTTGCACCTAAGTGAGCATCATCTTATCCATCTTTACCTACAAATTATTTATTTTGTTTTGTTTTTGTCTTGCATATCATATTTATATTTCGGTTTGCATATTTTATTTTCAGTTTTGCATTTTGTGTTGCATTTGTTATTTCAGTTTGCATTGTTTAGTGTCATTTTACTTTCAGTTTTGCATAAAAAATTAAAAACACATAATTTTTTTGGGTGATAGAACTAAGTTGTGTGACTACACAAACACTCCAAATGATCATTTTATTGCTAGGCCCATTGTCACACCTGAGATAACAGCTGAGATTTATGAAGTGAGTCCTAGTTTGTTGAACTTGATAACTAGGGAATAATTTGGCGGTAGTGCTATGGAGATTGCCTCTATGCATATTCATGATTTTGTTGAAATATGTGACATGCAAAATTTAAAATGTGGAAAGTGATATTCTAAAACTGAAATTATTTCCTTTCTCACTTAGAGGAAAAGCTAAAGAATGGTTGCATTCACTACCTACTGATAGTATTAATTCTTGGAGTGATCTAAAAGAAGCTTTCATTGAGAAATATTATCCTCCTGTTAAAATTTTGCAAAATAGAAAAAATATCCTTTCTTTTAGGCAAAATGAAAATGAACATGTTGCTATGGCTTGGGATAGGATAAAACTTATGCTTACAACTTGTCCTTCACATGGGGTTAATGAATGGACCATATTACACTCTTTCTATAATGGTCCTAAATTACATGTCTAGAAATATTCTTGATTCCGCTGCTGGAGGGGCTTTTATGGGAAATACTATAGTAGAAGCTAAGAACATCTTAGAAAGTATTTTGCAAAACTATAGTCAATGGAATACTGAAAGAGCACCCAATCCACCTAAGAAAGTAAACTCCATAGAAGAAACCAATGATTTGTCATCTAAAATGGACACTATTCTTGCTTTCATTAATAAACAAAATATTAAAAATGTCCCTTTGGAAGAACTAGTTGGTAATAATCCTGAAAATGTCGATGTTAACTTCATTATAAACTATGGTAATAATGGGTATGGTAATAACAATTCTAATCCCTATAATAAACCCCCATATGTGCCAAACAAATACACCACTAGTAGCAATGTTTCTAGTGACTTGGAAAACACCATTAGGTCATTTATATCTACTCAAAAGGAGCTTAATAAGGAATTTATATCTAAGTTCGAAAAACAAGACTCTTTGTTTGAAAGGGTAGATCAGCTCACTAAGGAAGTTTCCTCATTAAAGAACACCATTACAGATCAAAAATATGAGGAAACAATTAAATATTGCCAAGAGGTTATAAATAAATCTTGGGAACACATTCATGAGCAAGAGAGAGTTGCTAAGGAAACTATTATGGTAATGAAAGAAAGAAAAGTTGAGGAAGTTAAAATGCTTGGTCAAGTCAAGGAACCACTACTTGACTTAGATAATTGTAGCTTGCATGAATTAATATCTATCTTACAAAAACTTGCAAGTGATCCTTCCATCAACTCTAACCAAGCAGGTTTTGGTTCTTATATTGCTAATCTTGTTTTAAAAGAAAAAATTGCTAGGTACAACCAATAAGCTATGATACCACCTAAGCTTGGGGATGTATGGATTCCCAAAGTACTAGTAACCATTGGAAAAGAGACACACCATGCTATATTAGATCTAGGATCTAGTGTCTCTGTTTTATCTAAAGAATTATATGAAGTCCTTGAATTAAAGAATCTTGAAAATGCTCTATTGAACTTGCACTTGCTGATGATTCCATTAAACATGCTTTAGGAAGAGTAAGTGATGTTATGGTAGAGTTGCATATGACATTTGTACCTGTTGATTTTCTAATCATGGATATGGGGAATAAAACCTCTAGTCCAATTATTCTTGGAAGACCTTTTCTTCATACCACAGGTGCTATCATTGATTCAAAAGAAGGGAATGTGAAGTTTCAGTTTCCACACAAGAAGTGCATGGAACATTTCCCAAGGAAGAGGGACACACCAAAGTTCAAGCTCCCTCATGAGCTTCGTCCATCATAAATATCAAGTAAGAAGCCTAGCTATATGGCTATAAATAAAGCGCTTTACATGAGGCAACCCGGTAGTTTTTAGTTTTGTTTCTGTAATTTTTAATAAAGTACCAAGTTTTACCCATTTTGGTTTGAAAAAATTGCTATTTGCATTCAGAGATTTTATTCCAGCACGAATCTGTGCATGGTTTGATTTTTCATTCCTATTCTGTAACTCCGAATGATTTCATATTTTTACTGTAACTACAACTTTTCATCCTATGTATGCATGATTTGTTTCAGAATTTTTAGACATGTTTAAGTAGGGTAGAAAATGCGTTACACTGCTGCTAATTTTCTGGACAGATTCTGTTCCATTTTGTTTGATGCATTCTTTGAACTTTTAACTTGAATCTTCTTTATCCAATTGAGTTTATAATTAGGCATACAACATTATACACTTTATGGATATTAATATGAATTTTTGTCTAAGGATTCTATGCAGCAAGTAATTCATTTGTCTATCACTACTAATGTCACCCCATAGAAAAAAAATGGGAGAAACAGTGTTTTGAAGTTTTTTCACAGGGATTAGAGGAGATGCACCAAGAGCTATAAGGATGGTGAAGACCATAAGCTTGGGGATGTGAAGACAACCCCACTGGACCAACACACTCTCGGTTTGTACACGTCTAACTTCTGTTTTTCGATCAATGCACGTTATGCATAAACTTGGAGCGTCTTTTGTTTGCTTTTTATTTTGTTTTGAGACCACCACTATCATTTTTATATGAGAGATCTACTGGAAGTTTGGGTTGAATTAAGTTGGATGCTATAATAATATTGGGAATGGTATGTTTGAGTTGATTTAAAAAGATACATATAGTTGCATGATTCATGTGCTTTTAATGAGTATTAATTTGCAAGTGTTTTATCAAGAGTTATCTCTTATTCATGTTTTGATGCTGAATGTTACTTTACTTTGTTTAACATGGATTGGTTAGTTCTATGGACACTTGTGCATGCATTTAGACGGTCAACTTTCTCCCTTTTGCTAGCCCAAAAATTCCAACAAGTAAAAACTTGTTTTTCAACACCTTCAACCAAAGTTTTTCCAGTGAGTCCACCATATCTACCTATTAGCTTTATGCTATTCCGAGTATGTTTATCATGTTACTTTGTGTTATCTATACCTCTGAATTTAAATGCTTATGTATTGATTGTTATGGGAAAAGTTGGTTAAATAGCTCTCACACCTTACTATTGCATTTAATAAACATGAACCATTGTGATTAAAATTATGAAGTTGTGAATTTGACAAGAGTCTTGGTTGGTAGTTAGCCCAAATGTGCTGTCACATGGCAAGCTTTCAACATTGCACTAAATTATATCTAGTTGATATCATTTACTTTTGTTTATGGATGCTTATCATGGTGCCAAATAAATGTGGAAACTAAGTAAGTTTAATTAGTTGTATAAATGGCTAGAGAGACACCTGGGCCGCTAATCTAAGCCATGCATCATTCATGGTGGAAATTTACTTACATGATTGTGAACCTTCAGTGATGCACCTCACAATAAAAAGCTATACCAATAGTAAATGAAAAGGGTGTTGAGATTGTTCACTATGTTTGTTTGTCTTGTCATTTTGACATGGGCTTGTTCCATGTCCTGGGACAAGAGGTACCCCAGCTGACCCTCTTGTTGACGCTATTATACAATGACTTTTACTTGAACTTGCTTTGTATCCCAAGTTGAGTAACACCATGGTGTAGGTACTCATATTCAAGGGGCATGAAACTTTAAAAAATTTCTTTGTCAAGCACACTACTCATATTTGCTTTCACTTTAAACTTTAACCATTCAAGATGTTATGATAAGGGGTAATGAGAGCTTGACACCAATACCACATTGCAAACATTAACTTAAGTAGAAGTATTTGGAAGTTAGATGAAACTTGTTCATGTTTTACCTCTACTCATATATATATATATTTTTCCAAAGTGTCCACTTTTATATTCAGTTTTATAAGAGTACTCTATGACCATTATAGGATGTTTTTACTTTTCATTATGCATACATTTGGTCCATAGTACTTTCTTCTATGTTACACTTTGTGAATTATCATTGAACATCCTTACATTGAGTAATTGATATCACTTCATAATCTATCTTGCATATTGCTACTGCTTTAAAGAATGAATCATTTGACTCTATGTAGCAATAGTAATCATCTTTGATATCCTTTGATAGTATTAAAATGCAAAGTCCATGTTGGTTTTATCACCTTCATACTCGAGGACGAGTATAGGTTAAGCTTGGGGATGTTGATGCATGTAAAATGCATACATGAACTTTTCATTATATTACTCATATTTCAATCATATTTGCATCATATAAGGGTTATATCATTTTATAATGATTTTGGGAAGATTTCACAGTTTTCCTATTTTTCTGGAATTAACCCTGCACCGGCAGAAAACCCTATTTTCTATATTTTGATGTTTCAGGGACCCAAACGACGTCCAAATGACCTGAAAATTTACGAGCATCAGTTTTTGGAAGGAACAAAGCGTAGGAGCGAAGGAAGCAAAAAAGTGGAAGCCCGAAGGCCAAAAGAGGGGGGCCCACACGGCCAGATTCCTTGGATGCGTGGGGCCCACCAACTTGGCCCTCGTGGCTCCGTTGCCTTCGATCTTTCTTCCAGACGCTTCATCTTGACCTAAAACCGACTATAAAAATAGCCCGCCGACATTTTCCAGAAGGGAGCACCGCCGAAACACAGAAACACCAAAACAGACACCTGGAGCTGCAGATTGGAGGGAGAAAACTCTGGCAGGGCACTGCCGGCGTGGTCTCCATCTCCCCCAACGACTTCTCCACCGTCTCCATGATGAAGAGGTAGTAGTCCACCCCTGGACTATGGGTTTGTGGAAGTACCTTATGTATCTCTCCTCTCTTTGAGCTTCACTAATTAGCACCGTATGAGCTGCCAAACATGATTATGGTCATCTATGTAATTCCTTTGTGGTGGATCTCTTTATGAGTTAATATATGTTTGAGATTGCAATTGTTTTGTTTCAGTTATGAAAGTAGATGCATATTATGTACCCCGTTCTTGTCTACTTGTTTTGATCAAGCATGTTTATGAGAGCATGTGTGGGGAACGTGTGCATTAGTTGGAGTAATGAGGTGGTGGCTAGTGCGGTGAAAGTGAGAGAAGTTCCGCGATCCACTTGGGTATTTTTACCTTACGTTGTTGCCTCACTAGGGATTAAAAAAATACCATGCTACCGGAGGTGTGGGTGTGACCATTGCCACTTCTCCATGACTAGATCTAGCATGTTCTTATTTTAACTTCATGTCATAAGACTTAAAGCTATACTCTGATTTATCTTAATTACTGAGGTGCTAAGATTTAGTTCACATCTTAGTGGAGTATAAGAGAGATTAATAAACAAAAGATCTCTATGTTAGGACGTGATGCCCATATAATTAGTAACTTGTCATGAAACCTTTATGTTGCAATCTCATATGTCAATTCTAGTGTTCCATTGTCTACCACTTTATTAAAGAGAGAGTGCATTTGTGAAACCATGAACCCCAGTCCATTTTAATCATAAGAAACGCCTTTCCAACAACTTATAAGCATTTTCCATTTTCTGCCATTTAAAAATCCGAAAATACAAAAATACTTTTATATCTTGCATTCACAATATAAAACCCAAAAATATCATCCATCATTGTTCCCACCATCCTTGCATATTTATTTATCATCATTGCATATTTATTTCTTGTTTTGCATTTGTTTTATTTTGATATCATTCTCACACCTTGTGCTTGACAACCACTTGGTGAGGTTGAGGGCACAAAACAATTTACTTTGTTTGTAGGTTCTCAAGGGAAGGATAAGAAGATAAATCTTTCACTACTGATTCCCTGAGAGTTTGATATTAAACCCTCGAGTCACCCCTTGTGGGGAAAATTATCTTTCCTATACTATACACTCTGCACTTGGAGTCTCAACCTAACCCATATTCTTTTGACGAAGGTAACTACGTCAAGGGCCATCAGCACTCCATGTAGACGAACGATTTTCCTAAAGAACAAAGTTGCAATATGTGAAGCATCGTTGGTCTTGTTGCAAGGGATGAAATGTGCCATTTTAGAGAAACGATCAACAACAACAAATATGGAATCTTTGCCATTTTTAGTTCGTGGTAGCCCTAACACAAATTCCATGCTAATGTCGGTCCATGGAGCATATGGAATGGGAAGTGGAATATAAAGACCATGAGGGTTGGACGTAGACTTAGCTTTGAGACATGTTGGGCATCGAAGCACAAGGCGTTCCACATCCCGCTTCATTCGTGGCCAATAGTAATGTGTTGAAAGCATTGCATAGGTCTTGTCCCCTCCAAAATGTCCCATGAGGCCGCCTCCATGTGATTCCTTCAAAAGCAACAAGCGAAGCGAAGACACGGGGATACAAAATTTGTTAGCTTTAAACAAGAAACCCTTGTGCAAATAGAAATCATCGAAACCTTTGTCACATGAGCACTTTGCAAAAATAGGACCAAAAGTAGGGTCGGAGGCATAGAGATCTTTAATCTCATCAAGGCCTAGAACATTGATTTCAAGCTTGGCAAGTAAAATCATCTTGTGGGAAAGAGCATCCGCGGCTATATTGTCCTTGCCTTCTTGTATTTCACGACATAGGGAAAAGACTCAATGAATTCCACCCATTTTGCATGTCTTTGTTCAAATTGGCTTGGGTTTTCAAATATTTCAAAGATTCGTGATCGGAATGGATAACAAACTCTTTTGGCCAAAGGTAGTGTTGCCAAACTTCCAAAACACGGAGTAAGGCATATAGTTCATTGTCGTAAATTGGGTAGTTTAGGCGAGCACCATCTAGTTTCTCGCTATAGTAGGCTATGGGACGTACACATTGCATGAGGACACCATCGATGCCAAGGCCACTAGCATCACATTCAAGTTCAAAAGTTTTTGAGAAATCCGGCAAAGCAAGTGAAGGAGCTTCGGTCAATCTCTTCTTGAGTTCATTGAAAGCCGATTCTTGAGCCTTGCTCCGAATGAAGGGTACATTCTTTTTGGTAAGCTCATTTAGAGGGCAAGCAATTGTGCTAAAATCTTTCACAAATCGACTGTAAAACCCAAAGAGTCTAAGGGCGCTACGAAGTTGAGCAAGGTTAGTTGGTGGTGGCCAATTTGTGATTGCCTCAATCTTAGAGGTGTCAACTTCAATCCCTTTGGAAGAAACCACATAACCCAAATACACAAGCTTTTCGGTACAAAAGGTGCATTTCTTTAGGTTGGCAAAAAGAAAAGCATCACGAAGGGCCAACAAACTTGTTACACATGGTTGACATGTTCATGCAAAGATTTGCTATAAACATGTATGTCATCAAAGTAAACAACCACGAACTTGCCAATGAAGGTGCGCAAGACGTGATTCATAAGACGCATAAAAGTGGAAGGAGCATTAGAAAGGCCAAAGGGCATCACAAGCCATTCATAAAGACCAAGTTTAGTTTTGAAAGCCGTTTTCCATTCATCTCCTTCATGCATACGGATTTGGTGGTAGCCACTTTTCAAATCGATCTTGGAGAAAATAGTGGCACCACTAAGCTCATCTAACATGTCGTTAAGGCGGGGAATGGGATGTCGATACCTCACCGTGATATTGTTGATGGGACGGCAATCCATGCACATGCGCAAAGTGTCGTCTTGCTTGGGGACGAGGATGACCGGTACGGCGCACGGACTCAAACTTTCACGCACATGTCCCTTGGCGAGGAGGTCTTGAATTTGCCGCTCAATCTCCTTTGTCTCCTCAGGGTTGGTGCGGTATGGCGCTCTATTGGGAAGAGGGGCACCGGGAATGAGGTCGATGCGATGCTCAATCCCACGTAGAGGAGGAAGTCCGGGAGGGAGCTCATCCAGAAAGACGTCACCGAATTCCTGCAAAAGAGACATCATTGAAGGAGGAACATGGGTTAGGTCGTTAGTGTCTTTCCCATCTCCTTTGCATAAGAGCACAAAGTGGAGAATGGATGGGTTTGCTCTCACTTCCCTCATCTCACTTTTGGTGGCTAACAAAACTACTCCATGGGTAACCCTCTTCATTTTTCCACTCATATTTGGCTTGTGGCTCTCGCTCGCGTGAAGGTGGTTCTCTCGCTCACCACTCATCTCACTAGAAGGTTGTGCTTGTTGAGTCCTTGTGACGGTCTTGGCATTGTCGGCAATAACTTGACTTGGTCTCATGGGGCGAAGTACGAAGGTCTTGTTGTGCCACTTGAAGCTATATTGATTTGTACGTCCATCATGCATGGCGCCCTTGTCGAATTGCCATGGTCGTCCAAGAAGGAGGTGGCACACCGTCATGGGAGCGACGTCACACTCAACCGTATCCTCATAGGGGCCAATCTTGAAAGAGACCTTGACCTTTTGATGAATCTTGACACTCCCGGCGTTGCTTAGCCATTGTACATGATATGGATGGGGATGCTTGGTGCGATGCAAGTTGAGTTTGTCGCACATTTCTTCGCTTGCTAGGTTGTGGCAACTCCCACCATCGATGATGACCTTGATGGACTTTCCCATGATGCCGGCTCTTGTTTGGAACAAATTGCATCTTTGGTCTTCATCTTCATGCATGTTGGTGGTCAAGACCCTTGTGACCACAAGTGATGGGAGGGTGTCGCCGTCACAATATTGGGTATCTTGTTCTTCATCCTCATGGTGTAGTGTAGCTACTTGAACCATTGCTTCATATTCATCCTCACTCATGGAGTCCCATCCGCCATTATCATTGGCTATCATGACTCTCTTGTTGGTGCACTCAAATGACTTGTGTCCTTGGCCACCACACTTGAAGCATGTGATGTCACTTGACTTGCCCGTGGAAGCTTGAGAGGATTGCATGGACGGTGTCGGTTTCTTGAAGGTAGAAGTCGAAGGTCGACTAGAAGCACTTGAAGGTCTTGCGGTAGATCTTGCGTTAGCTTGTGGAGCTTGTGGAGCTTGTGTAGGTGTCGGTTGATTGGGTATTGTAGACTTGTCGGCGAAGTAGGCCTTGGTCTTTTGATACTTGATGTCATCCGCTACTTGGCGCTCCGCCTTGGTGGCTTGGTGTACTAGCTCCACGAGGGAAGTATAAGGTTGGAACTCGACGATCCTCTTGATGGGGTAGTTGAGGCCGTTCATGAATCGTGCCATTGTTTGCTCTTCGGATTCTTCTACACTTGCACGCATCATGGATGTTTCTATTTCTTTGAAGTACTTGTCGACGGACTTGATGCCTTGCTTGAGTTCTTATAGCTTCTTGTAGAGGTCACGTGTATAGTGCATTGGTACAAAGCGTGCTCGCATCTCTCGCTTCATGTCTTCCCAAGAATCAATAGGCGCCTCATCGTTCTCCTCACGAATTATTTGTACTTGTTCCCACCAAAGTAGCGCGTAGTCCTCGAACTCAAGTGATGCCATAGCTATCATCTTGTCTTCGGGGTAGTTGTGAAGGCGGAAGATCTTGTCCACCTTGAGAGCCCAAGAGAGGTACGCTTCGGGGTCATTTGTGCCGGAGAACTTTGGCATGTTGAATTTGAGCTTCCCGAACCTCTCTTCCGCATTGAAGTATGGGCGGTGGTGTCGCACACTTTCATGACTAAGTTCGCGATGAGCACGGTTTTGGTGGATGTTAGCTTCACGGCTTTGACTCTCTAATTCCTCATCATGATGACGCCTTTGGCGCTCAAGTTCCGCTTGATCCACAATGTGGTTTGAGTTGGCATGCTCCACATGTTGGTGTGGGTTTCCTTGCGCATGATGATCATGGCGTTCCTCCACATGGCGATCTTGACGTCCATTTTGGTTGTGCGCCGGATGGTGTCGCCTATCACGGGGCCGCGGTGGAGACCTTGCTTGATGTTGTCGTTGTTGAGAGGCGGCATCCTCATGGTTGTTTGGAGATGGATCTCGAGCATGACGTCCTTGTGAAGCGGCGTCTTCATTGCGGCGAGGAGAGGGATCGCGAGCTTGGCGATGTGGAGGTGGGTCGAATTCCTCGCGTCGTTGGTGACGATCATGATGTTGTGGACGTGGTATGATATCATCATTGTGAGCGTGGTGGCTTCGATGTGAAGAACCACCACTATGACTATGGCGAGCATGAGGGTCATCCACGTTATGGTTGTGTGGGTCATGGCGGCGAGACCTTGAGCTTGAGGAAGATCCAAACCCGCTTGCACTTGACGATGAGGAATGTCGATGTCGACGACCCATCCGAGAAATTTCCATCCTAAGAGCCTCGAAGTTATTGTTGAGATGCTCCTCCAGGTTTGTTAGCTTGGCGTCCATCCGTTCTTCAAGTCGGCCGAATGCCTCATGAGTGCCTCGTTGTAGTGCCAAATGTTGAGTTTGCGTGACATAGATTGGGTCACTTCCCGCGCCTTCTCCTTGTTCCATTTCCCTAGACATGGTGACAAGAAAAGAGTCTCGTGTATATGGTGGTAGTGAAGATGAAACCCGACCGTCTCTTACCTTCGAAGATAGTATTGAGCCTTGTGGTCCTTGGTGAGTGAGAAGTTACGTCGCAAGGGTAAAGCGTTGTGCAAGAAGCGATCCAACAGCAAATCACCAACACACACACTTATGAGGAGCTCGGTAGGAAAGGTGGCAAAGCAAATGGAACAATCAACGAAAAGGGGTGATCCAAAATGAAAAGAACCAACCACACAAACCGACAAAGGAACACACACGTGGAGATGAAAGTGGGTGATGCGACTATAGGGGTGAGCCAAGAGGGCCTAACGAAGACTATGCTCGTGTCGCAACACCACTCGAAGGACAACTAGCTCTATTGCTTTGAAGGGCACCCGATTTGCACAAATGCGCACTCACCCTCTCTCAACACTCTTGATCTTTTGGAGCTTGCAAGACTAAGATTGTAGGACCTCGACTCGTTTTTTTATGGATTTTTTGCACGAGCCGAGACTACTAGACGATGGTAATGTTCACAACAAGACATGCACTCACTCAGTGTCGCACTTGTACAATGCCCGCAATTGACGAGAGCTAGCTCCTATAGGATTAGATCGCGAAGAGGATGGGGTTTTGTCGCAAGTTATACCTTCAAAGTCGATGACGAACTTGAGCTTGCGGATGAAGTGGTGTAGGTGGCAAAGCAAATGGAACAATCAACGAAACCTCGAAGGAAAAATGCCCAAAACAACAAATGGGAAATGGAGGGAAAATGTAGAGAAGCCGGCCTAGGAGCCGGCCTAGGCCGGGCTGGAGGCCGGCCGGTTCTGCAGGGAGGCCGGCCTAGGCCGGGCTGGAGGCCGGGCTGTCGTGATGAACTCGAAAATAACCAAATCCAAAAATCCTCCAAATCCTTCCATTTCTGGGTAAAATTGGCTAAAAGTGACGCAATAGAAAGGTGGATGGGGTCCTTAGGTGATGGATCTGTGGATCAAAACTACCAAAAACGCACCCAAACGATAGATCGGTCCAAAATTGCGTGAGGCTATTTTTGGTGGGGATTTTAAAAATTTGGCAAGAAAAAGAAAAAAATTGGTGGAAAAGTGGCAAATCAACAGTCTAATCCGTGGCAACCTAAATCTCTGGTACCATATGGTGTAGCTCGTGGCCCGATCTTCACGGATAGACGGAGGGAGAGTGATGAACACGAAGAACCAAAAGGGGAAAACACGTGGATACACGGGAGACCGTCTCGAATCGCAACCACAAGAACTTACCCTTGGAGTTCCTTTTCCCTCACCGGTATGATCAACCGGACCAATAGAATCCCGAAGAGAGACCGCGAGGTAGAATCTCCGGGAGAGATTGGTGAGTGAACGGTAGAATCACAAACACGAGAGACGAGAGGGTAGAATCATGCTCATGAGAGACCGTACACAAAGAGGGGCCTTGTAAATCACCTAGATGAATCTAGCGTGGCCATGAATTCCACAAGGGGAAAGTAGGAACAAAGCTCAAAGTCTTAGTCTATTCTTAGTCTAACCCTAGAATAGAAGAGGGGAAGTGCTATTTATAGCCTTAGTACAAAAAGAGGGTGGAGGACACGAGAGGCCGGCTACTTCGGCTGGAAGGCCGGCATGGGACCCGGCCTAGGCCGGCCTGGATGCCGGCTGTCTCTGGTATGTGGCCGGCTCCCAGGCTGGCCTAGGCCGTCCTGGAGGCCGGCTGTCTCTGGCATGTAGCCAGCCTAGGTCGGGCTGGAGGCCGGCCAGACTGGCTCTGCCTCCTTCTTCATCTTCTCCTTGACCATCTTCTTGGATCTTATCTTGGTCATCTTCTCCATCATCTTGGACCTCCTCTTGCTCATCTTCTCTACTCCATTGTATGTCGTCATCAAGGTGGATCCTGAGTATGCACAAGGTGCCGGCATGAAGTAGCAAACCATTCAAAGGGATGTCGAAATCACACATTGAGAGGAGCGAGGTCACCTTTTCATGAAGTGCCTTGACTCTTGATCTTGTCATTGGGCTATTTGTGGTTTTGTCCACATGTGGGGCTACATCACTTTCGGCATGGGTGGTGGTTGGCGGGCTTCGGCGCACATGGTGGAGGTTCATGGGCGGCCGTTTCAGGATGCAGGTTGCTGAGCTTCTCCGGGAGAAATCCTTGCTCCGGTTCTGGCCGGAGCTGGCGATGGTGACGCCTGCCGGTGTCATGGGCTTTCTTGAAAGCATCGTCGAGGTGTGCTCACTCCTCCTCCTGCGGCCTTGACTCCGGAGGGAAACCTCAGATCCTAGATCGGCCGATGGAGGCGCTTCCGCGTCTCTTTCCTTCTTGGGGGCATCGTCTCGGGGTCGGCCACAGCTTGGGTTCAGTGAAGAGGGCTTGTTGCCGAGCAGCTGTGCTAGGTCCAAGGGTGCAATTTGGCAATGATGATGCATCGAGTTGAAGTTGGGTCGCGGCTGGGCTTCGGTAGTCGGTCTTCCCGGCGTGTCTGATGGGTTTGTTCTCGGTCGGCGCAAGTCGAGCATAATTCCCTTGTGAAGCTCGTCGTCTATTAGAGTTGTAATTATGTTTGTACATCTAACTCTTGTACAATTGTAACCGTACCTGAAAAGGTACCCATATATATATGTTGCTGTGGCCGACCCTAGTTGTATCGAAGCCCACAACACCCAAACCTTTAGTTTTACATGGTATCAGACGCGATCTCGCGATCCTGACCTAGCCGCCACCCCATGTCATCTTCCGCTGCTTCCTCGGCGGTCGTCGTCGCCGTCCTCTCCGGCACAGCCATTGTGCCTGCCGCCGCCACCGAGCCCTTGGTCTCCGTCGCCACGGCTCCTCCTACCTTGCATGCCGATGTCAGTGGATCGTGCACGCCCCTTGTCGCTCCCACGGTTCACGTGCCACCGGTGCCGCCGTTCCTGTCCAACCTCCTCCAAGGAGGGTCGCCATCTACCCCCTTGATGACCAGATCGACGGGGGCCTTGTTCTCCGGGGCGACCTCTTCAGCTCCTCCCGGATTTCCGGCGTCATGGTCCAACTACGCTGCGATGGCACCATACGCGCCGCAGCCGCTGTTCGCGTATGATCTTGCCGCCTACGGTGCCTTCCATGTCGCGCCCTACGACGCCTCATACGGCGCCCCCTACGGCGTCGGCATCCACTATGGCTCCTCTCATGGTGCTCCCTACGGTGCTCCGTACGGCTCCGGCTACGCGGCGTTCCCGGGTCATGCCCTCTATGGTGCACCCCCGCCTCCTCCACCACCGGCCCCCACGGCTATGCCGCCGGCTTCGTCTGTGGCGGACGCGGTTCCTGCCGCTGTTGCTGCTGTACCGTCCTACGACTTCGCCTTCGACGTCAACTCGACTCCGCCGTTCTACTTCAGCAACCTTCTCTCGGTGAAACTGAAGATGGACAATTATTTGTTCTGGCGCGCGCAGATTCTTCTCCTCCTCCGTAGTCACTACCTGGAGGGTTTTGTCGATGGTACTCTGCCATGTCCCTCGCCGGATCATCACATGTACCGGCCGTGGATTGCTCAAGATCAAGCGATCCTCTCGGCGATTCAGTCCTCTCTCACCGAGGGCGTCGCCGGCATGGTGCTCTTTGCTACTACATCTCATGAGGTGTGGGATGCACTAGAGTCTAGTTTCTCCACGCAATCGTCGTCTCAGTCTATGGCTCTTCGTACTCAGCTAAACGAGACCCGCAAGGAACACCACTCTGTCACCATTTTCTTCAACAAGATCAAGTGCCTTGCTGATACGCTAGCCTCTATTGGTGAGCCCCTTCATGACACGGAGTTTACTGCGTATATCCTCAACGGTCTTGACGGCGACTATGATTCTCTTGTGGAGGTGATTAAGGAACGCAAGGTTCCCATCAAGCCGCAGGAGCTCTTTAGCGCCTCCTCTCGACGGAGCAGCGCCTCGCTAGTCGTCATCCGGATGGGGCCCCCTCGGCCAACGCCGCCTACCGTGGTGGAAAGGGGGGCACCCGTTCTGCTGCTCCATCATCGACGCCTCCTGCAGGAGGCAAGAGCGCTGCGCCTGCTGCCCAGTCACGCCCTAACATTGTCGTCGAGAACGGGCGCCCACGTGCCTGGTGCGCCGCTTGCGGAGCTGCTGCATCCTGCCAGTTGTGCGGTATTGACGGCCACCTTGCGTCTCGCTATCATCGCCGCTTCAAGACTGATTTTCTTGGTCTTGGCAACAATGGCAAGGGCAATGAGCATCAAGCCAACATGACGCAGCAGCAGGGGCAGACTTCATCATATCCTGTTGATCCCACCTGGTACATGGACACTGGTGCCACTGATCACATGACAAGTGAGCTGGATAAGCTTGCTATGCGTGAGGCCTACCGCAGGCACGACAAGGTTCAGACAGCCAATGGGGCAGGTATGCACATCTCTCATATTGGTCAGGCATCTCTTCCTACATATACATCTAGGAAGTTGCATCTTAAGAACGTTCTTAGAGTCCCCACGGTTGCACGTAATTTGCTCTCTGTTCCTAAACTTACTTATGACAATAACGTGTTTTGTGAGTTTCACCCGTTTGTTCTTTTTATCAAGGACCGGGCTACGAGGGACGTACTTCTTAAAGGTCGACTCCGCCATGGACTATATGCGCTTGATGTGCCGCGTTCTGTCTCCCAACTTTCTCCCGAGTCTTTAGTGGTGTTAGAGTGTCCCCATCACAGTGGCACTCTCGTCTTGGCCATCCTGCCACACCCATTGTCCGCCATGTTCTTCATCGTCATGAGTTACCGTCCGTGTCTAGTAATAAAGATGTTTCAGTTTGTGATGCTTGCCAGCAGGGAAAGAGTCATCAGTTACCTTTTTCTGTTTCTAGTCATGTAGTCAAAACTCCTCTAGAGCTTGTGTTTTCTGATGTTTGGGGTCCTGCCCAGATGTCTGTTAGTGGTCATGAGTACTATGTCAGTTTCATTGATGCTTATAGTCGCTTTACTTGGATTTATCTTCTTAAGCGCAAGTCTGATGTGTTCGATGTTTTTCTTAGATTTCAAGCACATGTTGAGCGTCTCCTACAGCACAAAATTATTCATGTACAATCGGATTGGGGGGGGGGGGGGGTGAGTACCGCAATCTGAGTACTTTCTTCGAGAAACTTTGGATCTCGCACCGTGTGGCTTGTCCTCATACACATCAGCAGAATGGTTCAGCCGAACGTAAGCATCGTCATGTTGTTGAGACCGGTTTAACCTTGCTAGCACATGCTTTTGTTCCTTTTGTTTTTGGAGCGACGCTTTTACTACAGCCTGTTTTCTTATAAATAGGCTTCATTCACGACTCCTTGGCATGAAAACTCCGCTTGAACTCTTGCTTCATGAAACTCCTGATTACACTTTTCTTAAAGTCTTTGGTTGTGCGTGTTGGCCGCATCTCCGTCCTTACAATAGTCGCAAGCTTGAGTTCCGTTCTAAAAAATGTGTCTTTCTTGGGTATAGCTCAATGCACAAAGGGTATAAATGCCTTCATGTCCCAACAAATCGTGTGTACATATCGCGTGATGTTGTCTTTGATGAGCATGTTTTTCCTTTTTCTAATCTTCCAACTCCTGCCACCACATCTACTCCATCATTGCATTCATCTCCTATATTGCCTGATCAATTTGTAGATGCTGCACACTCACCTTCTTTGTTGTCTAACCATGGTGCAGGAACTGGTAGAGGTGCTCGGCTTCTTCTCTTGGATAACCCACCTGCCGATACTGTGGTCGCTTCGACGGAACACGTCGATCACGTCGCTGCTACTCCCTGCATGGGGCATGCAGGGTCCCCCGCGCCCGCGCCTGCCTCGCGCCCGGATCCGGCTCCGACAGCGCCGGCCTCACCCGCGTCGACCGGCCTGGTTCGCCCGCGTCCACTGGCCCGGCCTTGCCTGCGTCAACCGGCCCGTCTTCACCCTCGCCTGCTGGGTCGCCTCCTGGCAGCCCGCCTTCGTCGTCGTCGCCTGTGCGGCAGCCAACTGCTGGCCACACACTGCTGCTCCCGCCACCTGCGGACAACTCGTCGCCCAGGCGGTCGCCTTCCCCGGCTGCTGATGGGCTGCCTTCGCCGCCCCCTTGTGGGCCGCGTGCGACGGCTACGCCGATCTCCCCGTCTACGTCGATGGTCCCTGCGACTTCGACCTCGCCGCCTGCTCCTATTGTTCTGCGTCCACACACTCGCAGCAAGAGCAGCATTGTTCGTCCGCGTGAACGCACCGATGGCACGGTTGCATGGCTCGCGGCATGCATGGCTCACTCTGAGTCGGATCCTACTGCTGAACCCCGCCATTATCAGGCAGCTATGGGTATCCCACACTGGCGTTCTGTGATGGAACAAGAGTATCAGGCATTGCTGAAAAATGATACGTGGCGTCTTGTTCCTCCGAAGAGTGGTGTCAATATTATTGATTCAAAGTTAAGTGACATGCTGATGGCTCTATTGAAAGGTATAAGGCTCGGCTTGTTGCTAGAGGGTTCAAACAACGTCAAGGTATTGATTATGAGGATACTTTCAGTCCTGTGGTCAAGCCTACGACTATCCGTCTGCTGCTGTCTCTTGCTGTTACTCGTGGATGGTTTTTTCGACAGCTGGATGTTCAGAATGCTTTTCTTCATGGTGTTCTTGAGGAAGAGGTTTATATGCGCCAGCCTCCTGGTTTTGTTGATCCTGCTCGTCCGCAGCATTTGTGTCGCTTGGTGAAGGCTCTTTATGGCCTTAAACAGGCGCCCCGTGCCTTGCACAGCGCATCTTGGTGCTGCTCTTCATGCACATGGATTTGTTCCTTCGACAGCTGATACGTCCCTGTTCCTGCTACAAGTCCTACTGTCACTATGTACTTGCTGGTGTATGTAGATGACATCATACTGATCAACTCGTCGGTCTCTGCTGCGGATCGTCTGGTTTCTGCCTTGAGTGGTGATTTTGCTCTTACAGATCTTGGTCGGCTTCATTATTTCCTTGGTTTGGAGGTCTCTCATTCTGATGCCGGACTGACTCTCACTCGGCAGAAGTACTCCCAGGATTTGCTTCGTCGTGCTGGTATGCTTCAGTGTAAGACTGCTACTACTCCTATGTCAGCTTCTGATAGACTATATGCACTTGATGGTACTCTTCTCTCTTCGGATGAGGCTACTGAGTATCGCAGTATTGTTGGTGGCTTGCAGTATTTGACGATTACTCGTCCTGATATATCCTATGCGGTCAACAGTGTGTGCCAGTTCCTTCATGCTCCTCGAGACACTCACTGGACAGCTGTGAAACGCATTCTGCATTATGTTCGGTTGACTGCTGCTCTGGGCCTGCATCTTTGGCCTGCTCCTTCTGGTGTCCTCTCGGCGTTTTCTGATGCAGATTGGGCTGGGAGTCCAGATAACAGTCGATCTACCGGGGGGGGGGGGGGGGGTATGCAGTGTTCTATGGTCCTAATTTGATCGCCTGGAGTGCTCGTAAACAAGCTACAGTGTCTCGTAGTAGTACTGAAGCTGAGTACAAAGCAGTTGCCAATACCACCGCTGAACTCATTTGGGTTCAGTCTTTGCTTCGAGAGTTGGGAGTCTCTCAGATCATCCATCTGTTCTTTGGTGTGACAACATCGGTGCCACATACCTCTCTTCGAATCCGGTATTTCATGCCCGAACGAAACACATCGAAGTTGACTATCACTTTGTCAGAGAACGAGTTTCGCAGAAGTTGCTTCAGATCAAGTTCATCCCTTCGAAAGATCAAATTGCGGACATCTTCACGAAGACGTTGCCACTACCTCAGTTTGAGGGTTGTCGCCGCAATCTTAATCTTCTGAATTCTTGAGAGCATGGTTAAGATGAGGAGGGTATTAGAGTTGTAATTATGTTTGTATATCTAACTCTTGTACAATTGTAACCGTACCTAGAAAAGGTACCCATATATATATGTTGCCGTGGCCGACCCTAGTTGTGTCGAAGCACACAACACCCTAACCTTTTGTTTTACATCGTCGGATTCGGAGATGTCTGTCCTTGGCGCGTGTGGCCAATTGTTGGCATAGGCCGACATAAGATCTGGAGCTGTTTGTGAGAGTCTGTTTGGGAAGCTGCGGATGATGTCGGAATTGACGCCTCGGGGAGGTGCGACGACAAAGACGCTTTGCGGCAATCTCGACGCGGTCTCCTTGTGCGTTGGTATTTCATGTGAGTAGCCAGGTTGGCTGTGGTGGTGTGCCCAATGTGGTCGTGTTCCATGACGACATTGGTGCATTTGTACGGGTTTTCGGCCGGTTCCCCTGCAAATGAACCGGTCAATTCTCTTCGACTTTTTTAAATAAAATGAGGCAAAATTGCCCGTTTTGTTAAAAAAGAAAACCTCGCCGCCCTCGTCTCTGGCCCCGACGCCGCGTCTAGTTAGATGCGTGAGAAGTGCTCTCATACCTGGGCGTCCGCATAAGGTACGTTGCGGCCGGCCGACAACGAGGTGCTGCATAAGGTACGTTGCGGCCGGCCGACAACGAGGTGCTTAACACCGGAGGCGACACGGGGAGCATTCTCCCGGCCATGCGGGATCTCGACGGCACGCGCCCTCCGATGGCGTAACCCTATATATTTCAGCGGTTAAGGCTGAGTGGATTAGATATTCATCTTCATATGTTCAAATACCTACATATCAGCAATTATTATTTCAATAAGCTGCAAAATTCACGCAAGCACCCATTTACTAGATAGTAGTAAGATCGTACGAGTAGGAACCATCGTATTGGTGGCAAGATGGATCGCTTAAACAGTTAAACTCTTGAATAAGTACCAAGTTTCCAAGTTTTTTAGACATTACTCATACTAATACTAATATAAACTAAGTAAAAATCTCGAAAAAATACGAACACTAGATAAACAAGTTTGTTAAATATTCTTAGCTTGCAGAAAATTTCTTATTGTCCCCTCATACGCTCCTTACAAGGTGACTAGATACCAGTGGCTGGGAGATAGAAGGAGGCGTAAGGGTAAACGGTCTTCAGACTATCAGCAGCAGTCCCGTGCACCTTTGTCCACTCCATGGTTTCACTACCGAGCATGAAGATGCCAATCATGGTCCAGAGAAACAGAGCATCGCCCTCCTCCGTGACCCCGATCACCTTCACCTTGGACGACGGCGAAGTGAACAGACCAGGGATAATCTTTTTCAGTTCAACTGTCTTCAGCAGCACCCAAGAATCCTCAGCGTCCCGCGCAAATTAGCTCAGCTTGGAACCCACCAACCCGGCAAGGCCGAGCACGCCGCCGCTCAACTTAAGGAGGCGCACGTTGCCGCTCTTTGGCCGTTGGATCGTGGTCAGGCTCCGTTGGTCCGTGTCAAAGACTCAAAGGCGAGGACGCGGCACTCGACGAGCGGCTGGTACACGATGTTGCCGATGACGACGCAAGGCTCCGAACGGGGTTTCCAGACCAGAGGGAGCTCCAAGAACGAGCACCACTCACCGCTGAGCGAGGAGAAGACGCTCGCAATCATGGTGTCCTCCTCCTGCGAGTGCTTGAACACTGTTAGAAGGGATAGAGAGGGATGCTTGGCGTATGCCATGTATGTATTATTGAGTCTTATAGGTGAGTATATATAGACGTACAGGGGTTATCTTGGAGTGCAAGACAAGACACGAGCATACTATCTCTAACACTCCTCCGCAGTCGTAGCGGTAGCATCGTGAACAACAGGAACGTCGCGGACGGTCAAACTGGAGATAAACCAAAGTGGAACCCGGACCCCAGAAGGCTGACACTCCCCCGCAGTCCGAGCGGGAGTGTCGTGGACGGTGTCGCGGCGCGAAGCTTGGACTGTAGAGGTAGCTGGTGAGTGCTCAAGCGAGGTAGTAGCCCTTGTGCCAATGTCGCGGGAGCCGAGAGCGTTGGGCGGTGCCATGGTCGGGGTAGTCGTGCGAAGGGTCGCCGTGGTCAATGTCGTGGCCGGTGTCGAGTAAGCCACACATGAAGCCGCATACGCATAGTGCGCGGGGAGGATGACGGAGACGCATCAAGGCAGTCGTCGAAGAAGGGGCCGATGCCGGAGCCGATGTAGTCTGAGCCGTCGAGGACGAGGTGCGGCCATAGTTTTGCCAGAACTAGGCGCACGTCGGGGACGAAGGCATACTCCGGTTTTACCAGAACCGAGTACGCAAAGAAGAACTCGTCGGTGACGCAGTCGAGGCGGTCGTAGAGGGGTCGATGTTGTAGAAGACATTGTCGAGGCCGATGAAGACGAGGCGCCGATCCGAGTTTGCCAGACTCGGGACCACGTCGGGGACGAAGACACTTCCGGTGTTGCCAGTACCAGGCGTGCGAGGGGCAGGACCATCATAAACTTGTCGCCATGTCAGAAAAAGACTAGCAGAGGAGGACTCCACGACGGTTGCGACGCGCAGAGCGGAGAGGGAGAGATGCCGATGCTATCCGCGGTTGTCGGAGTAGAGTAGCAGGTGGTGTAGACGGGGACGAGGCGATGACGCTGGCGGCGAAGTTGTAGTGGACGAAGACGTAGAAGACGGCGGAACCAGCGGCGGCCTGGAGTGGGCACGCTGGACGCCTAGAGGGGCGCGGGGTAGTCGGCGGGACCTGCGACGACGAGAAGTCGTCCTGCAGGTTACCTTTTGGAGCGCGGCGGCGGTGCTCGAAGGAGAGGCAGGCGCGGACGGTGTCGACGCGGACGGTGTCGCAGACGCGAACGGTGTCGACGCGGACGGTGTCGCAGGCGCGAACGGTGTCGCAGGCCCTGGCGCCGTGGGACCGGGCGGGACGACGAAGACGGGCGCAGACGGCGGCGATCCGCGCCGTGGAGCGGCGCGGTGGAAGCTGGGGACGCCAGTGCGCGGGGATGGCGAGGTGACAGCGTGCAGCGACGCTACACCCCGAGGGGGCCGCATAGCTGCAGGGCGCGAGTCGGTGCAGCGGCTGGAGGCCACGGGCGCGTACGCGCGTGGGAGGCGCGTCGGCAGCCGGTAGGCGGAGACCAAGGCGGCGGCGCTACGGCCCGAAGGGGCGACGCAACGGTAGCCCGTAGCTCGATCGGTAGTAGGCGCGTGCTCGGGGACGTGCTTGGCGGCGACGTGCTCAGATCTGTTGATCAGACCGACGGTGCGACGTATGCGCCATGGCGAGGACGACGCGTAGATCGGTAGCGATGGCGGCATGGTCGGTGAAGTCCCGGGCGATGACGACGAAGACGATCCAAGGGGGACGGCTGCGGCAGCCTCCCGAGGAAGGCGCAACAGCCGGCCGCGGTGCGTGGCAGCCTGCCGTGAGGCCCCAACGGCCTACCGAGGCAGGCACGATGGCGGTGGTGGCAGACGCACGGGCGCGGTGTAGATCGTCGATGCCGATGGTCGGAGTAGAGGTGCGGCGATGATGATGGCGATGGGCGACTCAATCCGATCTAAGATCGGTAAGCCTAAAAAAGAAAACCGATCAAGAGATCGGAGAAAAGACGTGCAGGGCAGCCGATCGCGGATCGGCGGACGGACCTTGCGTACGGGTTATGCAGCCCCCAGCGGAGATCATGGAGATCGACCTCCCCGGGGGCGGCGCGGCGGAAGCGTGTCGACGGCGCCTAGCACGGCGCCATGGGGGCGGCGGTGCTAGGGTTTGGGAGCGGCGGCGGCGGCGCGAGGGCTTGGCGGCGGCTGCTCTAGGGTAGGATCTAATTAGGCTGATACCATGTTAGAAGGGATAGAGAGGGATGCTTGGCGTAATGAGATGGATGTATTATTGAGTCTCATGGGCGAGTATATATAGGCGTACAGGGGGTCATCTTGGAGTGCAAGACAAGACACGAGAGTCCTATCTCTATCCTAGACTATCCGTTTATACGTACACGGAATATATCTCTAACAAACACGACGGCCACACGGAAGGGGCTGGCGTGGCACCCAGGGCGTTGGCCTTGTCGCCGGCCGCTGCAGTGGCGCAGTCGCAGAGCAGCGCGGCCCCAACCTGGTTGTTTTCGTTGGGCGCCTCAGGCATTTCAAGCGCTTTCGCTCGAACGAGATGGCGCTCGCCGGTCATCGGGTGCCAGATCAGGAACCGGTGAACAACCGGTACAAAGGAAACACAATCGACACCTACCCAACCCTAGCCGCCGCCCCCAACCTCCAATCCTCCTCCCCTCGCCGCCGCCAGATTCACCACCGGGCAAAGCCCGTGCATGACGGTGACAGCGGCGGCGGTGACGAAACCGACTCGGGCGGCGTGGTGCTGCGGCTCTCCATCGGCGATCCCGGCCGGCGGAGGAGGTGGTGGCCTGCTCCTGGAGGCTGCGCCCCCATGGCTGGGCCGACAGCCCTAGATCCACCCCCTTTGGGCCTGGGCGGGCTCGGTCTTGCGAAATCACCATCGGCGGCGTGGTAATGCCTGGCTGCGAAGGCGGAAGGACACCACCGCTAGGTGGTGCTGGACCTTGGGCGGCAGCCCTGGTGGTTTTTGGCGGTGGCGGTTGTCGTGGCTGTGGCGGATGGCGCGGCGGCCGGAATTGGTGGTACAGTGCCCATCGTTGCACTTTGCCTCCAATTCTGAAAAGTGTGTAGCACAGGGCTTGCGCTCGAAATAATGTCGGTTGGCCCTGCTGTCCTTCGAGCGTCAACATCCAATCTGATTCATGAAGGCTCCCTGATTTGGCCGCCGACGAATTTCAGTCTTCCTCTCGGAGATTTCCGTAGTTTGGCAAAAAGTGCTAATTGGATATCTAGAGCGAAATTGATGCAGTCGTGCTCGCCCTCCTCTTCATCCATAGTGGCTTCGTTTGGACGAGGTACGAAGCTTCGCCTTATGTCAGTACCATGTGAAATGTCTTATAGATTTCCATGCATCTGATGGAGGTGGAGAAAGTTATGGTGGCTGCAATCAGAGGTTGGTAATGATAGAGCAGGTATTGGCTGCAATGAGGACTATGCGACACAGATTTTTCCTGTGTGTCGGGAGTTTGGAGACTTGCAGCAGCAGCCGTGGCAAGCGGGGGTGGCAACACAGGCGGATTGCACTCTTGGTGGTGCTCTTCGAGCATCGAGACATGTGTGACTTCAGGGTGAAATCTCAAGGTCTGGCCTTCATTGGCTGTATCTGGTAATGGCCTTGCTGAAGGCATTGTTTTGAAATCCCGGTCTTTCTTCAGGGTGAAAGCCCAAGGTCTGGCCTTCATTGATTGTACTTGACAATGGCCTTACTGAAGACATTGTTTTGGGAGAACCTTTTTTGCGATCCGGGTTTTGTATTTTGGTGGTGGTTAGAGTGTTGCTGTTGCGAGTGCTTCATCACTCCGATGGGGTCTTTATTTTAATTTTCTCTCTTTTATTTTTTTCTATGTTGTGTGCATTCTTGATGTTTTTCGATATGTTGTTGGTGTAGAGGCTGGATGTAATTGGTATCTTTATGATATTAATATATTCTCTATAAAAAAAATATCGGTGGTCCCACCTATCGCTGAGGAGGACGTGGCCGTGGCGGGAGTCCACTATCTGCCAGTCCGTCCGCCAATCGACGGATCCCAGTGCGAAGGTTGCTGGGTTGCCGGCGGGCACGAACATGCCCGGCAGGTCGTCGGAGTTGTGGAAGAAACCTAGGGTTGCCGGAGCCCGGCGGCACGAGCCGTGCAGCTCGTGCAGGAAACCGGGGTCGTTCACGACGCCGTGCCATGCCTTCCACACGACGGCGGCGCGTGCGAGCACGTGCGGAAGCGGAGGGAGGCGCTTGAGGATCTCGTGGTGGTCTGGTGGAGATCGTCCAGTAGGATACTCATGGCGGCGTCGGCGAAGTACTCAGATTCTGACGCACACGCGCATATGTTGGTATAGGAGCGTAAGAATCTTGATCAGGTTTTAAATATGTTTTCGGCGCAACGTGTTGGCAGTGTTCGATGCGAACACGTCTCCAACAAATCCTATCTCAAACCTGCAGCACAAAGTGCAATACCGAGTACAAGCTTTTTAATGTGCGGGGAACTTTCCGAGCTCATGGCACCAAGTGCTATATCGAGTACATCGACCAATCTTCTTAACTACTATGGATATGTGAGCTTCGCCTCGCCGGCGACATTTCATTTTGGCACAACGTGACTGGCGTGGTAGAATTGTAGGTGTTTTCATCAATGACCACCACCATGAATAACACTTTTAGGTTTTTGAACATTTTGTTCTAATTGGCACACGTACATCGTGTGATGGTCGGTGACCAAGCATTCTAAATGGATGATTTTGATGAATCAAATGCGGAATCTGAGGGCTAAAAGCATAAGAGCAGGCTGCCTGGCTTAAAGCTTAGAGGTATGTGTTAGGGGCAAAATCACAAAACGTGGTTGCAGAAAGGATTGAGCCACATTTTAGGGACAACCATTCTCAATTTTTACAGTAAACACTTATGCAGTAGTTGCTTTGTCTTGCTAGCAATTCGTTGATTCGTATATGCCATGTCACTCCATCTTGAAGACGGCATTGTAGTACTTGGCCTTGGCTTCTTCCTTGAGGGCCTGCTAGAGCAGAGCAGAGCAGAACATGAGCTTAGGTTTTTGCAAAAGACATGCGAGTGGGAGTGCAAAGCTGTGCACGAACATACCTTGGCGAAGTCGTTAGTGATGCCGGTCTGCACACCAAAGAAGAGTGTGACCGTTGTGGTCTAGGTCAGCCTCCTTCCGGGTCTTCTTGGCGGCGAGAACTCGTGGGGCTCGCCTATTGTGCTAGGGGCGCAGCCAAGACATATCCTGAATTAATTTTTTTAATCATATTTCTGGAGTGAAAAGGATTTAAAAGAAAAGCAAATTATGTAGAGGATGCAAATAAATATCTCTCCCATGTAGCAATCAGTCTGTTCTTACTCAAATAGATCAATTAGACATACAAACTCAAACAAAAAAGAGGAACCAGAATGGCATATGGGAATAGGCCCTAGACTTGGTACTAAAATTATAATTGGTACACCAATTACACATACAAATTTAAACAGAAAGGAGGAATTAGAAAGTCAAATGGGAATATGCGATAGAATTGGTATTGAACTATAATAAGGAGATATGAAGTAAGCTAAAGAATTTTCCAAATATGGCCGGCAGTATACGCCCCACGGCTCTGTCTTTCAAATAGTAAAAGCATGGTGTTCTGAACTGGCTATGACACAGTTTAATGTATGATCTTTGAGGCTAATTGTCCAATTAGTAAATGACTCGTTTCAATGACGCATTCTGTTTCAGAATTTCAAAACTTAGCCCTCTCATGTAGAGGGTGCTTATTTTGCTCAGTTCAAAAGATCACTGGCGACATGGATAGAAGGTAGCAAGTTAACATGGCTCTACAAAATTGTATGTATATTTATTTGGCAGCTAGTTCTAGGAAATGACAAACCAGTTAAATTCTATGAAACTTCTGAAGAATAAACAGAAGAATCAACTTGGCAATTTGGGTTCTGCCACCCACCTTTTTCCTGACTTCAGGAACAACATCACCTAATAGCCTAAGAGCATGTCTAGTAGAACCCTCAAACCCTCAAACCCTTAAAGCAGTTTTAAGGGTTGAGAAGTGTCAGTTTTGGGCACTTTTAAGGGTTGAAAAACAGGGGCAAAGACTAGAACCCTCAAACCCAACCCTTAAACTGCTTTAAGGGTTGGATTTGAGGGTTCTAGTCTTTGCCTCAACCCCAACCTTTAAAACTGTCATTTCACATATCACACATTTCATCATATGACATATCACAAATTCATCACATTTGACATAAAACAATAATCATTCTAGTTATTATTACACCACCGAATAAAACAATAATCATTCAAATTATTACAACAATGTTTGAGCAAATTACAATAATTGTTCGAATCAAATAGGACATAGAAAAGTAAAACAAAGATACATCATGGGCCAATGCGCCGCCCATCCAACTGCCAGTGGTGCTCTACTAGATCATCCCGGAGCCGACCATGAGTGGTTGCATCCTCAATCTCACGATGTGCTTGAAGAAAAGCGTGTATGCGAGAAGGGTTTCTTTCTGGTTGCACACGGGTACCAACATTGTCATAGAAACAAGGGAGGTTTAACCCTCTCTCATCCTCTAGGATCATGTTGTGTAGAATCACACAATATTTCATGATGTTCACCAAGGTTGGTTTGTCCCAAAACCGAGCTGGACCCCGAACTATGTCAAACCTTGCTTGCAAAACACCGAAAGCTCTCTCAATATCCTTGCGGGCTGCCTCTTGTGCCTTGGTGAAATGAGCCTCTTTTCTTGTTAAGGGCACCCCATTTTTCTCTTTGATGGACTTCACAAGAGTTGCCCATTCGGGATAGATGCCATCGGTGAGGTAGTATCCCATTGAGTACTTATTGTCTATGATTTTGTAGTTGCAAGCTGGAGCATCCCCAGAAATTAATCTTTTGAACAAAGGAGATCTATTGAGGACATTGATATCATTGAGTGTCCCCGGCAACCCAAAGAATGCATGCCAAATCCATGTGTCCTCCGATGCTACGGCCTCAAGCACAATGGTAGCATCACGGCTTTTACCGCAATACATGCCGTGCCATGCCTTTGGACAATTTTTCCACCTCCAATGCATGCAATCTAGGCTACCAAGCATGCCCGGCCATCCCCTTTTTTCATTCATTTCCATTAATCTCTTTGTATCTTCCTCGTTTGGTGCCCGAAGATACTGCTCACCATACAACCGGATGACCAACTTGGCAAATCTACGGACGGACTCCGTGGTTGTATCTTGCCCAATGCGAAGATACTCGTCGGTATAATCCGCGGGTATGCCATAAGCGAGTACCCGCATTGCCGCCGATATCTTTTGATATGCACTAAACCCCATGATACCGGCGGCGGATCTACGACGTTTAAAGTAATCGGAGGCGGACTCACAATCGGTGACAATCTTCACAAACAAACTACGACGCATTCGGTACCTTCTGCGGAAGAGACGAGGAGGGTATGTAGGTACCTCCGCGAAGTAGTCTTGCATCAAATGCTCGTGTCCGAGAGCGCGGTTCCGGTAGATGGTGATTCGCCCCATCTTCGACCCTCTCCTCTGATCCAAAAGCTTCGCGCGGTCTTCAAACGCTTGCACGTCGACGAGCAGGCTCATCATCTCGACGTCGTCGTCTTGCAACAACTCGTCAATGTCCGAATCGTCGGATGACGACCAATACGACGAATCGGACAACGAGTCCATGTCGTCGTTGTTCACCTCCATCTACATACCGAGTGGCAACAATTGTGAGTGCCAATGAATCAAAAATTAAAAACTGAAAAACTAAATAAAATAATCTCACCTTCGGTCGGGGGCTGGCGTCGAGCGGGGCGGGGACGGCGTCGGGCGGGGACGGCGTCGAGCGGGGCGGGGACGGCGTCGGGCGGGGACGGCGTCGAGCGGGGCGGGGACGGCGTCGAGCGGGGCGGGGACGCGGGCGGGCGGCCGGGGCGGGGCGTGGGCGGGCGGCGTCCGGGGCGGAGCGGGCGGCCGGGGCGGGGCGCGGAGGGGCGGCGGGCGGGCGGCCGGGGCGGGGCGCGGAGGGGCGGCGGGCGGGCGGCGTCGATGCGGAGGGGCGGCGGCGGGCGGCCTGGGCGGGGCGCGGAGGGGCGGCGGGCGGGCGGGCGGGCGGCCGGGGCGGGGCGCGGAGGGGCGGCGGCGGGCGTCGGGGGCGCGTCGGGGCGGCGGGCGGGGCGCGGAGGGGCGCCGGACTGGCGGCGGCGGCGGCGGGATCGGGGGAGGGCGCGGCGCGGGATGAAACTTCCCTCCCGCGCGAGGGTGGAAGAGGAGTGCGGGTTGGGGGGAGTTTTTCCTCCCAACCCTCACTTCTACAGGTTGGGAAAATGTTTGAGGGTTGGACCTCTAAATTTTTTTACGGGTTTGAGGGTTTAGGGGTTCTAGTCTACGGCTTTTTTTCGACGAAAACTGTAAAAAAGCAGTTATTTTTAGGGGTTTGAGGGTTTGAGGGCTCTACTAAAACTTGCTCTAAGCCAATTGAATACGAACCTACGAACCAGGGAAAAAACGACGCGTGAAGAATAACATGTGATGGAACGAAAAAATGAACCTTCTTGTCCTTCTCCTTACCATTTGCGGCAGTGGCAGCCGGCATAGCCGCGGGTACGTTATTGGAGAACACACACTCAGAGAACCTCATACTACCCATAATAGCGATGATAGCCATGGTATTTTGCTCCACCATGAACCGAATATACCGTGTCCGCCTGAATTGGAAACCAAAGTTGCCAAATGATAATGGGCAGCTTTATTATCCGTCGGTTACTGGCACAAACTATATCCTCTAGCAATAGCGAAAAGTGCATTTGGAACCCGGGCTCCAGGGAGCCCGGTATTTCAAAATTCGAAAATCCGCATATTTTGTTTTCCAAAAATCGAAAAAAAAATACCAGGTGTAGATATCACCTAGATCTACAAGCGTGCCAAATTTTAAGGACAGATTCCTTTTATTCTGGGTTAGATCTAAAAGACAAATTTCTGAATCAACATACCCAGATTCAAAATTTGAAAATCTGTCAGAATTTGTCTTTTTTGCACAGCCCAAAATACAACAAATTTGAAGTCAAAAAAATTCACGGGCGTGTGTATCGACAGTACCTACACCTGTGATTTTTTTTCATATTTTTTTGAAACAGAAAAATGTGCTTTTCAAATTTTTCAAAATACCGGGCTCCATGGAGCCCGGGAGCCAAATCACCGCTCTCCTTGCAATAGAGCTCTAGAACAGGAATAAAGGCCAGGTTGAGTAACTTCACACTCAAGATAATTCCAGTAGGTCCATCTCAGAATTTCATATATGTGCAATGACAGTTGGACAAGGAATTACATATGATTAAATAGTGAAACTCACAATTTTCTAATTAGTATTAGATGGCTACCCATTTCTCATAAATCGCAATGACCCCAAAAACACAGACAACATTGGATAATCAAGTTAAGAACAAGTAAACCATTTGAGTCTCATCATTGTAAGAAATGATAGGAAATAATCCTTAGTACTAAACAAGAAAACCTGTGATCAGGTTCATAAAATCCATGACTCAACAATTGCACTATGCTGCAACATCAAAAAGAGAACATATGCAAACCTTGGGTAAGGAGGTCACTCTGAACATTCATTTTGTGCGAGTCCATACATATCCACCTTGACTTTTCGCACCATATGCAACAATGACATCAATCAACAGGTGTGGCACAAGCCGTCTGATTACCAAAACACAGCTGTCTGTTCCGAGCACTGCTGCTCATAAAAAGTAAGAATTTTAGGAGGTACCAAAGAGGACACACACAACATAGTAGAGTAGATACCCAATAGAACACACCATGGTTTTTAAGGAGTCCCTAAGGCGTCGAAGCCCCCCCCCCCCCCCCCCCCCCTCCGCCTTAGAAAAATGGCCGCTTTAGGCGCCTAGGCGTCGCCTAGGCCTCAAAGCGCCCCGCCTCCGCCTTAGGACGCCTTAACGCCTTAAAAACCATGGAACACACAAAACACCTCAGTTCACGGGCACAAGCCAGAGACATGCATTTTCACATCACCGACAACGTAGCAGCTCTGCTTCTAACGATTACTACAACTATCAACCTGCAACATAGTAGATGATATACAAGGCTAGTTGAGTTATAATAAATGAGGCAGCTACATACTGAACCATTACAACTTGTAAAAGGAGCCTCATCCTGGGAGCGGATGTAATATAGTTCTGTTCTTAAAAAAAACTCAAAATGTAATATAAATGCAAAAGGTTGCTAGAAATTTTTGTCATATCCACATAGGACAAAACAAAGTAAATATATTCACAATTTTGTTATCTTTCATTACTAAGCAAAATAAGAAAAAGGATGAGTGCACAACAAAACGACGATACATAACATAGAGGTAAGGATTTCTGATGCTTAAATCCATCATTAAAAAGGAAGAGTTAAATGCATGAGGGGTCACGAAGTTGCCACGGATGAGCGCATTAGTCACGAACTGGAAAAGTGCTAAATACCGGTCAAGAAGTTGTGAGAATGTGACAACGTTAAGTCACTGATGTGGCTAGCTTTTTTTTTTTTGCAAAATGCACCCTATATTTTTGTTTCTTCACATTTTTCTTCCCTATAGATTCACAGCTCCGCACAAACTTGGAAGATGGAATATACCTATACATACCAAGAATCTAAGTTTGGACGGCGTTTTGGTGCTCGGGCTCATATGCTCCTGGTTACTGTTCCGATTTTTTTAAAATATTAAAATGCTTCGAAAAATTCTGCAAAAAATTGGGCATGAACATATTTAAGTACTCAACAGTCGTGTAAATTTTCAACAGAAAATATCAATTTTTGCGCCCTGTGCAAAAAAGACAAATCTGTCTTTTTAAATAGTGGACTGTTCACCTATTTTGTCTGTCAGATATTGTCTTTTTTGCACAGGTCGTAAAATTTGATATTTTCTGTCGACAATTTACACGAGTATTGAATACATGAATATGTTTCCACACAATTTTTTCCAGATTTTTCTGAAGCATTTTCAAAATTCAAAAAAATCGCAAAGGCACCCGGGAGCATATGAGTCCGGGAGCCAGAGTGGATTTCCGAATCTAAGTCTCCTAGCATTATTTTTGGGGGTCACTTTACTCATTTTGCCTATGTACACAGTTGGACATCAGGAGACTCCAATTCTTTCTTCGCCTGTCTCGAGCGCCCGCGGCGACCAATTCAGCCAGCCAGGCAGCCATGTAATCAAATTGTGCATTCCTGGTTGATAATGGTTCATGTTCACTACTGGTAGCCGCCGAGGCCGCTGAGCAGCAGCTCGTGCGGCCGCAGCAGGGTCGGGGTGGGCATGGACGGGAGCGGCCCGTGCCCGCCGAAGTAGAAGAAGTCCAAGTCGGAGGCGTCGGGCAGGCCGGCGGCGGCGGCGCAGAGCGCGCCGGCCATCTCGTCCGGGATGAGCGGCGCGCGGCAGAGCGGGCAGGCGCGCTGGTCGTGCTCCATCCAGCGGTCCAGGCACCCCCGGTGGAAGACGTGGCGGCAGTTGCTGAGCCTGCGCACCTCGTCGCGGCCGTCGATGCCGCTGAGGCACACGGCGCAGTCGCCTCCGACGACGGCGCAGGAAGACGGCGCGTCGGCAGACGATGACTCTAGCTCGAGCTCGTCGAACCGCACCACGGGGAGCGCCTCGTCGATGACCATCGCGGGGATGGGCCGGAACTCCGACCGTCGGTGCTGCAGCTGCGCGGCGGCGGCGTTATGGTCGCGCGTGTGTTCTTGGGCCTGGAGCGCCAGATGCTGGGTGTGGTCGTCACCGAGATCCAGCAGGCCGCCGAGATCCAGCAGGTCGCCGAGGCCGACGGCGTCGAAGGCCCAGAGGAGGCAGCGGCGGATGTAGCCGAGCAGGAGGAGGAGGTGGAGCAGCAGCTCGGAGTAGCCGGGCTGTGGAAGCTGGTGCACCCCACCATCTACGGCGGCCATTACGGGCCCGACATGAGAACCGGCTCGTGCTGGTACAAGGACACGGCGGAGATAGGAGATAGGATGGTGTCCGTGAGCTCGGCGCTGGTCAACGATTAGAAAAATAAAAAAAAGAAATAAAAAAGTTTGAAAAGGACCAACCAATTAGAAGAAATAAAACTATAGGGTGCATTTTGCAGTAAAACAGTTAGCCACGTCAGCAACTTACCGTCCGTCATGACGGAGTGACCAACTTGTCACATTCTCACAACTTCGTCACCGGTATTTAGTACTTTTCCAGTTCGTGACTAATGCGCTCATCCGTGGCAACTTCGTGACCCCTCAAGCACTGGCAGAGCTACGTTGGGGCCGACCTGGGCCGTGGCCCGCCCAGGATTTTCCTAAAACATGTATACCTATGTATATGTAGCCCAATCCATTAACACACTCAAGCCTGAGAACGAGCAAGCACAAAACAGCAGGCCGGCAGCTTACAACGATTCAGCTCGACCAACTACACCCACACAGCTTATGGGTAGTGAGAGCCCAATAAAAATAGCCCAAGTAGACATAGTATGATGTTTTAACCGCTTCAGCGATTTTCCTATAAAAAACTGACGTTGATTAAAAGGTTCAGTATCTTCGCTAGTATAGCACATGCAATTTTCTTCCTTTCCTAAATTATTTGTTACCGGTTTAATGGCATGCTTTTTCACTCATTTTTCTCTCCAATTCCTAGTTAGTCTGGCCCGCCCAGAATTTTCTTGGTAGCTCCGCCACTGCCCTCAAGTGTTTAACTCAAAAAGGAACTCCTTATTTCTAGTCATATTTCAGCTCTTTTCCATAACTAATTCATGTTTATGGAACCATGATGGAAGGATCAACCCGACACACAAATGCAGCACTACTGAACCAAAAAAAAAAAACTTCTGAATACACTAACAAACAGATTCTGCATATATGGAATGACTGAATGAGGAGCAAATGGGCACATATAAAGAACCGCAGACCTAACATCTGACTCGACAACTTAATATAGTATTTTATTTTTGGTTTAGATACGATACGTCCATATCCCAAAATAACTCACTTTTGTCGGTAAGTCCATATCCCAAAATAACTCACTTTTCTCGGTCATATCAGGTGACTACACAACATGAGTCATCAATTTATTCAGCAAGGATATTTTAATCAAGAAAATCAAAGGCATTAGTGACATGAGCCAGCAACTAATTAATCGCACAGCTCGTACGAATCAACACTTCCAGTGTGAGCGAACGTTGTTAAATCCCTTAGGATCATCTAGGGTAGATCATGCGAGTAGCATCTTTAGGGTTAGCCCTTCTTTGCCTGAATTAGGGTTTCGGGATGGGGATATGAGAGAGATAGAGAGAGACCGAGGGAGAGGGAGAGGATCCCGTACCTTCACCTTGTCTTGAGGAGGAGCTGGAGCCGGGCATGGTGGGTGTGGCCGGCGATGGCCGTGAGTGACGGGGTGGTGGAGCTTCCCGTCGCTGTCCGGCATTCCTCGATCGGTAGGTGGAGGTGGGGTGGCCACGACTCTGTCTTGGCGTGCGTGCCCTAGTGGTCCCCACCTCCCTCTTATAGCCGGTGCGACAGGGGCCCATCACCCAAAACGGTTTGGGCTCCCCCGATCAGGGAGCCGAGTCAAGGGTCCGTGCGAGCCGTTGGGCTAACACGGGCGGAGATCAATCCAACATTCTCCCCCTTGATCTCAACTTTACTTTTACCTTTTACTTTACTCATTTCATCACAGATCGATACATAGAGCATGTTTCATCGTCTCAGCTCAATTGCCGATAGAATCAGACAGCTACAATATACCTCTTTGTTTTGAAATAGATTCTTTAATCTTTTTGAGCCTCTTTATTGTCCGGAAATCATATAGACTATACCATAAACCCATGTCGACTATGTGTTCTTCAAAACACATTGGGCGGTAAGCCTTTAATTAGCAGATCTGCAAACACTTGTGTGTTTCTTTTATCTGTTCCTCTTATGCTCCAAGCATTTCAATATAATTCCGGACTTTCTCCTTTACAATGTATAACTTTGTGTCAATGTGTTTGGCACCACACTTGACTCATTGTCTTAGGAGTGAATTACTTAATGGTTATTGCTATTTTCAACCATCATTAATTCTGGGTACAGGTTTTCTTAACCATTTTGCCTATCCCTCAGCCTCATGTGATGCTATAACATGTCTTTACATCACACTGATGTCAAGCTTTTCATTCTTTGGAGCTTTTCCACACAAAAAATCCAAATGTGAAATTTAGCGACAATTGTGGATTTCGCTATACATTTCACAAATTCTTCCTTTGTACTCACAACCTTTTGAGAGCACTATTATAGATCTATCTTTGTACTCACAACCTTTTGAGAGCACTTGTTTCTTTTAGCATGAGGCTGATATCTTTGATTCCATTCCAGTGATCTATATCTGGATTGGACATTGACAAAACAACCCGGATACGTGAATTTTTAGGGTAATATTGAGCAACCAACAGCGGAAGCATATGGTACCATATCCATTTGATCTGTTCTATGTTATCTCTTGGAACACTAAAGTTCCCAATTCCATTACCCTTGTCAATAAGAACAGGCGTAGGTTTTCTCGACATGCATGCTATAGAGACTTCTTCTCAGCATGTCCATGTGATATTTCTAATACCCCTTTTCTTCTTTTCTTAGTAAATCTCGATACTTTTAACGAGAGACACTCTACCGAGAATACTCTTTTGAGGACAAGAACTTCTTTTCTCTGCCGGTAGTAGATTGACATCACCACTAGCAAGCAGGATATCATCCACATACACGGGATTAGGAAATGAATTTCCCATTCTATGAGTTTGCACAAATGCGATTGTCCTCTCATTTTCTTTAACCCAAAATAACTTTTGATTCTAGAGACTTGCTCTAGTCCATAAGATCCCTTGTGATCTTTACTTTCATCTGATGTAACTCAGATCATTATGTGCCATTAGCACTCATTATAATATGTTTATTCTCTTAGCGCAAATCTTTCGATTTAAAATCGCTTTTTACATATTTCCTTTGGAGTCACATTGGTGTTGTAGACCCTTTATAGCCTACTGTTTTGGCTCCATTGGAAATTACTTATGAGTCCCAAACATCGTCGGGATTCACATAGTCTCTAATCATTGAGACAAGTAGACACTTGTCAAAAACGATTGAGCGCTGCTTTTAATTTCTGTAAATGAGGTGGGATCAACCTTCATTTAAATTTCTCTGATATAGACTTTATAGTCATCTGTTTTTCTCATATGGGGATGTAGTTGCTCTGTCATTAACTAGAGGCAATTAATTCTGTAGTCTTCTATTGCCCAAAGGCAATAGCTGTTACAAGGACCTAAAACACAAGATCCATGTTTACTTGTTCATCTATTTTATGAAGCAACAAGCTCCCCCAGATAAAAACTATTCGAGCCTTAGGTATGTTCATACCAGGCTCCCCCAGATTACTCCATTTTCTCCAAAATGGTGTATCCTTAATCCTTTTTATTTGGGTTTATGCTGTCAATCTGTCTTCTTTATGGTACTTTGAGTACCGTCCTTAGTCTCCTTTCGGAGCTGTAAAATATCCAAGGATACATCTATCTTTTTACTTTAGGGGTATCATTATTGTGATCGTCGTACTCCCCAGACGATCACCATTCATCATAGATCACCTAGATACATATAATATGCATCACATTATCTGAAGTATAGGGGAGTTTATTCTGTAACATTCTCTATCTCTCTATCTCCCACTCGAAATGTGGCAATGATCTTTTTGCCACAATTTCGAAACTTTGATTATCTGCTTTATTCAAAATGAAGTTGTCTTTTATCTGCTTCATTCAAAATGAAGTTGTCTTTTAACGTATGGGAGTACTTTTTCCTCATTCCTTTTTCAAAACTCATAAGAGTTCTTTCTCAATGGTACTTTTGCAAGTCACACTTGCATACCATTCTTATCTTTAGGTTCATTTGTAACTTATTCTCTTTTGACTCATTAAGTGCTTTATAACTATGACACATGAAGTGTACGGTCGATATAAAAACACATGAGTCATCACATCTTTTTCCTGTCATACAGGATAAGTCCTTTGTCAAAACTTTTTCTCCCGCCGTGCGGGTATTTTCCCAGACTTTTCCCACCACGTGGGTATTATAATCATCTTTTCCCGTCATGTGAGTAATTAAGAGACATAGATGCCTCAATTGGCTCTTTAGACTGCATATTCAATCATCAAATTCAGAAATAAATCTGAATACTCTTTTATACACATGCTTAATCCAGCGTTGGTCAAATTAAGCATTCATGTTGCTTGTTTAAAAAAATTCTTCACATAGAGTACATGATAGAAATTCGGTAAACAAGACTCTGAAAGATTTATCTGTTTTCTGCATGGAGAGTACATGAAAGACATTTGTCAAACAAGACTCTCAATGATATATTTGTATTCTTGGATTAACATCCAAGAATTCTATTTCTTTTGCAGTCATTCTTTAGAGAGAACATACTCTCTCACTTTATGACCTTACCTGGTCATCTTTCGGGTCACAAGTACCCATCCTTTTGCTTTCACGAATGAAAGCATGAGAATCTTTGTCTGAGAAAACATTCAATAATAATAATAAACAATAATGAGCATAAAATTAACCCTACGTGGTTCGGGTTAAAGATATGTACATTAAAACTTTAAAACTCTCTTTTATATTCTAAATCACCGTTGGGCAGAATTAGAATGAAACATCATCTTTCTACACTAATTCTACATCACCGTTGGGCAGAAATAGAATCAATGCACAAAACTTATAAACAGTATGATGATAATATTTCTATTGCAATAAAGAACTCTATTCATAAAATAACATTATCATCAACTCTATTGCAGCGGAAACAAGAAATATACATATTTCTATAGTTCAAGAGCATTTCCTGATCTTCTATCTTTTCTCTGAAAATTGATCACTTTGATGCAAAATTATCAGAGATCTAGCCCTTTGACTATAGAACTCATATAATTATAGTACTGCTATCATCAACGTTGGTCAGAAAATAACAATACCATAATTAATCTGTTAAACAAGTATTTCCCTTTTTCCTCCTCTCTAATTAAATTTTCCGGTTGGTTCCAATTTAATTAGAGGAGAGTCCTTTTATTTTAGAGTAGAAACTGTAAAATATTTTCTGTATTTCACAAACATTGCACTGTTCTGGTCTATTCTCTAAACAAATTCATTAAATTTGAAAAGAGATAATCTTTTAGCAAATTCTTTGTCATGAAAGACTTTTCTGTCCTTTAATTAAAATTCTCCTAGAGAATTTAATTAAAGATCTAAACAAAATCACTGAATTTGAAAAGAGATCATCTTTTAGCAAAAACTTTGTCTTAAAAGACTTTTCTGTCCTTTAATTAAAATTCTCCTAGAGAATTTAATTAAAGATCTAAACAAATTCACAGAGGAATCTGTATGTCTTTTTTTTTGATCTCTAAACAAAAAATTTCAGTGAAATCTTTAACAGAATCATAAACATTGCAATAATCACTTTAACATGCTCCTCTTAAATTTTAATCATCACCTTTTAATTCTTTTAACCTTTTAAATTTAAAGGAGCATATTATTCTATTTGCAGCAGAAAACTATGAATAAAATTCTATTAACTTTATACTTTTTAGAAGCAATTCCTTTTCTTTTCTGTTTCCTAAACAAAAATTTCGTTGGATAATTTTTGAATAGAAAAAACTAGATGAAATTTGCCTAAAAAAATTTAGACAAAAACAACTAAAAATGCTTCTGATAAAAAGAAAAAACATTAAACTGAGGAAACCAGGCCACATAGCGACCTGGCACACGGCCCGGTCCAGCGCGCGTGCGCTGCGGCCTAGTCCACCTCCACTTTCGGCCCATCGGCCCGAGAAGAGCTAGGGTTTGCGCCGCCGACATCCTGGCCGTCCGTTCGATCGGACGGTCGTCCGCACGGATCGGCGGAACAAAACGACCCACCGTCCGTCCCGGAACCCTAGCTCCATTTCCCTTTCTTTTTCTCTCTGTATCGCGCCGTTCCTGCCGCGCCGCCGGCCTACCGGTGACGGCGACGCGCCCGTGCGCTCTGCAGCTAGCCGGCGACGGCGGAGCACCGCCGCCACCGACCCCAACCTCCTTTCTCTTCTTTCTTTCCTCTGTCCTGCGGCCGGCGACGGTGATGAAAACCACCGCGGCCACCGGAGCCCTATTCCCCTCCCTCTTCCTTTTCTCCTGTGAGAGAGAGAGTCCACATCACCCTCTTCCCTCCTGCACTCTGCACTCGACGGTGCTGGCAGCCCCTGCTGCCCCCTTGCCGGTGTTCGCGAGCTCCCGAAAGAGAGCTCACCACCGTCAAGCGGCGTAGCAGAGGTGCCCTTTGCCCCCCGAGGGGGGTGGTTCTCTTTGCCCCCAAGGGTTTCATCTTTCGTCAGTGGCGGAAGCGTGGTGCCCCTCCATCTGCCCGTGTTCTTCTTCTCCGTGCCTCGGCTTGCCGATGCGCATGGATATCGAGAGGAACGGCGCGGCGGCGCGCTTTGCCGGCGAGCCCGAGGACCTCCGGTGAGTTCTTTTACCCCTTTCTGGTTTTGTTTTCGATCTGGGGTTTGGCGAATTCTTTGGGAGGGGATCTTTGGTTTTTCTTTTACTTTAATTGATCTGGAAACAATTAGATCTCAAATTGCTTTTCTTTTCTGTCTACACAAGCAAGATCTAAAACCCTAGTTGCTCTGATACCAATGTTAAATCCCTTAGGATCATCTAGGGTAGATCATGCGAGTAGCATCTTTAGGGTTAGCCCTTCTTTGCCTGAATTAGGGTTTCGGGATGGGGATATGAGAGAGATAGAGAGAGACCGAGGGAGAGGGAGAGGATCCCGTACCTTCACCTTGTCTTGAGGAGGAGCTGGAGCCGGGCATGGTGGGTGTGGCCGGCGATGGCCGTGAGTGACGGGGTGGTGGAGCTTCCCGTCGCTGTCCGGCATTCCTCGATCGGTAGGTGGAGGTGGGGTGGCCACGACTCTGTCTTGGCGTGCGTGCCCTAGTGGTCCCCACCTCCCTCTTATAGCCGGTGCGACAGGGGCCCATCACCCAAAACGGTTTGGGCTCCCCCGATCAGGGAGCCGAGTCAAGGGTCCGTGCGAGCCGTTGGGCTAACACGGGCGGAGATCAATCCAACAAACGTATGTGTGCATCAATGCGGATAAGAGGGTTGAAAGGAGGATTTCCATCTTACCTTAGATTTGGCGTTGATGTTGTCATGCTAGACTCTCTACTTGGTGAGGCTGAGCGTGCTGGCCATGCGACCCAGTTGTGGCTGTTATAATAGGACGCAGTAGTTTCCACTGATGACATGGGGCGCGGGCAGGACTGCGGCAGGGCACAATCTCACATAAATTTATTAAGCTTACAAGCGGCGCGGCGACGGGGCCGTAGAGGAGGGAGAAGGGTAGCTAAACCTACGTGACTGGGATTTTCCCATGATGTTCGGGCATTTCCCCAAACACGTTGGATGCGGTGGCACCCCCATGTCTCCCGCCGCAGGGCACGGCTGGGTTTTCTGGCAGAGGCGGGCCACGCGGCTCCTGGTGCTCCCCTAGTCACCGTCAATGCAGGGGAGGACCGGAGGCCACTCGAGCTGGCCGGAGCAGAGCTCCACCTTCCTTATCCTCTCATGTCACCGTCGCATCCAGGCGTCCAGAGCCAAATGGGAAGCTCCGGCGTGGCGGGAGAGGACGACCGGCTGTCCAGAAGCCGATCCACGGGGTGGAGCCGCCGCGCAGCTTACACCAGCACCGGCAAGCCGTCGTTCCCCAGGCCGGTGCTCTCCAGACGGCGTCGTCCATGGCGTGCTGGAGGCGCGAGAATCAGAAGGATCGGACCGGTAGCCGGTATGGGGGCGACGGACTGCACTCTGTCGGCGGGAATGGAGGCGGGGCGGCGGCGGCGGCGACCCACCTGATTTGGGGCAGCGGCGCGCTCCGGGAGAGAGAGGAATCACGGGAGAGTAAGCAGAGGAAGTCGGGTCCGGGTGGATAGAGATTAGAGAGGAATCGGAGGTGTGGTCCACTGGCTCCTGCATCTACATGGTGCCTCGTCGTTTTTACCGGCGTATGGGGAGTACTCGGTCGTTGTCTTGTGGGCCGGGATCGCTGATAGGCCCGATCGCTTGACAGTAGAAGACCCTAGTCTCCGTAAAATAAACCAGGCCTACCCCTATTCAACGACGCAGATGCCTCCTATCCGAGATTCAATGGTTGTAAACGCATCTGCCGGGAGTACCTTCAGCGAGCGGGTCTTTAACCGGACGTAAAGCTTTAGTCTATTTGTGGGTATATTTTTTCGATGATACATTTATGTTTGGGAGGGTCGCACTCAGCATATCAGATGATGGTACCACACGAAAGACGTACAAATTAATTGAGATAGGTTTGGACCTCGGCTAACAACATCCGATAAAAGCCCTAGTTCGTGTGTGTGGCAACCAAATCTATCTGTCGGTGATTTGGCTAACCTCAAGGATGCTCGATTTAGCCTATGGTGAATGTGAATGATGATGATAACGGCGATGATGATGTGAGAGTACGAGGAGTAGGCTAAGTCAAGTTACCACTCGGCATGTCCTCATTGTCCTTATATACACAGTAAAAATTAGGATTATAGACTTTGAGTCGACTAACAAGATACACTAGTGTTAAATATATTACCTAACCCTTTCCATCGTTTCAGAATTTTGGATTATTTGGCTAGCGCATCAATTCAATATTGTATTAGAGCCAGTAGGTCTCAAGTTCAAGCCCGGCTTACGCACTGTTTAATATAAAAATAGTTCCGCCCTCCCATCTATCACACGTCTAATGTCTTCCCAACCTAATTAAGTCTGTTATAGAAAATATCCGCTAGAATCCGTTTGAAGTTCTTATAATGGCCTACACTTCAAGATTCCGCTAGGATCCGTTTGGAGTTCTTATAATGGCCTACACTTCAAGATGCTTTATTTGCGCCTTTGCCCGGCCGGGGTACATGTCATTGTGGTGGGCCAAGCTGTGTCAAATGGGCCTACCTTTGACTTCACGTTTGATTTGGAATCGGTGATGGTTCGTCTTGTTTTTTGCATTTAGCCCCTTAGAAATCGGGGAATCAACATGTAATACCCTGATTTGCACCTTTTTCTTGCCCGACCGAAAAAACGACCTCCGTACAACCATCACCATTCCATCTTCTTATATAAAAAAAATCACAGTTAGCATGGTGCACGTATCCCAATGAACTCTAATATACACTGGGGCTTTGATGCAACTTTTTGCTACGAGTGATATGTGGGAGAAAGAAGGCAACATGGAATAAGCGATTGTCATATTAATTGTAGGTACTCTCATGCACCTTAAAACTCTTTCGACACGGGGCATAGCTTAACTATGCCGATTATTGTCCATAAACCTAAATATGTCACGTGCATTCATGTATACGATTTTACGAACCTTGGCGGGCGGAGTTGCTGAAAAGCCCGTCGCGACAAACTCCTGTAGTGCACACGGTACGATCGTTCATGACGCAGCGCCACCCTGCACACGGCGGAGGCACGACGACCACCTAGGTACTCGGAAAGAGGCGTCTGAAGATCTCGAAGTGCAGCTCCTCCAGCAGGCTAGTTCTCATGGCCATGCTGACGCGCCGTCGAATTTGCACCATTATCTAATCTCACACTGTCACACACGTATACATGCACCCATGTGCTCTTCAGCTGCACGACCTTCTTCTAGTGTTCTTACCTTACTGTCTGCTTCCTGCCTAATCAGTGTTGACTGACTGTTCTTGCTTGTCTTGGGCCTGCTCTAGTTTTGGTGATGCGGGTCGAACTTCGTGACTTGATGAAGAGGAAGCCGAGTATCTTTGGTCTTGAAGAGTCAGGCCAATCCAACCGCCTGCTCCTACCCAACTCAGTATCTGTCGTACCATAATGCTCCTGGACTCAACACTTTTCTTGCTCCATGTTTGAAGAACAATCCAAGAAATGCATACCAACCTAAACGCGACTCTCATGAATTCGCTTACAACTCGAACACCCGCACCAAGTGCGCGAATGGACACGTCCTAATGAAAATGACTCTACATTTTACCTAAGTAAATACGGTTTTGCTAATTCTCAGCTAGGTGAGAACTACCTTAGCGCTCAGTCGATTCATCCACACCCATAGTCCAATGCGTCGAGATTCATGTAAACCTAACCTTTATTCTTCCTCGCATGACGAAGCGCGAGCTGGCGATGACGGCGGCGAGGAATGGTGTGAGACGGAGCCACCGATGACGCGGCTGGAGCCGAAGAAAGAGGGTGTAATTAGATGGATGGCCGGAGCGGCGGCAGACCTGCAGGGGTGGATGTGCCACACGAAAATCGCTTGACACATAACATTATATACCAGGGTTATTGAAAGTCCATGGTTGCCCCCATGTGTGGTTTTGGTAATTAATGACAATCTCTATGGACTAATGTTTGTATTGAGCTATATTTGTAGGTGTGTCCATTTGCATTACTTGATCTCCATTTATTGGAGACAAGGCTAAGGGAAGAAGAGTTGGTGTTGATCAAGGCTAAGTGCGTGTTGATCAACACTCTAGTCCATGTGAAGATATGTCGAAGAGGTGCCTTTCCCATATTGGTGTATGGGGGAGCAACATGTGGATCTTCACCAAAGCGCAATTGAGGAAGGTGGTTCGTCTTGAGGATATGAAGATCGTCTTCTTCGACCTCAAGCGGATTAATGCGCAAGGCAAAGGTATGATCTTGATAGGGTTTCTATTTTACCGGTCTAACGATGTTAGTTGAGAGACCGGGTTATAGGATAGATAGCCGTACTATCAAGAGGGGCTCTCGACCGAATATCGTGATCGTATCATCGTAAAGAGCACAAATCTTTGCATCCATGCATCCATATTTATTGGTTTTTATTTGTCTCTCTTATTGTGGCGTGGTCTTGGTTCTTGTCGTGCTTGTCATGACAAGGCTAAGGACACCGAAAACGGTTTTCATATGTGTCTTCTTTTACGGTTTCGGCATTGGAGATTTTACCGGTTTATCCGTGCGGAAGATTTATCTCTTCCATTTCTTTGCAAAATCTCCATTACTTGTTTGCCTTTTTCAAAGGTTGCATTTGTCGTCCTCTTTCCAACAAAATTGGTTTCATCTCATTTGGACTTCATTTGCAAAAGTTATTTCATTTCCGGTTTGCGAAATAGAGGTTGATCCTTTCCCCTTTGGTTTGACAATATCTTGTTGGACTATGATGTTTCTCTATATAATCTTGTTGTGCTCGATGTGACGATTCCAATGAGTCCAAGATTATCGAAAACGGAGTTCATTTGCAAAAGTTATGGGGTTCTGATTTCACTGTTTGGATCTGGCCCGAAGATGGTCCGGAGTCTCCGGTCACACCGGAGTCTCCGCCCCAAAGGAGCCGGAGTTTCCGGCCCCCTGTTTTTCGCTGCAAAATGACATGTTGTGGTGCGCTACTGGACTGGGGTCCGGAGGTACCACGGAGATGGTCCGGAGTCTCCGGCCCACCGGAGTCTCCGGCCCAAGGGACCCAGAATCTCCGGCCTCAGGTTTTCTCAGCTCTTTGCATATTTGTGGTGCGGTACTGGATAGGGGTCCGGAGCATCCCCGAAGAGTGTCCGGTGTAAGTGGGCCGGAGATTCCGGCCAGGCTCCGGGCCTGCTGAATCATCGGGGTAGACCGGAGTTTCCGGTCCAGAGGGCCGGAGACTCCGGCTCGTGGGATCTAGATTTTGGGGTTGCTTTGTGTTCATCCTCTTGTTCTTCCTCTTAAATCTCTTCATAGCATTAGTTGGTTTCGTTGGATTTTCGAGAGAAGGATTTGACCACTTGGTGTGTTCTTGCCTTTTGCATTTGTTGCATCGGGTTGTGCTCTCCACGAAGATTCGTGGGATTGACGTTGAGAAGCTTTGTGCCTCTTGGGTGCATTGTGTACCCTAGACGGTGGTGGTGCCGTGAAGACTTCGACTTGTGAAGCTTCGGCAAGATTTGGGAGCCCCCAATTGAGTTGTGGGTGTGTGCCCCAAAAGTTGTAAAGGCTCCGGATTCCGCCTCGAAGGATTCCGATAGTGGAAGGTGAACCAAACCCTTGGGTGCAGTTCATCGGAGAATAGGGTGAGGCCTTTGTGGCATCTTGAGTAGGCCTCTTGTGGCGAGCTCACACCCCTCCAACGAGACGTACTTCCTTAACAAGGAGGAACTCGGGAATACATCCTCGTCTCCGCGTGCCTCGGTTATTTATATACCCGAGCTTTTACTTATGCAATTTACATTGTGATAGCCTTCGTGCTTGAAGTTCTATATCTAGCTATCACCTTGTTGCTTGCCTTGTTTAGCATAAGTTGTTGTTGCGCATAGGTAAACCTAGTAATTTAGGTTGTTGGCTTGTTAATTTAAACACATAGTTTTGTTCCGCAATTATCAAGCCTTAAATTGAAAAAGTGTTAATCGCCTATTCACCCCCCTCCCCTCTAGGCGACATCTCGGCATAGTTTGTTCTTTCAATTGGTATCAGAGCCTCGTTTCTCTTGTTTGGCTTTACCGCCTAGAGAGTAAAGATGTCGTTTAGAGGTTTAGTGCACAATTCCATGTTTATATTCAATGGCACAAATTTTAGTGTTTGGAAAACTTATATGCTTAGTCACTTACGGGTCTTGGACCCTAATATTGAGCGTATCTTAGATATAGGTTTTTCTCCTCCAAAGGATTACGAAAGTACGACTTTAGAGGATGAGAAAAACTTATATCTAGATGCTCTAGCTTCTAATGAGTTTTGCAAATGTGTGAGTGTTGTAGTTTTCGAGGCAATCATGCCTCTCCGGGATGCTCATGAGCTTTGGACCAAGCTTCAAGATAAATATGGAGTGTCCAACTCTATTGACGATGATTGTTCTCCCTCCACCTCCGGCCGTGACGAGTTCTCAACTTTGTCTACTTCACCAAAATGTGGTAAGCCACAAACTAATGTAATGGTGAGTAGTGATGGGTTTTGCAATTTGGATAGTGAGCTCATTGTTGATGATCATTTATCACTATCTTGTTGCAATGCTTCATCTTTGGACCCAAACACACATAGCACTATAAATGTCATACATGCTAGTGTTGATAGTCCGTGCATATCATCCAAAAATTGCTTGGATAAATCTCTTTATGATATGCTTGCTTTATCTTGTTGCCATGATAAAAATGCTTGTGTTCCCTCTAACTCTTGCATAGATAATAATGTAGAGGAAACCCAATTTGCTATGCAACAAGATGTGAACTTGAGTAGTTCAAAAATTAATTGTTCCTATTCATCCACCTCTCATTGTCTTATGGCTAAATCTTCTTCTAGAATTGATAATGAGAATGATAATACTGATGAAAAAGATGATGAGGAAAATAATGATGCTCTCCTTCATGATAAAGATCTAATGATTCTTAAGGCTCTTTCAAAAAATAAAAATGCTTGTGATAACCTCTATGAAATCATGAGCGCCCTTGTTGAGCGCGGGGAAACCATTGAGGCTTTGGAAGCTAGCCTAGAAGAAAAGGGTAAGATTGAAAGAGATGATGCTATGGAGAAGGCATCTTTAGAGGATGCTCTTGAGGAAGAGCAAGAGACTCGTGCTTCTCTTGAGGAGAAATTAGAATCTATTGAGGAGTCTCATAATGATATAATTGCTAAAATCATTAAAGAACGTGACCATGCTCATGCTAAATATAAAGTCACGAAAAAGGAAAATGCTAGATTAAATAATGAGCTTGCTAAGTTTTCTTCTTCTATTCCTAATGTAAATGATGCTTGTGGTACTAACTCCACTTCTTGTGAAGCATCTATTTTGAAGGAGAATGTTGAGCTAAGGGCTCAACTTGAGCTAACTACAAGTATAGGAAGTTGGAAAAAAGTCATGAAAAGCTATCTATATCTAATGATGATCTTCTAGCATCCTATGCTAGTCTAAAGTTATCTCATGACGCAATCACTACCAAGGTAACATCTTGTGAGCCTCATGGGGATAATAGCACAACCTTAACTAAAAATGCTATATTTCCATGTGCTAGTCCTAGTAGTTCATCCACTCGTAATATTGGCACATCTTGTGATGAATTACTTTCTTTGCCTTGTTGCTCTAACAATGATGCATCTACTCCTCTAGTACTTGTGCTGTCACTAACCATGTAGAGAAAAGAGGAGAGCTCAAGGCCCAAGCCACTTCTATGAAGAAAGGCTTGGAAAAGCGTCATGAAGGGATGAGTGCACTTGACAACATGTTGAGTGCGCAACAATCCCCCAATGACAAGAGTGGACTTGGATTCAACTCAAACAACAAGAACAAGTCCAAGATTGAGAAGAAGAAGAAGGGCCAAGTTCAAATCAAGAATCCGGCCAAGATCATTTGCTTCAAGTGCAAGCTAGAAGGGCACCATGTTCGGGATTGCCCAATAAAGAAGAAGCCTCTTAGTGAGAAGCAACTAGGGAAGCGGCCTCTTGTTCAATCTCATGGTCCACCACGAGTTGAACAAAGGCCACCTCNTTTGGGCGTTCATCTTGGTCTGCTGAGGTAGTCATAGGAATCACATATAGCACTTGAGGCACAAGGACAGTAGCAATATTTGAACATACACTGTCAGACTCGACAAGCAGAGTAGGCACAAAGTCCAGGACATCAAGCGTGGGTAACATGGTGTCGTTGTTGCTGCTCTCCGCTGATATGCAGTCGTCGCCGGTACACTGTCCGGTGTAGAGTCCACCACATCAACAGGGCCTGGTGTTGGCATGAGCACCGGTTGTGCCACAGGGTAGACGCAACCGTTTGCGCACTGTGCAAGCTGTGGTCACAGCCGCCTCACCAAGCACCATGGAAAGCCGTCACAACACCCATGTCGCCGCCTGGACATAAGGACGGACATGTGGTGGGCGACGCGGCGTCGAGGTCGCGAGGCATGACACTCGTAGTGAAAATGGAGGTAGGCACGGTAGAAGTCGAGGTCACATCCGCTGGTCGAAGTCGAAGCAGTGCTCAGGAACAACCTTCATAGGTGAAGCCGATGTTGCAGCAAGGGCGGGTGCTGACACCGACATGGTGACGTCGTGGCTTGGGCATTGCGTCGAACATGTTGTGGGCGGGCGAGCGGCCAGTTTTCCATCGTGCACCGCATACGCAGTAAGGATGGTGGAAGGCGTGGTTGATGCCGAGGTCGCCATCGCCGCGCCAGGCATCGACGTTGATAGGTCCGTCTCGAGCAGCGCAGATGCAGCCCAAGGGTTAGCTGCCATCGCCGGTTCTGGTGTTGCAGTCCATGGATGTGCGGCACGGAAAGCGGCATGACGCCTAGCCATCTTCTCCGCCAACACTGGGTCACGCCTCACCCGTTCCTCTTGGAGCTCGATACGACGCCGTCCCGCCTCGCCGATCGACATGGTGCGGCGCCTTGCCGTCTCCTCCGCCGACTCCTCGAAGGATGCCAACATCGATCTCTGGATGGCCGCCTCGACGGCCGTATGCACGGATGCCTCGATTGAGGAGGCGAGCTGGGCTCTCCAATCCATGGAGTTGAGAGGAGAAGGGTGGAATCTGGCTTGAATTTGGGATTGTGGGGAAAAAATTTGGTTGGAATTTTGGGGATTTTTGGTGGAGGAATCGATTGGCTCTGAATACCAAATGTTAACAACACACTTGAATATGGATCTATTGTTCACCAATCGGGATTACAAGCTGTGGATTCATGATTTTTAGAGATTACAGATGAAGAGGAAGAGGAACACGAGAGGAAGATGAAGACAAAAGCGAGGAGGCCGAAGCCGTCCTGATCCAAGCCAGCTTGTTCATATCGCTTCCGTCCATATTTGTAGTCGCTGCCTCCGTGTCTTCCCAGCAGCCCAAGCCCAGCCCAGTAGTGGTAAGGATAGGTTGCTAACATATGGGCAGGAGGCGTACGTACGTACGTAGCAGTAGCAGTAGCTCTGGTAGGTTTCCGTCTCTTCACGGCTTGAACACGCACCGTCCGAACCTAGACTAGTCCCTAGCCTAGCATCAGCACCGCCGGACACCGGCCTGGGTCCTCTCCGTTGACGGCAGTTGCACCGGTGGCCGGTGCCACTGCCGGCGAGTAAAACCATGCATGGAGTTTAATCTTATCTCGGCATATGCACGCACGCCCCGTCGTGTACTCGCGTGTGGCAAGCGATACACACAGTTGACGACGACGTTGGCTGGTCTGCAGTACAGTATTTGTTTCCTGAAACTGTTGCGCTAGCTAGCTCGTCCTCAGTGCTGTAGCGATAGCGAGCGAGTATTGGCCGGCTTCCTTTTGCTTCTCTGTTGCCACATTTCGTCGGTCCGTACTCATTGCTCGTGTCGTGGGTCTCGCCCACCACACACATGCATGTCCGATTTTTTTTTTCTTTTCTTATCATCAATCCCGTGGAGCTTTATTGATTAATAGATAGGCGATTACAATCAGCCATAATAAGACTGCTTACAAAAAACCGCCGACCATCGCGTATCCAACACTCTTAACCTGGAAGGTTGATCCGCGGCCTCCATCTTGCCATTTTTACCTACTAGTAAATGTGCACGTGCAATGCACGTATAATATTTATTTTTATTTTGCACGTCATAGTTAGCAAGTTCTTCAAAAACAGCGGGTATAGACAACAGGGAAAGAAAACAAAGGCAAAATTAACGTTCACTGGATTTGCCCAACACAATATGCATGATAAGATACTAAGCATGGAATTCCACCAAACTGATGCTAATTGTAATTTTCGCATGCCAATTCTTACCACAAGTACTGAATGACCAAATTCTGTCTTATTGTACATGTAACATAATATGCAGTCTTACACATGTAACCATGTAACCAACAACCTCAACACAATATTCACCAGTACTATCTGAATGGGCAGAGGGAGGTTTGAACCACTGCTCACAAGCAGATCGAGCCTAAACTTTACAACATTCAGTACAACAAGTAACTGCGCATACATACAAGGTCTATTTACATATTTCTGAAAATGTAATATATTTTTACAAAATCAAATCCAATCTTATCCAAAATTAAGCATCAAATACACCTATTTCCTAATGGTACAAGCGAACAGTGTGCACCCCTACACACCAACCTCGAAGACAATCTTCCTTCATTGTGTCGGTCGCTCGCTGTCCGCCGCAAAATGAACGTGCTTTTTGATTTTCATGGAATGGTCATTCCTTCCGAGCACTGGTGCACCCATAATTCCACAAGAAATCGTCTGAAAATATATTTGTTCAAGAGCATGAGATTATCAAATATGGCATCAGCAAAGAACATGAATGTCAAGGGTCCAAGAGCTATTTCAATTGTTTAATCATCAAATATGCACACACGCATGCAAGCACATATACACAAGATTATCACTTGTTCCATTAAAGTTCTGTTAACATCAATTTTCAACAAAAAGCTATGAGATTACTTGAACAGTGCCAAGAGTATGCATGCACTGCAGATGAACGCCTTTTTTCATGTGGTCAAATGTCCAGCAATACCTAGATTGTAAGAGCACAATTTTGAAACAACCAATTACAGTATACTTAGTACAAACCAGCCGAGAATTTGATAAAAAAATGTAATCAAAATGAAATATATTTTTTGAGAGGATACAACAACCATCTATTTTTCAGAAACTCACAATCATATTGTAAACAGAGTACCAGGCTAGTAGCAAAACCTCAAACATATGTACCTTGCTAGTTGCCTAATAGGAAAGTACCAAAACTCATGTAAAAAAAGTACCAAATCTATTTGTCAGCATTATAGGTTTCTTTGTCAATCACAACATATTTGCCAATCTTTTCAGTCCCTATTACATATTTGATCGGCTCCTAACGACATATATTCTTGTCATGTCCTTTTCTTCTTAATAAAAAGAAGCAGTGTACAAGGAAAACATTTATTCATTCAGACAGAATAATATGCTGCTAGACCCTTGGAAGTCCTTTCGCTCTATTATTGCACAAAAAATGTTCATACTAAATCAGACACAAGTAAAATTGCACGTGTAATGCACGATTAAATCAAATATGCATTTTTTCAAACATTGACCCACACTCTATTATAGGAACAATTATATGATAATCGTAACGGTTTTTAAGTTTTATACACTGCACAAAGTCACTGTCTCTTGCAGTTCACACAATGTGAAAATCCTGATCACTTCATAGTATGCGTACAATCCTATATGCGTACAACCCTCTTTTTCTTGTTGATAGAATACTACTTATGATGTAGGGCTAGGCCCGATCTTCACGGATTTGAGGGGGAAACGGGGATGAACACGAAGAACACGAGGGGAAACGAGGGAGATTCGTGGGCAAAACACAAGGATAACTAGCAAATCCTGCTAAGATCTACACCCAACAACAAACCCTCAAAAAGGCAGCCTTTGGATCGAAGAATCAAAGCCAAACTTACTCTTGTTGAAACCGATTGCTCTTACCGGCCGGTCCACCGATCCAATAGAATCACCGCAGTGAAAGATTGGTTTGCACTACTAGAGACACCGCAGTGAAAGAGTAGCAACAACAAGATCTACCTCAACGAGGCACCCTAGCTACGAGGGAGGAGGAGCATAGCTCTCACAAGTCTCAGATTCAGTCTGCCCCGAAATGGGGAAAGTGGAAGGCTATTTATAGTCTATTACAAAACGGGCTGGAAAGGCGGGGAACCGGCCTGGGGGCCGGCCTAGGCCGGCCTGGGGGCCGGCGGGTTCTGCCGGGTGGCCGGCCTGGGAACCGGCCTAGGCCGGCCTGTGGGCCGGCAGGCGCCTGGGGCTGCGGCTGGCGCAGGTGGAGTTCCGGCCTGGGGGCCGGCCTGGGCCGGCCTGGGGGCCGGTGGCTTCTGGAGGGTGGCCGGCCTGGAGACCGGCCTGGGCCGGCTGGGAGGCCGGCGGTCTCGGCAGGGTGGCCGGCCTGGGGTCCGGCCTAGGCCGGCTGGGAGGCTGGCCAGCTCTGGAGGGGTGCCGGCCTGGAGGCCGGCCTAGGCCGGCCTGGAGGCCGGTCCAGCAGTCTTCGCCTCCTTCTTCTTCTTCTTGCCCATCTTCTTGGAGTTCCTCTTGGCCATCTTCTTGACTCCATTGTGGGTCATCTTCCGGGTGGATCCTGAGTATGCATAAGGTAGTGGCATGAGGTAGCAAGCAATTCAAAGGAAGGTCAAGATCACACATCGAGAGGAGCGAGGTCACCTTTTCATGAAGAGCCTTGACTCTTGACCTTGTCATTGGGCCATTTGGCATGGTGTTGTCCACGTGTGGGGCTACATCATCTCCCCCCCCTTCGGAAAGAGTCGTCTTCGACTCGTCATCCTCTTGAACGCTTGCATCTCCGTGGAAAGGGGATAGGTCGGCGACGTTGAACGTGTCATGCACCAAGTACTTTGAGGTTGGTATGTCGATCTTGTATGCGTTGTCGTTGATGCGCTTGAGCACTCTGAAAGGTCCGTCGCCGCGAGGAGCAAGCTTGGATTTCCGTTCATCCGGAAAACGGTCCTTGCGGAGGTGTAACCACACAAGGTCTCCTTCTTCGAATACCATGGGCCTCTTCAACTTGTTGATCTTGGTGGCTTGGCGCTTTGTGTGCTCCTCGAGAGTTGCTCGTGTTGACTCATGTAATGTCTTCATGTAGTCGGCTCTTTTGTCGACGTCCATGTCGGTGCGCTCGTGTAGCGGAAGTGGTAGGATGTCTAGGGCGGTGTTGGGGTTGAACCCATAGACAACCTCAAACGGGCTTCGCTTAGTCGCCCGGTGGGAGGCACGGTTGTAGGCGAACTCGGCGTGCGGTATGCATTCCTCCCAACCCTTGATGTTTGGCTTGATTAATGCGCGAAGGAGAGTTGATAAGCTTCGATTCACCACCTCGGTTTGGCCGTCGGTTTGTGGGTGGTAAGCGGTGGAGAAGAGGAGCTTGACTCCTAGCTTTGCCATCAATGCCTTCCAAAAGTAGCTTGTGAACTTGACATCGCGGTCCGAAACAATGGTCTTCGGCACTCCATGTAGACGAACGATTTCCCTAAAGAACAAAGTTGCAATGTGTGAAGCATCGTTGGTCTTATTGCAAGGAATAAAGTGTGCCATTTTAGAGAAGCGATCGACAACAACAAATATTGAATCTTTGCCATTCTTTGTGCGAGGTAATCCTAAGACGAAATCCATGCTAATGTCGGACCAAGGTGTGTGTGGTATTGGTAAAGGCATATAAAGGCCATGAGAGTTCAACGTGGACTTAGCTTTGAGGCAAGTTGGGCAACGGCGCACCAAGCGCTCCACATCACGCGTCATCCGTGGCCAAAAGTAGTGTGTAGATAGCATGGCGAGTGTCTTGTCACGTCCAAAGTGTCCCATGAGTCCTCCACTATGTGATTCCTGTAGAAGCAACAAACGGAGCGAGGACTCGGGAATGCATAGTTTGTTAGCCTTAAACAAGAAACCCTTGTGCAAGTAGAAATCATCGAAACCTTTGTCAATTGTGCACTTGGTAAAGATAGGACCAAAGAAAGAATCGGAAGCATAGAGTTCTTTAAGGTCATCAAGACCCGAAACATTGATTTCAAGTTGGGTGAGTAAGATCATCTTGCGGGAAAGAGCATCCGCAACTATATTGTCCTTGCCTTTTTTGTACTTCACCACATAGGGAAAAGACTCGATGAATTCAACCCATTTGGCATGCCTTTTGTTCAAATTGGCTTGGGTTTTCAAATATTTCAAAGATTCATGATCGGAATGGATAACAAACTCTTTGGGCCAAAGGTAGTGTTGCCACACTTCCAAAACACGTACTAAGGCATAGAGTTCCTTGTCGTAGATTGGGTAGTTTAGGCGAGCGCCATCAAGTTTTTCGCTATAATAGGCAACGGGACGGCCACATTGCATGAGGACGCCACCGATGCCAAGGCCACTAGCGTCACACTCAAGTTCGAAAGTTTTGGAGAAATCCGGTAAAGCAAGTAAAGGAGCTTCGGTCAATCTCTTCTTGAGTTCATTGAAAGCCGATTCTTGAGCATTGCCCCAAATGAAGGGTACATTCTTTTTGGTAAGCTCATTCAAGGGGCAAGCAATTGTGCTAAAATCTTTCACAAAGCGACGATAAAACCCAAACAAACCAAGAGCACTACGAAGTTGAGCAAGATTAGTTGGCGGTGGCCAATTTGTGATTGCCTCAACCTTAGAGGTGTCAACTTCAATCCCTTTTGAAGAAACCACATAACCCAAGAATACAAGCTTGTCGGTGCAAAAGGTGCATTTCTTGAGATTGGCAAAAAGCGAAGCATTACGAAGGGCCAACAAAACTTGCTTCACATGGTCGACATGTTCATGCAAGGATTTGCTATAAACAAGGATATCATCAAAGTAGACAACCACAAACTTGCCAATGAAAGTCCGCAAGACGTGATTCATAAGACGCATAAATGTTGAAGGAGCATTTGAAAGACCAAAGGGCATGACAAGCCACTCATAAAGACCAAGTTTTGTTTTAAATGCGGTTTTCCATTCATCTCCTTCATGCATACGGATTTGGTGATAGCCACTTTTTAAATCAATTTTGGAGAAAATAGTGGCACCACTAAGCTCATCTAGCATGTCATCAAGTCGTGGGATAGGATGTCGATACCTCACCGTGATATTGTTGATGGGACGGCAATCCATGCACATTCGGAGTGTGTCGTCTTGCTTGGGGACGAGGATGACCGGAACGGCGCACGGACTCAAGCTTTCACGAACATGTCCCTTGGCGAGGAGTTCTTGAATTTGGCGCTCGATCTCCTTTGTCTCCTCCGGGTTGGTGCGGTATGGCGCTCTATTGGGTAGAGGAGCGCCGGGAATGAGGTCGATGCGATGCTCGATTCCACGTAGGGGAGGAAGTCCTTGAGGGAGCTCATCCGGAAAGACATCTTTGAATTCCTGCAAAATAGACATCATAGACGGAGGAACTTGGGTTAAGTCGTTAGTTTCTTTGCCATCTCCTTTGCATAAGAGCACGAAGTGGAAAGTGGATGGGTTTGCTCTCACTTCCCTCATCTCACTTTTGGTGGCTAACAAGACTACGCCGGGACTCACTCTTTTCCCTTTCTCACTCATATTTGGCTTGTGGCTCTCACTCACGTGAATGTGGTTCGCTCTCTCACCACTCAACTCACTAGGGGATTGTTTTTCTTGCGCTCGTACAATTGTCTTGGCATTGTCGGCGATGATTTGGCTCGGAGTCATTGGGCGGAGCACTAGGATCTTATTGTTCCATTTGAAGCTATAGTAGTTGGTGCGCCCATCATGAGTAGCGGCCTTGTCAAATTGCCAAGGGCGGCCAAGAAGTAAGTGGCAAACCGACATTGGTACCACATCACAATCCACCGTGTCCTCGTAAGAGCCAATCTTGAAGGATACTTGAACCGTGTGTTGGATCCTCACGGTGCCGGAGTCACTAAGCCATTGCACATGGTAAGGATTGGGGTGCTTCTTGTATGTCAAGTTGAGTTTCTCACATAGCTCCTTGCTTGCCAAGTTGTGACAACTCCCACCATCAATGATTACCTTGATTGATTTGCCGTTGATGCCGGCCTTGGTTTGGAACAAGTTGCATCTTTGAGCGTCATCACCTTGGTTGATTGTAGTCAAGACTCGAGTGACAACTAGAGTGGGGTTGGGGTCACCATCACAATAGATGAAGTCATCGTCTTCATCCAAACTTTGCATCGTGGCCACCTTGTTCAATGCGTGGTACTCATCTTCACTCATGGACTCATAGTCTCCATTGTCATTGACTATCATGACCTTCTTGTTGGTGCATTCAAATGACTTGTGCCCTTGACCTCCACACTTGTAGCAAGTGAGATATGACTTGACGGCTTGTGGTGAGGGCGTCGTCTTCTTGGAAGTGGTAGTGGGTTGCGGTGTAGAACTTTTGGCATTGCCTTGAGCTTGGACTTGAGTCATGGGTTGTGTTGATGATGAAGCTCTAGTGGCGAAGAAGGACTTGGCCTTGACATACTTGAGCTCTTCGGCGACTTGGCGCTCGGCCTTCATGGCTTGATGAACTAGCTCAACAAGGTTCTCATAAGGTTGGAATTCCACTATCTTCTTGATGGGGTACGTGAGGCCGTTCAAGAAACGTGCCATTGATTGTTCCTCGGACTCTACAATGTGTGCACGGGAGAGAGTGGACTCCATCTCCTTGTAGTACTCGTCGACCGTCTTGATACCTTGCTTGAGTTCTTGTAGCTTCTTGAACAAATCACGTGCATAATGATTGGGCACAAAGCGCTTGTGCATTTCCTTCTTCATGTCATTCCATGTGTCTATTGGGTCTTCAAAGGATGCTTGGAGTTGTTCCCACCATAGTTGCGCATAGCCTTCAAACTCGAGGGATGCGAGGTCAACTCGTTTGTCTTGCGGCACCTTGTAGACTCGAAATAATTTGGAGACCTTGGATTCCCATGCAATATAGTCTTCCGGGTCGTTGGTGCCATGGAACTTAGGAATGACGAGCTTGGGAGGATTGAAACGGTTCTTGCGATCATCCTCATCATCATCATCATGGTGGCGATGGCGGTCTCGGTGACGATGTCGTGGGTGGTGGTGTGGAACATAATCCTCGTCATCTTCAATATCAACATGATTGTCGGCCAATGGCACTCGGCGGGCTCGATGTGGAGGTAGCTCATGACGATGATGTCGATTGTCCTCATGTATGTGTAGGGGATCCAAGATAACATTTGGAATTGGAATGTCTTGTCGAGGACGAGCTTGATGAAGTGGAGGGTCGATGTTCGCGAGAGGGCGAGGCGCTTCGTGACGATGTTCGTCGTGGTGTTGATGATGGTCCAAGTTCGCTTGTGGAGGAGGTATGTCGTGGTGTTGGCCTTGACCAATCTCACTTGGACCTTTGCTTCTTGCGTTGGAACGATGGGAAGACCTTGAGCTTGATCTCGAAGAGTGCCGTTGTTGTCGTGCGATAAGCTCCTCGAGACGAATGGAACGTGCCTTGTTCTCACGTTGATCGTCTTGTATTTGAGCGAAGCGCTCAGCGTTTTCACGTTGTGCGGCTTGATGGCGCTCCTCGTAGCGACGGAAGTTGTCGTCCATGTAGCGCCTAAGGGCCTCCGCTTGTTTGCCGAAGTCGACGTCTTGTTCTTCCCTAGCCATGAGAAGCAAACACAAGTGATATGTGGAATATGTGGTGGCTAAAAACCGCTCTTACCTTTGGTTGATAATATTGGACAAGTGGGCTTGCCGTCCGAGACAATGGTGTCACAAGAGTAAAAGTGTTTGATTAGCAATCCAAAAGCGACCCACACACACACTTATGAGGAGCTTGGGTATGGTAAAGTGGCAAGAAATCGAAACGAAACCAACGAAAAGGCTATTGCAAGAAGTGGAGGATAACCACAATGACCACGAAACAAAAGAGACTAACCACACAATCCGAGAAACAAAAGAGACTCACACGTGGAGACAAACGTGGATGGTGCGACTATAGGGAGGAGCAACTTGGACCTAACGAAGACTATGCTCGTGCCGCACCACCTCTCGAAGGACAACTAGCTCAAGTGTATGGGAAGGAGCACCCGATTTGCACAAGTGTACCCATTTATCTATTGGTAATTGGAGCTTGAGGATAACTAGGATCACGGCTCGGCTTTTCTCTTTTTTTTTTTTTTGAATTTTTTCGAAATTGGTATGGGAAAGAAAAATTTTGGTGGAAAATGGCTAATAACGGTGGAAACACGATCCAAATCCGTGGAAACCCTTGCTCTTGATACCAAATGATGTAGGGCTAGGCCCGATCTTCACGGATTTGAGGGGGAAACGGGGATGAACACGAAGAACACGAGGGGAAACGAGGGAGATTCGTGGGCAAAACACAAGGATAACTAGCAAATCCTGCTAAGATCTACACCCAACAACAAACCCTCAAAAAGGCAGCCTTTGGATCGAAGAATCAAAGCCAAACTTACTCTTGTTGAAACCGATTGCTCTTACCGGCCGGTCCACCGATCCAATAGAATCACCGCAGTGAAAGATTGGTTTGCACTACTAGAGACACCGCAGTGAAAGAGTAGCAACAACAAGATCTACCTCAACGAGGCACCCTAGCTACGAGGGAGGAGGAGCATAGCTCTCACAAGTCTCAGATTCAGTCTGCCCCGAAATGGGGAAAGTGGAAGGCTATTTATAGTCTATTACAAAACGGGCTGGAAAGGCGGGGAACCGGCCTGGGGGCCGGCCTAGGCCGGCCTGGGGGCCGGCGGGTTCTGCCGGGTGGCCGGCCTGGGAACCGGCCTAGGCCGGCCTGTGGGCCGGCAGGCGCCTGGGGCTGCGGCTGGCGCAGGTGGAGTTCCGGCCTGGGGGCCGGCCTGGGCCGGCCTGGGGGCCGGTGGCTTCTGGAGGGTGGCCGGCCTGGAGACCGGCCTGGGCCGGCTGGGAGGCCGGCGGTCTCGGCAGGGTGGCCGGCCTGGGGTCCGGCCTAGGCCGGCTGGGAGGCTGGCCAGCTCTGGAGGGGTGCCGGCCTGGAGGCCGGCCTAGGCCGGCCTGGAGGCCGGTCCAGCAGTCTTCGCCTCCTTCTTCTTCTTCTTGCCCATCTTCTTGGAGTTCCTCTTGGCCATCTTCTTGACTCCATTGTGGGTCATCTTCCGGGTGGATCCTGAGTATGCATAAGGTAGTGGCATGAGGTAGCAAGCAATTCAAAGGAAGGTCAAGATCACACATCGAGAGGAGCGAGGTCACCTTTTCATGAAGAGCCTTGACTCTTGACCTTGTCATTGGGCCATTTGGCATGGTGTTGTCCACGTGTGGGGCTACATCAACTTAAGCATACGGATACATGGGCAGTTTAATCGCAGCAATACAATGTAGGCACTCAGATTAGAAGAAAAGGCGTAAGAACTCGATTTGGATCCTTTTTTATCTTTCCGACTATCTAATCCAATAGAAGAACTACTACATGATCTCCAAAAAAAAGGATAGCATAGACATAATAGTTGTCTTAGTGAAAACTGAATAGATAGTGCATACACTCCCTCTTGATATGTCAAGTCAATTTGATAGTGTTTTAAGGAAAAACAGCTAACAAATATTGTATTCTGTGCTTCGCAAAAACTGGTGCTTAATTATCGATTATGATGATGATGTCTAAAAGATGATGGATAAACATTCTATGGTTATTGATAGCCCTTTTTTCTGCGATGATATTCTGCATTGCTTTATCAAACAAACCTGACGTGGTAAAACAAATTCTGTAAGACTACAGTAAACAGTATAAGTGAGAAAAATATTGATGGGGGCGACAACTAATATCCTGTAGCAGAAGAATTTACATGTTTGTTCTCCTCTTTAGATTCTACCAAAAGTGACACGTAGTACTATATTAGCACAAAACCAGTTTCAGACTTTACATCACTTAGTTGCCCTCCAAATACCATATGCTGTGCAGAATTCTGACAAATATACTGGGCTATTGGATCAACAACAAGTGGTGTATTTTATCCAACTCATAATAAACATCTAGTCGACAAACACAACATAACAAATTAAATTCTGAGAGGTTACAACATCATTGTACTCTCTGAAATCTTTAAGAAGCATCTTAAAAGGAAGAGAAACAACAATTTTATAGAACAATATATGCAAAGACATACCATACTTTATAGCTTCAACTTTAATGTTCAGTACAACTTCATCATTCCTGCATCTCCACTGCAGTCAGTTACATGCCATCTGCTCTACAGCATGACCATCAGGCTGGGGCGGGGTGGGGTGAGGAGCCGCATCGAATCTAGCGAATATAATCTTATTTGACAGTAGTAACAAAGAGGCGTGAGTTAATACAATGTTGTTCTCAACTCATTAACCAATAGAGTGTTGACTCACAAAGACATGAGCAATCTAATTAGTGACTTTTCTTTAGTGAACCATCATACTATTTACATGGCAGCACAGTAGAAACCATCTTCGCAGCCACTTGAACCCGGCACAAAAGAAACATTTTCGATGCACATGTTAACATCTTTCCAGCCCAATCACCTAAAGGCTATTGGTTGATCCTTCCCAAAAAACAGAATCAGAGGCAAGCTGCAAAGCACACAATCAAATAAATGGTCAACAGTGTAGTATACTTCTGACCTGCTAGGCACAGAATGTGACAAAAATATAGAAACAATGTGGTTATTTGCTTTTTAATTAAGTGCAGACCTGATACATCAGCAAAAAAAAAGGAAATTAAGCATCAATTCCGGGCATAATATGAAACTTCGGTTGTCAGGTTAGCCACAATAAAACATATGTAGGTAGTACTTAGCACTATCAATCTAATACTGCACTTTTAGCCGGCAATTTTTTTTTGCTGATAGCATTTGAATAAATTAGATGAAGACAATATCTCGTTTCTTCATGCTACTTACTTTCAAAAGAAGATGATTTGATATCATCCCGGCTGCACCCGACACAATAACGCTCACCAATTTCTTCCAGGATCTGGCCTCGTCATCTTGTACATGAGGAGAGCAACCGACTGAAGATGCTCCCGAAGCTCAGACATTAGCTGAACCCCTTGACCTGTCCAAGATAAACTTGTGTTGCCCCATCTTAGGAGCAGCAACAGATGTTAGGATTGGTGACCATTATCATGAAGCTAAAGATTCTAGTGCAACTTGCAGTGTACAGAGAATAGCGAACTTTCAGAGAACATTCTTTACCACCTTGTCTGTTTATCATGGCCTTATAACTATCGTTGCTTTCTTTATCTTCTTATTAAAAGTGCATCGTTACAGTTTAATCGATTGAGATCAAGACATGCAGGTGATGAAATGAAGACCGTGTAGATCATGATGGCGTGCAGGCTATGAACTGAAGGTTTATAGCAAAAGGGCGAACCGAAAGACCATGAACTGAACTTAGTATGAGGAAGACATCGAACCTGAAGAAACTCAAGAAAGTCGAGGTCCATTTGCCTGGCGGATGGAGGCCTGGAGGGTACGTCATAACGTCACGACGGCGGCCACAACGGACAGGGCGTGCTCGCGCGCCGCTCGCGTGGGGTGGCGCCGCGGCGGGCATACTGTCGCGGTAGGAGGTGCGGCGGCGTGGAGGCAGTCACGGAGCTGGCCTGCTCGCGCGGCGTCAGGGGAAGCGGTCGCGGTGGAAGGGGAGCCGGCGTGGAGACGCTCGTGAAGGCAGGAGGGCGGCGGCAGGGCGTGCGGCGGCATCGCGGCAGCGGGCAGGGCGTGCGGAGGCGGCTGCTGATGAATTCATCAATGTACCAGCCTTCTGAAGGTTAGTTAACGATTTTATAATGCATTTGGTGAAGACTGGATGATCTAGAGCATGGAATTTTTTGTATACATAGATATATGAGGAAAAGTGACATATAGGTAGAATCTGTATGTGATAGACCTTTATATTTTGAATGGGGATAATTTAAATCCTACTTCTAACGATCTCCTATTGATGGCATCATTTAGTTTTGTATTCAACCTAGAAACACACATTTTGTGAATTTCTCCATTAGACGTGGAATGAAGGATAATGATGGAATTTTTTTATCTTATCCGACTCATTTCATGCTAATAATCGTTATTTGGATTCATGTTATGTTGTTCTTTTAGATAAGCAAGAACATGTTAAATTGGTCAGTTAGTAATTTCAGTCATGAAGATTAGTTAATGTGTTTGCTCAGATAAAATTCAAACTATGTGGATCATGCAAGTTCCTTTTGTTCCTAAGAGAAAAACTTGCGAATTTTCAAGTTTGTTCCAGAATTTGTTTCTGTCAAACAATGTTTACCTCAAACAAGAGTAACTTATCAATACCTAAATAATATGTTATTGAAGGTAAATCCTAAGGTTTCTTTAAAATGACCCGGTTTTCTTTTTAATGTAATTATTCACTAATGTATAAATGCTTTACACAGATCACTCCTTGACCTGCTCAAATATGGATATATTTCTTCCTTTTATCATGGTTGGAGCTTTGGTGCATGAGGATGAGCAGCTAATTGCGAACGCACTTGTGAGTCCTGAAGGTGGTGTCCGGAGCCCCGTATCATGAAGAAGCAGACTGTGCAGGTGTGTGTTTCATAGTGATCTCTTTTATCACTAGCGAGTAAGTGGTCGGCGGCTGCTTTAGTTTTGCTTTCCTGAAATGTCCTTCGGTAGGTGCTGGACCCGCGCTAGATCTGTATGTTGTTGTATCCTCAACCACCTAATTCGATTTGAAGCAAATGTTGCTTTATTCTTCTAATTACTATTATTCAGATTCTCGGTGCTGTTTTCTATGGTTATTCAGAGAACAAATGTTCTGAAAATTTCAGGAATTTTGTCGCATCTCTCCCAGTTATTTTACTTTCGTAAATTGTGTTTAGGCTTTAGGGCCCTAGCCTGAATAACAATAGGATATTACACTGCTTATATAACTATTGAAAGTTTTGAGCTACCAAATTATAGTGCTATGTGATGTATTGTTTTTTCACGCATATCAGATCTCCTCTCCTCTCCTGCAACCCTCTTTTCCTTCTGCCTTGGACGCCCCTACCATAGGGGAAGAGAAGTAGGATGGCCATCTCTAATCTCTCTTTGTTGTAGATTTTGATCTCTGGTCTCTCTTCGTGCTGGTGCAGATTTTGATTCCTCATCTCTCTTCACAGCGGTGTAGATTTTTTTTATCTTGGTGATGCAGATGAAGAGCTTCACGGTTCCTACCTTGACATCAGATTTGAATAGTGTAATGCTTCACCATCAGATTTGATGTCCTACGCCCTCTAGCTTTTATTATATGATACAAAGGTGTGTTATGAAGATGTTCCCGGTTCTTGCTAATCATTATAACTTTTTGCGGGGATAATCATTATAACTAGCATCTCCTTCATTTTTTAGTGTTCACTCTATTCTTTGTTATTTGGATCCATGCATAATAATATCCTAAAGAATATGGAGAATGATAGATGCTGAATGCATATATACGTGGATCCGTTTATCATTTTAAGGAACAGTTTGAGTGCATGTGTATTTAGATCCACTATTATTTTAAGATAAGTAAAATTCATATATGTTGCATTTGGTGGAAAATGATTTTAATCTTGTGCTTTTCTGCTATATCTATATCCTTTATTGACATCATGCTTTCTCTCCCTAAAACGCAAACTACTTGCAAGTATTCTAATGGAAAATACTTATTTTGAGAGAGAAAATGGTTACTAATTTTCCTGGATAACACTATACAATAATTAGTTGTCACTTTTAGTTTTATTTGGATTTTCATTCTAGCTAAGTAGAATTGGTACTTCTTTTAAAAATAGTTTTCCTTGGAAAAGAGTAATCTTATGGTTAATAGATTTGCTTACAATTTAAGATGGCTTGCAAATTATTTTTCTTACCTCTCTTCCCTGTTGCTGTGTAAAAACTATAAATGGCGCAATCATAGTGAAAAAAAAGGTCTACCGAAAGTTTATACTGTGAACTGCCGCCGCACTTCTCGGGCAGGACCCCTCCGCAAATGAAGAGTAATCTTATGGGACAGGACGACGCCGCCGCCGCACTTCTTGGGCCAGGACGCCTCCGCCTCCGCACTGCATGGCGCCTGCTCAAGGTATGCACTGTACACCAGTAGAGATAATGATGTATTCCTCCTGCCTTCTCCCTTTTCATGGTGTCACGATCTCTAGCTGAAGCAGCAATGCGCCCCCTTCTATTCAGTTTTGCACTATAGTGTCAATTGATCGAACTGGAAATTGGAACATCGTATGGGTGGAGGCACATGTTGTGTTAACAAAGCACATAGGGGTACCCAAATTGCTTGAATTTGTGCCTTTGTGAGTAGAGGTCTATAGGTTAGATTTGCAGCTCCGAATTTTAAGATATGGTGAACCAATATGATTTTGTGCCTTTGTGTCATATTCCGAATATACTTGTGCACGTACAAGATCAATTGAAATAGAGATAACACCTTCAGGCCTCAGTAACTTTACCAAGCCATTTCATGTTATTCATTTTTCTGCACGATGTATATTGAAATTATAATGGTGACCAACTCAGAGCTTATCAAATTCGTTATGCAGAAGAATAGCATACATGTCACTCATGCTTTATTATCTGCCATTGGAAAACAAACGGACAATATATTCTATCCCTGTACCGATTGCATGTTGTAAGTGTTCTCTGCTAGCTATTTTTTCTGATTGATTAGTTCTACCTATTCACTTTAGTCACAAAATTATTCTGGATAATTTTCTTTTCCTGTTGAACCAATCTATGATGCATCCTTAACACCCTGTTTGATCCATGGATTTGCAATTACTGCATTAAGCCTCACTTGGTCTTCTTGCTACCACCGCTTGTGATTATCAGTGGAGGGATTCAAGCAGGTCTTCTTGGCAAAGTGGCAAAAGGTTCTCATGTTGTAAAATAGAATTCAGAAATTCAAGTGGATATCATTAGGCAGGGCATATTGTTTTACATATATACTCTGCATTGCACACCTTTTTCTTTCAGGCACATAGGCTGCAAATTTATCTCCATTATGATGAAATGCATATTTAACAAACTAGCTGAATGGTCATGCATGCTATGGAGTTAAGTAAAATAAATGATTCTTTGGCATTAGTCGTGGCAGCATGCTGCTTTCCAAATTTATTATTAACTATTTAGGCTTTTGCGAAACAAACGAGATTGTCGGCTATGCTGTTGTGTTCCTCTATTTTTTCTATGAACTCACATATTTCTTCTCCATTGTACTTCCTATATATTGTTTGATTCAATCATTATTTCATATGTATTGCTGTGTTCTTTCTTTCATAAATGCATGCTTTTTAAGTTGTGCACTACATGTTCAAGTTGATTACTAGATGCCACATAATATGGTCCTCAATTTGTTAACTACATGTTTCAGATGTTCAGATGTCCCTTTAAATTTTCTGTCAATACATCATGGAAGAATGGTTCTAGCAGTGTTGGGCTCAACCTTTGTCGCTCATCCCTTTGTTTATGAAGAAATTTGATCCTTTTATGAAGATGCTAAGTTCTATTAGCATCGGTGCTTAATTGCTTAACTATGATCCTGTTGTACTCTAATTTGGTACATACGTTTGCTTCCTTTTTATTACAGGGAGAGAGAAAAAGTTTGTTCTTGCTGGGGTTACAATACTATTTTCTATTCATCTATTTGGAATTGATGTTTAAGAAAATACTGACCTGACAAGCCCTGAGTTGATGCTTCCTAAAAAGTTTATTTTGGTGTTGTTCCTGGTATATAATAATGCATTTGCATGTTAATTAGGTCTTCTGTGTCGTAGTTGGAGGGCAAGTATATCCATTTTTTATACTGGAGGCATACGAATGATCCATTTGCTAATATCCTTTAGGATAGAAAACTTGCATTTAGATGCAAATGAACAGTTCGTTTGTACTATTTTTTCAATTCCCGTCACCAATAGTGAGTATTATAATGAGCAGTTTTGCAAAAAGTAGAAGAAAGGAAGCTGACAAGATTCTCAAAATGACCAAAGGGAGACAATTAGTAAAGGTTAGTCATTCATGCCATTAGTGAAAGAAACAATAGTAACGTTGTCCTGCAAAGTTAGTGTTGACATTTAAGATTTTTGTACTGACGATTCTAGCATTGTATTCCAGTCAAATACGCGGATGGCTGTAATTACAATAGTAACATTTAACTCTGTTTTATGCTGGATCAAATTGATCACTCATCATTGCATCATGATATGATATCTGAAGTTGTAATGTGTCAACCTGTTACCAAACATATTTTGGGTCATGCTATTTGCTTAGTTTCATCAGTGTGTGCTAAGCATCATGCTAACGTTTTCTGAGCCTATTTGAGGAACTTTGGTACTATCACCTCTTTGGTTCCAGGGTATGTTTGTTGGCTCTTTGATTCTCAATTGTTGCTCTTGCATAAAGTACAAACTCTGTTTTCTACGGTTTCCTTGAAGCAGAAGTGCAATAACTACTATATATTGGACGGTGGATGAGGTTGAAGACGACGGAGACGCAAACGTACCTGGTACAGCCGGCAATTGAGTAGGGCCCATCAGAAGTTTACCTCGGAGATTGATTACAAGTGTGCTCAGTGGACCGTGGGTAAAAAATCGACTGTGTGCACACTAGAGAACTTAATAAGTGTAGAAGGGTGTTTTTATCTTTTCAGGTTTGCTATGTTAGACAAGCTACTTTCGTTGTCCATGTATTCGCACAAGACATGTCCGTGCAAAACAAAGATCATGCATATTGGCACGATATGAATAACGCCAGTTTCCTTCAGTTCCGCGTTTGACAAATTCTCGCTGTAAAGTGTTCTGTGATTCTCTATTTTTTTTACAAAAGTTTCCATGGTTCCTGCGTCTTGCTGCATTAGATCTTGTTTTATTTGTTGAAGGCAGAACGCAACGGTTTATATGCATGCTTCTATATGGTTATTTGGTTTCCAATTTCATGCACATATAGGACGATGACTTGCGCATGAACATATGACCATTTTGTATAACCCATATGTAAAATGGTAGTGGACTGGTAAAGCGAATGTTCGTACAAATATGTAAGGAAGATGAATGAAGTTAAAGACCATATCCCTGCCATAGAACTAAACATTCTGAACTAAACATTCTTGATTGCATACAGAAGCTTTATTGTTTAGTACTGTAGCTGTTTTTAGGTTCTTTTCAAGCCAGAATTTAAAATAGTCTAAACTATGTATGCCGGTCACCTTTAGTCCCGGTTTAAAAAGGACTTTTCGTCCCGGTTGGAACCACCAACCGGGACTCAAGGGGTGGCGTCAGGCCGAGATCCTTTAGTCCCGGTTGGTGGCTCCAACCCGGACTAAACGGTTTTGAAAAAAAAAAACAGATTTTTTACTTCTCATGCCTACCCCCCCCCCCCCCCCCCCCCCCGGCAAAAACATCCAAAAGAATAAACGCAAATGATTAAAACTTCAAATTTTAAAATCCTTTGACGTGCCTGTACCTCACGCAACCTACTTTTAGGGAAAATTGAAAAGTTTGAATTTTGATTTTTTTTCAAATTCTCAGTAAAATGGCAATAACTTTTGCGTACGAACTCGGAAAAATTGTTTAATATATCAAAACGTTCAGCGCGAAAATCCGCATCCGCTCGCAACCGGGTTTACCCGTTTGGAATTTTTTTAGATTTTCAAAATTCCAAAGGGAACTATGAAAGCAGGAAGATTTTTGCCAGAAATTCAATTTTTTAATTTTTTTTGAATTAATAATTGATTTCTACATTAAGATTAGTATTAATTAATCATTGCTGTTTATGATAATATAGGTTTGGAATTTAAAAAATAATATCATGTGCCATCGTGGAGGAAGATTTAAGTTTTTACCGGAAATTCAAATTATTTTATTATTTTTATTTTTTGGAATTAATAATTAATTTTTACATAAAGATTAGTATTAATCATTGTTGTTTATGTTAATATAGATTTGGAATCTTCTATTATATATACTAAAAGCACAATACGGGGGTCTGAAATAGAGACACCACGTTGAGCCACATCATCTGAATTATTTTCCGCTGTTAGATTCAAAATTTATGGTTAGGATTTAGCACCGGATTGCGTAATGGCTGAGAGAGATAGAAAACGTACACACACCAACACGTTAGATATCATGCATCCTTGGAAAAAAAAAACTGACACGGTATATGGTGTAAGACGTATCTCTATTGGACTCTAGCTTTTATGGTAGCCAAATTGCAATGTGGTACGTACAACTCTTACGTGTACTCGCCGCGCGCCGGTTATGTACCATGTGCTACCTGTGAACTCCCTAGGAAAATACCTGAACAGTTTCATTGTTTCATACAGCAACCTTGCGATGGTAGCCTTGTGATGGGTAGCGACCAGAATACGTCGATTATCGGCTGACCATAGTTGCGACCAACTACACTACAGGAACACCCGTCGGCATAGGCTCGAAAACCGTCGGCACAGCGTGTGCCGACGGCCGCCGTCGGCGTAACCTGCCGTAGGCGTAGACCAAATAGCCGTCGGCGTATACTTTGGCCGTCGACGTAAGCTGTGCCGATGGCCCTATATGCCCGTCAGCGTATGTGCCGTCGGCGTAATACATGTGGGGCCCACAACAGGCCAGGCCAGCATGCGGCGATACGCCGACGGCTTTTAGCCGTCGGCATTTGTTAGAGGATACGCCGACGGCATTGCCGTCGGCATAGAGTCAACCATTTGGCATCGGCCAGGCCAGCCTAGAGGTTGTGCCGACGGCAATGCCGTCGGCGTAGGGTATGTTTTTTTTTTTTGGGATTACAGTACCAAAATTACACCGTAATTCACAGAAATATCGCAGTAATAATATGAGTCATAACAACAGTACTAACAACACAAATCACTGCATCAAGTGCATACAAACATCAATATGCATCACACACCATCACACCAACATAAATAACAACAGTTCTACTACAAATGTGGTGGAGACGGGGTGAACCCAAGATCTGACCGTTGGCACATTGAGCCTTTCCTGTAGTGCTAGCTTCAGAATTGACAAACATATTTTGATGAATGCAATTAAGAAATATGTGAATTTCAAGTTACAAGTCTGATGTGCTGGTGGTAAGTCAGAGTATACGTCAGCCTTCAGGTTCGAGGACCGGTTTCAAAATCTCAATTATCCCTTCCCCTGCCAAATTACCCTACAAATATGATACTTGAGGGATGAAATATTGATCCATATAGCCCGACGATTTAGCGTCGTAAACTTGGTTAGAGTTCTACCATTAAATTCAGCCGAATGGCACAATCACATGTAACGTATTGGCACAGTCACATGTAATGTATTGACACAGCTATATCTACAAAATGTGCATGGAAGTGGATGATTGTTCTTGCCAATCAGGTATGTGCTTCCACAAGAAAATGATGACACCCCTATAGATATATAAATACCAGTAAACAAGGTTGTTGTATGAAATATCGTCAAATTATATTTCCTCTTGGGTATACGTAGAGGATGTTTGCAGTCCTTTTTATTCATAACAATTTCAATAGATTATAGAACTATAAAGTTAGTTGTGTCACATAGACAATTTAATTTGTAGAAATATGGGTCTCGGGAATTATTTCTAAAAATTAAACTCAGTTTGGACTTCTTACTTGGAAGAGTTTTAAACCACTATAGAATTATACAGATAGGTGTGTTTCCTTGAGGAAACACTAATTTGTATAATTATAGATCTTGGGAAATATAGATCATACTCAATTTAGATATATGCATGTATCAATCATGGGTTCGTGTGATTAGATGAAAACACTTTTGTATCTCAGTCATTTCGGCACAATTAAGATAATTCCCTCGCATTTGCGAGGGCCACCATGCTAGTTCAAAAAATAATATCATGTGCCATCAAAGTGTAGTGGATAATAAGATTGATAGCATAGTATTATCAAGATGTACTCAATGCAATCTTGGAAGCGAGTTGGGAAGGAACTCAAAAGTTAAGCGTGCTGGGGGTGGAGCAGTGTGAGGATGGGTGACCGGTCCAGAAATTTGCCTATAAGTGTGAGGATGGGTGGAGCAGTGTGAGGATGGGTGACCGGTCCGGAAATTTGCCTATAAGTGTGAGGATGGGTGGAGCAATGCACGGTGCGGTGAGATTAGGGGTAATTCGAGATTAAACTGACAAATAATTCGAAGATTCGAAATATTAAAAAAATTAAAAAAAATCAAAAAATTAAATCGAAAAATAGGACCTTTAGTCCCAGCGCCCGAACGCGCCCACGTGGAGGGACCTTTAGTCCCGGTTCATAACAAACCGGGACTAAAGGGGGGGGGGGGGGGGGCTTTAGTCCCGATTTGGTAGTCCCGGTTAGAAAAATGGGTGGAGCAATGCACGGTGCGGTGAGATTAGGGGTAATTCGAGATTAAACTGACAAATAATTTAAAGATTCGAAATATTGAAAAAAATAAAAAAATAAAACAAAAAAAAATAGGACCTTTAGTCCCAGCGCCTGAATGCGCCCACCTGGAGGGACCTTTAGTCTCGGTTTGTAACAAACTGGGATTAAGGGGGGGGGGGGGGGGGGGGGGCTTTAGTCCCGATTTGGTAGTCCCGGTTGGAAAACCGGGACTAAAGGCCCTTCCAAACCGGGACTAAAGGCCCGTTTTGTACTAGTGCCCGCTGACCAGCTAGCATGCAGAAGTTCAATGCCTCGACCCGGGGCGTTCAGCAACGCCATGATCCATGGTGTTGAGCTACATAGCTCAAATTATACACCGTCTAAGTCTTTTATTTTTAGAGAACCATATATTTTATTAATTGAAAAACAGGTTACAATAAGGAACATATACGTGGAATCTAAAAAACAGACCGGGATGAAATGATTATCCTGAATATGCAAATAAATAAAAATCTAAAAGATCAAGAAATACAGAATGATCCCCAGAGTTTTCTACAACCATCGTAGCCAGTGATTGCCGCCCAACTCTAACGACGTCGAGACGAATATCTAAAGAGACGTCGAGCCTTCATCATTGCAAGATCCGAGAAAGCACCATCGCCAACGAGGCTTTCTGAGTCGATGAGCAGACTTGCTGCACGCGGCGAGGCACATGTCGCTATGGCACGTCGACCGGGGAACGTCCCCGTGCTGTCTTGGACCAAGATATGTCGCCTCCCGTCGACGAAGTCGAAGAAGAACGACAGATGCACCACCTCCAAACGACCATCCTCGCTCCAGAAGAACCACCTCACCCCTGCCGCCAGCGCGTCCAGGATAACCACGAACGCCAGCGACACACCGGGATATTGATCTCGCCAGATCTGAAGAACGGCGAGAAAATCAAGCTACCGATCTGACGGACCCGAGCAGCACACGTTGCCATCAACTCCGAGGCACCGTCATGATAGTCGCCGTCGGTGTGGGAGTAGAGTTGATGCAGATTTATTTGATATTTGATCGAACGCCGCTCCCACCATCCCGACGGCGCACCACAATAGACAGACCCAAACCCTAACTACTAGGTTGGATGAGATCCCCTCTCCCTCCTGCCGTCGGGGCGGCAAGCAGAGAGAGAGGGGACCAGCGATCTGGCCGGTGAAGATCTGGGGAAAAAGTTTCCTCCGCTGCCGCCTGGCTACTGGGAGAAAGGAAAAAAACCCCTCCCTCTCTCTCTACGTAATCTATGGCGATGTTGCTTCTTACACCGTATGAGCCTTGAGTATTCCTCCTACATTCGAGAGAAAATTGGTTGCCTAAAATTGGAAATGATATAAAGGTTCGTGATATCTAAGACAACACACCTTTTCCCTATGGGACAATTCGGAAAATCATTGCCTCCACTCCAAAATCGTAAGTACGTAACCTTACTACATTTTTTGTGACGGCATACCACTGCAAAGTTGAATATGTCGTGCTATACTGGGTCCTTGACTGTCCAGACGAGACGATCGATGAGGGTGACGATCGATACAGCTCTTTGAGTGACCAATCAGCACAACCGGCAGCGCGCAACGAGGTCGGTCAGGTCGATGCATCAGAGGAGCAGAGACATTCACGTCCGTACCTACGTTGGTGTCGCCAGCCGCAGCTTGCTTTTGCGGCATCACACAACACAAATCGATCCACAGCACAGCAGCAAACACCACACATGCCCACGAAAACAAAACTATTCCGATTGATTCCCAGCCGTATCCTCTCTCTTGCCATGGCAGCAGCAGCAGCAGCATTGCATGCTGCGGCGTGAGCAGTGGAAAGTGAATGGGGCTTTTGGCTGTCACGTATGTGCGCTCTCTGGGAAGGTAAAAAAGGATGACGCGCGCGGATCTGATCGACGCATACAGCGCCGGCGGGCCTTTGCGTACAATCAAGCAGCAGCTGGTTGCCTCCTTGGTTGTTAAAAGGAGAGCCATCTCCACCGGGTGTCTAATTTGTGTCCGGCATCCTCTAAGATCTGTCCATTTTGAGGGTGTCGAACATTTTTTTCCGCTTATTTTTGGATGTGTGGCAACTCCAAACAGTTGGACCTAAATAAAAAAAATTTATATATAAATACAACTTGATTTAATAATAAAAGTATATAATGGATAGAACTTGCTAAACCCTGAACCTAAACCCCTTTAATTCTACTTCAAGATTCCAGCCATGGAGCACGGCGATGGACGGAGTACAGCTAGAACTACGACGATTCACCGATGCACTGCTCGAGCTACTTTGTGCATATGTCGATGGCGGAAGAGGCCAGTGACAATCTCATCGGCCAACCGCCCCTCCCAACAGATGCATTGCTAGAGCTGCTCCTCGCAGATGCACATATCGCTGGCCGAGGAGGCCGGCGACAAGCTCAATGGGGGCCTGTCCATGGCAACATCGTTATCAATGATCGGCGTAGCCCTCGGAGGAAGCTTTCCCAGAGCAGCATCGTGAACAGCGTCATTCTAACCGGTATCGATAACAATGACCGACACAACTAGGAGGAGGGTGGCGGAAGAGGTGGCTCCTCCTCGTCGGACACCTCGTTAGGCGGCTCGGGGTCGGTGGCACTGGTTGAGAAGATATGGAGGCGGCCACTGTACTCGGACTCCACCATGGGGTCCCAGTAGGGCGCCGACGCGTTGAACTATGGCAGGCGTCACTCCTCTCCTAGCATGACCTGAGCCATCTCGGCCTTCCACGACGTCTGGATGTAGTCCAGCCGCGCTTGCCGGTGAGAGGCGGCACCACCGGGACGTTGTCGACATTGGGCAGCCAGCAAGTCAGCAAGCGGTGGTCGGCTGGCACCGGGAGGTTGTTGCGCCTCCTTGACCGTCATCATACAACGGTTGTCAGGCAGGTCGGACGGGGGCGGTGGAGGTGGAGGTGGCGACGCTATGGCCTGGGCCGCCGCCTGTCAGAGCCACCTGACAAAAGGCTCGTTGGAATCGCAACAAAAGGCTCTACACGAATATACAGAGAAACATCATAGTCCAATAATATATTATAAAAATAAATGGGGAAAGGTAAAAGCTCCCATTTGCAAATTGGAAACGCAATATCTTTTGCAATTAAAGTCCGAATGACGTAAAACCAATTTTGTTGGAAAGAGGACAACAAAAGCAACCTTTGAAAATGGCAAACAAGCAATGGATATTTTGCAAAGAAATGGAAGAGATAAATCTTCCGTACGGATAAACCGGCAAAATCTCCAATACCGAAAATGCAATAAGGGACGCATATGAAAACCGTTTTCGGTGAACTTGGCCTTGTCATGACAAGCACGACAAGCACCAAGACCACACCACGATAAGAGACAAATAAGAACCAATAAATATGATTGCATGGATGCAAAGGTTTGTGCTCTCTACGATGATACGATCATGATATTCGGTCGAGAGCCCCTCTTGATAGTACGGTTATCTATCCTATAATCCGGTCTCTCACTAAACAATATGAGACCGGTAAAATAGAAACCCTATCAAGATCATACCTTTGCCTTGCGCATAAATCCACTTGAGGTCGATGAAGACGATCTTCATCTCCTCAAGACGCACCACCTTCCTCGATTGCGCTTTGGTGAAGATTCACTTGATGCTCCCCCATACACCAAGATGGGAGACACTCTCTTCGGCATATCTTCACTTGGCCTTGAGTGATGATCAACCCGCACAAAGCCTTGATCAACACAAACTTTTCTTCTTCCCTTAACCTTGATTCCAACAAATGGAGATCAAGCAACACAAATGGACACACCTATAAATATAGCTCATTGCAAACATTAGTCCATAGAGATTGTCATTAATTACCAAAACCATGCATGGGAGCAACCATGCACTTTCAACCAGGCATGAATCTATATACCTGCTCGAATTCCACGGGAATAGTCTCCTTCGAAGCCTTCTCTGGAAGCCTCTGACCGCCCCTTTGAGAGTCGGCTTCACTCGCCCGGATCCGATCCCTCTTGCCGCCGGCGGCCGCGCTGGATGGTGTAGAGCTTGATTTGGATGCCGGCTTCCTCTGTTTAGCAGTAGAGGTAGGTTTAGGTCTAGGTTTGGGCTGGGTCTTGAGTTTTCCCAAGTGGAGTCTGGCGTCATGCCGTCGGGGAGTTCACCACCGGGGCTAGCGAGCGGTTTCTGGTGGTGGGTGGTGATGTGGTCGTTGGCTGCAGTGCTCCAGCGGACGGAGCCGAAGGTGGCCGGCGGCAGCATCTCTCCCTCCCCTTCAATAAAGCTCGGTGGCCGCCTAGATCTGTGGTATTTGGATGCCCTGCCTTCGATGTCTAACCAGCATGGCGGTGGCATCGTCATCGGTGCAGGAATTTGGTCTATTCCTCGAGTCGATCTGCGCGGCAGGGAGCCTATGCTGCATCTGGAAAATCTGAAGGAGATCGAAAGAAGCTTCATCTTCCTGGTTCAGCGATATCAATTCTCAAGGAGGATCTCCGTCCTGATATTTTTGAATTTGCGTTCGGGGGAGCTCATCAACAACTAGGTTTCGTTGGAAGCTACGCCGCCCATGGTGGTGGTAGAAGGGCGGCCTTCACTGGAGGCTACGCCACCCACTGCTATGGTCGATTGGCGGTCTTCTGGTCGTGATTGCTTCTTCTGGTCGAATGGCATCCTTTCTATTTCCTCCCGGCCGGTGTGCCTGATGGGAGGTAGTGGCTCTTCATCACAGCGTCCATGGTCTTCCATGGAAGCTTCGTCGTCCCAAGTGACGTTGTTCTCGGCGGCGGCGAGGTGCTCGTGAGGACGATGCTTTGGACCCGATTGCTTTCTCCATCAGGTTTTCGGGGGTCCTCTTTGCAAAAGTCAAGGACCGCTATGTTGTTTCCTATTTCCTTTGGATCTTATTGTAAGATGTAATGTGTTTATATCATAATATAAGAGTTGTTTGTTGTTCAAAAAAAAGAATTCCACGGGAACCACTGCTGCCCAGCGACATGGACGGGATCACTCACAACGATATGGCTACAGTTGGATCATGGCTCTGGAACAGGGAAGAGGATAATATGGTGTTAACAACACACTTGGATATGGATCTATTGTTCACCAATCGGGATTAAAAGCTGCGGATTCATGAGTTCTAGAGATTACAAATGAAGAGGAAGAGGAACACGAGAGGAAGATAAAGACAGAAGCGAGGAGGCCGAAGCCGTCCTGATCCAAGCCAGCTTGTTCGTATCGCTTCCATCCATATTTGTAGTCGCTGCCTCCGTGTCTTCCCAGCAGCCCAAGCCCAGTATTGGCAGCCCAAGCCCAGCCCAGTAGTGGTAAGGATAGGTTGCTAACATTCCCCCTTCCTTAAAAGGCGGCTTGCCCTCAAGCCGCCACCTCGAGGCACCACCCGGATCCCATTGCACCTTATGCTTCATGACTTCGCCGAGGTCGCGGCATGTGTCGTAGTCGAGGCAGACCTTGACGAGGTTGAGGTAGATGACGCTGACTTGCTCAATGAAGACGTGAATGTAGTAGTCCTTGCCGATGTGCGCTTGGTCATGAAAGACGTCGAGATAGTAGTCGTGGTCGGCACAGACTTTGTCGAAGTTGTAACCATGGTCGAGGCAGTGGTTGCGGTAGTAGTCTGGAGCTGCAGCAACTCTTGTGAAAAATCCCAAGACTTCTGGGCCACTAGGATCCCATGATAAAGACTTCTGAACTGTGTCAACCTCCTGGGGCGAACAACATAGACACAACCATGCCTGTAGAGCTTGCAACACTGCCCACATATCGACCACAAAGATGCATCGGTGCATATTTCGTATGAATGAGAGAACTCACTAAGACCATCAAGCAAGTACAACTTTTGTGAACCAGGCTCTTCAATTGGTGTCCAGGAATGCTTGTATTGCCATCTATCTTGATGAAATAGAGACCATGGCCAAGGAAATGGTTGGGACCTTGCTCCATTACTCACGTCAAGAATGTGCAGCTCCAAAGACAACAAATGTTCAGTTTTTTCTAACATCACCAAGTGTTGCGTCTTCCTAGCAAAACTCGTGCATACGTCTAAGATTATTTGTGACCATAAAGTTCTCGACAAGGTGCTAAACATATCACACATAACTGGTGGCTGCACCGTGGACTTCTCGAGTGTAAGGGCAAAGTGCTTGTCATAGGTGAGCTGAATTACCTCTGTGTTGAGTAGACCTTGGTCGTCTTGCGGCGTATCATCTTGGTCTGCTGAGGTAGTCATAGGAATCACATCTAGCACTTGAGGCACAAGGACAGTAGCAATATTTGAACATAGACTGTCAGACTCGACAAGCAGAGTAGGCACAAAGTCCAGGACGTCAAGCGTGGGTAACATGGTGTCGTTGTTGCTGCTCTCCGCTGATATTGCAGTCGTCACCGTTACACTGTCCAGTGTAGACTCCACCACATCAATAGGGCCTGGTGTTGGCATGACCACCGGTTGTGCCACAGGGTAGACGTAACCGTTGCGCACTGTGCAAGTTGTGGTCACGGCCGCCTCACCAAGCACCATGGAAGCCGCCACAACACCCATGTCGCCGCCTGGACATAAGGACGAACATGTGGTGGGCGACGCGGCGTCGAGGTCACGAGGCACGACACTCGCAGTGAAAATGGAGGTAGGCATGGTAGAAGTCGAGGTCACAGCCGCTGGGTCGAAGTCGAAGCAGTGCTCGGGAACAACCTTCATAGGTGAAGCCGATGTTGCAGCAAGGGCGGGTGCTGACACCGACATGGTGACGTCGTGGCTTGGGCATTGCGTCGAACATGTTGTGGGCGGGCGAGCGGCCAGTTTTCCATCGCGCACCGCATACGCAGTAAGGATGGTGGAAGGCGTGGTTGATGCCGAGGTCGCCATTCGCCGCGCCAGGCATCGACGTTGATAGGTCCGTCTCGAGCAGCGCAGATGCAGCCCAAGGGTTAGCTGCCATCGCCGGTTCTGGTGTTGCAGTCCATGGATGTGCGGCACGGAAAGCGGCATGACGCCTAGCCATCTTCTCCGCCAACACTGGGTCACGCCTCACCCGTTCCTCTTGGAGCTCGATACGACGCCGTCCCGCCTCGCCGATCGACATGGTGCGGCGCCTTGCCGTCTCCTCCGCCGACTCCTCGAAGGATGCCAACATCGATCTCTGGATGGCCGCCTCGACGGCCGTATGCACGGATGCCTCGATTGAGGAGGCGAGCTGGGCTCTCCAATCCATGGAGTTGAGAGGAGAAGGGTGGAATCTGGCTTGAATTTGGGATTGTGGAGAAAAAAATTTGGTTGGAATTTTGGGGATTTTTGGTGGAGGAATCGATTGGCTCTGAATACCAAATGTTAACAACACACTTGGATATGGATCTATTGTTCACCAATCGGGATTACAAGCTGTGGATTCATGATTTTTAGAGATTACAGATGAAGAGGAAGAGGAACACGAGAGGAAGATGAAGACATAAGAGGAGGCCGAAGCCGTCCTGATCCAAGCCAGCTTGTTCGTATCGCTTCCGTCCATATTTGTAGTCGCTGCCTCCGTGTCTTCCCAGCAGCCCAAGCCCAGCCCAGTAGTGGTAAGGATAGGTTGCTAACATATGGGCAGGAGGCGTACGTACTACGTAGCAGTAGCAGTAGCTCTGGTAGGTTTCCGTCTCTTCACGGCTTGAACCACGCACCGTCCGAACCTAGACTAGTCCCTAGCCTAGCATCAGCACCGCCGGACACCGGCCTGGGTCCTCTCCGTTGACGGCAGTTGCACCGGTGGCCGGTGCCACTGCCGGCGAGTAAAACCATGCATGGAGTTTAATCTTATCTCGGCATATGCACGCACGCCCCGTCGTGTACTCGCGTGTGGCAAGCGATACACACAGTTGACGACGACGTTGGCTGGTCTGCAGTACAGTATTTGTTTCCTGAAACTGTTGCGCTAGCTAGCTCGTCCTCAGTGCTGTAGCGATAGCGAGCGAGTATTGGCCGGCTTCCTTTTGCTTCTCTGTTGCCACATTTCGTCGGTCCGTACTCATTGCTCGTGTCGTGGGTCTCGCCCACCACACACATGCATGTCCGATTTTTTTTTTCTTTTCTTATCATCAATCCCGTGGAGCTTTATTGATTAATAGATAGGCGATTACAATCAGCCATAATAAGACTGCTTACAAAAAACCGCCGACCATCGCGTATCCAACACTCTTAACCTGGAAGGTTGATCCGCGGCCTCCATCTTGCCATTTTTACCTACTAGTAAATGTGCACGTGCAATGCACGTATAATATTTATTTTTATTTTGCACGTCATAGTTAGCAAGTTCTTCAAAAACAGCGGGTATAGACAACAGGGAAAGAAAACAAAGGCAAAATTAACGTTCACTGGATTTGCCCAACACAATATGCATGATAAGATACTAAGCATGGAATTCCACCAAACTGATGCTAATTGTAATTTTCGCATGCCAATTCTTACCACAAGTACTGAATGACCAAATTCTGTCTTATTGTACATGTAACATAATATGCAGTCTTACACATGTAACCATGTAACCAACAACCTCAACACAATATTCACCAGTACTATCTGAATGGGCAGAGGGAGGTTTGAACCACTGCTCACAAGCAGCCAAACACATGTCCGAGCTGCTGTTTTTTTTTTTCCTTTTTCTTTTCTTATCATCAATCCCGTGGAGCTTTATTGATTAATAGATAGGCGATTAATTACAATCAGCCATAACAAGACTGCTTACAAAAAACCGCCGACCATCGCGTATCCGACACTCTGAAACTGGAAGGTTGATCCGCGGCCTCCCTCTTGCCATGCCTGCTCGAAAACGGAATGATGCCGGTAGAGACAAAAAAAAAAAAGAAGTCTTGTGAAAACTCATTTGACAGCACACCAGATATTGTCTTTTTTACCCGGGCAACAAAAAATGTCATTTTTTCCTGAAACTTTGCGTGCGAGCATAGAATATTTATATGTACACCCGAAATTTTTGCTCCGATTTTTTTTTTTAAGTTTTAAAATACGATTTTTACCTATGAACCAAAGCAGATTTCCCGTTTTATTTAACTTAATAATTTGAGGAAACAATACAAGGCAGTTCGTGTCTGCTGACATCAGCACGATAACTTTGCATCCAGAGAACGATAAAGGCTGATTTTTTTTTTTTGGAAATGGGATGGGGATTGTGAATAGAGCAGTGGGCCCACTACACACACAAAAACCCACATATGGGAAGCGTGCCTTTTTTACACGAAGGGCCCATGTCATGTACTGTACTCATGTGATGCCTCAGCGGCTCACCAAAGCCAACACGGCGCACGCACGGATCTCGTCGTCAAACTCGACGCATTTCGGGATCTTAATTTGGCCGTGGACGACAAGACAAGTTGCTACTAGCCAGCAGGATCGATCTTGGCTCCAGCAGCACACACTGCCAGCATCCAAACCCTTTCCATGCAGAGGCACGCACGCCATCTCCACGCATCCGGCCACCCCACGATGGATCGAGCTCGTAGACTCATATATAGCCTTTGACAAGCTATATATAATAGCTAATTATAGCATGCATGCTAATTAATCAAATAATGCATGCTGCTTGTTTGTGGACGGAAAACGTTCTTAAAATAATCTCTATCCTATCCTAATCGCGTCTCTGGGAGGGAGTGATTTGCGCTGGACCACGGCGCCAACAGATGATGGTGCACGATGATCATCACGCCTTTTTGTTTTCAATTGCCCATGATTGCATTACCGGGCCGGGGTGATGATATCTACTACGGAGTAGTAGTATATCAAAAGGAGGCATGATCGATTTACGTCTAGCCTAGGGACCGATGCATGGATGTGGATTGTGGAGGCATGGTCCTAACCCTCCGACTACGAGGGTCAAACGATGGGATTATGGCTCAAATTATACACCGTCTAAGTCTTTTATTTTTAGACAACCATATATTTTATTAATCGAAAAACAAGTTACAACATATGTGGAATCTAAAAAAACAGACCGGGATGAAATGATTATCCTGAATATGCAGATAATAAAATTCTAAAAGATCAAGAAATATCTAAAGACGTCGAGACGAATATCTAAAGAGACGTCGAGCCTTCATCATTGCAAGATCCGAGAACCCAACCCCTCCAACCCTCAATCGACGCGGGAGCACCAACCGCTCCCGTTCCCCGCGCGCGCCCCCGCGGAAACTCCGCCGCCGGCCGCCGCCCTCCCTCCTCCTCCTCCGCCGCGCCGCCATGGAGGCCCCCCCCGCCGGCGCCCTCCCTCCCACCTCCTCCCCCGCCGCTCCCGCCGCTCCCCCACCGCTCCCGTCGGCGGAGCCGGCCCCCGCGGCGCCGAGCCGCTCGGTGGCCTCGGTGGTGGCCGCTACCCACCTCGGGAGCAAGCGGCGGCGTGCAGGGACGCACGTCGTCCACGCCACCGCGCCGCCCGCCGCAGCCCCGCCTCCCGTGGCCGCGCCCGTCGCCGCGCCCGTCGCCGCGCCCGACGCGCCGCCGCCCGCCGCCCGCCGTCGGAAGCTCGCGGGGCTTGGACCGAAGGCCGCCAAGAAGGTGTTGGGCACTAGCCCGGCCGTGAAGAAGGTCACGTCGAGGAAGAAGGCCGCGCCCAAGCCCCCAATCGCCAACCCACCGCCCGCCGCGCACGAGGTGCTCGATGAATTGGCCACACCGACGGGCTCGTTCATGGGGCTTCTTCAAGACGCGGAGGTGGACATCGGGGCTCCTCCTCTCCAACCTTTTGACTTTGAGGATGACGATTTGGAGGAAGAGGGTGAGGAGGAAGTGGAAGAGGAGGAGGTGACCGAGATAGGAGGGGAGGCGTTTGCCGCCGCCGCCGCCCGCCCGCCCATCATTCGTAGCACTAACTACAGCGAGGCCGAGGACATACTCTTGGTTAAAGCTTGGGCTGCTGTGGGCATGGATGCGAGCACCGGTACCGATCAAACCGGTAAACGCTATTGGCAACGCATAGAGGACAACTATTGCAAGCTCAAGCCGAAGACCGGTGGGTTCGCCGCTCGTACATTCCGGTCACTTCAAGGCCGGTGGGAGTTGATGAAGCCGGCATGTGCTCGTTGGAGTGCGGCAATGACACAAGTGATTGATTCACCTCCTAGTGGAAGCGTGGAGAGTGACTATGTGAGTGCACATCTTTTTTCCATGTCTATGCTATTGTTTACTATGTGTGTTTACTATGCTTTTGTTGGTTTTGTAGGAGACCATTGCCGACCAAAGGTACATCCAAATGGCCGGTTCCAAGGGAAAATCATTCCCCATGGAAGCATGTATGGAAACATCTTAAAGACTTTGACAAGTGGAAGTTGAGGGATCAAGAGACCGCACCCAAGAAGGAGGCAATGCATTGCATGGATGATAGTGATGAGGATAGGAACGCCGACAAGCCCGAGGGCAACAAGAAGGCCAAGCTAAGGATGAAGATGGAAGGAGAGGCGGCAAGCATAAGGGAGAAGATGGAGCATATGATGAAGTCAAGGGAGATGTTGACAACGAAGACATTGGAAACAAAGCTCCTTATCACCGAGAAGAAGAGAGAGGTGAAGCTTGCACAAGTGGAAGCAAGGCGTGAAGAAAGAGCCCGCAAGGCCGACTTGGAGGAGAGGATGCTCAAGATCAAAGAAGCAAAGGCATGGAAGGAGCTCATGGTGGAAGAGAAGGAGCACATGATGATGTCCAAGAAGGACATGGATGAAGACCAATTGAGGTGGTGGCATGAGTACAAGGAGGACATCGCGGAGAGGAAGAGGATATTCCGTGGTGCATCTTCTACTCGTCGAAGTGACACTCCTATGAGTGGTGTTGGCGACGGCGGTGTGGAGGACTCCACCACCGATGCCTATGGTGGTGGCGACGACGCCGGAGGTGCTTGAGGCGTGGAGGTGGTCTAGGAGTTGGCGCCGAGTTGCAACTTTTTGGTGGTGCCAATGAGAAGGCCGAGGATGATGATTGTGTGATGTTTAAAACTATTAAAACCATGCATCAATGATCTTCATTTGGTAGTTTGTTTGAGGTTTGTGATTTCCTAGTGATAATTATGATATGTGACAGTTTGAGGGTTTGAGGGTTTGAAGGTTGAGGCAAAGACTAGAACCCTCAAACCCTCAAAATATTTTGATATTTTGAGGGTTTGAGGGTTCTAGTCTTTGCCTCTGTTTTTCAACCCTCAAAAGTGCAAAAAACTGCCCTTTTTGGACCCTCAAACCGGTTTGAGGGTTTGAGGGTTTAGGGGCACTACTAGACATGCTCTTACCCCCGTATGAGCCTTGACTATTCCTCCTACATTCAAGAGAAAATTGGTTGCCTAAAATTGGAAATGATATAAAGGTTCCTGATATCTAAGACAAGTAGACAACACACCTTTTCCCTATGGGACAATTCGGAAAATCATTGCCTCCACTCCAAAATCGTAAGTACATAACCTTACTACTCCCTCCGTCCCAAAAAGGATGTCACAACTTTTTCCATCCACGAGTGTATCTAGACATGTTTTACATATAGATACATTCATGAATGGAAAAATCTGTGACATCCTTTTTGGGACGGAGGAAGTACATTTTTTGTGACGGCATACCATTGCAAATTTGAATATGTTCCTAACAAAAAAAAACCCCGAGGAACCCCGAGGTCCTTGACTGTCCAGACGAGACGATCGATGAGGGTGACGATCGATACAGCTCTTTTGAGTGACCAATCAGCACAACCGGCAGCGCGCAACGAGGTCGGTCAGGTCGATGCATCAGAGGAGCAGAGACATTCACGTCCGTACCTACGTTGGTGTCGCCAGCCGCAGCTTGCTTTTGCGGCATCACACAACACAAATCGATCCACAGCACAGCAGCAAACACCACACATGCCCACGAAAACAAAACTATTCCGATTGATTCCCAGCCGTGTCCTCTCTCTCGGTCTCGGCACGCGCGGGCGTACGTACGCGAATCTTGCCATGGCAGCAGCAGCAGCATTGCATGCTGCGGCGTGAGCAGTGGAAAGTGAATGGGGCTTTTGGCTGTCACGTATGTGCGCTCTCTGGGAAGGTAAAAAAGGATGACGCGCGCGGATCTGATCGACGCATACAGCGCCGGCGGGCCTTTGCGTACAATCAAGCAGCAGCTGGTTGCCTCCTTGGTTGTTAAAAGGAGAGCCATCTCCACCGGGTGTCTAATTTGTGTCCGGCATCCTCTAAGATCTGTCCATTTTGAGGGTGTCGAACACTTTTTTTCGCTTATTTTTGGATGTCTGGCAACTCCAAACAGTCGGACCTAAATCAAAAACTTATATATAAATACAATTTGATTTAATAATAAAAATATAAAATGGATAGAACTTGCTAAACCCTGAACCTAAACCCCTTTAATTCTACTTCAAGATTCCAGCCATGGAGCACGGCGATGGACGGAGTACAACTAGAACTACGACGATTCACCGATGCACTGCTCCAGCTACTTTGTGCATATGTCGATGGCGGAAGAGGCCCGTGACAATCTCATCGGCCAACCGCCCCTCCCAATAGATGCATTGCTAGAGCTGCTCCTCGCAGATGCACATATCGCTGGTCGAGGAGGCCGGCGACAAGCTCAATGGGGGCCTGTCCATTGCAACATCGTTATCAATGATCGGCGTAGCCCTCAGAGAAAGCTTTCCCAGAGCAGCATCGTGAACAGCGTCATTCTAGCCGGTATCGATAACAATGACCGACACAACTAGGAGGAGGGTGGCGGAAGAGGTGGCTCCTCCTCGCCGGACACCTCGTTAGGCGGCTCGAGGTCGGTGGCACTGGTTGAGAAGATATGGAGGCGGCCGCTGTACTCGGACTCCACCATGGGGTCCCAGTAGGGCGCCGACGCGTTGAACTGCGGCAGGCGTCATTCCTCTCCTGGCATGACCTGAGCCATCTCGGCCTTCCACGATATGTAGTCCAGCCGCGCCTGTCGGTGAGAGGCGGCACCATCGGGACGTTGTCGACATTGGGCAGCCAGCAAGTCAGCAGGTGGTGGTCGGCTGGCACCGGGAGGTTGTTGGGCCTCCTTGACCGTCATCATACGACGGTTTTCAGGCGGGTCGGACGGGGGCAGTGGAGGTGGAGGTGGAGGTGGCGATGCTATGGCCCGGGCCGCCGCCTACCATAGCCTCTGAACGCATCGTGTTTGGTTACGTTGCTTGGAGCGCGCCACGGACGCCGTCAACCGAACACTGCCACCGCGACGGTCAGACATGGATTCATGAGAGTGGAACGGAGAGGGCGGGTGGTGGAGTGTGTGATAGACGGAAGGACCGGAGGTGACATTTTAAAGCCGATCGAAGGAGCGGGGCTGAGTGGGCCATTAACTCCAATGTCATGCATGCACGCCTCGTGGGCTCTGCGGCGCTGCAACGAGGCGACGCTCCACTGCGCCATCCACCTCGTAGACTGTCGTGCCATTTTGTCCAGCCACCCGATCGACGTGCCGTCTGCTTCGATGTTGCGTCGCATGCATGTGTCACTTGGGGCTGGCAGTGATGCCATTTAACGCGTGCATACCGGCCTCCTTCACGATGTTATTTAGCTAGGGAAGAAACCTAATTAATAGGGGCTCTTTTGATTAGCAAGTTTTTTTTAGAACGTAGAAGCAGGAAAATCGTAGGATTGAAACGAAAGGTCCTCTGTATACTATCTATACCTAATAATAAAAGCAATAAGGCTTCCGCGGTTTGATTTGGTACGTCATCCGAATTGCCCCTCATGTTGTATATAATTACCCACCTATGCCACCCGTAAATCATAAAAAATTCGATCCAAACGTTCTCTTTGTTTCATCACCGTTCGTCCGTGACGCATTGGTCTCGTTGGTCCGTGGATTGGTACGTCGCGTCATCCTTACAAATTTTTATTTCGTCCGTCCAAACAAGAGCGTTTCCGTATCAGATCTGGTCTCTAGGCCTCCCTCTGAATAGTCCAGGTCGATGTGCACTCATATATAACCGTTCAATCGAGGTATTCATCGATCAATCAATTGCACAATGTTCGCTTGCGAGTTGAGAATCAATCGATTTTTATGAGAATTTCTTCCTCGAGGATCCGATCTAGACGAAATTTCCTGATGCCGTACCTGCTAGCGAAACCAACCTGGCCTGGCCAAATTCCGTCCGTCGCCATGGCGCGAGGCGAGACGAGCAATTCCCCTCCTGAGCAAAGCTCTTTCCTCTCCCTCTGCAGCTTGAGACACCGAGGCCGAGGCGGAAAGGGTCTCCCAGGAAAGAGGGCCGCCCGAGGAGGATTATAATGTTGTAGCCCTGGCGATTTCTGCAGTTTCATATTTGGCGATTCGGTTTACGCCGAAGCCGGCGTGCAAACGGTGATCGTGCTGGGAGTACACGTTCGTCGCCGGCGAACGGGGCCGGGCGCAGTCAGCAAGAGACACGCTCGGTGGCGGGAGGGAAGGAGGACGGCAAGCGCGTAGTCGGCCGTGTCGCACACCGGTGATTGGAATAGGACGCACGAGTCTTCAACACGCTCGCTGTGTCTTCTCCGTGTCAGCCGTCTCCGGCTCGCCATGTCGCTTGCCCTTGTGGTCTCTCCCCACTGTGGTGGGTATCGAAGGATTGCTGCTAGCTTAGTTTTTTTTTTAACAATTCCTAGCTAGCTTGCTCAGTGGAGATGATTGCTAGCTGTGAATTACTCTTGTCTTGAAGGCCGTTGGAGGCATCAGAGCAAGAACAATAAGAGAGCCGGCTGCTGGCTCTATGGTCACGCCATGTCACCTAGAGCCATCTTACAGCCACGCCGTATAATAGGCTAGCTATAAGGCAGACTGTTGGATTGGCTTTATTGAATATTTAAGTATTAAATGTCTACAGATATATATCAGAAGTTGTGATCCATTGTGTTCTTTAACTTTGTAGCCATTTCGAGCAACATACATATGTACCATCCACGGCATTAGGATATACCAAGGCAAACTGATTACTAATAAGCAAGCAACAAACAGATGCTACATAGCACCATACCGACACTTGAACATTAAGTGGGTCTATTAGAAAATTTTAACCAAACATAACACTAAATAAGATCTCTGGCAAACCAGCCATTAGTTTTGATCTTGACGACAAAGAGCGACAAACTAATGGCACATATCACTATGACATCGAACGTAAACGGTACATGACTCTTTAGAAGAAAGCATTCACCAAAGAGAATTCTAAATATGGTCTCCAGCAACCAAGACAAGAGTTTGATCTTGACGGCGATAAAGGCCTAAAGCCATAGTTGGAACTTCCGTAGAAAGGAGCAGATAACCATTGGCAACGACAACCTTCAGCCACTGTATGGAAAAAAAGGAAACAGGAACAAGAGGTAAACATTGAAAAGTAGAACACTAGAGAGCAAATGATGTTTTTGTAATGTCTTCTAGGCAGGTGAGTTTTTACTTTACTAATGTATTTTTGTGGAACATTCTTAGCTCAAGTATCACTTCGCTTGGCAAATAGTATGTATCAAGTCCTCTAGGGACAGAACTAACAGGGGTGCAATACTAATCTAGCAGATTTAGTTAATACTGTAAGAGAGATACATATCACTAATGAACAAAGCTAGTTTAGATTAGAGAGCAATCTTTATCTTAACCATGGAACAAGACAAACGAAATGATTTTCCTGGTAGAATGATCGTTGTCACCGCAAGACTACAAACACTAGTAGATTCATGTTTCTTTCTCTTTCACTCCAAAAAAATTCAGCTGGGATATGGGAGTAGCTACATGTACTGCTACACAGTGTGAGACACGCAATTGTAGGAAAATTCAGTGATGTGACAATTAGCATTTGTAGAAAAGTTCAGTGATGGAAGCAATCATTCAAGGGGCATTATCTGAAGGATGGATCGTACTTTCAGGCGAAGAACTTACTACACTAGTTTGCTGCAGCCCAGCGAGCCAGCATGGTGCGGAGGAGGCCGCCACGGACTGCAGTGGTCGTGGGATATCCAAGCGGCTGGTCCGTGTATCGAAGGGGAGCCCGACGACGGGACAGGATGAGGCGGCGGCGGAAGGAGCTGAGGCATCGGCGGCAGACGACTAGGCGAGCTGAGGCATCGCCCACGGGACGAGATGAGAAGCCGACGGAGGGACCTCGACCGGCGCCAGCGTCAGATCTAGGTTACAGGATGTGGCTATTTGGGGATGATTTGGAGCGGCAGTTCTAGGGCTTCTTCGATTTGGCGCGCAAGAAGCAATTTGGGGCGAGGCAATGGCAGATTTGACTCGTGGTGGTGGAGTGAGAAGGGCGGAAGGCGAGGGAGATGTACAGGATCGCAAGCGCCATCGCTACCGCTCGCCTTCGGCTGCAAGCGGGCGATTGTTCTTGGTTTTTTGCGCTGTAGCCGGGCGACACAGGAAGCGCCCGCTCCCTTCTCTTTCCTCTCTTCTCTTTCCGCCAGCTAGGATTTTCCTGACGTGGAATACGTTATAGCCGGCTGACTGTACTCTATTATACTTGCTCTCAGAGAGCTCGCAGTTAGACTCACAGATAGGGCCTCGAGCAGTGCTACGACAAGGGCGCCCACATTGGCTGCCTCACGGTGATGGATGAGATGGCATTCAGTGTCGCGCTCACCCCTGAGATCACCATCGGGTCTTCGCTCGACGAGACTCCGCAGTGAGCGCTAACTCGAAAGTGTTATGAATCCCTTGGTGTTTTGACCTTGCGTGCAGAGGTGGTGCATGGTCATATTTTAGTCCATGAGTGTCGCCCTGGAGCATCAGTTGACGAGCAGACCTTCTTCAAGGTACGATACGAACTACTCACTCTAATACAAATTGGACAACACTTTTTATGGATCGGAGGGAGTACTAATGATTTGTTTAGTTGTAGAGGTTTGAAGATGGTGAGATACATGCTTCTTCGGGTTCGAATTCGAAGGTTTGTAGGTAATTCTGAAATACAAATTAAGTTATTGCACCGCTACTAATTTTCTGTGCCTTCTAATTAATTCAGGCTATGATATTTTGTTTACTTAATTAGACAGGAACCGAGTGCTTCAGTTTTGAACTTTTTATTCTCGATTGATGTACCCAGATTTTTTATTCTGAATTTCCAAAACTGGTCGATCGCCATAGAAACTTATTTTGAACATTCAGAATTTTATTCAGCCAAGTCCCTCTGATCAATAGGTGTGTCCACCCAATCTGAGAAAATAATATAGAATCAAGTGCCAGTTTTGCTAGGCTCTAGAAGATGTGTTCATCTCTATCGTGTGACTGAATCGGGTCAACTGATCGAGCTGCTACTTAGTGCTTGCTTAGTCCCCTAACTCAACATGAACTCCACATTTTTTCATCCTTTTTACAGTGTCCGTCCGTTTATGGATTCCAGTGGCATGTCTTCCGTTTACAACTCTTAATAATTACAATCAGATATGTCAGTAGGTTATGTCATATTCAGCATTGTGGCAATTGGTTTGTCTGAAGAAGTACTTGTCATTTTCAAAATTTCTTGAATTCATCTCGCAAAATTTGTGATGCCGATATCGACGTAGATCTAAGTCGCAATTAATGCTAGGAGCGTGTAAGAATTTATTTCCCCCGTTGCAACGCACGGGCACATTTACTATAGAATTAGAAAACTGCAAGGTTTTAGATCTGCGTGTGTTTAATTACGCAGAAAAACCAAACCGGAGAATAAAAAGAGATTGGAGTGGAGGGAAATTTTGCTCCAAAATATAATGCAAAGAAATCCTTTATAGGATCTTCAAAGGATTATAATTAAGAATCCAAATCCTGGCATCAAAGAAGTCATACATAAGAACCTCATCTCCAAAAGGAAAAAAACATAAACAGGAAAACATCGTACACAGCGACACAGGCTTTGGTGCGTTTGCGCCTGCCCCGGTTTCTCCCCGGTCGGGGTGCATAAGCGCAGCGCTGCCGCTCTGCCGAGAGACAAAAAGCAGGCGCTACACCTCGGCCTACGCCAGCGAAGTTTGGGCTCTTTCTCCAAAGCAGCCAACACTGCCCACTTTTGTCGCGAAGAGCACGAGGAATTCACCAAAACTAGCCACTAGCTTTTGCGTTGGTCAATTCAGTTGAGTTTTGCTTTTGGCAAAGGTGGATATGTCCGTGGCTGTGTGTCTGAACTTGATTGGTCTTTCCGACTCAGCAACATCCGCACGCCTTCACGGATTTGACCCTTGCTGGTGTGGGCTGTGACGTGTGTGCTGCTCTACCCAAACGAGGAGCAGATCAGACTTTTGTTTCAAAGCGAAATGATACAGGATGGGTCTTTGTTTACTACCCCTCTGTTCCTAATTATAAGATGTTTTAGCTTTTATAAGTGGAAAGTGAGACAGATGAATCTAGATATGTTTTAGTATATATGTACACTATTTTTAGTTCGAATCTATATAACATGTGAAATATCTAAAACATCTTTATTGTGGAACGGAGGGAGTACTACTACCAATTATTTTGTTTGACAAATTGGTTTGATGATCGTTAGGTAATGCCTCGACGACGTTAATTTGCATAGAGAAAGACAATAGGGGTTGGTTGGCGAACTGTGTTGCACGAGTTTTACGCCGGCCGCTCCCAATCATGCATGGTTGAGGAAACGAAGAAGAGTGATCAGCACGTGTGGATATATGATTGGGAATTTGGGCGTGTGAGAGCAAAATGCGAGTAGGCGATGATGTTGTGATCAATGGGTTCGAAAGTTGGCAGAAGAATGCACTCATGCCTATTTTTCATTTTTCGAGACTCACCAACCACACGAGTGACAAACTGTACTCATAACGGAGTACTCCCTCCTTAATCAAAACAATGCGGGCACGTCTTTCAAGGTTTAGCTTTCACCAAGCATTTGAGCATTAGAATGTGATGATATCACTTTTGTATAATAGTTATCCTGTATTGTTGGATTAATTTTTTGACAAAGTTGAATTTTAGGACACGTTCACGCCTCATTTCGAAAAACTGTTGGAGTAGTATAAAACATTTTCCTTCCATGATTCGTGGAAGCATTTATCTTTTGCATGCGGCTTTCTGGTCGTCTAAAATATCTATATGGACCATATTTTCACATAACATGGCAACTAGCATTTCTGCATATGTGGTTATCTATTGGGCGCATTAGCTTCGTTTCTGCATCCACGATGTGTTCAAGCAATAAAATAGGGATGTGCACAATGATAGTCGTTTGTTATTGCCTCGAAGCTTTGGTTTAGAGGTGATAGCCACGAATGCAACAATTTACGTATTAGCTATGATGGGACTCTCATTCTTCCCCTGTCGTTTCTCTCTCCTAAACCCTCTTTCTTGAGAGCCATCCAGCGGCCCCCGGCTCCTCCCTTCCTTCTCCCCGGCGGCTCTACCGTCTGGCGGAGAGGGAAGGGAGGGGGCTGGTCCCCTTTGTATAATAGTAGTAGTAGACTAGGTTTGCTATCTTTTTCCCTGGCGTTGTGACGTTGAGAGATTTTCTGCCGGAGCTTGCGAGCTGCTCTGGATGGATGGTGGAGGAGATGTGGTCGCTAGAGCTCCGGAGGTTGGAGCCGATGGTAAAGCCTACACGTCTCCTCTACGTCTCTCTTAATAAAGCTCGAGTGTGGTGGCGACTTGGGTACGTGCGGTGGCGGCGCTCATCCTCTGCTTAATCCTCGGCATGGTGCTAACGACGAAAAGGAGGTTGCAGCTGCGGCTGTTGACGGATTCGGGTGGCTACATGGAAGCTTGTTGCTGCAGCTCGGAGAATCACAAACGGCGGATGGGATCTGCCGCCGTGATCCTTGGCTGTAAGGGCAGCCCTTCCATTTGCCGAGTTTGGCACTTCTTCAACCTCCCACGAGGAGGTGCTATGGAGAACTTGTGCCGGCGTTCTTCGTCCTTGCTGCCCCAAGTGGCGTAGTCTCCGGTGGCATCTCGATGGTGGAGAAGAGAGTCCGAGTCGCATTTTCCTTTCGTTGACTAGGGTTCTTCTTGCAATAAGGGAGGACAACTTTGTAACTTCATATCTGTTTTGTGCCTTTTGTACTTTGTACCCCCACCGATAGAATATATGTAGCCATTCCTTGTTCAAAAAAAGAAAAGAAAAGAAGAGGTGATAGTCTCATGTTTGACCTTAGATTCTTGTAGGCATTTTCTTGGAGTGTGGTTTGTGATAGATTATGGCGGTGATGATGTTGTGAGTCCACATTGGACAACCTCGTTTTCTCTCAATTCTCAAAGCTGATCCATCACGCTTGATGTTTGTCCTGTCTTAATAATATTTAATCTGTTTAGTCGGGAGGCTTTACCTTTATTTTCGAAAAAAAGCTAATGTATAGGCAGGTCAACTTTTTTTGGAAATGGATCTAGGCAGGTCAACGTACTGAGGCCGCATAGCCAGATTAGCTAGGTGCGGTAGGGTGTATCCAGACCAGTGATGGCTTCGCTTGTCGCCTCCGTGGGGAAGGCTAGCTACCTAGCTACGAACGCAGCCAAGCTCCGGAGTTACTAGGCATGCGGGTGCTTGTACTGTTCATCTCCTACCTTCCAACTTACTACAGCTAATATGGCCATAGATTATCAGTCGAGTTTGTGGTGATCTCACGGCCACGCAAAAGGCTCTGCTGCCTCGTCTACTCTCTTTTGTCTGTAAAAATAGAATTGCACGTTAGTCACATATGTGCACGAGGTCATTTTCTTTTTACATGGAACCACACATTCGATGAAACTATGGGCATAGATGAATCGCTAGCCGCCACCACACTTACATCACTCGGTACGACATCTGGCCAGAGAGAATGCAATTGCCACTCACTCCCGACGCTCCCACCGCCGCCATAGAGTGAGCTGAAGTATTAGAATCACGGCGACGGTAAATAAAAGAAACTGGGTTCAAGTTCAAACCTTCGGCAAAACAATTAAAGTTCAAACGGGCTAGCACTGTAGCATCTCTAACTAGGACACCAATTGGTGATCGATCATACTCCTTGTTGTTCAGCGGCAGTCCGATTCAACCACAATGGTTGTCATGCCCCGAGTTCATAGCTGCCAGTTAAAACCCTACCCCTTCTCGAGGATTTTCATGAAACGATCTATCAACATTAAACTTCAGCGTATCCCCATTGAGCCCATTGGAAGGGCCTATCAGGGAAGCCGGTGGAGATGCTCTAAGTTAAATGGTGGTTTTTTTTTCGTTACAATAAGGGTGTGTCAACATATCAAAATTTCACAATAAAATTAATAAAAAACACATCTACAAAATTGTAAAAAAAAATCACACAAGTATTGAATTGAACCCTACGAAAAATTTCAGTGAAATGATATGGCCATCTGCGACGCATAGGAAAATAAAAAATTACAAAGATTTTGGATTTCCTCGCATCGGATTATAAGTAGATTTACATGTTTAAGTTTAGACTTAATTTATAGATGCATCAATTTTCCATGGTTTTTAAAATCTTGTAAAATGTAACTTTTACAAGCGAAACGTCTTTAAAAAAATTAATAAATGGTTTGGTATGTGGTGCTCCTTAGAGCATCTCCACCGGGGGTGCCTAAATTGTGTCCGGCACCACCCGTTTGGAGGCCCAATTGCGGGGTGCCGGACACTTGTCCGACGCTTTTTATTTTTCGGCCCACACCGGCACCCCCTAAACGGCCGGACACCAAACACAGTTCGAACGAATCAAATTTGGAAACGACTCAAATTTCATTCAAACTTAGTTATATATTACAAGATTTTGAACGAAATTTAAACTAAACCTACCCTAAATCTAGCCGGACAGATTGTCCCAGTCGACGCCATCGCTCTCCTCCTCGTCGGTGTCGAGGAGGATGATGTTTGGCGACGACGAGCCGGCGCGGGAGGTAGAGGCGCCGTCGTGCTGCGCATAGGAGGCGCCGGCGCGGGAGGTAGAGGCGTCGGCCGAGGTGGAGGCCGAGGCCGCCATTGCCGCCGACCTCTCGAGAGCCTGCATTAGCCCGGGGGTGTCCCTCTCGAGCTCAACAGCCGACGACGTCACGGCCCAGGAAAGCCCGGGGCAGTCGCCGTCGTGGACGTCGTCCTGCAGCTCCGGTGGCACCTCGAAGCCCAGCGGAATAACCGTGGGCTTGACGTCCTCCGGCTCCTTGACACGCCGTGTCGGCGTGTCGTGGCGGCGGCTCCCGCTCCCGCGTCCGCTGCTGCTCCCGCCGCCGCGAGCGCAGAGGGACAACCAGCCGTGCCGAGGCCGCTTCGGTGGCGGCGAGGGTGCTCGCCGCGGGGGAACCGGCACCAGCCTCAACGGGATTTGGCTCCCCGTTGCGGCGTGGCGGCGGGCGGCCTCGATGGCGCTGGCCACTGTGTGCCCGGTGGCACCCCACCACTTCTCGCGCCCGGCCGCGTTCCACTTCGCCGGCTTCCCCCAGCGCGTGCGGTCGTAATCCGCCACCTCCTCGTCGCGTTCCCGGTGGAGGCGGGCGAGCCAGGCGCCCACGTTGTCGGCGGCGTTCTCCGGCTGGTTCCGCTCCGCCTCCGTCATCCTATCCCGCCGCTCGAGGATGGCGGGGCGGAGGCCTTCATCGCTGGCGGGCGGGCCATTAATCCGGAGAAGAAACCTCTTCGTGTGGCTGACGGGCGGGCCATATCTGTCGGAGGCTCGGACCGGACAGTGTCCGGCACCGCAAAGGCAGCCCCCAACTATGGAGGCCCTGTTGGCGGTGCCAAACAGTTTTTGGGCTGGACATAGGCTTTGCGACCCCCCGTGTGGTATGTTTTTCTGTCCGGGACCCTAATGGACCTTTAGGGGCCCTATTGCGACCCCGGTGGAGATGCTCTTACATTGAGACCCGCGAGTATGGGCCGATTTTGATCTGGCCGCTTCTACCAATGGACATCGAGCTGGGCCAAGACGTTGTTACAGTTTCGGCCATGCGTGGACATAGGATTAAGTATAGTTTTCACCCCAAATGTCACACATTGGACACAATTCACGCTAAACTAAAAATTGGGAGTTTTTAAACCCTCAAATCTACAAAACCGTCTACATAACCCCCTAAGCTGGTTTTGGACTTTTTGCTGCTCATGGGTCCCACCCTCTTTCTCGCATGTCAATCTGTTCTCGATTTCATGGCGCGACGAGGAGCCCATGTACGCCTAGTCCCCAGCCGCTCCACTCGGAGCCCCTGTCCGTCCAGTCCCAGCCGCCGCATCTCCCCCTCCCCGCTGCAGCAACAGCCCAAGATTCCCCACACGCATGCCGATGCCGCCGCCCGCCTCCACCGCATCGCCCTCGGCGTCCTCCTCGGCTCCCTCGCCGGCTTCCTCCTCTCCCTCGCCCGACCTCCGCGCCGTGCTGGCCCTCGGTTTGCCCTCCGGCCCGGGGTTCCCGGACTGGCGCACCCGCGCGGGCCTCCGCGCGGCGTTCGACCTCCCCGTCGCGGCCGCGTCCCTGCAGATCGCGAGGGGCGCGATGTGGCCGCAGTGCTGGGGCCCGAGGCCCGCCGACCCGGACCGCGCGATGCATCTCGCCCGCTCCGCCATCCGGCGCGCGCCGCTGCTGGTGCCGCTCTTCGACTGGTGCTACCTCCCCTGCGTCCCTTTCCTCACCGGGAACCCCGTGTTCTTCATCACCGACGACCGCATCCTCTGCTGCGGCCTCGACGTCATGCACTTCTTCACCCGCGAGTCGTCCTTCCAGCCGATGGACAACAACATCTCGTCCCCGCTGGCGGCGATGCCCTGTTCCGGCGCAGCCTCGACGCGGCGTGCGGCGGGCAGGCCCCGCGCTGGATCGAGTTCTGGAGCGACGCGGCCTCCGACCGGTGCCGCCGCGACTCGTCGTCCTCCGAGGCCTCCACGACTTCCACCGCGTCCACTTCGTCGTCGCCTTCGGGGTTCTCCTCCTCCTCACCGCCGCGGAGGTCGACGCCGTGCTGGGTGGACAGCTACCTCGACAGGCTCGGGTCGGTGCTCAAGGAAGGTGGCTGGAGGGACCGGGAGGTGGACGAGATGGTCGAGGTGGACGCCTCCGGGATGTTCGACGACGAGGACGTGCCCCCCGCCGCCGACGCGGAGGCCGTGCTCGACACATTGCTGCTGAGGACGGACCGGTGCTCTGACTCGCTGAGGCGGCGACCGGAGAGGGGCGGCGGCTGGAGCGGGACGGAAACCGGAGCGGGGCAGCGGGCGGAACGACACGTGCTCGTAGCCAGTTCTTTTTTTTAGTTGACCATCATGGCCCCACCCGCGCACGATCAGCCAGCCATGTCAGCACGCCAAAACAGCCCAAATTTGCCCCAATACCACTCAAATTCGTCCAAAACCACCTAAATTGAGTGGTATGGGATTATTTCACTACTAGGAAAAAGGTTACCCGTGGCGCACCAGTTTTGGTAATCCGTGGCGCAGGGGCTACCACTCAAATTCGTCCAAAACCACCTAAATTGAGTGGTATGGGGTTATTTCACTACTAGGAAAAAGGTTACCCGTGGCGCACCAGTTTTGGTTACCCGTGGCGCAGGGGCCTGCGCCACGGATTACCACGCCACGGGTAAGAAAATAGCCGTGGCGCAGGTGTCCATGTGCGCCATGGGTATATACATAGCCGTGGCGCACCAAAATTAGGTGCGCCACGGGTATGTTTATATACCCGTGGCGCACCTCGTTTTGATGCGCCACGGCTGTCGGCACATACCCGTGGCGCATCTCGTTTTGGTGCGCCACGGCTATGAATTTCTGAATCTAAAAAAAAGAGCCACCGGCCACCGCCCACGTCGGCGTGTCCGACAGCTCACCGGCCGTCGTGTTGGTGGTCGCCGTGGAGGAGGTCGCCGTCGTGGAGGAGGTCGCCGTGGTGGAGGAGGTCGCCGTGGTGGACGAGGTCGCCGTGGTGGAGGAGGTCGCCGTTGTGGAGGAGGTCGCCGTGGTGGAGGAGGTCACCGTCGTGGAGGACGTCGCCGTTGTGGAGGATGTTGCCGTCGAGGTCGCCGACGTGGAGGAGCTTGCCGTCATGGAGGAGGCGCCGTCGTGGAGGAGCTCACCGTCCATGGAGGAGGCGCCGTCGTGGAGGAGGTCGCCATCGGGGAGGAGGTCGCCGGCCGCCGTGGAGATGCTCGCCATCGTGGAGGAGGTCGCCGGCCGCCGTGGAGATGCTAGCCGGCCGTCCCCGGCCGCCACTGTGAGGAGGATGGAGGAGAAGGGGAGAGGCTTGGAGAGGATAAGGGGAGAGGCTTGGAGGGAGATGGAGGAGAAGGGGACAAGAAAGAGGAGAAGGGAGAGGAGGAGATAGGGTTGAGGAGATGCCCCCCTCTGGACCAATCAGAGATAAGAACGAGGATTGTGTGCTTGTTTAAATCGCTGTGAGCCGTCGGATCGTGAAGCAGATGGATTGTGCCCCCAGGTTACCCATGGCGCATGGACTATGTGGTGCGCCACGGGTAGTTAACTATCCGTGGCGCACCACTCTTTCCATGCGCCACGGGTAAGTTTTATTTATTTTTTCTGGCCAGAAAACTTAAACTTCAAAAAAAGAGGTGTTCCCTTTCGAATTTGGGGATTCTGTGGGCAAAAAACGGCTGAAAAAGCTAAGGAGGGTGCCCCTTCGTCAGCCTAGCCTGCACTTAGCCATGGCGTACCACTATTTTGGTGCGCCACGGGTAATGTCCTACGCGTGGCGCATCTGTGTCTGGTGCGCCACGGCTATATACTCGTGGCACACCAAAATAGTGGTGCGCCACGGCTAAGTAATCCACCTATAAGCCTTTTCCTAGTAGTGTCTAGACGGTTTTGTAGATTTAAGAGTTTGAAAACTTTCAATTTTTAATTTAGGATTAATTATGTCCAATGTATGACATTTTGGGGTGAAACCTATACTTAATCCGTGGACACGAAATGCGCAGCATGTGACTCGGGACGACTAAAAGAAAGAAAAGCTACGAACAAAAGCGATGCCCACTCCCGCAAAGTGGACGGCGGCGTGCGTGCGTGCACGTCGTAGACCAAGCCGACACGAAAGATCCGCCGCAGCTTGGAGGCTGACACATGGGTCCGGCGGTGGTCGGCCCCACATATCAGTCACCGTGGCTCACCGTCGCCACGTACCAGCCACCCTCTACTCGCGCTAGTGCGGCCGCGGCTTTTTCTCTATACATAAAAGACGGCGAAAAGCCAAAGCCAATCTCGCCCTCCATGACGCGTGGGTCCCACGGCGCAGTGGCGGCGGAAGAGCGAGGAAAAGCTTCGCACCAAAACCCCTCCCCTCCACGGCGCACTAAATGTGCGCGAGGAGAAGGACGACACGCCCGAGACCGAGAGCTCTCTCCTCCCAACTGACTCCGTTCTGCGAATCGCGGCTCCCGGATTCGTCGTGCTCGCCGCCGCCGCCATGGATCTCCTCTGCCCCGGCGATCCCACGGTACGGTCCCTACGGCTACTAAACCCTCGCTCGCCGGCGCCGGGATTTCGTTTCCGAATGCGGCCGGGTTTCTGATCAGGACGCGGCGGTGACCGACTCTGAATGTTTTTTCGGGAACGATTTCGATGTGCTGCAGGTCTGGGACGGGAGGCGATTTGCTCCGTGCTTCGCGGATTCATATCCTTTTTTTCCCCATTCAATTTGTTCGTCGCGCGCGCTCTGGGCCTGTGGCGATGCCTCCTTTTGTTTTAGTTCGATTTGTTGGCTTGCTGCTAGCTGTTCCTTAATGTTTCCTCGTCGTCGTCGTGCGCACGGTGCTGGGGCTCGGCGGGAACGTGGTCGTGGTGGTCGCCGTCGTCGCGCTCTTCGTCGCCAAGAGGAACACACCCAGAGCCGAGGTATATAGCGGAACTTGGCCCACAACCTATTACATGCTTCGGTGGTTATATATATGTTTCATGGCACCAAGCTGTTACTCGTGATGCATTGCCGCATCAAGCAAAATCAGTGCAATTTGCTTTGCATTTGAGGTGTCTGAAGCCTGAAGGCAGTGAAGTAGAGACAGAGGCAGCATATTGATTGATTGTACGTCGGAGGACCAGAGAAATATTCACTATACTTTCGTTACTTTAATTTTTTTTCGTTTATATTGTTTACAAAAGCTAGTTGATTGCTTTCTGAGGAACAACTCGTTGAAGCTGGGGTTCTCTACCATCAGTAGGTATTGTGCACCTGCATGTATTTCAGAACCCACTTAAGGTCTTTGTTGGTGGTTATTCAACCGACTTGACGACATATATGTTCTGTTCGAATAAGTCGGAGTTGATAGCCCCTCGAATACTGCAGAAGTTTACTCATCGAAACTCATTGATAGCAGGAGTTTAAGCAGATGGCTGTATAATAATGATATGATATAGAGGCACTAATAAAGAGTCCATATGCATCACTTTGATGCAGAGGCCGGGGAGACCCCCATTTCGAATTTTAGAATCATATGCTAATCAAGGTAATTTTGCATAAGGATGTCTCACTGGAATTATTTCATCAGACTAATTTATATTTTAAGAGCCTAGAGTAGCAATAGTGGCATTTGCTTATTTGCAGCAACGGTTAATTGGCAATTATTGTGTTTTTATTTAATTATATACTCCTTTTTTTGCCATGTTCTTTTAAGTAGTAATTTGGCCTACTCCTTCAGAATGTCAGGAGATGTTTACCAGAGAAGTTGTTCGTGTTTGGAATACCGAGCTCTGCAGCCTGCCTTTCTTTGCTTGGACTAATTGTGCTTGTGAAGAAGAAAGTAGAAGGGCTAGATGTCCCAAACCATGAATTATTCTTCAGATGCTCCCAGTTTCTTGCATGGGTAAGAGGTCCATTACAATAACGATCTGCATGCTATTCCTCCAGTGATATGAACAAATGAATAAAAGCCATTATAGTTTGTTCTTTGAATAGGTAGCGGTAAGTCTTGTCTCTGCCAATGGGCCTTGGACTGAAATACTCTACAATCCAATCATATGCATCTGCTGGATGTTGAAGATTCTTCTAGAGATACCTCATTTGCAATACACACTTGCAGTAATAAAGGTACTCCATGTTGCAATTTGGCTTTCTTCCCCTTCGCGCGATGCTTCTTAGTTGCGGATACCAGTTATGGCACTCTTGTCTACAAATTTCTGCTGTATTATGATAACCTATAAATTCTCTGCCCATTCTAGTGTTCCTCTAGCTGCACACTACTGCAAGTTGCATATTAATTGACATGAAATGGCAGCTACAAAAAATAGAATAATCTAGTTTATGGTCTACTTTTGTATTCATTACAGGCAATGACATACTTTACGGAGATCGTCTCATTCTCTACATCTATTACGTTTGGACTTTTTCTTGCTGTCGCAACTGCAGTAGGCCGAATATGCAAGAAAAGGTACATGGTTTGAAATCACCTGCAGCACAGTATTATTTTACATGTTTTAAATCGTTTTATCTTTTAGCAAATGCTGAAGTTTACATACTAGCCCAAGTGCCAATAACTTGTGTACAATAATTGGTTAGGAGTTGACCTAAGATTTCCATGGTTCAGGAATGAGGAGTTTCGTTTGGAGCCAGCCATGTCTTTTTTATCTGAACATGCAAACTAAGTCATGGTCATGTTTTGTACAAATAACTTATGCTTTCTCGTTTCTATTGGTATACTCATGTGATTAGTTTTAATGCTGCTACTTTTCATATTATGCGTGTAGTTGCTAAAAAGAGGAAAAGTAAAACTACAGCTGTAATTTGTTTTGGATCACTGCAGGATGCATCCTCTATGTCTCCTGCATTTTGTAATTCAAGGATTTCCTTTAATTTGGCACATTAGACTTTTCTTTTGCCAAGAACAGCAACCTAGCTAATCTGTTGAATAACTTCTCCTGTGTTGTTTCCATTCTTATAAATCGTACTGAGACTGTTCTCACAATTCCTGTAAAACCGTGTGCTGTGTTCGCTTTCAGAGAAGTGAACTCTATCGAAGCTCCCCTCATTCCGAACAGTGAAAATTCTGAGGCTGCAAGCACGGACTTGGTATGATGTTTCTTTAGTAATCTTAATGGGTTTTTGTCGTACATTCAGGATGTGTGCAATTTCACTCTACTTACACAAGAGCCAGATCATACTTCTGTGTTGGTAGGAATAGCTGAATCAGTATTAAGGTTTAGCCAACCTATAATCCAGATCAGAAAAATATTCCCCTAGATGACCATGCCAGTATGTTATGTATTCCTTGGGTCATTGGGTGTGTGATTGAATATGCACCTGCTACATCTGCAAAATTTTGAGCTGCAGAGTGCCACGTGTTTACTTTGGTTTCATTATTTGTAATTGGAACACTGGCAATTCCTGTATATTAACCAAATTACATAGTCATGTTCTAAATTTGTGCTTTCTCTCCTGTCCTCTCAGGTATATAAGCGCCCCAATATCTGGGAACTGTTGACTTTTAGGACTGTTAATCCAATGATGGACATTGGTATCAAAAGACAACTTGACTTCACAGATCTACTTGAATTACCTGCCGAGCTCAGAGCCGCTTCCTGCTATGACAAACTTTTGTCTTCCTGGACTGCTGAGCATCAAAATCACCGTGCTGATTCATCTCTACTTAGAGCTATGTCTTGCGCTTATGGATGGATCTACTTACGTTTGGGCATGTTAAAGGTACCTTTTTAAAATTATTATGGATAAAGTTGAGTAAATGTATGTTGTACATACGAATTGAGGGTGAAGGGTTATCATTTTATAAAAGAAGGCGACAGATTTATGGTAGGGATGCACACGATCTCTTTCTGCACCCCCTTGTATAACTTGTTGTGTAGGTGATCTGATTAACCAAGTGATGAAAAAGACACTATTGTATTACTTCTGGAAACACCATGTACTAAGTTGCTTTGATGGATTTTATCAATTTGATACGCATTTAAGGATATACAATTAATATGTCGCTAGCAGGTCAGAAAAATGGGGTTTGGTATAGTCAGTTGATGATTTATGTTGCTAGCAGGTCAGAAAAAGGGGGGTTGTTATACTCTGTTGATAATTTATGGTTTTTTGAATGAATGCTGGCAAACTTATCATTTGGAATGTGCCCTTGTAGGTCCATACATACTATTACGTCTAATAATTTATCATATTTTTTATTCACGCAGGTGATAAATGACAGTATCAGTTTTGTGAGCCCACTGCTACTCAACAAGTTCATAAGACTTATTCAACAAGGTGTTGTTTCCTAGAAGTCTAGGAAGCTTCCTATCAAATTTTCTGAGAAAAATAACTACTGTATTCCCTTTATGGCACCAAAAATTACACTACACACAGTTTGCTCAAGTATTTTCTCAGTTTACGTCGCAGAGATAGTTCAATAAAACCAAAGACCATCAGCAATCATTCTTACAAAATTTCTTTTAAGTAGTTAGCTTTCTGCTGGTAGTTCTTGTAGAATCATTGCGTAATATATTGGGATTCATTGGAAATAAACTAGGATATCTTCTAAACAACAGGGTATTTGATTAATGCATCGTATCGAAGTAGCATCGATTTTACTTGTTTATGTGTACTTTCTTTAGCAATGTAGACAAACCAATTACCTCTTCTAGTATTTTATATATTTATTTCATCAGGTTCTGTTGGCACGGATGGATATACTATTGCCATTTCCCTAGGATTGACTTCGATTATCAAGTAAAATATTCTCACCACAAATTATCTGTGCTTTTGCGATCTCGATGGATCTGCTTTTGATTTTTGTTCATCCCTAAAATGATGAATTATCTCCTCTTCGTGTTTTTTCTTCTAAATTTAGAAATCTAGACATATAGATTTTTAACTAAGTATTAGCTGCTGATGAATTAAGAGTGAAATTTGTGGCAAGATAGTCACAGCTTATGAAGATGGAAGTTTTATTTTTGTTAACTGTAGACGTATTATTCTTAACCAATTATTTGATTCAGATGAGTTATAATTCAAATTTGCAGCAAGATGGTCACAACTTACGAGGATGATTTTTTTTACCTTTGATATTTCAACTTTATGTGCTCAGTGCGTTTTAGGTGTTGAATTTATTGATGTCCACAGTAAGCCTTCAGTTATGTTTTGCTCGAAATAAAACTTTAGTAAAAAAGTTGCTCCTCCCAGAGAAAAGGTAGAAAGTTGCAATTTTCATAAGCCTTTTAGTCACCAACAGACAGGGTAGGTGATAGGCGTTATGGGCCTTATGGCCTCCAATATTATCTTCTGAAGAATGCTGCATCATGTCGTACATTTGTACATGTTCATTTTGGTGGTGCTTAGCTAAATTGGTTTCTTCCTGAATTGGAATAAGCATGATATGACTTTACTAGTTATGATTTCTAACCTCTTCTTGTATTACAAGTGTACTTTTTACTTAATGAGCATGCTAAACAGTGAAACAACATAAATGTTCTGACCTTATTAATGAACAGTTCTTTCCAACAATGATGGTTAACTCACTTGTGCATCTTATCAAATCTAGTAAGTAACTAAATTTTATTCAATTCTGGTTTCCCGTTCGCTAGGTCATTTTTAGATACTCAGTACTCCTTTCGTCTAGGAAAGCTCAAGTTGATGATACGATCAAGCATCATGGGAATGGTTTACCGGAAGGTATGCCCATTCATGATCTGTGCCATTAATTATCGTTCTGTCAAGAGAAAGAAAAACAAACAAAGAACATTGCAGCCGGATTGCATTGTACAATAGTTGCTTAAACTGGTCATGAGCACATACTACTAAGATGTTCTTGTGCATTGCTAACCATGGCTACTACACACTTCCCAAGAAAGATAGAACTCATCATCTGGGAGGCTAATGGCTAGGACACATAAGACGCCTAGATTTCCTGCCATTCAATATCGAGCCAACCAGTACTCTAGTTTGTATGATAGTTCATACCTGTTTAGACCAAACATGTGACAGTGTACTGACTGCTGTAGCATATCTTCTATTGCTGGCTGCTCTGTCAATACGGAATCTTGTAACAACTTCCATTCTAAGACTTGAAGTATCATTCAAATACTAATTGACTTACCTTTTTCCCCTTTTCATTCTGGATGGACCTTAAAAAACAGTGCCTATGTCTCAGTCTATCTGAGCGTTCTAGGTTTTCTGAGGGAGAGATTCAGACCTTCATGTCTGTTGATGTTGACCGCACAATAAACGTATGTAACAGCCTTCATGATGCTTGGAGGTATATCATTCTCTACCAAAGTTAAAATACTAATGACTTAAACTGTATGCTTGCACCACCATTTTTAATGGTGAAATTGCACGCTTTTGTGTTTGGCTAGCTTGCCGTTACAGATTGGACTTGCTCTTTACCTACTGTATACACAAGTCAATTATGCATTCCTATCTGGACTCGCAATAACAATCATACTAATACCAGGTATTGCTCGTTTTTTTTATCGTTTCTTGCGAACTAGGCTTCTGTATACCTTGAGGGACTTGCTAGGTCATGCATCCCCATCTTTATGAGCGTAATCGGTAGATCATTTCCGCTTCTTACTTCATCTATATGTTCTTTATAGCATTGATGGAGACATGCACCTAGGCTAGCACTAATACATATAAATGTGCATCTTAAGGCAACTGTGATTATTTGGAGATTATATCACTTGATGCCAAGACATTTGTAATCAATACTTCAAGATTTATGTTCAAATTATATATCATCAAAACGCTAACGTATTATACAGTGAACAAATCGATTTCTACAAGGATTGCTACTGCCACGGAAAAGATGATGAAGCAAAAAGATGAGAGGTGAGACAAACAATTCCTCTATTGCTATTATAAAACCAAGAAACAATCCATTTCTTTGTTATATTATCATAATTGTTTCTTTCTTCCTGTTGACAATTTGATAACACCATAACATATCTACTTATATTCATTACACAAACTAGTGTCCAAACTGAATAAGAGGAATGGAAAAGGAAATTTGAGCAATTGTGCAAAAAATGGCTTTAGACACAATGGATGTTATGATTTAACTAGAACTAGAATAATGTCCATTGCTCTATCTTTGTGGACAGGATAAGTTGTGCAGGAGAACTGTTAACACACATTAGAACAGTGAAGATGTACAGCTGGGAGAAACTATTCACTCAACGCTTAAAGAAAAGAAGAGAACTAGAAGTGACACATCTTGCGGTGTGCAATTCCTCATTACCATTTTTCATTTTTAGCAATCCACAATGTTGGCACTAGAACTCACAAGTGCTTCTTTCCCTTATAGACTCGAAAATATCTGGATGCATGGTGTGTCTACTTCTGGGCAACCACTCCAACGCTGTTCTCCCTATTCACCTTCTCCATATTTGCAATAATGGGCCACTCACTGGATGCTGCCACGGTAAAACAATATATTGAATTATATGTTTAAAACATGCCATCGGTGTGACAGAAATTCCTTACATGGGTTCCTTCTTACAGGTCTTCACTTGTGTTGCACTCTTCAACACATTAATATCGCCTTTAAACTCATTCCCATGGGTTATTAACGGGATGATTGATGTAAGCTAGATGATCGTCATCTGTTATTGCAATGCTAGATGTATCTCTACCACTGTAACACGTGTATTCTTTGTCATTGCAGGCCGTTATCTCTAGCAGAAGACTGGGCAACTATTTGTCAACTCCAGAGCTTTGCTCTTCTGAGTTGACTTCCTCATCTGACACTGTAAAGGACCACTTTAAAAGAAATAGTGAAACAATTTACGGTCCCACAGCTGTTATTGTCAAGAACGTATGTTGTTCTTGGTCTAGTAGCTCCACTGTTGAGCCCAGCATAATTCTCAGAGACATATCTCTGCAGCTACAAAAAGGCCTTTTTATTGCCATCGTAGGCGAGGTGATTTTCGAAATTATATGGTTACTTTCCTACTAGATTGTATTTTATCTGATGGAGATAACACAATATTGTTCTTCTAGTTGGTAAAAGAATACCTTGGGGATAAAAAATTACTGGCAGAATCAAGTTTGAATCTGCAATACTACTACCAGTGAAACCTTCTTAAATTACACATTTTTCTTTCCGCCAGCTTTATCCTTTTTCTGACAATTCTATAGTGCAAGATTGTGTTTGATTTGGATGCTAATAGTGTGACAGGGAGCTTTCAGAAGGCTTTCTGTTAAGCATTTCAGTATCCTACGAGAAATAAAATTCACAACTCTTGTATAACTATATGGTTATTGCAGTTATTTTCTTTTAATTGGGAAAACTGTTATGTCCATTTCAGGTTGGTTCAGGCAAGTCATCTTTGCTGAACTCTATTATTGGAGAAATGTCTGTCATCAGCGGTTCTATTAAGTCGTCTGGTTCAATTGCGTATGTACCACAGGTTGTCCTTTATGATTTGGAAATTACTTTTAGATTTACAGGTGAACAGCACAAAACTTAAAAGTGTTGTTCATATATGTAGGTACCTTGGATATTATCAGGTTCTTTGCGAGATAACATTTTGCTTGGAAAAGGATTTGATACAAAGAGGTAGATTATTTAAACGTTAGTTTTACTCATAAAAATAGAGTAGATTGTACAGTTCCTTTCCAGTTTATCTTTTCTTATTTTTGCTTTATTTTCGTTTCTTTGCTGTACTTTCAGTGCCTTAATGGTGACCCATCAAATACAAATGACACGCAGACTGTTGTGTGTTCAGGAAAAAAAAAACTCATAAAAAAACTTGTTTTTCCTAGTAGGGGTACATTTGTTCAGTTTTTCGTAAAAAGTGAATTGCCCTGTATTTATTGTTTTGTATGTGTTGCAACATTCATGCAGATATGAAGAAGTATTACAAGCATGTACCCTTGATGTTGATATCTCAGCAATGGTTGGGGGAGATATGTCACAGATTGGCGAGAAAGGTCTCAACTTGTCTGGTGGACAGAGAGCCCGTCTAGCATTAGCAAGGTCACATTTTAAAAACATTCTGAAGTTGAGATTGGGAAGTCTCAAGTTTTGTTACTAACACTATGATCGTACACTTGCAGGGCTTTGTATCACGACTCTGATGTATATTTGTTTGATGATATACTTAGTGCAGTTGACTCAAATGTTGCTTCATGGATCCTGGAAAAAGCCATTATGGGACCACAAATGAAGCGAAAAACAAGATTATTAAGCACTCACAGTCTCCAGGTGATTATTATTTAATCTCACACAAACAGATTGTATCATGTTGCTTCTGAATATAAATATCTATATAAGATTTGAGACACTATCTGGTACTAGGAGCAAAGAATTATAGGCATGAAACACGAATTTGATCTGATAGCAAGAAAATGAAGACTATTGCCCCTAAAATATTAATGACACTTCCTTTTTCTTCAGGCCATTTCTGCTGCAGATATGATTGTGGTCATGGCCAATGGATTCGTTAAGTGGTTTGGTACATTGGAATGTTTCTTGGCAACTCCATACTCAAGAATATATAAGCCAGATAGTTCACGTGCTGTTCCAGCAACAATTTTACAGAAAGATAAAGGACCCAGAACCTCCTCTGAATTCATGACTAAAGATGTGCTTGACAATGATTCAGTAGATCAGGATGAACAAAGAGATCAAACTGAAGCAGAGGCCAGGAAAGAAGGCATGGTTGAGCTTATTGTGTATAGGTGAGTCATTTTGCAGAATTGCTGATTTACTGCATTATAGAATGAATTAAAGGCACTTAATCTTCCTACAACACCTAATTAAAAGCGGTTTTCTTTTACAGAAAATATGCAACATTCGCGGGATGTTCAATGGTATTTCTAATATTTCTAAGTGCCTTCTTGATGCAAGCATCTCGTAATGGCAATGATCTTTGGTTAACTTACTGGGTTGATACTAGCACAGGTACCAAGAATACAAGATTTTATCTGGTAAGACTGCTCCCTATCTAAGTGAACCAAATTTGAACAGTAATCTATAACTGGTAACACAGAAGACCATGTGTGTGAATTAAAGAAGATGTAATGTACATTTATGTTGACTCAAGATTATGATCTCTGCAGATAATCCTTGCTGTTTTTGGTATAATCAACTCCTTTTTCACATTGGGAAGGGCATTTTCTTTTGCATATGGCGGCCTATGTGCAGCCATTCAGATACATGCTGATCTTCTCAGCAATCTAATCGGTGCCCCAGTTTCTTTCTTTGACCAAAATCCCAGTGGCCGAATACTGAATAGGTTAGTATGTCAGTTATCTTCAGTAAGCTCTGCAATGTGGACACGCCCTTGATAAACTTTATGAACTTCCAGATTATCATCAGACCTCTACGCTATTGATGATTCTCTTCCATTTATCCTCAATATATTTGTGGCCAATTTCTTCAGCTTACTTGGCACTCTTGTTGTTTTGTGCTATTCACAGGTAAATAAGTCATAGTTTTACCATATTTTTAATGTCTCCCAGTCATATATTCATACAAACTAATTCTTAGCTTGTAATTCATGAACATTGCCACACAGGTTACATTCCTACTAATCTTAGTTCCCCTCTGGCTTATCTACAGCAAAGTGCAGGTACTGTAGCATCCATTTCTTTTCTCATTGATGACTTTATTAGTTTTGGTCATTTCTTTTTCTTTAAGGCTTCAATCCTTCACACATTCTCATTTTTTAAAGTCCATTCTTCAAACATTCTCAACGCATGTTATGTAAGTAGTATTAAACTGATAATTGACTTGGCTCTTATGGCATCAACTATCAAGGTCTACTGGCTACTGCATAACATGCCTTTTAGGAGATCCTTCCACAAAACTGAAAAGAGAATGTATTGATCTCATGTGCAGTAGTAGTGCAAAGCTCATTGTTTCAGCTTAAATACATTTACAATGTGGCATCTGATTCTTTATTTTTCTGTAGTTCCTATGACTTATCGCACTGCACACAGGCTGTACATTTGGAGAAACACACTAATGTTTTCTGTGCAGTTCTATTACAGGTCGACATCACGTGAAGTAAGACGGCTTGACAGTGTTGCCCGCTCACCTATCTATTCATCTTTTACAGAGACACTTGATGGTTCATCAACAATAAGAGCATTCCAAAAGGAAGTATGTTAATCACATCTAGATTTCTAGACTATTGAACGTGGCCGTAACAGAATACTTACTTCATTAAAATTTTCTAGTGACTAGTGTTGGTGTGGTTTGTGCAAGATACTGACAGTAAAATGCACAGGGGTTCTTCCTGGAGAGATTCATCCATCATCTGACACTATATCAGAAAACATCCTACTCTGAGCTTATGGCTGGTCTGTGGCTCTCGTTAAGACTCCAGGTATCCTTTGTCACGTGATTCTGTTACGAAATCATGAACCTTTTTCTATCAGTTGGGCCTATTGCACAGTCAATGCCGTAACCAGCAAATCACTTTAGTTGTTGGCAGGGTCGATCATTTTGTTCATCGCCATCATGGCTGTCGTTGGCTTCCATAGCAACTCGAATGTTAACTTCGGTACACCTGGACTGGTAAGTATCACAGGGGAAGAAAATACAAACTTCAGCCTATTTTTTTACATTTCCGTTCCTGTTAAGGATGTTGCCCTATTCCAACTATATAGAGATGAAGGATAAAGAAATTCACTGCAGGTGGGCCTGGCACTATCGTATGCAGCACCTTTTGTATCGCTGTTGAATGGCTTTTTGACCACTTTTACAGAGACAGAGAAGGAAATGATTTCTGTTGAGAGGGCTGTTGAGGTAGAAACCAAAAAGCATTTTAGCTGTTAGTGACAAGCATATTTTTCTCTGATAATTCGATAATGCTTGCAGTATGTTGGTATACCTCAAGAAGAACTCCAGGGATCAGAGTCTCCTCATAGAAGTTGGCCAACAGAAGGGAGGATTGAGTTTGAGCATGTAACTCTAAGGTACAAAGCGGATTTACCACCTGCTTTGAATGACATCTCATTCCATGTTGCATCTGGCATTCAGGTATGGTACTGTTTGCTCATTCTTGTTAAATCGTTCACAAAACCACTATTAAATTGCCCTGGTTTATTAGGTTGGAATAATAGGAAGGACTGGAGCAGGAAAATCCAGTATACTGAATGCACTTTTCCGTTTAGCTCCAATCTGCAATGGCCGCATCTTAGTAGATGGCTTTGATGTGGCCAAAGTTGCTGTTCGAGATCTCCGTGGACATTTTGCAGTAGTACCCCAGAGTCCATTTTTGTTTGATGGTTCTTTGAGGTAAACTGTTAGTTGCTCTTATTTCTCATTTCTGGCTTCTACTGTTTTCACGGTTTGATTTGTTGGAGAATTGGAAGAAAAACAAGAGAAATTTATGTCCAGCATTCTAATTTTTAGTTGACAATGTCCACTACAGGGAAAACCTAGACCCTTTCAGTATAAAGACAGATCTCATGATATGGGAAGCTCTTGAAAAATGCCATATTAAGGCAGTGATCGAATCAATAGGAGGACTCGACATCCATGTGAAAGAAAGTGGCAGATCCTTCTCAGTAGGCCAGCGACAACTCTTATGTCTCGCCCGTGCCATCCTAAAATCATCCAAGGTAACTGCGCTATGTTTCTAGTCTGAAACTCGTTGCAATTTTTCATTAGCAGCAAAAGCTCATGGTAGATGTTAAAGTTGTGTGCCTCCTAGTTGCTCAAAGAAGTTAAACTTGCTTATAATTCTACAGGTACTCTGCCTTGACGAGTGCACCGCCAATGTTGATAATCAGACAGCATTCCTGTTACAGAATACTATTTCTGCTGAATGCAAAGGCATGACTGTCCTCACCATAGCACACCGTATTTCAACGGTGATGAAGATGGACAATATTCTAGTTCTTGATCAAGGAAAACTGGTAAATCTATGCTTTTTGTAACTTCTCAGCAATGAGGTTCCTCGAAAAGTCAAATTTAGATACAGTAAAACACTTCACTCATCAAGCTGGCGTATTATCTAACTCTTATATCTCCTCGAAATTTAGGTCGAAGAAGGAAACCCGGAGGTCCTTATGAATGACAGGTGCTCGAGATTCTCCCGTTTTGCGAAGGCATCTACAATGTGAAAATCATGTGCTACTCTGTTATACTAGAGGGAAACACTAGGGCTTAGTTGTAGCTCATTTCGATCACTGGTACCTTCTTCCTGGATGAGCACCCTAGAGTAGCTACGATGATCTACATCCATAGCGAATAGCTAACATAAAGCCGGATCCTTCGGCTTTTATTGGGGGCCTGCTGATTCTTCAGCTTATGAATTGATTGAACAAACTAATTGTTTTCTGAAATGGAACCAGGATGGGATCTACTGCATTGTTTATAAATAAGTACTCCGTATTATTATCCCGACAAAGTTAAAATTGACCAGGTAAATTACTCATAAACCAGCAGAACCAGGCAAGTAATCAGTCATCAACGAACCGCAAGTAAATCTGGATCCAATTCAAGTATATAAATAACCTGTCCAAACTGTACATATACAAGGGGGCAGGAACATGGCCGAGATTCTACTAACCTAACCCCACACAAAGGAGCAGCACACGACGGCTGCCCGCAGGTTGCTCAGGCGACGTAGATGTAGTCGTCGGGGTCGCCGCCGCGGCGGACGCGTTCGGGGTCGACGGAGAGGATGACGTAGGCGGCGTAGAGGACGCCCGGCAGGTAGCCGAGGATGGTGAGCAGGACGCTGATCCAGAACTCCATCTGCTCCTCCGAGAAAAAGCGAATCAAACGGACGGGAATATATATGCAGCATCCGGTGAATTTATAGCTAGTGAATTGCGGAAGAAGGGGAGGAAAATTGTAGAGGGGAGGAAGGGGAATTAGTTGACGTACGGAGCAGCAGCCATGGCGGAGGCAGACGCCGAGGGGCGGGAGGAGGATGGCGCACAGGAGCTCCAGGCACCGGCAGCAGCACGAGCACAACCCCATGCTATCTTCCCCCGCGCGCCGGCCGCGGTCGCTGCTGCTGTCTCCGGTTGAGTTGCTCGCGGTCGGTCGCCGGAATCGGAGGCGCGGTAGGAGGTCGACCAACGATTGGTGCGTGAATCTGTTCTTCTGACTCGATTTGGGGGCGCTGTCGACAGGGAAGCCTTGCGACCTGTGCTGGAAGTTGTGCGAGGCACGGCAGTCGGCAGCGCGGTTGATAAGTTTGCCCCGTCCAACCAAAGCTCGGCACGTTAGAGCAACTCCAGCCGCCCCCCAAGAGCCCCCAGGACCATTTTTTTTACGTCGGCGGGCGATTTTTCTCCCAGTCGCGCTCACAAGGTCTCGTTTTTCGCCGGATTTGGCCCAAAAGTTATCCGCGCTGGGTTCGGCCTGGGGGCGTCGGCGCAAGGGAAACGCCGCGCGGGCCAGCCCTGTCGGCGAGACAACACGATTCCCGCCATTTTTGTTTCGCTTTCCCTCCATTTTCCTTCTCCATATACCGTAGCTCCCGCCGTTTCCCGCGGCAATCGCCTCCTATATGGCGCCCAAGAAATTCAACAACCCACGAGCCGCCGGCGAAGAACCACCGGCGAAGATGGCGGGGGGCGGGAGGGGTAGGGGAGGGGGAGGGGGAGGGGCCGGCCGGACGGCTTGAGCAACACGACGAGCGGCGGCGGCGGCGGCCGGGAAACCGTGCTTTCCTGCGCCGTCCCAACTGTATGCGCCGCCCGGCCTCTATTTGCCGCCCGGCGCTTGGGGAACCCAAGGAAGCCAAGGAGGAAGCCAAGCAAGCGTGGCGTCACCGTCACCGTCGGTCTTCTCGCCGTCGCCCACCGCCTTCTCGCCGGCGTCGCCAGCCACACCCCACTGGAGGGGGGACACGCTGGAGTACGGAGACGGCGACCCGCACGGCGGATTCAACCCCAACATAGCGTTCCGCGGCCCTTCCGCACTCAGCGCCGGCACCGGGGGCTCGCCGGCCATGCCATACCGTGGTCCTCTGTTCCACCCTCCGGTCGAGTTCGATAGTACCCGCAGCGTGCTCGGCCAAATGCCCGAATCGCAGGAGTCACAGGACGCATGCATGGACGACATCATCGCGTCTGGCTCGGCGGCGGCGGCGGCGTCATCCCCCCCGGGAGAAGAAGAGGCCGACTTTGCCGGGGAAGACTTTGCCGGGGATGAGTTCGCCGGGGAGGAGGAAGAATACGGCGAGTACGAGGAGGATGAAGAACAACCCGTCGCCACGGAGAAGAAGAAGAAGAAGAAGAAGAAGAAGGCGGCCGACAAAGCCGAGCCTCGCATCAAATGGTCCGCCAAGGAAGACGAGTGTCTCGCCGAAGCGTGGAAGACGGTGAGCATTGACCCAATCACGGGCGCAAATCAGAACTCGGAGAACTATTGGGCGAGGGTGAAGAGATCGTTCGACGAGCGCAAGCTTTGCGACCCCGAGTTCAAAGGATTTTACATGGCGCGCGGCGAGAAAGCGATGGCGAACCACTGGGCGGTCGTCCAGGCGGCCTGCAGCAAATGGCACGGAATCGTCGAGGAGGTCATGGCTCGCCCGGAGAGCGGCGCCGACGTCGAGCGACAGGTAAAAACCCCGACTCGGTCGCCCATAGTCTGTTTGTTTCTTCTTCGGCTGACATTTTCCTTTTGTTGCGCGCCGGCAGATGGTCCGGATGTTCGAGATGTACCGGCAGGACAGCAAAAGCGCCGAGCTCAAATTCCTCCATGTCGTCTGAACCTCGGCAAGGGGAAAGAACCTTTCAACCCCGACGAACCGGGGTCGGGAGCCTCGGATGGACGTCCAGAAGGGAACAAGAAGGCGAAGGCGGCGAGGGCGAGCACACCGGCGACAGAAAGGCTGCACACGTCGATCGAGAAGTGCATTGCCGACGCCAAGACCCACGCCGTCAAGAGGGACGAGAAGTTCGATGCGAGGTGGTTGCAGATGATGGAGAAACAAGACGTGAAGATCGACCTCCTGAAAACCAACGTCGCGGCCAAAAAGAGGAACACCGATCTGGCGTTCCTAATGAGCGCCGACCCGGCGACGATCATGGACGCCAAGGTCAAGGCGTGGTACATGAGCCAGCGCGACCTCATCCTGAACGAGATACCCGCGCCGATCCCGACCCCGACTCCACCACCGACCCCGACCCCGACTCCACTCCCGACGATGACCCCGACTCCGACAACGGAAGGCTCCACCACGAAAACGACGCCGAGCACCAGTACTACCCCTGCATCGTCGCCGCCGATCGCTGCACCATCGACCGCCCCCTCCTACGTGGTGCAAGTGGAGGACGACGAGCCGGCATCATCGCCGCAGATCGCTGCGCCATCGACCGACTTCTCCGTCGTGGTGCAAGTGGAGGACGACGAGCCGGCGATTTGAGGTCGACGTCGTCGATTTGGCCTCTTTTTGACCGAATTATGTTTTCTTTTATTAAGCTTGACTGGACTAGCGATGATCACCGATATGTAGCGGGAACACGCCGATTAAAAAAAAAGTGCCTTGGGGCTGAAATCTGGGGGGGCGGGTGGGAACCGAGGCCTCCCCAAGGCTTGGGGGGCGCCGGCGAACGGGCTAAAAAGCCTTCGCCGGATACCCTGGGGGGCCAACGGCTGGAGTTGCTCTTAGAGCAACTCCAACCGAATTGCCGGCGTTTTTTTTGGGGCTGCTGGGGCGCCGGCGGAAAAAAATGGTCTGGGGGCAGCCCGATTTCCAGCCGTGTCACCCCCAACCCGGTGTTTTCCGGCGTTTTTCGGCAAAAATAATCATAGAACCCCATTTTAATAGTAAATCTATTATTTTTAAAGCAAATTTATCATTTGTATCAAATAATTCGACAGAAAAATTATTACAGATTGTTTAACAAATCATAAAATTTAAAACAACTTGTTAAAATCAAATTACATAAACCTAGACCTCGCATTTGCGCCTCCACAGGTGCTCCACCAGATCTTGCTGCAATTGCTCATGAACTACTGGGTCTCGGATCTCTTAACGCTTTGCAAGGTAGACAATACATGATTTCGGTACAGGCAGACGTTCACTCTTCTCTGGATCCTCGCCCACAAGAGGACCCTGTCTGAAGTATGGCACCTTCTTCTCCTTCTCATCCACTGGATACTTCCACTCGCTCTCAATGATCATGTTGTGCAAGATCACACAACAAGTTATCACCTCCCACATCCGATCTTTCGACCAGGACATAGTGGGATACCGGACAACAGCAAATCGAGCTTGGAGCCCACCAAATGCCCGCTCGACATCCTTCCTGCAAGCCTCCTGGCACTTGGCAAACCAAGCTTTAGCCGTCTTCGGCATAGGGTTTGAGATGGTCTTCACAAATGTTGACCATTTTGGATAGATACCATCTGCCAGGTAGTATCCCTTGTTGTAATGGTGCCTTGATCTCGAAGTTCACCGGGGGAGCAATACCTTCAACAAGTTTGGAGAAGACAGGCGAGCACTGTAGGACGTTGATGTCGTTGTTTGATCCTAGCATTTTAAAGAAGGAATGCCAAATCCAGGTATCATATGAAGCCACTGCCTCAAGTACGACACTGCAACCGCCTTTGTGCCCTTTGTACATCCCCTGCCAAGCAAATGGACAGTTCTTCCATTTCCAGTGCATGCAGTCGATGCTTCCTAGCATCCCAAGAAATCCTCTTGCTTAATTCTCGGCTAGGATCCGAGCAGTGTCTTCAGCAGTGGGTGATCGCAAATATTCAGGTCCAAACGCGCCAATTACGGCTCTGCAGAACCTGTAGAAGCACTCAAGGATGGTGGACTCAGCCATGCGCAGATAGTCATCCTGCGAATCAGCTGGAGCTCCATATACAAGCAGTCTCAATGCGACCATGCACTTCTGGAGCGAGGAAAAACCAACCGTGCCGGTGCAATCCTTCTTGCAAACGAAGTACCTGCCGAACTCTCGGACGCCATGCACAATCCTGAGGAAAAGCTTCCGGTTCATCCTGAAACGGCACCGAAATGTCTTCTCGCCGTGTACTGGATCGTCAACGAAGTAATCACCGTACAGGATGCAATACCCCTCGGCACGCTGGCGTGTCTTGCTCTTGCGCCGACCTGGTGCCGAACCACCGCGCTTCGGCTATGCATCGGCGTCGTACAGGCCAGCCAGACAGGCGAGCATCAGCAAGTGCTCTTCGTCGTCGGCGGCGTCAAAGTCAGCTTCCTCATCCAGCAGAGCGGCGAGCATTCCCTCATCGTCGGAGTCCATCGAGGCAAAGCGTCGAACACCTCGCGGGCAGGGTGGAGGCGGATGTGCGCGAAGCTTGATCGCGACAGCGATTCTCGGGTGGAGGCGGATGGGGCGGGGAGGGGATACGGCAGAGGCGGGTCGTCGTGGTGGTTGGCGGTGGTTTTCGTGGTGAGTTCACGGCGGAAGGGAGGAGTCGGTGCCGGCGATGGGGAGAAGGAGAGAAGGAAAGGCCGAATCTGTTGGTGGAAAGGTGGTTCTCTGGCCGACAGGGGTGGCCCGCGCGTTTTTCCCCTTTCGCCGGCGCCCCCAGGCCGAACCCGGCGCGCTGGGTTCGGCCTGGGACGTCGGATAAAATTTGGCCCAAATCCGGCGAAAAACGAGGCCTTGGGGGGATCCTGGGGGCGCGACTGGGAGGAAAATCGCCCGCCGACGTCCAAAAAGCGGTCCTGGGGGGCCTCTTGGGGGGCGACTGGAGTTGCTCTTAGCTCGGGATTATCACACGTTCATGCCATGGAATTCACCTCGTACCATGAAATTCCTTATACTTCGTTTGGACGTTTGCTTTGGGTCAAGGTATTGGACATTCAGATGATTCCAACCCCGAATACCACGATTCTAGGTGTTTGACGGATCTAGATATTGAAGCTGTGTGCTGTAAATGGATGTTTCCCTAGCACTAAATTCTGTAAAAAAAAACATTCTCTTCTCACTAATCGGAAGGCAAACGACTGTCATTTACCTCGAAAAAAATATCTAGACACAGCTTCGAACGGCAACAAAAAAAAGGACGCCGGATGTCGTGGGGTTATGCTCGACAACACGAGGTATTCGCGTTCGACACCGTTTCACGAACAGAGCAACTAAATTTCCTCTCCCCCACTCGCAAACCTCGCACGAGCGCGATGCACCGTTGATGCAGAATCGGACAGCCCCTGTGAATTGCCGCGTCGTTGTTTGAATCGAGGGATAGTCACACTTTCTAGCTGGAGCTTGGTCACCACAACCACTCACTTGTTTGTCTTGTTGCTTTCTTTTCCCTATTTAGCCCAGAGTTTGGTAGAGGGCAGATCATCTTTGGTATTAGGGTTTATCCCAGCCGCCACTGTCTGTGGTGGTTCTTGTATGCTCCTCTTTAATCGACTGTAATCGACTCTTACCTCTGTAATATAAACTGAATCAGAGCCTATTCGAGTGATTGTATGAATTTCTTTCTTCAGTTAGCTAGAATTCCTATCAGGGCATGTCAAGTGGTCTCAGAGCGTCTCGATTCTTGGTGTTTGATGGAGGCGATTGGATCTTGAGTGCAGCGGGGTTGGGATCTCTCGTAAAATCCCTTGTTGTTGTTTGGGATTCCGGCGGCGGTGAACGGCGGAGCGGAGGCGGCTTGGCGGCGGCGGCACAACTCGGCTGCAGAACCGAGTTTCGGAGTGGTTGCTAAAGGGAATTCCTTTGGTTGTAAAATCCCACCTTCCACCCCAGATCCGTGTAGTACTCGGAGGCTAGGAGGCGCAGGTGTCGAGTTCGGCGTCGGCAGGATCACCAAGTACAAGTCCGGTTGTAAGCTTGCTTACATAAAACTCCCTCTTGTGCTCAGTGGTCAATTCATGGTGAGATTTGCTTGCTACCTGCAAGTTTGTAAACTTCCCCACCGCGGTGATGACAAAGGAGACGGCTTCTGCAGATAGAGGTATGCTAGAAGTAGAATCCCTTCAGCTGGATGTGCAAACCCGGCAGAAGTATAGAGAGGAAGACAAGCAGGAATTTTTATACTTCAGTGATTCGGTTAGAAACAACTTGCTAGCATACATAACAAATTTGTTAGCATTCAGGCCAACTTTGAAAATTTGTTTGCCCTCCGAAAGGTTGATGTCCTTGAACAGACGGGTTGCAATCCCACAACACCACCCTGATAATCCGCAAGAGCAGGGGATCACTTTAGCACCTCTCAATGTGGAAGTAAGGTATCGATCCGCAGGAGCAAGAAGGAAAAGTTATCTATTCCCTACAACTAAAGTGTCACAAGTTTTAGTTGATTATGCACTAAACAAGTTTATAGAACAAGGTGGTTGATTTAATGGATGGAAGTTTGATGTAACAAAACAGGAGTGTGAAAGTGTCCCAATCCTCTTCAATGCAAGAGGACAAGACAAAGGTGTAAACGGTGCTTGGAAATAAGGCCTAGGGATCATACTTTCACTAGTGGACACTCTCAACAATAATAATATAATTGAATACATAGATATTTCCTCTTCACTATGCTACCCCGAACTATCCTCTGGTTAGATAACGAACACCAATCCAATGTGTAGGGCTACAAAAAGCACACCTTAAAGTTGCATTCCACATCTAGGGACACTTCATGCTTGTCACTATCCGCATCCAAAGATAGTACTAACAAACACCACAATATCATAGAGACATCCAACACAAATAATAACTCATGATAAGTATTCATGTAATCTTTAGCGTAAGAGCCACACACGGTGCACACACCGTCAACTTCACACCATGGGACAAAGGTGACTCCGGAAATTACATTAATAAAACCACTTGAGTAGCATAATTCATAAGATAAAGAAGAGTAACATCTATGGATTCAACTAGATTACAAAGCTCATGATCACATAAAGATCACACCATGGGAGAGAGAGATAAACCACATAGCTACCGGCGTGAGCCCTCAGCCCCGATGAGGGACTACTCCCTCCTCATCATGGAGACGGTGGAGATGATCTTGCTGTAGATGTTGATAATGAACACGTCGGAGGGGGGTGGAGCCCTCCGGAGGTGGATTCCGGTGGCGTTCCCCCCTCCGATCTTCTCCGGCGGCAGCCTTCTGCCTCTCTGTTTCTGGTTTTGTGTTTCTCCGCCGCCTCCCTCTGGAAAACGTCGGGGGACTATTTTTATAGTCGGTTTTAGGTCACGAGGAAGCTTCGGGAAGAAGGATCGACGCAAACAGAGCCACGAGGCCCAAAAGAGGTGGGCCCACATGTCCAGGTACAGGGGCCGCGTGGGGCACCCTCTTTTGGCCCTCCGGCCTCCGTTTGCTTGCTTCCTTCACTCCGAGGTCTTCCTCCTTCAAAAAAATGATCCCCATAAATTTGCAGCTCATTAAGACGTCGTTAAGGCCCTGAAATAAATAAGGAAAGAAATAGGGGTTTTCTGCCTGCGCAGGATTCATTCCATAAAAAGGGGAAATCATTATTAGTTACCAAAAATCATTAAATAACAGTAATATACCCCTTATATGATGCAAATATGAATGGAATACAAGTATTATAGTGCAAAGTTCATGGATGCATTTTACATGCATCAACATCCCCAAGCTTAACTCATGCTCGTCCTCGAGTATGGAAGTGATAAAACTAACATGAACTTTGCAATATAATAACAACATGGATGTAAAATATGATTGCTACTGCTACATAAAGTCAAATGATTCATTATTGAAAGAAGTAGCAATATGCAAACAGTTTATAAAGTGATATCAAGTATTCAATACAAGGATGTTCAAGGATAGTTCACAAAGTGTAACATAAAAGATAGTAATATGGACCACATGTATGCAATATGATAAGTAAGAACATCCTACATTGGTCATAGAGTGAAGATGAAAATCTGAATATAAAAGATGGACACTTTGGAAAAGATATATAAATGAGTAGAGCTAAAACATGCATAAGTTTCATCTATCCTCCAAACTATTCTACTTAAGTTATTGATTGCAATGGTAATACTTGGTGTCAAGCTCTCATTCCCCTAACATAGCATCTTGAATGATTAAAGTTTAATGTGAAAGCAAATATGAGTAGTGGTCTTGATAAAGCAAAGGTTAGATGTCTCATGCCCCTTGAATACAAGTACCTACACCATGATTACTCAACTTGGGAAACAAAGCAAATTTAAGTTATCTATCATTGTAAGTAAAAATGGTATTATCAAGAGCCTCAATTGGGGTACCTCTTGTCCCATGATATGGATCAAGCCCACATCAAAACAACAAGACAAACAAACATAATGAACAACCTCAACACCCTTTTTATTTACCACTTGATATAGCTTTTTATTGTAGGGTGTATCACAGAAAGTTCAAAATAGCATGTAAGTAAATTTCCACCATGAATGATGCATGGCTTAGATTAGTGGCCCAGGTTTATCTCTAACCATTTATACAAACTCATTTAAACTTACACTATTTCCACATTATTTCACCATGATAGGCATCCATAAACAAAAGTACATGATATCAACTAAATAAATGATGGAACATGTTGAAAGCTTTGCATGTGACAGCACATATGGGCTAACTCCCAACCTTAAACATTTATCAAGCCACTATCATCATAATATTAATCACAATGGTTCATGTTTATTAAATGCAAGTAAAGTGTGCATCAAGTTCGCGAGAACTTTTTAACCAACTTTTCCCATTACAATAAATAACCTAATCATTTTCATTTAGAGGTATAGATAACACAAATAACATGATAAACATACTCGGAATAGCATAAAGCTAATAGGTAGATATGGTGGAATCACTGGAAAACTTTGGTTGAAGGTGTTGGAAACAAATTTTTACTTGTTGGAATTTTTGGGCTAGCAAAAAGGGAGAAAGATGACCATCTAGATGCATGCATGAGTGTCCATAGAACTAACTAATTCATGTAAATCAAGGTGAAATAACATACAGCATCAAAACATGAATAAAAGATAGCTCATGATAAAACATTTGCAAATTATTACTCATAAAGAAGCTCATGAATCATGCAACTATATGTGTCATTAAAAATCAGCTTAGACATCCCTTTTCCCAATACAATAAAAGCATGCAAGATATTTCAACCCATATTTCCAGTAGCTTTCTCATATATAAATGATAGTGGTGGTCTCAGAACAAAAATCAAGCCAAAACAAAAAACAAATAAAAGACGCTCCAAGTTTATGCGATAAAGTGCATTGATAGAAAAACAAAAGTTAGACGTATGCAAACCGAGAGTGTGTAGATACAGTGGAGTTGTCTTCACATCCCCGAGCTTATGGTTTTCACCATCCTTGGATAGCTCTTGGTGCATCTCCTCTAATCCCTGTGAAAAAACTTCAAAACACCGTTTTTTCCCATTTCTTTTCTGTGGGGTGACATTAGTAGTGATAGACAAATGCATTACTTGCTGCAAAAATTCATGTGAATGTCCAGAAATATAATGTTGTATTCCTATTAATAAATTCAATTGGATCAACAAGATTCAAGTTAAAAGTTCAAAACATGCATCAAACAATATTGGACAGAATCTGTCCAGAAAACTGACAGCAACAAAACATATTTTTATAGCTGACTTACACATGTCTAAAAATTCTTAAAACATTCATACATACAGAGGATGAAAAGTTGCAGTTACATTAAAAATATCAGCTCATTAGGAGTTACATAATAATAATTAAAAATCAAACCGTGCACAGACCTATGCTGGAATGAAATCTCCGTATGCAAAATTACAACTTTCTCAAACAAAATGGGTAAAACTTGGCACTTTATTAAAAATTCCAGAAACTAAACTAAAAACTAAGTCTCTTGTTACAGAAAGAGGACACAAAGAAAATAAAAACAACCGGGTTGCCTCCCGTAAAGCGCTTTCTTTATAGCCATATAGCTAGGCTTACTCAGTATCAAGATGGTCGGAGTGAGGTGGCTTGACATCCCCAAGCTTGAATTCTTTTACTTCTTCGAAACATTTAGGGTGAGCCTAGGGGTAACATATCCAAGCTTGAGTGTTTTTCCCTCTTGATCATTGTTTATCACCCTCAGCTCTTCCACTTGAAAATTTCTTTACACAAAACTCATCATAAAACTTGATTAGAGGGGTTATTGTATCTATAAATTAAATCCATATAGGTACAGCAAAGACATATCATGAGTTTATTATCAACATTAACTACTGTTACTATGGTTGTGTATTGCTCTTTGATCAATAGAACTACACAAAACACAAGTAATGAGAGTAATGCAAAATAAAGACAGAATCTGTCAAAAACTGGACAGCCCGTAAAGAGTGAATTTTCAGAGGCACTTACGTTGCTCAAATCAGAAAATTTTGAACTAATGGAATGTGTATTAATAACTGAAAATTGCTTTCGTAAAATTTCAGGTCAAAATTCCTGCTCTGTGATTTTTAACATTTTTCTCAGTGAAGCTTAGGAATCTGTTTTCTGGACAGCCATGATAGTTTCAATGATGCTCACATAGGAATAAGAATTGAAACGCAAAGGTGAGCATCAAGGAAAAATCTAAAGCATATTTCCTTGCTCCTACCCCGGCGCTCCTCAGAGCTTAGCCATTCCTGGCCGTCCTTTAGACGTAGAAACGGATCGTGTCCGTCCGTTCGCCTCTCGCGGGACGGGTCGAATTCGCGCGGTGGCAGGGGTCGTCGTTCCAACGAAAAGCAGGGACAGCATCGTCTTCCAGGAACATGTCGACGGCGTCCGTACAGGCGTGGCGGCTCGGCAGGCGACGCCGGGTACGTGATCTACAGACGATGCCCGCCTCCGCCCCTGCCTGCAGCGAGTCTACATGCCGACGCCCTCCTCGCTTCTAAACCCTACCCCAGACGCGCCTCCTAACTTCTCTCGATCTAGGGTTCCCGATCCTCTTCTTCGCCCCTTCATCGCGCCGCTTCATCGCGCCGGTTCCGCCGGCGATTTGGTCCGCCGGCGATTTGGTCCGCCGGCGATGTGCTCCACCTCCTCCCCCTCTTCTCCCCAACCCGTTGAAGGAAGTGAGCATCCACGGTCAGCAGTAAACACTCGACCTGCACCATATCCAGCCCTGGATCCTCTTCGTCAAGCGCGTCGGCGGCAAAAGGAGGGTCGCTACGGCGGCGAACGGTTCTCCTCCTCCGCGAGCCAACAACGACGATGAGCCAAAGGGCCCAGGTGTTCAGGTTAGTACGCGTACATCCCCTTCTTTTGTATCCTGCTTGATTTATCTCTCAGATCTCAGATGTGCATGATCTTCCCATTTCATCCTCCCCCGCCCCTTCTTCAGGCTCTCTCATTCCATCCCCGCCGCCAAGCTCGCACGTTGTGCCATGGCATTCGGCAAGGACAGGCTCGTGCCAAAGGATGAGGTTTGGTGATGATTTCTTGCTTTTTTCTTGCGGGTGACATCTTGACTTGATTCATCCTGCTACCGATTTAATTTAAAAGTTGAGTCAATACCTCTGCTGGCTTCCTGCTATAATGGAGGGGGGAGAAGAGATGGTGAGGGATGACGAAGAGAATATCTCTGCTGGCTTCCTGCTATAATGGAGGGGGGAGAAGAGATGGTGAGGGATGACGAAGAGAATATCTCTGCTGGCTTCCTGCTTCAAAACTAAATCCTGGACGACATCCACAAGCTAGCCATGAAAAGCAGTGGCAGTAGAATCCATATTCAGTTGATGTTGTACAGATTAGCAGGTAAATAATATGGAATGTGCACTCTATCTGTCAGTCTGCATCTGATTTTATTATCATATTGTTTCCATTCACTGATGTCTAGCTACAATGGACAACATCTTATTTTGTCATGAATAATTAGAGTGCAGGCTGACCAGCAAGCTGGACGAGCTGGAAAACCTGACTTGGCAACTGTTATAGGTTATACCCAAGTTCCATCTACCAAAACGAGTTTCTTGAGGCTATAGTTCTGGAAGTTCAATGAATTTCCCTTGCTGGAAGTGTTCTGTATTTGAAATAATTAAATATTCTTGATATCAACATCCTCAAGCTTGATTTCCTTGACCCTCCCCAACCAACACCTACCTGCAACATCAAGGTGAGCACCCCACTTTGAAGTTTTTTCTTTCACATCTTGAAATAGCAAAGTGCAAAGTGACTATCCACGACTACATCATTTGAAATAAACTCTAAACTTACAGTCGCCGCTAGCACTATTACACTAAGATGAGTTGCGCTTGCATAGTTTGGTCAGTTTGAATCATGCTTTGCCGATTGTTTTTTCCTCTAGATGTTTATTGTCTGCATGGACACCATATGGTTTGGGTATAAGAGTTCTTTAATTTTATTCTAAAGCATCTCAGATTCAAAAGATATGTGCTTTTGGTGATATATTTTTATGAATTGTTAGGGTCAATCACTGCATAGTGGATTGCTATGTTTATAGTTTCTCAAGACTGAATTCCTCAGCCCATGTGTACGACATTTGTTAAGCACTTCCTTTTCAGCTGGTATGCAGAATTACAAATAGGTTGTTTCATATGCTTACACATGGCTTGCATATTTTTACTTCTTGCTGAAAAATGGACATATGCATATTCATTTATGATTCTATCATACATTGTAGTTCTTTTTTTCTGATTTCTACTGATGCATATGCTGACATGATAAATAAATATGTGTGGCAGATTTCAATATTAGCTGGAGATAATAATCTGCTCCACAGTTAGAGGTACATCATATGATTAGTCAGCAGGTATTGTTCTAGACTGAGCATATGTAGAACTTCAGGATTCATATTGGTGTTTTATAAAGCATCACATTCAAGTTATGAAATAAATTTTGTTATGTGACGACTCTCTTTATTATTGTACTTTAGGCGTCTGATGGTTAGCCTGCTTGTCAGCACCATTTATGACCTCTGTAATTTGTATAGGACCTTTGTATTTTTATTGTGATGATCTAGATCTCCTATTGTTGATACACTCTTAAAGATTAATATTGCAAGGTTTCCAGCTTAAGCAAGATCTGAATATATCATGATTTCGTAATGGATGAAGGCCTGAGAACGCGTGATAGTTTTTTTCGCACTACGGTCATCTTCTCAGTGTTCGGAGAGACTGAATTTGTCCACTCTTAAGGGCCTCTTTGGATTGAAGGAATTTCATAGGAATTTTGGAGGATTTCAATCCATAGGAACTTTTCCTATGGAATACCTTTGGATCATAGGATTGACCCCTTCCATTTCCTAAGGAATCTATTCCTATGCCCCCTATTCCATAGGAATCTCAACATGAGCTCAAACCTCATTTTTATTTTTCCTTTGAGAAGCCCAATGCACTTACACTCTACCTCTCTCTACTCTCTCTCCTCATTCCTGCAAAATTCCTGTGTTTGTTTCCTGCGCATCATCCAAAGGCAGCGTTTACAAAATTCCAGTGTTTTGAAATCCTATAGGAATCGAAATACATGCCATCTCAATACTCTGTTTTTCCTATTCCTATGTTTTGAAAATCCTGCAATCCAAAGAGGCCCTTATTTGGTGCTTCGCTGATTGGAGGTGAGTGGTAATTACTTACTGGATATTTCAATTTTCCAACTACCAACGCCATAATGCTTATCAGACGGATGCCGGTTTATAGAGTAAGAGATCATAGGGACCCCACATTTTCTGATGTTTGTACTACGGAAGATAACTAAATAATGTGCTTCTAATAATAGTATATTTTCATATCATGCATGGTGCAATTTTTTAAACCGGTAATGATGTATTGTTGATTACATGAAAGGCGATAACCACCCGTGTTAGAACACCTTAAATTTTGTCCTATTTCTAACATTAGCCTGTTAACATCTGTCATATTGGCCTCTCCAAATTAGATAAAGGTTTTTTTAACCCTTTATAGAGTTGATCAGTTCACATTTCTATAGCTAAGTTTTCTGAGGTGATCTGTTTATTGGTTATTTCTATTTTCAGAAAAAGATACTACCTAAGAGATTGTAGCTTTCTTTATCTCCTTACACTATAACCTGTCTAGGAAAATTAGTAATTTTTTAAATTAACCTTTTTCTGCAGCCTGATAGCATGCTATATTAATCATTTTGATATGTTTGACTTCAAAAAGTGATTGAAGTTCATATGGACATATAAATGTCCTTTAAGTGATCTGTATAAATGGTGGTAACCACGGGAAAAAAATTCAAAGAAGCAATAAGCGTTGCGCGGCGAGCCGCGCCGTTCGAATCTAGTATGAAACATATTTAAGTCTCACCCACTTCCTATGCATTGGGATCTTGTAAGAAAATAAATCATTGAAACACAAAGCAAGTAGCATAGGAGGATAAAACAAGTGGAACTTCAAAAGTTTCAATATAAAGAGAGAAGACTTAGTATTATTGAGATGTATGAAGTCATGTCTCCTTCTCTCATAAAAACTTTCAGTAGCATCATGAACAAACTGAACAACATAGCTATCATATAAAGCATTCTTGTCATGATTCATATGCATAAAAGTATTATTATTACTCTCCACATAAGTAAAATCCTTCTCATTAGTAATAGCGGGAGTAAAACATTCATAATCATCATTGTAATCATCATATATAGGAGGCATAGTATCATCAAAGCAAATTTTCTCCTCAAAGCTTGGGGGAGTAAAAAGATCATATTCATATAAACTCGCTTCCCCAAGCTTAGACTTTTCCATAGCATTAGGAATAATGGTGTTCAAAGAATTCATGCTAATAGCATTGCCATCACTATTATGCAAACAAACTCCCATTGGTTTAATTATTTCTTAAAAATCATCATGTCCTAATTCAATATAAAGTTCATAAAGATCTCTAATTTTTGTTGTTGTTTTCCATTTTCTAATTTTTTTGGGTTTTTGATAAATGCAAAACTGAAAGTAAAACTAAGAAAAACTTCCCAACCAAACAAGTTAAAGAAGAACCTACCCAAGCTTAGATGATTGCAAGATATAAAACAAGATAAAATAAATCTAAAGTCTAGTGCACACAAGAATAGAAACTTAAGCGCTACGCTCCCCGGCAACGGTGCCAGAAAAGTACTTGATAACCCCCAAGAGCAGGGGACCACTGTAGCACCTCTCAATGTGGAAGTAAGGTATCGATCCGTAGGAGCAAGAAGGAAAAGTTATCTATTCCCTACAACTAAAGTGTCACAAGTTTTAGTTGATTATGCAATAAACAAGTTTATAGAACAAGGTGGTTGATTTAATGGATGGAAGTTTGATGTAACGAAATAGGAGTGTGAAAGTGTCCCAATCCTCTTTAATGCAAGAGGACACGACAAAGGTGTAAACGGTGCTTGGAAATAAGGCCTAGGGATCATACTTTCACTAGTGGACACTCTCAATAATAATAATATAATTGAATACATAGATATTTCCTCTTCACTATGCTACCCCAAACTATCCTCTGGTTGGATAACGAACACCAATACAATGTGTAGGGCTACAAAAAGCACACCTTAAAGTTGCATTACACATCTAGGGACACTTCATGCTTGTCACTATCCGCATCCAAAGATAGTACTAACAAACACCACAATATCATAGAGACATCCAACACAAATAATAACTCATGATAAGTATTCATGTAATCTTTAGCCTAAGAGCCACACACGGTGCACACACTGTCAACTTCACACCATGGGACAAAGGTGACTCCGGAAATTACATTAATAAAACCACTTGAGAAGCATAATTCATAAGATAAAGAAGAGTAACATCTATGGATTCAACTAGATTACAAAGCTCATGATCACATAAAGATCACACCATGGGAGAGAGAGATAAACCACATAGCTACCGGCGTGAGCCCTCAGCCCCGATGAGGGACTACTCCCTCCTCATCATGGAGACGGTGGAGATGATCTTGCTGTAGATGTTGATGATGAACACACCGGAGGGGCGTGGAGCCCTCCGGAGGTGGATTTCGGTGGCGTTTCCCCCCTCCGATCTTCTTCGGCGGCAGCCTTCTGCCTCTCTATTTCTGGTTTTGTGTTTCTCCGCCGCCTCCCTCTGGAAAACATCGGGGGACTATTTTTATAGTCGGTTTTAGGTCACGGGAAGCTTCGGGAAGAAGGATCGACGCAAACGGAGCCACGAGGCCCAAAAGAGGTGGACCCACGCGGCCAGGTACAGGGGCCGTGTGGGGCACCCTCTTTTGGACCTCCGGCCTCCGTTTGCTTGCTTCCTTTGCTCTGAGGTCTTCCTCCTTCCAAAAAATGATCCCCGTAAATTTGCAGCTCATTATGACGTCGTTAAGGCCCTGAAATAAATAAGGAAAGAAATAGGGGTTTTCTGCCTGCGCAGGATTAATTCCATAAAAGGGGAAATCATTATTAATTACCAAAAATCATTAAATAACAGTAATATACCCCTTATATGATGCAAATATGAATGGAATACAAGTATTATAGTGCAAAGTTCATGGATGCATTTTACATGCATCACACCCCAACCCAAATGGCTTATCTTCACATTCTGTCAAGTTGCCACAACAACCATTGAAACCAGTGGGCAATAGTACCTTGCATGATTTAGCAGGAAAGGAACTGAATTTTGACGGTACACGAAAGCTTCCGTATCGCCACCCATACTTTGGGCAGGTGACAACTGTCATACCTGAACTACAAGCGCGTCAAGAAGTATTGATCGAAATCAGCAACCACTGCAATAGGAAGAAAATACATCTTATGCCAAAGAAGGAGATCAAAATGCTACCCAACGAAGAAGCAATATGGTGCTGACCAGGCAGAGAGTTCCTGACAGTCCACACCTGGAGCAAAGGAGAGGCTTTCCAATAGTGAAGCCCGCAAAAATTAATATACTCCCTCCGATCCATAAAAAGTGTCGGTCACTTAGTATAAAGTTTGTACTAACTTAGTACAAAATGAGCGACACTTTTTATAGATCGGAGGGAGTACCTGAATTTGTAGGAGTGGATGCTGATGCCTAGATTGAAACAATAGATATGTACTTTGAGTCTGCAAGAACTCCACTAGACCAGAGAACTGAGGTAGCAAGTGACATACTTAAAAGGTGATGCTATACAGTAGTGGAGGGGAACAAACTACAGTGCCACTACCCTACCTTGGCACAGGTTCTGTAGGTATATTGGAGACATGTTTGCTATCTCACTTCAGTCTGTGATAATGTGAGAGCATTCCACTCCCTGACACAAACATCTACTGTGGCCACATACATTCAGAAATTTGAAGCTACAATGAACTTAATGAGAGACAACCCAGGTTTACCGGAGGATTATTATGTCAACAACTTTATATCAGGGTTGACTAACTTCATCCAGGCACACCTTCAGTGTCATAAACCTAAAGATATGCAGAAGGCCATGTGGATGGCTAGGCGAATGGAACAAGCAACAGCACAAAAGAAATATTTCAACACGCAGCAGTTGCCTGTTAGGAGAAGCATGCAATTTGACACTAAACCAGCAAATGCAACACCGACAGCAGTAATACATGATGCAGCTATCAAAGGATTGTGTTATAAATGCAAGGAACCATGGTTCCCAGGTCACAAGAAAGTATGTAAACTGGCTAATAAAAAACAAATCCAAGCTCTTCAGGCAGCTTAATCAGAAACTATTGATATCATATATGTTGTGGAAGAATTTGACGGTGAAGAGGAGAATGACGAACAACAACAATGTCAACACTTACAAATTTCCATGCATGCTCTTCATGGAATAACTAGTGCAAATCATACTTTCACTCTGTCTGTCATGATTAGCACCTACATTGGTCTTGCACTTGTTGACTCTGGTAGCACCACCACGTTCATGACCCCTGCCTTTGCACAGAAAACACACTGTCAACTGGTGCCACATAATAGAATGTGAGTTACTGTGGCAGATGGAGAAAAACTGTGGACTGATTTTGCTTGTCCCAGCTGCACTTATACAATTCAAGAAGTTACCTTCTGTTCAGATTATAAAATCTTTCAACTACAACGTTATGAAATTATCCTCGGAGCAGATTGGATATATCAACATAGCCCAGTTACTTTAGACTATAAGAGAATGACATTAATTGAAAGCCACTCTTGCAGATGACAGTGTTGTCCCTTTCCTTGATGACAGTCTGCCATCAGCAGCCAATATCAAGGAAACAAACAATATGGAAAAGCTCCTAGCGAATTCAGTCTGTGGGGCACTACTCCTTATCAGGCCAAACTTTCCTGAACACAGTACACAGACCAGCAATACAAAATCTCCTCAATGATTATAGCTACATTTTATCTGAACCCACACAACTGCCTCCCAAAAGAAACTGTGATCATTCCATACCATTGCTACCTGAAGCGAAATAGTCAATCAGAGACCATACAGGTTGCCTAATCATCAAAAGAATGCACTAGAGGAAATAGTGAAAGAATTGCTGCACAAGGGTGTCATCAGAGACAACTCAAGCCCATACTCTTCCCCTGTCATCCTTATCAAGAAGAAAGACAACACCTGGAGAAAATGCACTGACTTCAAGAAACTCAATTCTCAGACGATAAAAAATAAATATTCCATACCCATTATTGAGGATCTGTTGGATGAAATGCATGGGGCAAAAATCTTCTCCAAGATAGATCTGAGAAGTGGATACCACCAGATCAGAATGTAGGAAGAAGATATAAGCAAGACAGCCTTCACAACGCATCAGTGACATTATGAGTATGTAGTCATGCCCTTTGGGTTGACAAATGCACCAACAACTTTCCAACAACTCATGAATTCTGTGTTGCCACTAGTTCTCCGAAAATTCACATTGGTATTTTTCGATGACATCTTGATCTACAGCAAGAATTTGTCTGTGAACCTCTCTCATCCCAAGCAAGTGTTTGAGATACCGCAGAAAAACAATTTGTTTGCCAAGATGGAGAAATGCATATTGCTACACACCAGGTGGAATACCTAGGGCATATTATCAATGCCGAAGGTGTTGCTACTGATCCAAAGAAAATAGAAGCAATCCAAAATTGGACTAGGCCTGAAAATGTCACATAGTTGAGGGGAGTTTTGGGCCTCACAGGATATTACAGGAGGTACATCAAGGACTATGGCATAATTTGCAAACCTTGTTTAAGGCACTCAAAAAGGACAACTTCTAGTGGACTGACAAACAAGAATTTGCCTTTTAGTTAACTACAGAAATTAAACGAGTCTTCGCATTGCCAAAATTTTCTCTACCATTCATATTGGAGGCTGATGCTTGTGATTATGGAATTGGTGTTGTACTAATGCAGCAAGGCAAACCTATCTCTTTCCTCAGCAGGGCAATTGGTCCAAAATATGCTAGCTTATCTACATATGACAAGGAAGCCATGGCAATCCTAGAAGCTTCGAAAAAGTGGAAACACTATTTTTCAACCTCCTCCCTAATTATCAAAACATACTAACAGAGTTTAAATTATATACAGGAGCAGAAACTAATTGAGGAAATTACTTGGTTATAATTACACCGTGGAATACAAGAAAGGCAAAAAGAACAGAGTGACATATGCACACTCTCGAGTTAAGTACAAACTCCTGTCCATTTTCACAAGTGCCGCAGTACCAGTTTGGGTAAGTGGTCAAATCATATACACATGACACTATGTGCAAGGATCTTATTCAATAACTAACAATTTTCCCCGCCTCATTCCAGAATTTCACTTTTTCCAAGGGTCTCCTCAGGTACCACTAGTAGGAAAAAGCCTACCACTGGCGAACCTGTTTTGGCTATCGCTGGCGAACAGCGCCAGTGGCAACAGCTTACCACCGGCGAACCACTTCCAAGTTCGCCACTAGTAACAAGGATACCACTGGCGAGCAACATGTTTAGTTCGCCACTAGTAACAAGGATGCCACTGGCGAACAACAACTTCTGTGCGCCAGTAGTAGAGTTTTGGGAATTAAAAAAAATTAATACTAGTGGCAAGCCTTTTGGATGGAGCGCCACTAGTAAGTAATTAAAAAATAAATAAAATAAAAACTATATTAATTGATCTATTTATCCTATAGATTCATGCAGTTCATTATGCAATAGTTCAAAATACACAGTTATATCAATCAATATATGCCTACATAATTTTACAAAATGATCCATCTCGTGTCGATGTCGACATTGTCGCTACCGCTACCCTCGTGTCGATGCCGCCATCGCTACCGCAGCCCCGTGTCGATGTCGTCGTCGTTGCCGCAGCCCCGTGTCGATGTGTCGTCGTTGCCACAGCCCCGTGTCGATGTCGTCATCGTTGCCGCAGCCCCATGTTGATGTTGTCGCAGCGATATGTTTCATACAAGTTCAAACACCACATACAACATATTTCAACGACATGATTTAAACTACTTAGTTCAAAACAACATGATAAAAACGGCAAGACTATATTTAATTGCTACTGAAAACTATATATAATTCCAAAGTAAGGTAGAACCAAATATTAGTTAAAATCTACTACTGTCATAGAATCCCATTCCTCGTAGATTAATTAATATAGTGAAAAATCTAGTTGTTTGCCTAGAAGAAATAAATCACAGTAGCTATTCTTCCTCTTGCAGACACTATCTGTCTATGCTAGGCATGCGCGTATGTCCATGCCCTTGCCCAAGTTTAGACCGAAAATGCAATTCCATATGAGGTGTAATAATTCTTACAGACTAAAACAAGACAATCAAGCATCACTTGGCTTACCCCCATAAGAAAATAAACCTAAATCTACCCACCTAAATAGTGCCCATAAAGTAACAATTTTCAACCGTTGGGAGTCAGATGGCACAATAACAGATGGTAAAAATCTGGTTACTCTTTATAGGCCACACATAACCGACCATAGAGCTCCAGTACCACTCAACATAAATGGTTTAAAAGCTACAGAAAATTCATAGCCAACAGAATAGCTAGATCATGCCATCAAATCCTAGAAATCATATCACCACCACTAGAATCTAAACCAGCGGATCATCGGCTCGATGGCCGGAACAGAGTAACCGTGGCTTGATGGCCATGGTATCAGAAATAATGTAGAGGGAGAAGGGGAAAACCAGAAACTCACCTACACCAAGGAGGCGGAGAAGGCCACCACTGCCTGTCTGGTGAACTTTATGCACAACAGCGAGGGCGGAGGTGAAGTTGGAAGTAGTCAAAGCCAATGGGCGGCCAGGACTACAAGGCGCGCGCTGATGAAGAAGTCTTGCGGCCATCACAACTGCAACACTGAAACTTTTATGAGAAAAGACACAAGTTAACTTGCAGCAAACTAACAATAAGATGATTATTAATTGCTTCGTAATGCAAGTAAGTTTATTGCTGTCTATGGAGCAATATGGCACACACTGATGTTCTATTTTATCGTGAATAAGTTTAAAAAAAATAGAGGCCACACACAAAAACTTATTTGAGATGTATTTAAGTAATCGTCACAAAGGCTTCAACAAACAACACTCTAACTGAATGGATAGATGGATACAACCAGACCTGAGAACAGTCCTGAGAGTGCATTGGCTGAAAGCACAACATATCAAGTCGATCAACAACCATCTTCCTCAGTTTTGCATATAGGGAAGAGAACCAGACAACTCATCAATAAAAAACCTTTTAGCCTTTACACTTAAAAACATCGGAAATGCAACACACTGACACAACAGAGTTCTAGTGAAATGCAATCTTCATCAGCACCCTGCACTATATACTGTATGTATATTATAAAAATTTGTAGGGTGCGTATAAAATAAAATGTTTTTATATAACTAGTAACTATTGCACTCCTTTACTGTATTTTATCATGGAACAAAGTTGGTTTTGATATTCTAGTTGTACATCAGGATTTCCAGCATTAAGCTACCAAATTTCAGGCAGTATCAGCGAGATAGACAGCAACAATCTACTAGGTCTAAGTGATGGTATTAGACACCAAATATACAAGCCATGGGTGTGACTTGCTGTAGTCAATGTTTTCGTTTCTCGATTGAGAGGAGCACCAAATAGCAGATGCAGCTATACACAAACTGGATGAGTTGCAAGCCGTCTACCAGTAGCAAATACATGAGAAAAAGCAATAGATCATGGAGATTGTCTCACCTGCAGGCAGGATGGACAGGCGACAAGCCAAGTTAAGGATGGTGGGTGGCGAGATGTGGGGACGTGGTCGGGGGCAGACGGCAGCAGCTGCTGCACGCGCCCAAGCTTGGGGTCCGACGCGTCCACGGCTAGCCCGCCGTTAGGGGGCCTCACGAACGCGAAGACGCTGGCGGAGGAGACTGGTGAAGCAGCGGTGGGCAGGATCGACGACCAGGGCGGGGAAAAAGCGAACGATGCCGTCCCCTCCTCTGAGGAGACGAGCCCTCCCTGCAGCAGCGAGAGGTCGATGATGCCCTCCATGGCTCCCGTCGGCTGCTCGCAGAGGAGCCCGTCGGCCGCCCGGGAGCGGCGCCTGCTGCTCGCAGAGGAGCACAGTGCGGTCGAGGGGAGCTCGCCCCCGCCGGTCTGCTGGTGACTGGGAGGATGCGACGCTGGGTGGCGTGTCTGGGTGACTGGGTCCTGAGCGGCGGCGAGAAGAGAGAGAAAGTGGATCGGGGATTCGGGCGGAAGAAGGAGAATTAAGAAAGAAAGAAAAAAAGAAAGGGAGAGAGATGGGATCGCGTGTGTGTGGGGACGTGCGGTGCGGGCCCATGCTACTGCTGGCGAACATGTTTCATGTCCGTCAGAGGTAGCCGCAGTGTACCGCTGGCGCACCGGAGAAACTGTTCGCCAGCGGTAGCTGGGTCGCTGTTAGTGCTGGCGAACACAGTTATTGTTGCGTCAGCGGTACGCCAGTGAACGGGTGTTTGGTGCGCCAGCGATAAGCCAGCAGTAGTTAGCGGCGGCTCTGGGTCGTTGTTACCGCCGGCGAACGCAATTATTTGGTTCGCCAACGGTATTTACCACGAGTGAACTTGTTTTTTTGTTCGTCAGCGAGAGCTCGGCGGCTATAGCCCTTTTCCTACTAGTGTACAAGTCCAAATTATTCATTGGCAGCTCTACTGAGCTGAGAAATAAGATAATTGATTCACTGTAAAATTCTAAACTGGGAGGACACTCTGGAGAAAAAGCTATTTATCAAAGAATTAAATTGCTATTTCACTGGCCAGGACTCAAGCAGCAAGTGATAGAATTCATCAAGTAATGCCCAGTCTACCAGATCAACAAGTCTGAACATTGCAAGTACCCTGGCTTGCTCCAACCATTACCAGTTCCTGATTTTGCCTGGACACACATCAGTATGGATTTCACGGAAGGTTAGCCATTCTTAGAACAAAAGATTTAATTCTAGTGGTGGTAGACAAATTCACAAAATATGCCTATTTCATTTCAATGAAGCACCCAATTACTGTCCAATCAGTTGCAAGAGCTTTTAGAGACAATATTTTCAAATTGCATGGATTACCCACTTTCATAGTAACAGACGGGGACATAATTTTCACTAGTACATTGTGGTAGGTGATACGTCTCAAACGTATCTATAATTTCTGAGTGATCCATGCTAGTTTTGTGATATTATCACATGTTTTTACTATCAAATATATCATTTTTATGCATTTTTGTCGGACTAACCTATTGACAAGATGCCAAGTGCCAGTTCCCTGTTTTTGTTGTTTTTGTATTTCAGAAAAGTCACAACAGGAAATATCGTCGGATTGCCCTCAAAATTTACGGAGATTTTTTATGCGACGGAAGACACACGTGTACCAAAGGGCGACCTGGGGGGCCACCCAGGGGCCAGGGGCGGGTGGCAGCTGCGGCCCCCCTTGACCTGTGGGTGGGCCCGCCCTTGCCCTCTGTGCACCGCCTCGGCCCCCTCCGACGGCTATAAAATCCCTTTTGACCTAAAACCGAGAGGACGGACATTATTTTCTAGAAATTCGACCCCGACGCACCATCACCGAAAACCCTAGTTTGGGGTCCAATCTGAAGTTGATCCCGGCTGCCGGAGGGGAGATCGATCCCGGAGGGCTCTTCATCGTCATGCCTTCCTCCGGGATGAGTTGTGAGTAGTCTCACCTTGGACTATGGGTCCATAGCAGTAGCTAGTTGGTAGTCTCTCTCTCTCTCTTGTGCTTCATGTCTTATGATCTTGTGAGCTGCCTAACATGATCAAGATCGATTATTGTAATGCTATGTGATGTGTTTGCTGGGATCCGATGGATTATGAATTTATGTTTAGATTGTGCATGATTCTTATATGAGTAATTTATGTTCTTGCATGCTCTCCGATGTGTGTAGTTACTTTTTCCAAGTGATTGTGTGTATCTCCAAGAGAGGGTATTTATGCTAGATAGTGGGTTCATGCCCCTTTTGTTCCTGGGCACGAGTGACAGAAAGGTCTAAGGGCGAGGGTGTGCTATTGCTACTAAGGGTAAAAACAGCGGTGTTAATGTCTGTTTTGATATTAGTATTGCTTACTTCACGCACTTTACTTAATGCAATTGTCTGTTGCTTGCAACTTAATACCGTTGGGTGACAGGCTGGATAGCGATCCCACGGTGGACTTTTTAGACAAAGACGCAGTTGGACTCAACGGTCTTTGTTCCTTGTCATGATGCCTCCATAAATATTATCATGTCCTTTTTGTCATAGCTAAATTGGGTTTGTGTCATGATCTTGTCAATTGCCTAGCTGTAATTCGTTCACCCATCACATGCATATTTTATTTACTTGAGAGACTCCACTAGTGAACCCATGCCCCCCGGTCCATCTTTTTACATTGTTTACAACCTCATTTACTTGCTTTTAATCATCATTATTGCTCTGGTCACTTTTCATATTTCATCTATTTCATCATACAATTAACCGCTTTGTTTTCTGCGAGACCGGAAAGATTGACAACCTTTCCGCCGTTGGGGGCAAAGTATTTTGGTTGAGTGTGTGCAGGTCCGCGTCTGTTGAAGGTCAAGCGCCAGAGATCTTCAACATTCACCTCGTTGTTGATTTCAAGTCCTACTGGTTCGATAAACCTCAGTTCATTAAACGAGGGAAAACTGCTACTAGCTGCAATTCCACCTTCGCTTGGGCACCACCCAACTTATTTTAATACAGCAGAAGTAGGACTTATTCAAATCTTTGGGAGTAAAGCTTCACTTCAGTACGTCTTACCATCCTAAGATAGACGGTCAGACTGAAAGAGTTAATCAGTGTTCAGAAAACTATCTCAGAAATATGGCACCAATGGTTGGACTTAGCTGAATGGTGGTATAACACATCCTTTCACACTTCTCTGAAGATGACCCCATTCCAGGCATTATTTGGCAGGGCCCCTCCCCAGCTTGCTGAATTACTCCTTCCACCTGAGGATGCCACAACAACATTGATTCCCAATGCCACAACAGAAGAGATTGCTCAACAAATTAAACGGAACTTGTAGCAAGCTCAGGACTGAATGAATTCCCAAGATGATAAACACAGGCAAGAAAGAACATTGGAAGTGGGACACATGGTTTATCTCAAGCTGCAACCTTACAGGCACACTTTCTCAGCTTGCACAGATGCCTCAAATTACACTCAAAGTATTATGAGCCATTTAGGGTTCTAGAAAAAGTTGGCCATACATCTTACAAATTGCTACTGCCAGATGGGTGTCAGTTACATCATACTTTCCATGTTAGCCAACTCAAGAAACATTTAGGCCCCAAAGCTAGTCCTTCTCCGCATTTGCCTCTTTTAAATCCCGATGGCACTATCCTTATAGCACCTGAAGCGGTGTTGGAGAGAAAACTAATTCCTCGAGTGCAAGGATCAATCTTGATGACGTGGATCACACGTTCGTTGGGGAACCCCAAGAGGAAGGTATGATGCAGTAAAGCAGCAGTTTCCCTTGATTACAAAACCAAGGTTATCGAATCTAGTAGGACTTGGAGAAGGCTTAGCGAGGTGTCAACGGCGCCGTTTACGACAATTGACGTGGACCTGCACACAATCACAAACAAGTACTTTGCCCCAATGAAACAGAGAGGTCGTCAATTTCTCCGGCTTGCCGAACACAAAGGATTAGTTGTGCAGATGTAAAATCTGATGAGAATGAAATATGACCAGTGAGCAAATGATGATGAAAAGTTATTAAAATGGTTGTAAACAATGTAGGAAAATAGGACCGGGGTCCACAGATCACTAGCGGTGTCTCTACAAAAGATATACATGATGGGTAAACAAATTTCAGCATGGCAAATTGACAGAATTGTGGGCGCACAACAATACTATCATAAAACAATATAGTTCACCGTTTCATCTAATATGGGCATTACGTCAAAATACATAGACCGCTATCTAACCACATCTATGATACTAATCCACCCCGGGATCGCTATCCAGCATGTCACCCAAAAGTATTAAGTTGCAAGCAACAGATCATCAATAGGAAAAGTGCATAAAAGCAATGTAAATAACATAAGGAAATCACACTGTTGTTTTCTCCCTAGTGGCAACAGCACATCTCCAGTCTTAATCATTTCTGTCAACCCGAGCCCAGACAAAGAGAGGCATGAACCCACTATCTAGCATAAATACCCCCTCTGAAGACACTAACAATTACTTGGCCAAAGCATCCACTAGCATCGGAGAGCATGCAAGATCATAGACAAAATATAACACATAGATGAACAAAAGTAATGACTTCCACAATTCATCGGATGCATGCAAATACAATCATGTAGCAGTTACAGATAATATGATCTTGATTATGATAGGCAGCTCACAAGATCTAAACAATGGAGTACAAGGAGGAGAGACAACCATCTAACTACTGCTATGAACCCGTAGTCCCGTGGTGGACTACTCACGCATCACTCCGGAGGTAGGCATGGTAGTGTAGATGCCTCCGGTGTCGATTCCCCTCTCCGGCAGGGTGCCGGGAAGAGCTGCAGAACCCTCCCGATCTAGGGTTGGTGATGGCGGCGGCCTCGGACGTCTTCTGGAAAATATGATCGGGTACTTAGGGTTTTCGGGTCGAAGACTAATTTATAGGCGAAGAGGTGACTCGAGGAGGCGAAGGAGTCGCCCAGGTGGGGCCTAGGCGCGGCCTAGGGTGGGGCCGCGCCAGGGGGATGTCTGGATTCTCTGGCCTCCCCCTCCGGGTGTCCTTCTAGCTCCGTCTTCATTTCAGCTTGGAAATAAATCCCGTAAATTTTCAGCGCATTCCGAGAAACTTCCCGGAACAACTTTTCTGAAACAAAAAGATAGCAGAAAATAGGAACTCGTACTGGGCATCTTGTTAATAGGTTAGTTCTGTAAATCATGCCAAAATGATATAAAAACATTATAAAAACGTGTGGCACTGATATATAATCAAGCATGGAACATAAAAATTATAGCTACGTCAGAGACGTATGAGCATCCCCAAGCTTAACTCCTGCTCGTACTCGAGTAGGTAAGTGATGAGAAAATAATTTTTGAAGTGACATGCTACCAACACAATCTTGGTCATGTAATCATGTAAAGCATATGAACTGAATGCATCGATCCAAAACAAAGGTTCATTGAATGAAACAAACAATGATTAACCAGGTGTAACATCTAAGCAAGAATTTACTAGAAAAGAGTACTTTGGAGATTTAAAAGTATAACACTTGACAATTATTGATATCTCACAAAGCAATATTAGTTCAACAAAGGAGTTTGGCCAACACAAAGGAAGATTTAAGTTTCCAGCGAAAAGCTTCAGCTTACAACTTGTTTATCTCAAGATAAAGTCAATACAAAGTTTTCACAGTTAAACACAAAGATAACATGAAGTAAAACATGAATTAAAGTTGACACCAAGTGATTGCTTGAGGAGTTAAGAAGGAATAGGAAGACTAACTCAACGTAAAAGTAAAATAAAGGCCCTTCGCAGAGGGAAGCAGGGATTAGTCATGTGCTAGAGCTTTCTATTATTTTTTTGATTTTTTTGACAGAAGTAAAACATTTTTGAGATATGTATGCTTTCGTCAATGACTTCACAGTAAAGAAACTAGCTAGTCCCCCATTTCAAGAAGGGCTTTTAGACTTTTGAGAGCGTCTGGTAATTAGAAGAATGAGGTCACTCCTCATTCTCCTTTGTTTCACCACTAACCAATGTTTGACTGATTTCTCAGGTTTGCATTGTGCGGAGGAGAATGGTGGGTTATATTAATATTTTGCTTAAGCCGCTCTCGGAAAATTCAACTGAGGACATGAACCATCAACACCTGGTGAAAGGGGGAAATGACCTTGCTTGTCACAGGTTATATCTATCTTCCTACTGCTTCCTCATGAGCTTAAAAACAGAGGCAAAAAAAGGAATTTTTTGAAAGTTTTAAAGATAACACATGAAAATTTTACTTGGAGTGCTAAGGAAATACCACATGGAGGTAGGTATGGTGGACACAAATGGCAAAGATATTTCGCTCAGGGAGTTGGATGCACGAGAAGTATTCGGGACGTGACTCGAGATTTGAGTGCGTCTGTCCGCGAGACCAAGACTCGAGTAGGTGATGCATGTAAAATGCATACATGAACTTTGCATTATATCACTTATATTTCAATCATATTTGCATCATATAAGGGTTATATCATTGTTTTATAATGATTTTGGGAAGATTTCAAAGTTTTCCTACTTTTCTGGAATTAACCCTGCACTGGTAGAAAACCCTATTTTCTATATTTTGATGTTTCAGGGACCCAAATGACGTCCAAATGACCTGAAATTTACGAGCATCAGTTTTTGGAAGGAACAAAGCATAGGGGCGAAGGAAGCGAAAATGTGGAAGCCCGAAGGCCAAAAGAGGGGGGCCCACACGGCCAAATTCCTTGGCCGCATGGGGCCCACCAACTTGGCCCTCGTGGCTCCGTTGCCGTCGATCTTCCTTCTAGAAGCTTCGTCTTGACCTAAAACTGACTATAAAAATAGTCCCCTGACGTTTTCCAGAGGGGAGCACCGCTGAAACACAGAAACCACGAAACAGAGACCTGGAGCTGCAGATTGGAGGGGGAAAACTCCGGCACGGCACTGCCGGGGTGGTCTCAATCTCCCCCAACGACATCTCCACCGTCTCCATGATGAAGAGGGAGTATCTCCCTCGGGGCTAAGGGCTCATGTCGGTAGCTATGTGGTTTATCTCTCTCTCCCATGGTGTGATCTTTATGTGATCATGAGCTTTGTAATCTAGTTGAATCCATAGATGTCACTCTTCATTATCTTATGAATTATGCTACTCAAGTGGTTTTATTAATGTAATCTCCGGAGTCACCTTTGTCCCATGGTGCGAAGTTGACAGTGTGCACACCGTGTGTGGCTCTTAGGCTATAGATTGCACGGATACTTATCATGAGTTATTATTTGTGTTGGATGTCTCTATGAAATTGTGCTGTTTGTCTAGTACTATCTAGGTCGCTCAAGTTGACAGTGTGGGGTTCCCTTGATGTGGAATGCGACTTTAAGGTGTGCTTTTATAGCCCTACGCAATGGATTGGTGTTCGTTATCCAACCGGAGGATAGTTCGGGGTAGCATAGTGAAGAGGAAATATTTATGTATTCAATTATATTATTATTGTTGAGAGTGTCCACTAGTGAAAGTATGATCCCTAGGCCTTATTTCCTATAAGAAACACACACTTGAGCTTGTCCTCTTGCTGCATAGAGGATTGGGCTTTCTCTCTTTGAGAGCTTTTACTTGCTACCAGTTACCTTCAGCATTTTTACCAACAATCCAAAAAACACTTGCATCTTTCATTGTTTTATTTACCATTCTTGTTAACCAATACCTTCAGCTCCTCGTGGGTTCGACAAACTTTTCTAATCGAAAGGTACTACAATTGATCTCCTGCACTTGGGAGTCATCAAGATACTTTTCTGGCGCCGTTGCCGGGGAGCGTAGCGCTATTGGTAAGAAGTTTGGTAAGGAAACTTGAAAGATGAATTTTATTTACTGTTTTATCTCATTGTTACTATGGCATTTATGAATCGTGCTTCGCTGCATCTTGCTTTATATGAAAGTGCTTATGCTAATGCTCCTAAAGTGGTTGAAACTACTGTGTCTGAGATACCTAAAGTGGGATTTAAAATTCCCATTGGTCATGTTAAAAGAGTTATGAAAAATCCATTTACAGGGGATGGAACTAAGTCTGCACGTGAACATGTGGAGACAATTGAAGAAATATATGGTTTATTTAGGCTTCCTGGTATTTCTGAGGATTAGGTAAAAAGGAAGCTATTATATTTGTCTTTATCTGGTAATGTTCGTATCTGGTTCATGTCTTTGGATGAAGAAGTCACTACTGAATGGAGTATTTTGAGGTAGTTTTTTCTTAAATATTTTACTCCTAAATAAAGAATTCTTGCTGCCATAGAAAATACTAATATTTTCCAGGAAAAGGAGGATAAAACCTAAGCTTGGGGATGCCCATGCAACCCCAAGAAGAGGAGGAATACCAACCTATGCCTAATGAGAACATAATTGATAATAATTTTAAAGATGATAATGAGGAGTATTGCTTAAATATGCTATATGATAATGCGTTGGATGATGGTCCTATTTTGCTTGATAATCCTCCATGTTTAGAACTTGTTACTAAATTATGTAAGGATAAAAATGATATACTTGCAGTTTGTGACAACACTCTCACTTATGAGAGTCCTACCTTATTTTTGAATTCTCCTATTCACACCATGGAGGAGAAGCTTTTATATGTTGAAAAGTACTTATGTGGGCTGAAATTATCTTATACTAATAACCATTTCTCCCATGACCATCATGTTTATGATGCTTCTTGCAATTATTTTGAGAGAGGAAAACATGCTAATATCTTACATGATAGTTTTAATAATCCTCTATATGTTCCTAAGTTTGCAAAGTTGCACCAATCTAAAAGTTCCTTTGTAAAATTTGTTTCCACTACTTGTAACTATCATGAGAGGGGAAAATATGGTTCTAAACATTTCAATATTATTACGTTTCCTCTCTTTAAGTTCAAAGTCTTGAAATTGCTCTTGTTTTATCTTCCTATGCTACTTGCTTTGTGTTTCAATAATTTATTTTCTTACAAGATCCCAATGCATAGGAAGTGGGTGAGACTTAAATATGTTTCATATTTTTCCTTTGATGCTCACCTTTGCGTTTCAATTCTTATTCCTATGTGAGCATCATTAAAACTATCATGGCTGTCCAGAAAACAGATTCCTAAGCTTCACTGCGAAAAATGTTAAAAATTACAGGAAAGGAATTTTGACCTGAAATTTTACGACAGCAATCTTCAGTTATTAATACACATTCCATTCGTTGAAAATTTTCTGATTTGAGCAACGTAAGTGCCTCTGAAAATTCACTCTTTACGGGCTGTCCAGTTTTTGACAGATTCTGTCTTTATTTTGTATTACTCTCATTACTTGTGTTTTGTGTAGTTCTATTGATCAAAGAGCAATACACAACCATAGTAACAGTAGTTAATGTTTAGAATAAACTCATGATATGTCTTTGCTGTACCTATATGGATTTAATTTATGGAGACACTAACCCCTCTAATCAAGTTTTATGATGAGTTTTGTGTATAGAAATTTTCAAGTGGAAGAGTTGAAGGTGATGAACAATGATCAAGAGGGACAAACACTCAAGCTTGGGGATGTTACCCCTAGGCTCACCCTACATGTTTCGAAGAAGTACAAGAATTCAAACTTGGGGATGTCAAGCCACTTCACTCCAACCATCTTGATACCAAGTAAGTAAGCCTAGCTATATGGCTATAAAGAAAGCGCTTTACGGGAGGCAACCCGGTTGTTTTTATTTTTGATTTTCTTTGTGTCCTCTTGCTGTAACAAGAGACTTAGTTTTTAGTTTAGTTTCTGAAATTTTTAATAAAGTGCCAAGTTTTACCTATTTTGGTATGAAAAAGTTGCTATTTGCATTCAGAGATATTATTCCAGCAAGAATGTGTGCATGGTTTGATTTTTCATTCCTATTATGTAACTCCGAATGAGCTGAGATTTTTAATGTAACTAAAACTTTTCATCCTCTGTATGCCTGAATTTTTTTCAGAATTTTCAGACATGTTAAGTCGTGTAGAAAAAATCATTTCGCTGCTGCTAATTTTCTGGACAGATTCTGTCCCATTTTGTTTGATGCATTCTTTGAACTTTTAACTTGAATCTTTTTGATCCAATTGAGTTTATAAGTAGGCATAAAAAATTATACACTTTCTGGACATTCATATAAATTTTTGTTTAAGGATTATATGCAGCAAGAAATGCATTTGTTTATCACTACTAATGTCACCCTACAGAAAAGAAATGGGAGAAGCAGTGTTTTGAAGTTTTTTCACAGGGATTAGAGGAGATGCACCAAGAGCTATCCAAAGATGGTGAAGAACATAAGCTTGGGGATGTGAAGACAACCCCACTGGACCAACACACTCTCGGTTTGCACACGTCTAACTTCTATTTTTCGATCAATGCACTTTATCGCATAAACTTGGAGCGTCTTTTATTTGCTTTTTATTTTGGTTTGATTTTTGTTTTGAGACCACCACTATCATTTTTATATGAGAGAGCTACTGGAAGTTTGGGTTGAATTAAGTTGGATGCTATAATAAGATTGGGAAAGGGATGTTTGAGTTGATTTAAAAAAGATATATATAGTTGCATAATTCATGTGCTTTTAATGAGTATTAATTTGCAAGTGTTTTATCAAGAGCTATATTTTGTCCATGTTTGTATGCTGAATGTTACTTTACTTTGTTTGACATGGATTGAGTAGTTCTATGGACACTTGTGCATGCATTTAGTTGGTCAACTTTCTCCCTTTTGCTAGCCCAAAAATCCCAACAAGTAAAAACTTGTTTTCCAACACCTTCAACCAAAGTTTTTCCAGTGAGTCCACCATATCTACCTATTAGCTTTATGCTATTCCGAGTATGTTTATCATGTTACTTTGTATTATCTATACCTCTGAATTAAAATGCTTATGTTATGGGAAAATTTTGGTTAAATAGCTCTCACACCTTACTATTGCATTTAATAAACATGAACCATTGTGATTAAAATTATGAAGTTGTGAATTTGACAAGAGTCTTGGTTGCTAGTTAGCCCAAATGTGCTGTCACATGGCAAGCTTTCAACATTGCACTAAATTATATCTAGTTGATATCATGTACTTTTGTTTACGGATGCTTATCATGGTGCCAAATAAATGTGGAAATTTAGTAGGTTTAAGTAGTTGTATAAATGGCAAGAGAGATACCTGGGCCGCCAATCTAAGCCATGCTGTCATGGTGGAAATTTACTTATATGCTATGTGAACCTTCAGTGATGCACCTCATAATAAAAGGCTATATCAATAGTAAATAAAAATGGTGTTGAGATTGTTCCTTATGTTTGTTTGTCTTGTCATTTTGACATGGGCTTGTTCCATGTCCTGGGACAAGAGGTACCCCAGTTGACCCTCTTGATGAAGCTATTTTTACGATGATTTTACTTGAACATGCTTTGTTTCCCAAGTTGAGTAACACCATGGTGTAGGTACTCATATTCAAGGGGCATGAGACTTTCAACCATTTCTTTGTCAAGCACACTACTCATATTCGCTTTCACTTTAAACTTTAACCATTCAAGATGTTATGATAAGGGGTAATGAGAGCTTGACACCAATACCACATTGCAAACATTAACTTAAGTAGAAGTATTTGGAAGTTAGAAGAAACTTGTTCATGTTTTTACCTCTACTCATATATATATCTTTCCAAAGTGTCCACCTTTTATATTCAGTTTTATAAGAGTACTCTATGACCATTATAGGATCTTTTTACTTTTTATTATGCATACATTTGGTCCATAGTACTTTCTTCTATGTTACACTTTGTGAATTATCACTGAACATCCTTGCATTGAATATTTGATATCACTTTATAATATATCTTGCATATTGCTATTCCTTTAAAGAATGAATCATTTGACTTTATATAGAAATAATAATCATCTTTGATATCCATTGTTAGTCTTAAAATGCAAAGTCCATGTTGGTTTTATCACCTTTATACTCGAGGACGAGTATAGGTTAAGCTTGGGGATGTTGATGCATGTAAAATGCATACATGAACTTTGCATTATATCACTTATATTTCAATCATATTTGCATCATATAAGGGTTATATCATTGTTTTATAATGATTTTGGGAAGATTTCACAGTTTTCCTATTTTTCTGGAATTAACCCTGCACTGGCAGAAAACCCTATTTTCTATATTTTGATGTTTCAGGGACCCAAACGACGTCCAAATGACCTGAAAATTTACGAGCATCAGTTTTTGGAAGGAACAAAGCGTAGGGGCGAAGGAAGCGAAAAGTGGAAGCCCGAAGGCCAAAAGAGGGGGGCCCACGTGGCCAGATTCCTTGGCCATGTGGGGCCCACCAACTTGGCCCTCGTGGCTCGGTTGCCATCGATCTTTCTTCCAGAAGCTTTTGCTTGACCTAAAACTGACTATAAAAATAGTCCCCCGACATTTTCTAGAGGGGAGCGCCGCCGAAACACAGAAACCACAAAACAGAGACCTGGAGCTGCAAATTGGAGGGGAAAACTCCGGCGCGGCGCTGCCGGGGTGGTCTCCATCTCCCGCAACGACATCTCCACCGTCTCCATGATGAAGAGGGAGTTGTCTCCCTCGGGGCTGAGGGCTCATGCCGGTAGCTATGTGGTTTATCTCTCCCTCTCTCATGGTGTGATCTTTATGTTATCATGAGCTTTGTAATCTAGTTGAATCCATAGATGTTACTCTTCATTATCTTATGAATTATGCTACTCAAATGGTTTTATTAATGTAATCTCTGGAGTCACCTTTGTCCCATCGTGCGAAGTTGACAGTGTGCACACCGTGTGTGGCTCTTAGGCTATAGATTACAGGAATACTTATCATGAGTTATTATTTGTGTTGGATGTCTCTATGAAATTGTGGTGTTTGGCTAGTACTATCTAGGGCGCTCAAGTTGACAGTGTGGGGTTCCCTAGATATGGAGTACGACTTTAAGGTGTGCTTTTATAGCCCTACGCAATGGATTGGTGTTCGTTATCCAACCGGAGGATAGTTCAGGGTAGCATAGTGAAGAGGAAATATTTATGTATTCAATTATATTATTATTGTTGAGAGTGTCCACTAGTGAAAGTATGATCCCTAGGCCTTATTTCCTATAAGAAACACACACTTGAGCTTGTCCTCTTGCTGCATAGAGGATTGGGCTTTCTCTCTTTGAGAGCTTTTACTTACTACCATTTACCTTCAGCATTTTTACCAAAAATCCCCAAAACACTTGCATCTTTCATTGTTTTATTTACCATTCTTGTTAACCAATACCTTCAGCTCCTCGTGGGTTCGACAACCTTTTCTAATCGAAAGGTACTACAATTGATCTCCTGCACTTGGGAGTCATCAGTAGGATAAATTCCCAGGGGGATAATACCGAAACCGTCCTTTTTTCTGTAGGGATAAAAAAGGGAAAGATTCCCGACTTTCTATCCACTCTCAGCCAGTCAAGAAGAAGCCGAGAAGATAGAAGACCACTCCCTTTTATTATTTAATAAAATAGAGATTCTCATGTTCCCTCCTCAGAATATTTTATCACTCCTTTAGGCCAGGTGGCCCCGTGGCCTCGGTTATTAAAATGTATTTGAAAAAAGTGCTAATTTAGTTACGTTAAACACCATGGTTTATCTGTAACCAATGACTCCATGTTCATTGCTCTTGCTAATATAGGATCATGATTGATTATAGTTGTTCTAGTTTTTCTTATGTTTACTAGTTGGCAGCATGGATTGCTATTCGTTCGACTACCACTAGTCTGCTTAAGTTGGGTTCTCTCGCGAAAATCGCGAGTTGCAGAGATGAGAACCATGAAAAGCAAGATCCCGCTCTCTTACAGGCTAGTTCCCTCAATTGAGACTCGAGAAAGGGAAAGATCTACTCTAAAGATCAACGGAATTCAAGTTGGCAAAAAGTGAATCCACCAGTTGCAGCTTTAGACTGACTAAATGCTAATCTGGCTTGCACTAATGTGGAACTAAATCTCCTATTTTTCCAAGTGAAAGCTGGGCCGGAAATTCCACCCGCCTAAGTAAAGTAAACAAAAGTAAGCGCGCGGGACTACGAAAGGATGTAAGATAACCCCTCTCAGTACATATTTTTTGGGCTTAGCAGGATATCAAGCAAACACATAACATCAACTTGGTTCAATTAATGACTACAGATATACATCATGCATAACCACTAGACTTCACACCGTCTACTTTGTTAGCCAAACCAACTCTTTGCAAAAAAAAATCTAGACTTTGAGAGCTACCAAGCAGGACAAGCACCACAATTTTAAAGCTTTACGACAGTTCTTTACTAATCTATTCTTACTAGACGATCCACAAGTTTAAGCATTAGTATACTTCATATCTCTAAACAATTGACAAGTATAAAAGATTCAAGACAATGGTCTACAAGATTAAGCAACACCTTTAACACTTCCTACATGATAATTTCCATTCAACCAAACACCAATCAACTTATTTGAAACAAAACTAAAAGGGTGAAACAAAAAGAGCAATACTTCCTAACTACAAAGCTAACAACTCTGAACAAGAGATGCTTGAAAACAAGAGCTAGAAGAAAAATAACAAAGGCTAAACACTCAACACATATAAGTGAAGAACAGGAGTGTATACTAAAAAGCGGAGCGTGTCTCTCTCCCAAACAAGCATGCATGGATCCAAATTATTGCAAAGACCAGAGAAAAAAACACAAACAAACTGAAAGTAGAAACAAACTGACGCTCCAAGAACATCACATAATGTGTAAAGGAATAAAAAATATAGTACCATGAGAGAAACCGATGATTGTTGATGAAGAAGGGGACGCCTTGGGCATCCCCAAGCTTAGACGCTTGTGACTTTTTGAATATTTCCGAGGAGGGTCCATGGGAAGTCTCCTCAAGCTTAGACTTTTATCCCTTCTTGATCTTCCTTCATCACCTCGCACTTGGATACTTAAAAACTTACTTCACGCAAAACTTATAGCAACTTCATTAGAGGGGTTAGTCCACAAAAACAATATCTTCCTTCAGTTCCAAAGCACATATCATGAACTTATTTTTTTAAACATTAGCTACTGTCACAAAGGTCTAAGTAAAACTCTAGCTTTGAAAAGAACTTCACTTTGCCCGTGAAAGAAGCAATGCAAAACTAAGGACAGAATCTGTCAAAAAACAGAACAGACTGTAAAGATGAATTTTTTCGGGGCACTTCTGGATCTCAAATCAGAAAACTTAAAACTATAGAAAGGTATTCAAAACCCTTATGCTTGCATTCAAAAATTTGCAGCCACAGATGACGTTCTGTGATTTTTTGGATTTTTGAACAGTGAAGAACATAAATCTGTTTCTGGACAGCAAACTCACCAATTAGTCTTCCTCTCTTTAGAGGCTACTCTTGGCACTTAAAACCAAAACAAAAAGATACAATGGAGTTGTTACAGAGGTAACATCACCCAAAACAAGAACAAACAAAAAAAAAACAGTAGGTAAAAATAAAATGGGTTGCCTCCCATAAGCGCTTTTTTTAACGCCTTTTAGCTAGGCTTGATAATTTTAATGATGCTCTCATAAGAATAAGAGTTGAAACACAAAGAGAGCCTCAAGAAGCAAATATCAAACACATTTAAGCCTAAAACACTTCCTATGCATAGGAATCTTGTAATCAAATTAATCCACGAAGAACATAGTGATAAGCACTAACAATTACTCCCTCTGAAGACACTAACACACTATCTAGCATAAATACTCCCTCTGAATACACTAACAATTACTTGGCCAAAGCATCCACTAGCATCGGAGAGCATGCAAGATCATAGATAAAACATAACACATAGATGAACAAAAGTAATGACTTTCACAATTCATCGGATCCATGCAAACACAATCATGTAGCAGTTACAGATAATATGATCTTGATCATGATAGACAGCTCACAAGATCTAAAAAATGGAGTACAAGGAGGAGAGACAACCATCTAGCTACTACTATGGACCCGTAGTCCCGTGGTGGACTACTCACGCATCACTCCGGAGGTAGGCATGGTGGTGTAGATGCCTCCAGTATCCTCCTGATCTAGGGTTGGTGATGGCGGAGGCCTCAGATGTCTTCTGGAAAATATGATTGGGTACTTTGGGGTTTCGGGTCGAAGACTAATTTATAGGCGAAGAGGTGACTCGAGGAGGCGAAGGAGTCGCCCAGGTGGGGCCCAGGCGCGGCCTAGGGTGGGGCCGCGCCTGGGGGGCATCTGGAGGCTCTGGCCTCCCTCTCCGGGTGTCCTTCTGGCTCCGTCTTCGTTTCAGCTTGTAAATAAACCCCGTAAATTTTCAGCGCATTCCGAGAAACTTCCCAGAACAACTTTTCTGAAACAAAAAGACAGTAGAAAACAGGAACTGACACTGGGCATCTTGTTAATAGGTTAGTTCCATAAATCATGCCAAATTGATATAAAAACATGTGGCACTGATATATAATCAAGCATGGAACATAAAAAATTATAGATACGTCGGAGACGTATCAAATCTCCATTCTAGTGGTGCAATGGCTGGTAAAGTGGCTGAATTTACCACCAGAACAAGCTACTTGGGAAGATTCAACCTTCATCCAAAAGGTTTTCCCAGCTTTTTAGCCTTTAGGACAAGTCTGGTCTAAACATGGTGGAGTTGTCATAGCCAGTTCATGTGTGAGCCTTCAGAAACGTCCATTACTCTATCAACATCCAAATCCAACGATACCTCTTCGCACCATCGATAGAGGATGCACCGTTGATGCAGAATCAGACGGCCCCTATGAATTACCACGTCGCTATTTGAATTGGGGGATAGTCACACTTTCCAGCTGGAGCTTGGTCACCACAACCACTCACTTGTTTGTCTTGTTGCTTTCTTTTCAGGTTAGATCATCTTTGGTATTAGGGTTTATCCCAGCCGCCATTGTCCTCCTCTGTAATCGACTCTTACCTCTGTAATATAAACTGAATCGGAGCCTATTCAAGTGATTGTTTGAATTTCTTTCTTCAGTTAACCAGAATTCCTATCAGGGCGTGTCACCTAAGCAGCGGCGGCGACGCGCAGGTAGCCCTCTCCTTGTCCGGCTGGGAAAATCTCCCTCTCCTCTGGTTGTCTCTCCCGGCTTCCTCTCCTCCTTCCTCGTGTCCTCTCCTCCGGCTCTCTCCCTCCCCTATCTAATCTCTCTTTCCAGTATAGATGCGAGACAAATTGGACCGAGCTTCGGCGGCCGGTGCAGCTGCATCCCGAGCCTCGACGGACGACACAGTTGCATCCCGAAAACCTGCATCCCAATCTCTGACTTCCCGACGCAAGCTTGTTGCTGCGGCCCGAGCTCCTACGTAAGACCTAGTTGCGTTGCCGCGGCCCACCGGCCACCGCCCTTTCATCTTCTCAATGCTCCAGTCCGGCCTTCGCCCCTCTTCCCTGTCCTCTGCTCTTTCTATTGTCGCTCGATCTCACCACTCTCTCCCTTTGCAGCATGCGCGGCCAAGATTTGGCAAGATTAAGAAGATGACCGGCGGTTGAGAGGAACATCAGTTTCTGTTCTTTGTTGTTATTCATTAGTACACATACTGAAACTAGGCTGCAACCACGGTAGCAACAACATTCCGTTCTGGACTTATAGACATGTAAATGTGTAATTGAACGTGCTCTGCTGAAACTTACCGGATGGAGCTGCTAGAATTTAGTTGTATTCTACTTTCGTTACTCAAGTTTCATGAATACAATGTACAATTTAGATGAACTGACAATTTTACATATTACTTGTTTGTCTTCATTTTTTATTTTTGTGTGATATATAATTATTTAAATGTATTCATATGCTAAACATAAAAAATAAAAGTCTCATACAAATCAATTCCTCATTTAGACCATTCAAACAACAATTGTCATTCAATCTCAATATTAGGTCTGTGTTCCAAATACGTAAGCATCCAAACATAAATATTGACATTCAATCTCAATACCAATATCATGTGATATTGGTATTCAACCCAATGCAATGCCAAGACTCCCAAGCAAACATCCAAACGGAGCATTAAAGAATACTAACCCCTCTAATGAGTTTGTGAGAGTGTTTTGTGAAAGAATTTTTTAAATTTTGCGAGAAAGGATGATGAAATGAAATCAAGAAGGGATAAAATTTCAAGCTTGGAGATGCCCGAGGGCACCACAAAGAAATATTAAAAAAGTATCAAGCATCTAACCTTGAGAATGCCAAAGCATCCCCTTTTTCATCAACAATAATACTTAATCCCTTAGTCTCATACTATTAATTATCGTTAAAACTGATGTATCTATACATAGTCTTGTGCTAGATGTTGACGTAGGGAAAGCGATGACCCGCTAGGGTCTCGGTTACGTGTTTATATAGGTGAGAAAGCCCCCACCGTGGCTGTACAGAATACATGGGCCGGATCGGTGTACTACACCGTATCCGTCATGTTCAGGTATTACATAGTCTAACACCCCCCCTTAATCTAAGCCGAATGGAATACATGAAGGTTTAGATTATGCATAAACTCACGCAGTCGAGCTACAGGTAAAGTTTTAGTAAAACCATCCGCGACTTGATCCTTGCTTGAAATGAACCTGATGTCAAGAAGATTGCTTGCAACCCTTTCTCGAACAAAATAATAATCAATCTCAATATGCTTGGTCCTGGCATGAAATACTGGATTTGCAGAGAGATATGTAGCTCCAAGATTGTCACACCAAAGAATAGGACGTTGTTTTGGAGAGAAATCGAGCTCACGTAGTAAGGCCTCAACCCAAATCAACTCAGCGGTGGCATTTGCAAGTGCTTTATACTCGGCCTCTGTACTGGAACGAGACACGGTGGCTTGTTTGCGAGCACTCCATGAGACCAAATTTGGTCCAATAAAAATAGCAAATCCTCCTGTGGAGCGTCGATCATCTAGACATCCTGCCCAGTCGGCATCTGAAAATGCACTAAGCAGCGTGGAGGAGGATTTTTGAATAGCAAGTCCAGTATGAATAGTACCTTTGATATACCTTAAGATACGTTTAGCAGCTGTCCAATGAGATGTAGTCGGTGCATGAAGATATTGGCAAACTTTGTTGACAGAGAAGGATATGTCAGGACGTGTCAGGGTTAAATACTGCAATGCACCAATGACACTACGATAGTTGGTGATATCATTTTGTCCAAGGGGAGAACCTTCAGTCAACGTAAGCTTCTCACTGGTGGACAGTGGTGTAGGAGCCGATGTACACTTGGTCATGTTAACACGAGCAAGTAGATCAGAGGCATACTTTTCTTGAGTAAGTAGAAGACCATGCGGAGTTTTCTTAACCTCAATGCCCAAGAAAAAATGTAAATCATCAAGATCTTTGAGAGCAAATTTTTTTCCAAGATCATGAAGCAAGACCGAAATAGCTTGAGAAGATGAACCCGTGAGAATGATGTCATCAACATAGATTAACAAGAACATAATGATACCTGACTTGTTGTAGAGAAAAAGAGATGTATCAGCCTTGGAGGGGGTGAAACCAAACTGTTGCAGAGTCGTACTTAACCGAGAGTACCAAGCTCGAGGAGCTTGTTTGAGACCATAAAGGGCTTTATCAAGCTTGCAAACATATTTGGGAGCATGTGGGACCTCAAACCCAGGAGGTTGTTTCATGTAAACCTCTTCTTCCAGAACACCATGTAAAAACGCGTTCTTGACATCTAGCTGCCGCAAGCCCCATCCTCGAGAGACTGATATAGACAAGACCACTCGGATAGTGGCTGCTTTGACAACTGGGCTAAAAGTATCTTCATAGTCTATGCCATACCTTTGTTTGAAGCCTTTTGCAACGAGACGTGCTTTATACCTATCAATTGTACCATCAGCATTCTTTTTGATACGATAGACCCATTTGTAATCAATAATATTGTGATGAGAGCTAGGAGGAACAAGGGCTTGATATTCTTCTTCCATTGCACGTTTCCAATTTGAGTCATCCAAGGCTTCCAAGAGATTGTGAGGTTCTCCTGTAGAGGTTAACAGTGCATATGGAATAGTACCATCAGTTCGAACTTTTGGCTGCCGTATACCTTTTTGGAGACGAGTGCGAGGTTTAGGCACAGGTTGGGTGGCAGATTGAGTATGTGCAGCAGATCCGGCAGGAGCTGAGCTAGGAGCCGCAGACGATCCAGAAGACTGCGGTGTGTTCACGTGTGGAGGGTAGATGGGCGCAGAGGATCCAGCCGAGCTGGGTGTGGCCAAGATTGTCGGTGACGTGGCGCCCGGGGGGAGGCTGGAGACGCTGGGCTGCTGCTGTTGGTGCTGTTGGCGCGCGTGCGCGCTGTCGAGCACAGATGGCGACCCAGGCGGGGACAGGAGCGACGTGGCGCCAGGCGACGGGGCAGACGAAGAATGTTGCTGCCCATCAGATCCCGATGTGGGTCCAGAATCGGGATCCAAGGCTGATCCTGCCAGAGAAGCTTCTCCGGGATCCGTATTTTGGACAGAACTGTCCCCTGAATCTGTGACTTCAGTATTGTGACTGTTTGCTTGATCATTTTCAGCTGTGTCGTCACTATTTTGTCCAATCCTGGCCGTAGCTTGAGTAGCGACCTGTGGATGATTAGTAGCAGGAACAACAAATTGCATGTGATCATGGTTATGCACACCCACACTAGAGGACTCTAAAGGAGATAAATTTGGTGGTAAAAGGAGGAGTTCCTCACGGAGGCGAGTCCCAGCATTCGGATTAAGAGAAGCAAAGGGAAAAACACCTTCATCAAAAACAACATCTCTAGATATGTAGACGCGTCCCGTAGACACGTCGAGACATTTCACCCCTTTATGACGAGGACTATAGCCTAAGAAGACACAACGTTTGGAGCGAAACGCAAGCTTCCTTTGGTTATAGGGACGAAGATTGGGCCAACAAGCACAGCCAAAAACTCTAAGAGTGTTATAGTTGGGAGGAACATGAAGGAGTTTTTTAGTGGGAGTTTCAAAGTTGAGGACCTTGGAAGGGAGCATATTTATCAGAAAGGTGGCTGTAAGAAACGCTTCATCCCAAAATTTTAAAGGCATCGAGGCATTAGCAAGCAAAGCAAGGCCAACCTCAACAATATGACGGTGCTTACGCTCAGCGGAGCCATTTTGCTGATGAGCATGAGGGCACGACACATGATGGGTAATGCCGACTTTTTGAAAAAAGGCATTCAGTTTTTCATACTCACCACCCCAATCAGTTTGCATAGTGATGATTTTTCGGTCAAATTTGCGTTCAACAAGTTGTTGAAAATTGAGAAACACTTGATAAACATCAGAACGCTTTTTAAGCAAATATATCCAAGTAAATTTACTAAAATCATCGATGAAGCTTACATAATATTGATGTTTGCCAACAGAAGGAGGAGCAGGGCCCCATACATCAGAAAAAATTTGTTCCAATGGAACAGTAGAAACACTAGTGGAAATTGGATAGGGTAACTGATGACTCTTAGCCTGTTGACATGGATCACATATGTAAGGATTTATTTCTGGCGAATAAGAAAGTTTATGTTTCCTAAGAACTTGTTGAACAATAAAAGACGAAGGATGCCCTAAACGGCGATGCCATGTAGACGAAGAAGGCTTGATGGTGAGGAAGGCTTGCTTGTGAGATCCAGTGGAGACAGGGACAAGAGGATATAAACCTCCATGACAAGGACCTCTAAACAGAATTCGCTTCGTTTCCTGATCCTTGATTAAGAAAAAGAAAGGGTGAAACTCAACAAAAGCATTATTGTCAAGAGCAATTCTATGTGTAGAGAGTAAATTCTTAGATGCAGTAGGAACATGTAGAATATTGCGTAGATGAATGGAACTGTGAGGGGTGTGCATGACAGAATGACAAACATGTGCAATTTGCATACCTTTACCGCTTGCCGTGTGGACTTGATCACGTCCTCTATATGTTTCTCGAGTAGTCATCTTGTTCAGATCTCCAGTAATATGGTTTGTAGCTCCTGAGTCCATGTACCAATTGGTGTCAACTCCGTATGCCCCCTTTTCTTGGACGTCATCATCATCATCATCACGGTCAGAGTAACGCCACCAACACTCGTTGGCCGGGTGTCCCTCTTTCTTACAGATTTGGCAAAAAACGCCTTCTTGCCATGGAGTTGGTGTGCGACCACCACGACCGCGTCCACGGCCCCCCCTGGAAGAGCGACATTGATCATCACGGCGCCCTTGCTGTCTGTCACGTCCGCGGCGGTCATCCCAGCCACGGCGATCATCATCGCGGCGACGTCCATCACGTCCACCATTGCGCCCCTGCTGGCCACCACCACGCTGGTAGGACCTGCCACGGGTGGCCGCATGTGCCGAGGAGGTGAAGGTGTTTGAGTTTTGTCCAGCGTTGTTGAGCATCTGCTGGCGCATGTCAAAGGCCTCAAGCTGGGAACACATGTCATGCAGAGTTGTGGTGGGTACTGCGTTGATGGAGGAAACCAGGGGGTTGTATTCGCCATCGAGACCATTGAGGATATAGTCACGAAGTTCATCATCATCGACCTTTTTTCCTGCAGCCGCGAGTTCAGAGGCAAACCCCTTCATCTTGGTGATGTACTGGGCTGCGGTCATAGCTTCTTTCTTCGTATTTGTAAGGGCACCACGCAGAGTAGTTACCCGGGCTTTGGACTGCAGGGAGTACATGCTGGTGAGAGCACTCCATACATCCGCAGCGTGCTCGAGCCCAAAAACTTGAGAGAGCACATCTTCCGTCAGGGAATTGACAAGATATCCCATGACTTGCTGGTCCTTGACGATCCACGCATCATAAGCTGGATTGGGGACCGAGATTTTCTTCTTGTTGTCATCTTCAACCTCCAGATTTTCAGGTGGTGCCGGGTCGGAACCCTCAAGGAGTCCCATGGCCCGTGCAGCACGAAGGGCAGGCAGGACCTGCGCTTTCCAGTAGAGGAAGTTCTCTCTGGTGAGTTTTGTCGCGGGCGGAGCACCAAGGGCAGCCGCCGGTGTTGCCGTCGAGGAAGACGACATGGTCTTGGTCGTTGGGAGGGAAGGGAAGGGTTTTTGGTCGTGCGATCTGGGATCGGCCGGCGATCAAGATCAAGGTTTTTTTTTGTGGGTTGTCGTAGATCGGTTTCAGCGGCGGCTAGAGGGAAGAAGATTGGCTCTAGATACCATATAGAATTGTTGCACTAGCCTTCTAGACCAAAAATCTGAACTGATATAAAGGAACTAGGCAATATATTTATATTCAACACTCTCCATTACGTCTAGGATATTTTATTCCTTAGCGTGGGATAGGAGCGGGCCGCAGGATCTTTTTTTCTTTTTTTTTTTAATCCGCGTGAGCGGGGTCTCGAACTCGAGACCTCTTGGCTCTGATACCATGTTGACGTAGGGAAAGCGATAACCCGCTAGGGTCTCGGTTACGTGTTTATATAGGTGAGAAAGCCCCCACCGTGGCTGTACAGAATACATGGGCCGGATCGGTGTACTACACCGTATCCGTCATGTTCAGGTATTACATAGTCTAACACTAGATACATCTGTTTCTACAACAATTAATATGGGACAGGGAGTATGAAGTAAACAAACCATTATAGACCCATGCACATCAACTCTCATTTATGAGCCCAAATCTCTAGATTGTGCTAACTGCTAAGACTAGTCACAGTAGGGAGTATCATATATGTGGTATCATATATGATACTAGTCCATGTTACTACTTTCACAATTGGTGATAATATGTGTGTGGTATCATATAATTTTATATTTATTAAATTGTATACTCATATTGTCTTGAAATGCGTTATGTTAAGATATGTATCTATGATACCACTACCATCTATCTCATCATCAATTACAGTGACACATCAGATTTTTACCAACATGACATGTATGATACTACCTATGATAACCCCACTGTGGCTAGTTTAAAGTGAGAAAGAAAATTCCCTACACTATACAAACATAGAGCCATTCGCTTCACCCCATAAATATGATATATAGTGCACATCAAATGGAAGTTGAAAAGCACGGTTGCTACTGTATTTTCCATTCTTGAATCGCAAAACGAAGGGCATTGTTTGGTATTAACTCATGGTGTGTGAAAGTGAGGTAGGTCACCGGGGAAATTTTATTGCCACGTTGAAGCCAGTCCTTGATGGCGTCGCCTTCATATGTGAATCCATCAGCAGCAATGTGTGGATCCGTCATAATGTCCTGAAAATATCATAAAGGTGCAAAGGTTATATGAAACGAAACCTGACAATGCTAACCACCTACTTGAAAGCAACTAAGGTTGAAGGTGATTAATCAGGTAAACATAAGGTAACTGTTGGTACGACCTACGAGGCTATGAATCACATGATTCAAGTGCTTCATATCTTTGTTTTGTTAACGAACCTGTGTCATTGGGCAGATGAAAAACGTTGGTGGCTGGCATTTATCGTCAGGACGGTTCATCATAGCTTCCAGGACACCCCAGGCCTCCTTAAGATCTGGCCGCTCCTTTCTGTCATACCGGCAACATCTCAGTGCTAGTCTTGCAAACTCTTCAGTGTACTCAGGCGGCCAGTCCCCTGCAGAAGTATCAATTTTATCTTGCAACATGCCCTTCCTCAAGGCCATCTCCACCTCATTGGGAAGGCCTAGGGGGCTCTTGCAAGTTAGTAGCCGCAGAAGAACAACTCCAAAGGAGTAGACGTCATACTGTGCTGTGAGCTCCCCCGAGGCTATGTATACTGGATCCATGTATCCCATTGTGCCTTTAAGTTGGCTTGTTCGGTGGTAAGGGGTGACAGTGGTGTTTGTCAGATTCAAGGGACGAGAGATCCCGAAGTCCGCCAGTTTGCAACCAAAGTTGGCGTCAAGAAGAACATTGTCGGGCTTCAGATCCCCATGGGCAATGCCGTTTGGTTTGTTGGAGTGGAGGAAGATAAGCCCCGTGCATATGTCGGTAGCGATTCTGATGCGCACTTGCCACGAGAGTGGGTTTCTTTGGTGCTTGCCCTGCAGCCAATCCTCTAGGCTTCCGTTGGACAGGAATTCGAAGACCAACGCTTTGGCCTCTTGGCACACTCCTATCAGAGTGACAAGGTTTGGATGCCTCATCCGACACAGTGTTTCTACCTGCAATCAATACGTTGGAAACTAGTCAGGTATTTAGATGCCCATTTTTATCATTCCCGGGCGACAACATGTCGTCTTAATCTGATGCAATGAACGTACGATTTAAGAAACGATCTCTGAAAATTACCTCATCATTGAACTCTTTCTCTCCTTCTGTGCCTTGACGGTTTAATTTCTTTATCGCCACAGTAGTATGACGGAGAAAACCTTTGTAGACGCTGCCACATCCACCTTGCCCGATCTTTTTGGAGTCACCAAAGTCATCGGTTGCTTCTTTTATCTCTTCGTAGCTGAACTCTGTCAAGTGAACCGCGCCACTAGAGCCAAATCCAGTACTGTTACTCTTCCTTTGGCGTATCTTTTCAGCTCCTCCAACAGCTTGGTCTTTCTCGCGCTGCAGCTGAATAAGCTTGTTCTCCAGTTCTGCTCTTTTCTCATTTGCCTTCTGAAGCTCGTTGCAGACATGGGTGTGCTCCTTTTCGAGTCCAGTCTTTTCTCTTGTTAGTCTTTCCTCTACCTCCTTTTTTTCTTTTCGGAGTGAATTCTCCCGTGCTTTGTACTGCAAGAAAACAGTTCGCTTACTTGAGACTTGAGAGACACGTGAATCCATGCATTCAGAGAAGAAAGGTTGCCAAAATACCGTACATTAAGCAACTATCATGGATAACTACAGGCAGGTGGCAATAACAGATAACATACCATCATAGAAGTTTCAAACAGATCCCTCTCGGATTTCTGCCGAGCCTGGGATGCTTCCTTTGTCGAGCGCTCTAGCTCATCGCGGACTTGGTGCTCAATCACTTCATGTTTTATGACAGTTTCTACCTGTAAAAAAATCAATAAATCTGTTTTCAATTCATAGGTATGACAAGATTATCTAATATCTCTACTATATAATACGGCTTAAGCTTCTCTCTTCGTCCGTTTGGTACGTCGTGGATCGCTTCTGTCTAAGTTTTCCTTCGTCGTTAGTTGGTTTCGTACATCGTTCGGTGGTTTTTTTTTTTTTTTGAGCGGAACATTGTTCGGTCGCTGATCGGATCGTTAAAGAAACCTGGCATCGATCGGTCTCCCGATGTTGTCCGCGTTCAAATTATAATTCCATCTCCCGGAACAACGTATCCAGCCCATCTCCACTCGATAGGCCATCCGATCAAGGCCCAATACTGGCTGTTGTACGGCCGGACATTCAACAATAGTCGGAAGACAAATACGTGCAAGGCTGAGTACCATCAGGATCGGATTGATTTCTGACGTGCAAGACAATACATATATACATGCACGCGTGGACTTGTCACACAATATAAATCATAACGCCATAGCTTCTGCTTGCGAGATACTCAATACATAGCATAGGTAAAATATAGTGTTACATACGCGGCTTACTAGGTACACAGCGGAGTACGCCCTCGGCGACCTGAGGAGGAAGGAAACATGTCGGACATCAACGACTCATCTTCGTCCGACGACGCATTCGATTCGGCAGGTATCCGGCCTCCCCACCATTCTATGATTGATTAATGTTACGTCAGCATGGGTTGGAAAAGCAGTCTCTGACTACCTGTTACCTCTCCATAATGTGACAGATAAAAATTCACATGTTCTTCATGTAGGCATTTCGATTAGATGAGATATGAACTTAGCATTTATATTATTCAAATTTGATACTTATGGAATGTAAAAATCTCATACAGGCACATTGGGCTCGCAATCTCAAGTCATGGATGTCAAGGAACAAAGAAGAAAAAGAGATAGAGAGCGATATGCACAGATGACCGATGAAGAAAAGCAGGAAAAACTGAAAAAACGTCGTGAAGCTTATAAGAAAAACAAATCAATTAAAAGACAAAGAAATATGCAGATTTGAAGCAAGAACAAAGGACAAAACAATGCACACAAAAAAGGCAGAAATATGCAAATATGCAGCCAGAACAAAAGAAAGCTAGATTAGAGCAAATTAGAGCAAATCGTGAGTTTAGACGCAACACACCATGTAAAGAATCAATTGCGATGGTGAACCCTGCATATATCGCAACAGAATAATAAGTTAGTACATCTACCCTTATTCTATATCATAGGTCATATGACCTTCGTGTGTATGATTCAGTTGTATATGCATGATGTAGATTTATGCTTGGGTTTATTCGACAACTTTTTGGGTGGCTTATGAAATATACATTCTTTTCTCTTATCTCATTTTGAGACACATATACAAATATTGTAGTACAATATATCACTGTATATGTTATATATCATATAAATCGCAAAATAAAACAAAATTATATGATGTCAAAATATATGTAATGTTTAGTTTTTCACTCCCGTTGCAACGCACGGGCATTTTGCTAGTAGGTATTATAACCGAGACCAAAACAAAAGAGCTTGATTTTTCTCCGTAGCGTCGGTGGCAAATATTAGAAGATACTACTGGTTGAGGGTGACTACAACCATGAACATATTATCGTATCAACGTTTTTCCTTTACACTCGTGTTACGGCCAAAGCCTCTTGAGCCATATTCCTAATATTAACTACATATAATACGGGTGTCATTTGCCTTTTTCTGCTCGGATTTAATTTGTTCAATGGTACATGATTGAAAATTCCCTTATTATCATTCAAAGCAGATGACACATCTCGAACGTTCACATCTTCTTATATATAAGGTCTACAGTGAGCCTGACTTTAAATTAATAAATCCACAAGAAGCTAAGGATTATAGCGGTCTTGACGCTACACCAGCTTACAATGAGGGTTTAACAAGAGAGAAATATTACAACGGTAAACAAGGGGAAAAAACTAGTACTATAGAAACTAGCACAATGCCCGTGCGTTGCAACGGGTTAATAAATAATAAATAATTACCGCAAAAAATACAAAATAAAAAATCCCAGTAATCAGATTTGTCCTTGTTTTATATCGGTCAATGACACCGATGTGGAGCTGGGTTTCTTTATGTATCAAACTATATCAACTAATATGGTTCGCATGGAGATATGGAGGTGAGCCGCAATTTAGAAATTATTTTCACTGTCCATATTCCACACGGTTGCATTGATTACGTGATTTGTATGGCTCCACGCCTCCACGACTCCTACATAAATCCTAATCCACGTCCTAGTATCCTAACACACGTATTGACTTTGTATTTTCATATGTTTATTAAATCGGCCAATCCAATTCAAATGGCAGCGAGTCCTTGATTAAAATTGCTTCAAACTAACATCACAAGTAGTGTGGTTAGCTAGCTAGTCCACTTCAACAAAATCCACACACGCATATATGAATGATAAGATATAAGTCAGTACAGGCGTGTGTGAAAGAGGAAGTAAGACAGTATACATTGTGGACAGGTTCAGTAGAGGAAATTTCCATACATCTACATTGAAATATTTTCAGGTTCAGGAAACACGAGAATTTTTTAACTGAACCTGATGTTTTCCTTAAGAGTGACCCTGATTCAGGTTCCATGTGCATCTGATCTTGTTTCTTTACTCCGTCACCTCTCAAAAAGTAACGCAACTCGCTGCTAATAACCCAATCCTATCATCTACTAACACCATGGACAAACAAGCAATCTATCCCCATCCAAGCACTCCTACCTCCTACTCGTACAAAACATTATTCAGAGTCTACTCATACTGCAACACCTACCTACACCGATGAATATCTGTCTATGAAATCTCAGAAAAGAAATTGAACAGAGAACATAGTACGTTGTGTCGATCACGGGCGGCCGGAATTACGGCGAAGTTGGCTGAACGGCGAGAACCAACCATCATTCAAGTTGTACTCGTACTGCAACACCTAGTTGTTTGAGTTCCAGCTCAACAGAGAGACAGCAATGTGGAGCACTGATGGAATACTCGTGCAGATTTCCGGCGAGGTCGGCAGAACGGCGACGCGGCCCTGTCGAGAACAAACGGCAAGATCGGCATGTTGCTAATCTGGGAACACCGTGGCCTGCATGTTTATAGATGGTGCCGAATCGATCCGAGCCGTGTCATTGTACCCTGTACTATTCGGGTATGACACGGTCTACGCTCAAAAAAACGATGCGGACTCAATCCCGAGACAACACTACCGACCGGTCATGGCGGCGGCAACACAAGGCGGCCGCGCGGGCGACCTTGACGACGCGGCCGGGCGACCTGCACGAGCGGCACTTGACTAGCTGTAGGACGCGGCCATGGCGGCGGCTGCACAGGGCGGACGAGCGGGCGACCTTGACGACGCGGCCGGGCGACCTGCACGAGCTGCTCGACCCGACACTTAACGATCTTGCAGGATGCGGCCATGGAAGCGGCAGCACAGGGCGGACAAGCGGGTGACCTTGACGTGATTCTCGACGTGGCCATGACGGCGGCAGCACAGGGCGGCCGTGCGGGAATCGAACGAAAAATGAGTGAGGCGGGGATGTCCACCGGTGAAGGAGGCGGCGTAGCTTTAGAAGACCGTGTCCACCGGCCCATGATGACGAGACTTGCCAAAAAGTGCCCTGGGCCGGCCCAATACGATGGGACTTTGAAAAACTGGCTGCACCGGCTCAGGTGTGACACTTTATTTAACACATTTTAGTTTGTAGGAAGATCCCCGCTCTGAAATAAAGTATATTTGGAGGACACTCGCTAATCCCAATTTAATAGTAGAGATAATAAAAGCTAGATATCCATCGCTTGAATTCCTCGTCTTCCGACAACTGAAGATCAAAGGGCGTCGCCGGATTAGGTCCTTGTGTCACCGGGATCCCTCATTGTAAGCAAGAACTCCGGGATCACAAAAGAAAGAGTAGTCGATGCAGGTCAAGTGCTCCTGAGCAACGCCTCGAAGGAGGGAATGACACTAATGAGCCGTTGTCACCTGATCTTACAAGGTTAAGGTTTTCACCCAAAGCGACGAGACCAAGATAAAAAGAGGCAAGGCTCCACGAAGGTGCCTCCATGGAGGGAAACTTCGCTTGCGTCGTCACCGATGACATCGAACAAACCGACAATGTTTTCACCCGCAACTAAATGTCTCTCATGTCGCAACACCCATTCCAACTCAAACTCCAAACTAAGGGGCACTTCTTTTGAGCTTCCTAGACAACTTCGAAATTGTGGGCCGCAGAAGCCCAAAAGAAGTCTCGGGCTGGTTGAAAGCTTATTTTAACCGCGAAGCTCGTTTCCTTCACGTTTCCATAAACTGGCCTCGACCTATTTCTGGAGAGCTTCCCGAGCTCCCCCGCTCGGAACCGAACCGGTAAGGAGGCTTGCCCTTTTTTCTTCATCTATTTACAGGTAAACTGCCACCGCAAGGATAACGTTTGGAAAAGGAAAAGAAATCTGACAACTGCGATGTATCGCTTCGCTCGCTCCCCACTCCTCTTTCTCCCGACCTCCCAGCTAGGGTTCCTCGCAGCCGCCACCGCCGCATGCTCGCCGCCTCCGGACCCGCAGCTCCGGCAGCCCTTCCCCATCTCCAACCTCCACCCCCGACGCCCTCCTCTCCCCAACCGGCTCTGTCCTGCCTTGCCGGCTCCTCCCCAGCAAAGTCGGATGCGAGGCTAGACAACGACGGAATGACCTCGTTTGATTGATCAACCGTAGCTAGTTAGCGTTTCGTACTGGCCGGATCCATATATACGATCGATGCAGATCGCAAAGCATGGAGGCCTACTGAGCACATTATGATCAACCATGCATGTTGTGGCACACCAAAGACAACCAATTTTTTTATTATCATCTGCCTTTCATATTATTTTTATTTTACTTATAACTCATTTTCTACTAAAACTAAACATCATGTCTTTATTTAGTACACAAATCAAATTCAGGGGTATTACTATCATCTCACAATTTAAACAGTAAATAAGCCAAAACTTCAAAAGCTGAAAAGAAGTCTACCGAGCAGTTTCTAAAAACTTCTCTCCACCGCAGTTTCTCCCCACCGAAACCCATAAGCCGACTTATGCATAAGCACAAGCCCAAAAGAAGTGCCCCTAACTCTATCAGTCCAGCTCAACCAGCCACCCTAAGCGGCCGAGCATGAACGACAGAGCAAACCTTGCAATGTTGAAAGAACATGAAGCACTGGTCGCTAAGATCACAAACTCAAATATACATATCATGTTACTACTCTATAATGCATATTCATTTTCACATTTTATTCATTTTTTCAGCCGCGGAGGAACAGGTCTCTCCGCCTAAGGACCCATAAGGCTCTGCATCAAATAGATGCATACCGTTTCGTTTCAGTTTATTTCATTTATTCAATAAAAACTGTTAAAAGCTCTAGCACAATGATAGAAGAATCAAACAGAGTATTATGCTCTGGTCACAACAATCATCGGCCCACCGGATATGTCTAGACATAGCGCCTCATGCACACGCTCCAGAAGTCGCCACTTCCATATTCCGCCAACTCATCTCCAGGGTGTAGATCGAAGCGTAGACTTTTGTCGAGCCTGCCATTAATGCCATGACGGCGCCAGACAGCGCCCCCGCCCTGTGCACGTCCATCATCACGCGTCCGCCTCCGAGACTTCGCCGTGAGCCACCGCCGTCGATGTAGTATATGCCACGATGTTCCACCTCCTAACCCTCCCAGCCAGCATCTGCTAAAAAACGACCCTAGGAGTGAGAACGGCGCTGAGCGTCGCCATCGGTCGATCTGGAAGACCCAGATCTATGGTTTCCCCCGGAGCATCCCGAGCGAAGGGACGAGAACTGCAATGGTGATGCTTTCGACAAGCTAACGACGCATTGACATGCCATCATCCGCCATGCCGTAGTCGGCTAGATTTTCATCGGAAGTCGTGCTACTCCAAATCCATAGCAGACTGGATCTGTGTTGTGGAGGCGCATGCAGCCGTCGGAACACCGACAATTGGTCTCAACAAGTAGCGCATCACTGCCCCCTCTATGTGCTGCCGGTTGACCAGGAGCCACATCGATGACGGATTTGGGCGTGGATATCCACGGGCCACTACCACAGTCTATCACCGGAAACCAGTAAGCACGAGAGCCTCAATCCCCCTATGCATGCGCAGGCCATGGTGAAGACAGCTGCCTCGACATGGCTAAGGGACACCGCCACGACCACGATGCGCGAGCATCTCCACATGCACCGTCCTGGCCCGGGCACCTTCAACGCCTAACGACAGAAGGGGATCCGCCATCTTCGAGGTCCTTGGTGGTACTTAGTGCTTCGTCCCTAGTGTCACTCCAGGGGTGGACGTTCTAACCCTAACCATCTACCCGCCTCCACACGGTGGTGATGCGCCGTGTCGGGGCGCCGACCCCCTCCCCGTCCCATCGTCCTCCTTCCCGCACACATCCCTCCCGGTGCCGCTGCCGTGGGCATAGCCCGACAAAGCTCGGGTGGCGTGGTGATGGTGGCGGCGGATCTTCTCGGCCCTGCTCGATCTGACGAGGCAGAGCCTGCTAGGGCTGATCAATGGCAGGGCAGCGGCGAAGCGGCGGGCAGGGTGGACTCAGGCTGGCGGTGGCGGGCGGTTCGAGGTAGGCGGATGGCGGCCGGGTCCGATCTAGGCCGAGAAGCTTGGAACGGACGTGGTTCGAACTTGCTGCCTCTCCTTCGCTCCGACATCGATTTCTAATGGTGCTCTTGGGATCCACCCGCAGCTTGAGAAAGCCAGTGGCTCTAGCCCCGACATGGCTGTTTTGGTTTCCTCTTCCGACGGAGGGGGTCGGTTGGATGGTCACAACAGCGAGATGGGGAGGCACAGATGCCAGTGACAACCGAGCCCCGACTTCGGTCACGGCGGACGATGGCGATGTTTACGCGCTGTTACCTTGATGAAGGCATCATTGTTGCTGCGTCTACTCATTCGTTCTACTTCGGGGAAAACCCTAGATCCGGTTTTATCGGATAAAAAGATCGAGGTGCTTTGGCGTCTTTTTACCTCTTGAGGGCATTGTTTTTGGAGCAGTTGTTTGATGGCAGTAGCACGTGGTGGAGTGGTGTGCATCAACCACATCAATGACAGCGATACTCGGTGGTGTGGCGCAGCGGGGCCTCGGCGATGGACACGATATGATGGAATCGTACAGGGTGGGGGTGTTGTCTAGCACCATGGTGGCGTCGACGACGGGCCTTGCAGGGGCTATGCGGATATCTTCTCTGAACTGGACTAGTGGTTGATGGCGATGCCAGCTTCTGAAGCAAGTGCACGAGGTACTTTGCCAAGGATCTGCTAGACCGGATGTGTGCTCCCGTTTCCGCCAGGGTGATTCGGTGATGCCCCCGGTATTTAGTTGGTGGCGCGTTGTTCCTGTTTTTTTGGGGCATAATTAAGGCTCTGACGGCATGTTTCTTCACCCATTCTCAGGTTTGTAGGTGTTGAGTGGTGGCTTCGGGTTTTGTGATGTATGCTCTAGACAAGTCTTTGTGAATAAAGGCCGTATGCATCTCTTTGACGCAGAGGCCGGAGCTCTTTCCTCCATTTCGAAAAAAAACGTGGCACAGTGAAAAGATGATATTTGATAGTCCTTTCTTGGGGAACGGGATTTCACTCGTCGTTCTCTACACCTACTACGGATGCACGCAACCTAACTTTTGTCTCGAAATTGAAGAGTAAGGAGCTCGACAGGACAATCCATGGACCTTTGGTAGAAGGCATTAATGTGATTCTCGTCTTTTAAGCTTGAGGATTAGGATTTTTAATCTTAGTTACTTAACAAGCATGATCTTAAGGATAAATTGTACGAGTATCAGGTGGTCCTCAAGTATAAATAGAAACTTAAATTCGCATGCACGAGGACTTAAACTCGGGTGTTGGGTTTGTAGGTCTATTTTCCAACCAAGTGTGCTAGGCACACTTCCTAACCATAATTCAAACGAATAGTGTGGCCATATATGCTTAGAGAACTCTGCGTGGCTTACCATAGAGTGTTGATGTTCTTCAGAGCTTGCAGTAAAATAAGGTACTAGTGTATCATCCATGCTGTTAAGAACCGATGATGACCCTCCAGTACTCCGCTTACTCGAATTCGGAGAGAAACCTGTTACTGTCATATCAGTCGGGCACCCCCTTGGAGCTGATATGTTTTCCTCAAAGGCTGTTATCAATCCAGACAAGGGACAAGTATAGGGCTGTTGTTGAAGTGCTTGTTGATGTTTAGAGCTTGGGAATCCTGGTTGACCTTGTGGCAGTGACTGGGATCTTGGAGGGAACTCAGGTTGATCTGAGACGTAGCTAGTGGCCTCCCTAAAAAGTGACGAATAACCATGGCAGAGCTGTTTTGTCAGCTGGAAATAATTTTGGGTGGTTGCTCGAGATGAAATTCGCCAATTCTATGTAGTTTATTTTTACTTGTGGTCAGCATGACAGTCATACCTAGAGCAAGCGAGTGCCCCGTTGCAAATATAGACGATCTGGCAATATGGTTTGGCCTGTCGATGCACACTGGCTGCAACTTTTGAATTCGGCAATTTCCTCTGCCTGTTCATGAATGATTCATAGTCAACATAAATAACTTGGAATATTTATTGGATATTTGACTTTTACTTTAGACATTAATTAGATAGATAGAGGGAGAGATATGCTAATTAGTAAAGCCGTATTTTTGTTACTGGGAGTTGAGTGTCAAATTGTGATTGTCGATTGTTAACAGAGTAATAGCACTAGACATGAAAGACAAAATTTGGACCGTGTGCTGCATTGCTGCATAGAAATAGTGCAGTTGGGAATAATTGGTATCGATAAAACTATTGGGTTAAGATGTGGACATACGGCGAGAAGGAAGATGTTCCCATAACAAGTCCTGTAATGTGATTTTGATCAATGAGCTCGATGATGCCATTTGCAGGACTGTTCGCCTCTATCACCAGCGTCTCAGGTTGCGTCTGCAAATCATTTGTATATGACATAACATGTATATAAGGAGAAAATCGTAAGCGAATATGATTTCACAGATCATCCTGAATTGGTTGACTACTGACCTTGAGAGAAACTCTGCAGAAATCGAGGTACTGATTTAATGGTGTGCTGGTCTCCTCCTTATTGCCAATCTTTCTGTATGCTTTGAGCTCGTTTTCTTGGTGCTGCCTGGCAGAAACCTTGCGGAATCCTGTAGATCAGTTGAATTTCAGCATATATGCAGTAAACTCACAGTTACAGTAGTATTTGCAATGCCCATTGGAAACACAGGATAATTTCTTTACCAGTCATGATTGTGTGGGCAGGCCGGTGGACGTGCAGCAGGACGAGCTTGAGATCACCGGCCAGCAAGAAGTTGCGAGCAGCCCAGACGAGGTTGGATCTGCCGTCATCGACATCCTCTCCTACGGCCACGTACAGCTTCCCTGCGCCACGGTCGTCCAAGATCTTCTTTGGATTAATGGTAACCGGGTGGGGAACCCGAGTTTTCACCGAAAAGGGGCCAAAGCCAGATCGTTTAACGTGGGGCTCATCCCCGCGGATGGTGGCCTCCTCGGCGATCTCCGTGAGTGTGGAGCCGGAGGAGGACGATGACCACCTGCCCCATCCACGCTGAGGCGACCCAGCGGAGAAGTGATGCATCTTCTTCACCAAGTAGTTCCACGACGCACACACGGACTGTTGAGAATTCGCTCGCTCAACAAATTAAGCTTGGATAAATAGCTACCTCAACTACTCGAGCTCGACCGAGCATGCAAGCCACCTTGTCGTTTCATTTCAGTGGTTGCCAACACAAGGTGTCTCTCTATTCCGTTGTCATTTTCCTGTATTGGCTTGACGTGAGTATGTGGCTAGCTTGGTTACGTGTACGTACGTGTCAGATGTCACGGTATTCGTCAGTGTTTTGGCTACCGGTTCGGGAGTCAGGTTGCCTCCCGAGCGATGGTAATGGGACCCGCATCTTTTTTTTTTATAAAGGGCTTATATTACTTAAAAAGTATTACACTCGACCTCTGCATAACAAGATGCACACAGCCGATAAGTCATCATCCAAACGAACAGAGAAAAACATAGACATATTACAAATCAATAAGATCATGCAAGTCGCCTATGATGCTGGGCCAATCCGAAGATCCTTATGCCACCTATGTTATGTAAAAATGTCCCTCGCCGTAGTCTCCAGTTGTGCAGAAACCTCCGTAAAAAGGTCTCGAAACTCCACGCGTTGTAATATGGATCACGAACGGAGCAAACCTGTGCACCGGTATATTACCTGCATAAAGGATACATTTTTATCATTAAAAACCTTGTCATTTCTACTCAGTCACAGCGACCATAATACGGCTATCGCTCCCACCCTAATAATCGTTCTAAACTTAATATCAATACCATGAAGCCAGTTGCCGAAAATATTCGCAACGGAATGTGGTGGATATAAATTTGAAGCAACTTGGATGGTTGACCAAATAGAACGTGCAACCTTGCATTCGAAGAAAAGGTGCTTAATCGTCTTATCATGTAGACAGAAAACACACTTCGTACTTCCATGCCAATTGCGCTTAACAAGGTTATCTTTGGTTAGGATCACTCCCCGATGAGCATACCACGCAAAAATTTTAGTTTTTAGTGGCATCTTCATCTTCCAAAGTTTTTTATTATTATCCACTGGCATATCTGATTGGATCAAAACTTTATACATGGAATCCACCGTGAATTTGCCATTCAGAAGTAGATTCCAACGAAAAATATCCGGTCCAGGATCAAGGTTAATTGCGTCCAAACGCCCTAGAAGGGTGTTCCACGCATCCAACCTGGTGCCCGTTAAATCTCGTCTGAAAGTCATATTCGGAGGTGATGATTGCATAACCGAGGCTAACGTAACCTCTCTATGACGAGCAATGTTGTATAAAGCAGGGTACTGGTCCATGAGGGTGGTATGTGAAAGTGCATGGTTGCTCCCATGCATGGTTTTGTTAATTAATGACAATCTCTATGGACTAATGTTTGTATTGAGCTACTTGAAGGTGTGTCCATATGCTTTGCTTGATCTCCATTTGTTGGAATCAAGGCTAAGGGAATAAGAAGATTATATGTTCATCAAGGCTATGTGAAAGTTGATCAACACACAAGGCTAGTAATGTACCATGAGGGATCATGTGATCTCATGGTATGGTAAGCACTCGTCAATATAGCCTTGTGAACTAACCCATGATCTGTGTGCTTGGTATCTCTATGTTGGGTTAGGTGTCTTGTCATGAGCTTGCATCAAAAGGAAGATCTCGTGTAGCTCATGAAGGACGGTGTCAAATGGTGTGGTGCAAGTTCAAGATGATCAACAAGAAGATGTCATATGCTTGGAGCTTGCCATCCATTTGAAGATAAAGGCCAAGTGAAGATTTGCCTATGTGGTGCTTCTCCCATCTTGGTGTATGGGGGAGCAACATGTGAATCTTCACCGAAGCGCAATCGAGGAAGGTGGTGCGTCTTGAGGAGATGAAGATCGTCTTCATCGACCTCAAGTGGTTTAATGCGCAAGGCAAAGGTATGATCTTGATAGGGTTTCTATTTTACCGGTCTCATTTTGTTTACTGAGAGACCGGATTATAGGATAGTTAACCATACTATCAAGAGGGACTCTCGACCGAATTTCGTGATCGTATCATCGTAGAGAGCACAAACCTTTGCATCCATGCAATCATCTTTATTGGTTCTTATTTGGCTTTTATCCATGTGAGAATTTAGAGCTTGTGTTCATCTCCATACCAAGCTCTAGTTCATCAAAAACGGATTTCATGAATATCTTCTTGCGTTTTTGATATTGGAGGTTTTTCCGGTTTGTCTCTTCTAAGAGAGGTCAAACTCTCTCCTTATGATTTCCTCCTCACATTATGGACAATGATGTTTCTCTGCATGATCTTGTAGAGCTTTTCATTGCGAGTCTAACGAGCCCAAGATCATCAAAAACGGAGTCCGGATGCAAAAGATATGCCCGTTTTCGTATTGCAGTTTCTGCTGTTTTTCAGTGGGGTGGAAGTTCCGGCCCGGAGGCCGGAAATTCCGGCCCCCAGAAGTTCCGGCCGTTGCCCCGGAAGTTCTGGCCCATATTTTCATCTGAGCTTTTCTGCTAAGTCTTTTCGGCTTTCCTCTCTGGAGGGGTTCCGGAAATTTGCTCCGGAAGTTTCCTCGGAAATTTTCGGGGGTCCGGAAATTCCGGTTCTTGGTCCGGAATATCCGGCCTGAGAAAAATTTGGCTAAGTCTTTTGCATTTTTCTCTCGGGTGGGGGTCCGGAACTTTGCCCGGAAGTTTGCTCCGGAAATTTCCGGGGCACCGGAAGTTCCGGCCCTGTGCCCCGGAATATCCGGCCCCCAGCCGGAAGTTCCGGTTCTTAACCCTGGAAATTCCGGCCCTGCGCTTCTCCAACGGCTAGTTTTTGGAGGAGGCTATAAATAGCCCCCTTCTTCCCCCAAGTGCTGGTTGTTGGTCTTGCTCACTTGCTTTCCTCTCTCCTCCATTGTTGCTAATCTTGTGAGCTTGATTTCTCTCAATCCCTCTAATGATTCTTTTCCAAATTTAGTGATTCAAGAGAGGAGATCTAGATCTACCATTCCACCAATCAAAATCTCCTCTAAGTGAGGGAATCTTGTGGATCTAGATTTTGGGGTTGCTTTGTGTTCATCCCGTTTGTTCTTCCTCTCTTATTCCCCCCAAAGCATTTGTTGCTTGGTTGGAATTTGAGAGTGAAGGATTTGACCACTTAGTGTGTTCTTACCTTTTGCATTTGTTGCATCGGGTTGCTCTCCCTACGGTGATACGTGAAGATCGACGTTGAGAAGCTTGTTACTCTTGGGTGCATTGGGTTCCCAAGAGCTTTTTGCCTCTTGGGTGCATTGTGTACCCTAGACGGTTGGTGGTGCCACGAAGACTTCGAGTTGTGAAGGTTCGGCACGAATTTGGGAGCCCCCAATTGAGTTGTGGGTGTGTGCCCCAAGAACGTTGTAAAGGCTCCGGATTCCGCCTCGAAGGATTCCGACAGTGGAAGGTGAACCAAACCTTTGGGTGCGGTTCATCGGAGAATAGGGTGAGGCCTTTGTGGCATCTTGAGTAGGCCTCTTGTGCGAGCTCACACCCCTCCAACGAGACGTACTCCCTTAACAAGGAGGAACTCGGGAATAAATCCTCGTCTCCGCGTGCCTCGGTTATTTCTATACCCGAACTTTTACTTATGCACTTTACATTGTGATAGCCTTCATGCTTGAAGTTTATATCTAGCTATCACCTTGTTGCTTGCCTTGTTTCGCATAAGTTGTTGGTGCACTTTAGGTAAACCTAGAATTTTAGGTTGTTGGCTCGTTAATTTAAACACCTAGTTCTATTCCACAATTATCAAGCCACTAAATAGAAAAAGTGCTAATCGCCTAGTCAACCCCCCCCCCCCCCCTCTAGGCGACATCCGGGCATAGCTTGTTCTTTCGATTGGTATCAGAGCCTCGTCTCTCTTGTTTGGCTTTACCGCCTAGAGAGTAAAGATGTCGTCTAGGGATTTAGTGCATAATTCCATGTTTATATTCGATGGCACAAATTTTAATGTTTGGAAAACTCATATGCTTAGTCACTTACGGGTCTTGGACTCCAATATTGAGCGTATCTTAGATATAGGTTTTCTCCTCCAAAGGATTACGAAAGTACTACTTTAGAGGATGAGAAAAACTTATATCTAGATGCTCTAGCATCTAATGAGTTTTGCAAATTTGTGAGTGTTGTAGTTTTCGAGTCAATCATGCCTCTCCGAGATGCTCATGAGCTTTGGACCAAGCTTCAAGAAAAATATGGAGTGTCCAACTCTATTGAGGATGATTGTTCTCCCTCCACCTCCGGCCGTGACGAGTTCTCGTCTTTGTCTACTCCACCAAAATGTGGTAAGCCACAAACCAATGTAATGGTGAGTAGTGATAGGCTTTGCAATATTGATAGTGAGCTTTTTTTATGATGATCTTCTATCTCTATCTTGTTGTAACGCCTCATCTTTGGACTTAAACTCTTCTAGCATTCCAAATGTTATACATGCTAGTGTTGATAGTACTTGTATATCATCCAAAATTGCTTAGATAAATCTAATGATGATATGCTTGCTTTATCTTGTTGCCATGATAAAAATGTTTGTGTTTCCTCTAACTCTTGCATGAATAATAATGTAGAGGAAACCCAATTAGCTATGCAACAATATGTGAACTTGAGTAGTTCAAAAATTAATTGCTCATCTTCATCCACCTCTCATTGCCTTGTGGCTAAATCTTCTTCTAGTAATGACAATGGTAATGATCATGATAATGATAATATTGATGAAGAAGATGACGTGGAAAAGGTTAATGCTCTCCTACAAAATAAAGGTCTAATGATTCTTAAAGCCCTCCCTAACAATAAAAATGTTCAAGCTATTCTCTTTGAAATTATGAGGCGCTAATTGAGCGCTGGGAGAGACTATTAGGGCCTTGAAGGCAAGCCTTGAAGGCAAGCCTTGAGGCAAGGGTAAGATCGAAAGAGATGATGCTATGGAAAAGGCATCGTTAGAAGATGCTCTTGAGGAAGAGCATGAGACTCGTGCTTCTCTAGAAGAGAACTAGAATCTATCGAGGAGTCTCATAATGATATAATTGCTAAAATCATTAAAGAACGTGACCATGCTCATGCTAATATAAAGTCATGAAAAATGAAAATGCTAAATTAAATAATGAGCTTGATAAGATTTCTTCTTCTATTTCCTAAAGTTAATGATGCCTGTGCTACTACTCCACTTCTTGTAAAGCATCTATTATGAAGGAGAATATTGAGCTAAGGGCTCAACTTAAGTTGCTAACTAGCAAGTATGAGAAGTTGGAAGCAATCATGAAAGCTATCTAGCTCTAATGATGACTTCATAGCATCCTATGCTTGTCTTAAGTTAGCTCATGAGGCCATTACTACAAAGGTAACATCAGTGAGCCTCATGTGGATTAGCACAACTATAATTAACAATGCTATATTGCCATGTGCTAGTCCTAGTAGTTCATCCACTAAGAATGTTGGTACATCATGTGATGATTACTTGCCTTTGCCTTGTTGCTCTAACATGAGCATCTACATCCTCTAGTACTTGTGTTGTCACTAACCATGTAGGGAAGAGAGGCGAGCTCAAGGCCCAAGCCACTTCTTGAAGAAAGGCTTGGAAAAGCTCATGAGGGAAGAGTGGACTTGACAACATGTTGAGTGTGCAACAATCCCCAAATGACAAGAGTGGACTTGGATTCAACTCCAACAACAAGTCCAAGTCCAACAGAAGAAGGGCCAAGTTCAAGTCAAGAATCCGGCCAAGATCACTTGCTTCAAGTGCAAGGTTGAAGGGCACCATTCGGGATTGCCCAATGAAGAAGAAGCCTCTTAGTGAGAAGCAACTAGGGAAGCGGCCCTTGTCAATCTCTGTGCCCACGTTGAACAAAGGCCACCTCCTAAGAAGACTCAAGCCATGCTCCTCAAGTTGAGGAGCCTTTAAAGAAGAAGAAGAGTCGGTGTTGCTACCTTTGCCGTGGCAAAGGTCATTTGCTTCTTCATGCACTAACGGTACCTCCTCCCAACCCTATCATAATTATGATGATTATTCTCTTGGGAAGGATAGAGTTGGCAATGTGTTTGCCAAGTATGTGGGAGCTCAAAGTGGTGTCAAGAAAAGCACCATTTGGGTTCCCAAACCTATTGTGACTAACCTCTTAGGACCCAACTTGGTTGGGGACCAACAAGTTCAACTTGATCAATAGGTGATTGGAGGACATTGGTGACTTGGCTACTTTTGAAGAATTAAGGGATCTTCATGGTATTTCATCAAGCCAAGTCAATTGGATTATCACATATCTATCTCATATCCAATGCTTCCTCCTTGCGGTAACTTGTATTTAATTCATATATATTGAAAGTTGCTTGCTCCCTTGCATGTGTTAGTTTTGTTCCTAGCATGTGCTTGTATATGATATGCTCTTTCCTACTTGTCTTGTTATTCAAGGTTGTGTATGATAGTTGTGTATCATGTATGTGTAACTTTGTGTTGAGCTTTATTGATCTTGTGTGGATTTCAATTGGCTCTTTGAGATATTAATGGACTATCCCATTTTGGGGGAGTGATGTGCTTTGTGCACTCACAAACCTAAAAATGTTGTACATGAGGCACACCACCTAGTATTGATATTTCAATATTATCTAGTACTATGTGGTATGTCATATTCATGAGAAATTCAAATTCTACAATGTCCATTAATTTCTCTAGTTGGTTTTATTTGCCTCTTGTTTAAAAAATAAATCATCACATTATGGGGGAGTAATAAGCTATGTGCATATTACAATCCCATAAAAATGTGAACATTTGAGGTTTGCCACTTAGATTGATATTGTAAATTATCTTTCCTATGTGGCATGTTTGCTCGAACAAGTTCCAATTTCCTTTGTGGTTATCTTTGGCTCTTTTTGTGTTTGCTTGGTGTGGTTTTTCTCTAATATCCATATATTAGTGAGAAACCATTTGTTTCATCTTATTTTAACCATGGCTTTGCCGGTTGGTTCGAATAGTTGAAACTACCAACAAACCTTTTTCAAAATGGCGCTTTAATTCTTATCTTGCCATAGCTTATTGTTGTGAAGTTGGTCTTGACATCATTCCTATAACCACCGAGAAAATCTCCATATACTCCTTGTCCATGACAAGTGATTCTAGTAATTGTGGTGGATTTTGTAGACATCTTCACATTGGCTCTTGCTTAAATTTCTATTTATTGCCTTCTTGCCTTTGAAGGATCCTATTTTTCAATTGGTAGTGTTTAGTGTTGTAAATAAAAATGGAGAGTAATGATCCCTTGTGCATGCATTTTGTATTCAAATGCAAATATCAAGATAATGCATGAATCTTGGGGGAGCATTCCTTTTTATTTAGAACACTAACCTATCTATCAAT